>JAQJVL010000001.1:23871729-24611729 GCA_035578905.1 Stictocephala bisonia | reverse complement strand
ACATTTTGACACTATTAACATTATTTATATATCATTGGAACGTTTAATACGCCCTAACACTGTTGAATTTTATGAAGGATATATTTTTACATACATTGTTGTGTTAGCCTAGGGCTGAAAAACCAGCAGGCCTGGGGATAAATATTGTTTACTATTAAAACGTGAAAATATACAGAGTGGAAAAAATATGGAAACGCTTTCACAACTTGTAAAAGTGAAATCGTGTACATGATCATGGTTACAAAGAACACACTTCTGACGCCATTAGCGGCATTTCATCTTTTCAGATCCGTCATTTGAAAAAGACGGATTTCAAGATGTAAAAAAATTTGAGGGTTTTCGTACATGATGTAATTCGTCAGTGCCACTAGATCTCTAGATGTAACTAAATGATCTTCAGTGTACCAATAAGAAAAACAAAATTCTCTGAAGTATGTGTCCTAGAATTTTACAAAAATTACTTACCGAAAGAAATTACATTTCTCAAGAATCATGCTTTGAAAATGGCAACGTTGTTTGGAATTACCTACTTATGCGAGCAATCGTTTTTGATAGTGAAAAAAAAAGTCAAAGCGTCGCTCCCGTTTAAGTGATACACCATTGGAGGGAAACTTGCGCATTGCCATCTCTAACATTAAACCTGATATCGACAGACTAGTGAAAAATAAACAATGCCAAACATCTCCCAAGAGGAGCATTTAAGGCTGTTTGATCAAACAAATTTCGATTTTTTTCGATTTCAATTACTTTATATCAGCTACTAAATGCCTCCCAAGTAGTTCTTTGATTAAAATTATGTTTATAGCTATAATACATCACCTCAAAGATGCGAATTTGGGCTTTCTTGGTACATTCAGAATTAAGAAACTATTTTCCTGATTATTCCCAAATTTTAAAAACAGACCTTCACAGGACTGGTCTTGCTCATCAGTTATTTTAAATTACGTAATTTTACTGCAAATTAGCAAGTTTGATTTTAAATAATTAATGTTATTTGTTTATTCTTATTTTATTCCGACGAGAAATACAATGTCGTGTTTAGCATTTTATGCTTTTTAATATCACTTAATTTACAAAATTGATTAACTTTATATACTTAACTTGTGGTTGTACTATTACCTGCATGTTACATTTCAATCCAATCGCTGCGCACACGTACAGCGAGACACAGCACCTGCACCCGCAGGATCTGGCATAAGATACCAGTGGAGGAGGAGGGGTCAAGTGTCTTTGCGTGAGTATTCGCGGTCCAGACGTACAGCCAGCGCTAAGAGCGGAATTCAGTTGTCACTAATGACGGCCGAACCACCTTAACCCTTGCTTTAATGGTCACCTACTACTTGCTTTAATTGTCGGTTTGGCGATTTATATTGATTTTCATGTTTTATATACGATATTTGACTTGAATTCTGTTTGTTGTAAAAATAAAAATTTTTACAACCTTCTGATAGTATTATTTTATTTTGTATACCCCTGTAGACCTTTTCCGAGAATTAAATTTATTGTTAATTAGTAATTTGATAACTTATTAACTCAATTTGTAAAAAAAAATCAAAAATGGAATTTAACTTTTACCATTAAATTTAGATAGTAGGCCTACAAAAATAGTTTTGAAAAACATTTGTTGTCCTCTAGTAAAATAGGTTGCTCAGATAATTGTAAAATTAGCTTTTTTTAATGGTAGGGTTCGGCAAGTGCATATGTGGAAAGGTAACTTGCGGCCCGCCACGTATTATGTGAAAATAAATTTGGCCCCTAATAATAAAAAGGTCGTTCACCCTTGTGTTAGCTAGTTAAAAAATTTGTCATTTGCAGGTTGTTTAGGCAAATGTTTATTAATAAATATCTTCTTATATATTTGTCGGGTCTTGAAATGTCTGATTATCTTGGACCGATATTTACTTTTCAAATATAAATTAAACTATACTGTAGTGATGAAGTATTGTAATTTTATACACGAAGAACTTGATATTTGCGTGATAAAGTAATTTCAACAAACTTCATAGAACCTCAAATGACACCTATTGGATACCAAAGTAACTATTTTACAGATGTGTGATGTTTCATGTAATTCTTTTATGTAAATTTAAGTACTCTTAAAACTGTAGCACGTATGAAACATTTCTGGCGTATATAAAAAGTTATGATAGCAACGTATTGTTCAAATTTTCTTTTAGAAGTATATTTTGTAGTATGGGTTTTCAATTTAAAAAAATAAATATTCCCTGAAATTAGATTAAATGTTTGAATGTAATATAAAATCAAATCAAATCAGTTAATTCCTTCAGTAAAAATATTACAAACAAATTTACAGTAAAAATCACATAAGGAATTACTCCCAACTTGGACCAGAATGGTCTGTGCTTGGGTGAGGAGTCCCTATCATACAAAGTATTACAGTATACATTTTAACTATTAAATGATCCAGTACAAAAATATAATTAAAAAAATAAAAATACAAATTATACATGTGAATGATAACAACAAAGAGTAATATGGTATGATGAAAATAATCTTAAAACTAAAAAGATAGGAAATAACATTTTATGTAAATTTAAATTACAAATAAATGTTTATGATTCCCTCGGCACACGCGCCCTTTTTTTCGTTTTTATAAAATTATTTTTCAACAAGTAACTTGGCTCATAGTAAACATAATGATACCAAAGAAAGGTAGGTTTATAATAGTTATAACTAATTGTATTGGCAGTCGAAGAGGTTACAAACAGGGTCGTTGGAGTTACGTAGCGCGGCAGCGTGTATCGAGCGATGCCAACGTCGCCGTGCCGCGCGCCGCTCTGCTCTGGTCTACATGCCCAAGGCCGGGTCAGTCGGTCAACCCCCTCTCCCGCCCCTCTCCCACCCGAGGTTAACTATTGTGCCATTTTTTTCTGCCAGCGCCGCACCGGATAAGCTGATTCTAAACTGGGCTGCGGCTTTGGGCCTACTTTACTTACCCGATTTCCTAGTTTCGTACACATCTCAGTCGCCCATGGCCCTTTCGTACACAACGCAGTCACCCATGACCCTCGCCCTTTCGTACAAGTTGCGGTCACCCATGGCACTCGCCCTTTCGTATAAGTTGCAGTCACCCATGGCCCTCTCGCTCAAGTTACAGTCACCAATGGCCCTTTCGTTAAGTTGCAGTCACGCATGGCCCTCTCGCTCAAGTTACAGTCACCAATGGCCCTTTCGTATAAGTTGCAGTCACCCATGGCCCTCTCGCTCAAGTTACAGTCACCAATGGCCCTTTCGTATAAGTTGCAGTCACCTATGGCCCTTTCGTACATTTCAACATTGGATTGTAATTTTGGTTCAGTTTCTCCTAACTATATACTCTTTTAGTTATTAAATATTTACAACACATTTAATAACTAAAATCTATCAACTCTCCATGTAGAACAATAGTTGTTATTATTATTAAAATTCCAAATGGTAGTGTACAATTTTGTTTCTTTTCTGTACCCTCCATGGTAGCCTAATTATTCTCAATAAATGGTGACAGTTTCCAAAAATGTTGGTGTCCTCCATTCGTTGTTTATTATCTTCTATGCTTATTTTTAAACTTGTTAATTATTATCAATAGAGTTTATGAAAACTATTGATTTATTTGATGGATCAAGCCCATTTGATAATTTCTTAAAAGTAGCTAGGCATATATTTGTTATGGTATGTGAAGAGGTAAAACTACAAAAGACACTATTCAGTAGACTTTTTGTCGTTAAGAAAACGTTATCGCTTAAAAAAAGGTTTATACCAGCAAACTTTACACTGGTCAATTGTCACCCACTGCAATATTATCTATTTAGCGTAATATCTCTTGTTAACTATTATTTGATTGCAGTGCGACTTATATAGGAGTATTATCGTGGAGGCCCAAGCAATAGGACCATCTCTACAGATACTATATCAATATTTATGTTTACAGTACGAGTTATATAGGAGTTTATCGTGGAGGCCCAAGCAATAGGACCATCTCTACAGATACTATATCAATATTTATGTTTACAGTACGTGTTCTATCGGAGTATTATCGTGGAGGTCGAAGCAATAGGACCATCTCTACAGATACTATATCAATATTTATGTTTACAGTACGTGTTCTATCGGAGTATTATCGTGGAGGCCCAAGCAATAGGGCCATCTCTACAGATACTATATCAATATTTATGTTTACAGTACGTGTTCTATCGGAGTATTATCGTGGAGGTCCAAGCAATAGGACCATCTCTACAGATACTATATCAATATTTATGTTTACAGTACGTGTTCTATCGGAGTTTATCGTGGAGGCCCGCGCAATAGGACCATCTCTACAGATACTATATCAATATTTATGTTTACAGTACGTGTTCTATCGGAGTATTATCGTGGAGGTCCAAGCAATAGGACCATCTCTACAGATACTATATCAATATTTATGTTTACAGTACGTGTTCTATCGGAGTATTATCGTGGAGGTCCAAGCAATAGGACCATCTCTACAGATACTATATCAATATTTATGTTTACAGTACGTGTTCTATCGGAGTATTATCGTGGAGGCCCAAGCAATAGGACCATCTCTACAGATACTATATCAATATTTATGTTTACAGTACGACTTATATAGGAGTATTATCGTGGAGGCCGAAGCAATAGGACCATCTCTACAGATACTATATCAATATTTATGTTTACAGTACGTGTTCTATCGAAGTTTATCGTGGAGGTCGAAGCAATAGGACCATCTCTACAGATCCTATATGAATATTTATGTTTACAGTACGAGTTATATAGGAGTTTATCGTGGAGGCCGAAGCAATAGGACTATTTATACACATACTATATCAATATTTATGTTTACAGTACGTGTTCTATCGGAGTTTATAGTGGAAGCCCACGTAATAGGACTATCTCTACAAATACTATATCAATATTTATGTTTACAGTGCATGTTCTATCGGAGTTTACTGTCGAGGCCCATGCAATAGGACCATCTCTACAGATGCTATATTAATATTTATGTTTACAGTACGAGTTCTATCGGAGTTTATCGTGGAAGGCCACGCAATAGGACTATCTCTACAGATACTATATAAATATTTATGTTTACAGTACAACTTCTATCGGAATTTATCGTGGAGACCCGCGCAATAAGGTTATCTGTACAGATACTATATCAAACTTATGTTTACAGTACGAGCTCTATCGGAGTTTATCGTGGAGGCCCACGCAATAGGGGGCTATCTTCTTGGATACTAGACCTCAATTTTATGTTTATGTTTTGCCGTTTATTTTCAGATAACAGTTGTACTATTTTAAAGATTGTTCCATAACTTAACTAACTACACGTGCTGTTCATATGATTGTCAGTAGTAGTGTTATCATGTTGCTAGCTTTGACGTAGGGCTTAACTAACTACACGTGCTGTTCATATGATTGTCAGTAGTAGTGTTATCATGTTGCTAGCTTTGACGTAGGGCTTAACTAACTACACGTGCTGTTCATATGATTGTCAGTAGTAGTGTTATCATGTTGCTAGCTTTGACGTAGGGCTTAACTAACTACACGTGCTGTTCATATGATTGTCAGTAGTAGTGTTATCATGTTGCTAGCTTTGACGTAGGGCTTAACTAACTACACGTGCTGTTCATATGATTGTCAGTAGTAGTGTTATCATGTTGCTAGCTTTGACGTAGGGCTTAACTAACTACACGTGCTGTTCATATGATTGTCAGTAGTAGTGTTATCATAACTTAACTAACTACACGTGCTGTTCATATGATTGTCAGTAGTAGTGTTATCATGTTGCTAGCTTTGACGTAGGGCTTAACTAACTACACGTGCTGTTCATATGATTGTCAGTAGTAGTGTTATCATAACTTAACTAACTACACGTGCTGTTCATATGATTGTCAGTAGTAGTGTTATCATGTTGCTAGCTTTGACGTAGGGCTTAACTAACTACACGTGCTGTTCATATGATTGTCAGTAGTAGTATTATCATGTTGCTAGCTTTGACGTAGGGCTTAACTAACTACACGTGCTGTTCATATGATTGTCAGTAGTAGCCTAGTGTTATCATGCTGCTAGCTTTGACGTAGGGCTTAACTAACTACACATGCTGTTCATATGATTGTCAGTAGTAGTGTTATCATAACTTAACTAACTACACGTGCTGTTCATATGATTGTCAGTAGTAGTGTTATCATGTTGCTAGCTTTGACGTAGGGCTTAACTAACTACACGTGCTGTTCATATGATTGTCAGTAGTAGTGTTATCATGTTGCTAGCTTTGACGTAGGGCTTAACTAACTACACGTGCTGTTCATATGATTGTCAGTAGTAGTGTTATCATGTTGCTAGCTTTGACGTAGGGCTTAACTAACTACACGTGCTGTTCATATGATTGTCAGTAGTAGTGTTATCATAACTTAACTAACTACACGTGCTGTTCATATGATTGTCAGTAGTAGTGTTATCATGTTGCTAGCTTTGACGTAGGGCTTAACTAACTACACGTGCTGTTCATATGATTGTCAGTAGTAGTGTTATCATGTTGCTAGCTTTGACGTAGGGCTTAACTAACTACACGTGCTGTTCATATGATTGTCAGTAGTAGTGTTATCATGTTGCTGGCTTTGACGTAGGGCTTAACTAACTACACGTGCTGTTCATATGATTGTCAGTAGTAGTGTTATCATGTTGCTAGCTTTGACGTAGGGCTTAACTAACTACACGTGCTGTTCATATGATTGTCAGTAGTAGTGTTATCATAACTTAACTAACTACACGTGTTGTTCATATGTTTGTCAGTAGTAGTGTTATCATGTTGCTAGCTTTGACGTAGGGCTTAACTAACTACACGTGCTGTTCATATGATTGTCAGTAGTAGTGTTATCATGTTGCTAGCTTTGACGTAGGGCTTAACTAACTACACGTGCTGTTCATATGATTGTCAGTAGTAGTGTTATCATAACTTAACTAACTACACGTGTTGTTCATATGTTTGTCAGTAGTAGTGTTATCATGTTGCTAGCTTTGACGTAGGGCTTAACTAACTACACGTGCTGTTCATATGATTGTCAATAGTAGTGTTATCATGTTGCTGGCTTTGACGTAGGGCTTAACTAACTACACGTGCTGTTCATATGATTGTCAATAGTAGTGTTATCATGTTGCTGGCTTTGACGTAGGGCTTAACTAACTACACGTGCTGTTCATATGATTGTCAGTAGTAGTGTTATCATGTTGCTGGCTTTGACGTAGGGCTTAACGTTGAAACCTGACCCTAATTGACTGTTACCAGATTATAAAGAAATGTAATATAACCTGAGATACAAGAGAGTATAGATTAGTGCAACATTTCTCTCGACGCCACTTCGTTGCAAACATTGCGCATTGAAATTTAATCTTATACCATCGGAAATAAAAGAGAACGTAGATAATAACAATTTTAGATATTTCTAAATACCTGTCCAATATATCTATAGCGACTGATTTGTAATAACTGTAATCGATAATAACTCTCACATTACCGGTAATCAATAGACCTCTACTGATAAGAGCGGCACAGAATTATTGTTACTGGTACACTACTAATAATGCTTACAATGTTGAGGAGCCAGGTTTCCAAAATGGCGTATTCCCAAAATGTTAAATAATAATAATCTGAAAAACGGAATGTCTATGATACATTTCCTGATTAGCTTGACACCAACGTGAATGACACATTTCCTGATTAGCTTGACACCAACTTGAATGATACATTTCCTGATTAGCTTGATACCAACTTGAATGATACATTTCCTGGATTAGCTTGACACCCACTTGAATGACACATTTTCTGGATTAGTTTGACACCAACTTGAATGATACATTTCCTGATTAACTTGACACCAACGTGAATGACACATTTCCTGATTAGCTTGACACCAACTTGAATGATACATTTCCTGATTAGCTTGACACCAACGTGAATGACACATTTCCTGATTAGCTTGACACCAACTTGAATGATACATTTCCTGATTAGCTTGATACCAACTTGAATGATACATTTCCTGGATTAGCTTGACACCCACTTGAATGACACATTTTCTGGATTAGTTTGACACCAACTTGAATGATACATTTCCTGATTAACTTGACACAAAATTGAATTATATATTTCCTGATTAGCTTGTTACCCACTTGAATGACATATGTCCTAATTAGCTTGAAACCGACTTGAATGATACATTTCCTGATTAGCTTGACAGCAACTTGAAAGACACATTTCCTAGAAGCTAGTAATCCTTTGTGTTCGATCCTGTCTAATTCCATTTGTCCCCATGTAATTGTCGTGACATCCTTATTACAATCCTGACGAAGAGGTTACCTTATGAAGCACAACCTGTATCTGCCACCCTCTCTTCTATTCCAGGTGGTTCGAAAATGTAAGACGTTCACTGAAATCGCAGCTTTTTGTCTTGAATAAAATCTTGCTGTTGATGCCTTTGATGCCTCTATGATCCCTAAGTGTTTTGTCCACATGCCTTTGCCTTCAATACCCTCCAGTCCTGAGGCGCTGGAGGACTTGTGATCCAGTAGCCCTTGCCAGCTGGCTGGCATCCCTTCGCTTCCCATTTTTTTTAGATGCCTTACCAATTTAAAGGCCTGTACCCACCCCTCACTGACCCCGCTTCTTGGCTTGCAGGCCTGTCGCGGCGGATTCCAAGGCTACTGGTAGGCTAGGACTGCGCGCTGCTGAATTAAGGTTTCTGAGGTATGTTCTAATCCATCTTACCTCTCACTCGCTTATTTTCTCTAATTTAATTCTTCTTATAGTGGATTGGTTTTTTACTCCTTTCTGTGTAAAATGCTCTTTAATTGTGTACGGTGATTGGTTTAATTTTGAAAAATTATTAGGTTTTAACAGTTTATTTACACTTTATTCTACTGTAATTTATGAGTATAAGTTATCGAGTATGCTAGCATATTGTTTATATAATTATGCCAACCTAATTGAACAAGTGGTTTTAGCGAATGATTTGTGTAACTCTTTTCTTACTTATCTGTCTCATCTTCTCTTATCTTCTATATTTTGAAGGATAAAGAAAATTAAGTAACTTTGGGATGCAAACAATAAGCAGATCTTGTCAAGCATTACAGTAACGTTGATAGTCCTTGAAATGACAAACCAAATTCTTTTTAGAGACTGAGTGAACCCAGTAAAATGGTATATTTAAAAAATGGTATTTTTACAGTATAGGTAAAATTTTCAAAAAAAAGCTCACACATTTCGTAATTATTTAGCATTGTTTATTACGCTTTGATTGTTATTTTGTTCTGTTGTTGACAGTTCGCTCGATGTCACGTGTTTTGTTTTTTAACGTAACCGAACAACAATTAGCAACTATACATTAGTAGTTGTAAGTTTTTTTTTGTTTTCCTTGAGAGGATGGTAGACATTGAAACGTGGCCCGGAGGCAATCCTTCTTCATCCCAGTCTTTGTGTTCCCCTCAAGGTTGGGTTTTTTCTTCCTTCATTTTCGGTGGCGAGGTGAGGATTTCGGTGACAAGGCTGTTGGTCTGCCCGCCGTCTCGGCTTATTCACTGTTCCGAAAACATAAGCTGAATATTGCAAATTTTATTAAATATTTTTAAATGTGTGAAATATCTGCATGTATAACTTCAATTTTTCTTCTGCTATTCAGTAGGCTCCATGTTATTGTAAGGTTGTTAACTGTCATAGTTTGTTATTTGATTATGTTAGGTTTTGTATTTGATTTAATACATATAACTCATAGAAATATGTTCAAAATAGACAGTGTTCTCGGAAAATATGTTCACGGCACTTAGCCATTTCATACATTGTTTTTATGGTAAGCTGTAGTCTATTATATTTCCACAGAAAAATATGCGGCTGGGTACGTTCTACTAAATAATTATTATAGTTTTTCCATGTCGGAAAACTGATAGATATGTGCTTAACAAGTTTGACAAAACTTGGTTACCTTACCTTTCGTGGACCAACATAGGAAACCCTCGGCCAAGATAGTGTGTGAGTAGTTCCTTCTTGTGCTTTCTTCCTTCTTATCTATACGGACGTGTTCAGTCTTGGCTCAACAGTAAGTCAATAGTTTGCATATTGTACTAGGTACTCCATGAATACATATCCCATACCGTGATTGTAGTCTGAAACGCTACGGTGTTCTGCCCATTGAACACCTTAATGAAAGATTAGCCGCATCAAGCATGGCCGAACGCCAGAAATAAACACACTGGTACGCTTTTTGAAATTTAAGACCTTAACCGATGACATTGACCAAAATTTTGACAATAACTTATGTTACTGAGCCCACTCACTTACCCAATGTTATACACTTAATTAATTTTTTTATTGTTGTTAGTAAGGGCTTTGTATTACTATCGCAAAGATTACATTAATATTGATTCATACTTAGTATTAAAAGATGCAGAACCATTAACATTCTGTTTATACTATATTTAAGTAGTTACTTTGATGAATGTTACACAATCGCACACATATAGATTGTTGGGGGTTAATAAATACGTAAGTTGTAACACGTACATTGTGGGAGGCTAAAGAACACTTAAATTAGTACACGCACATTGTGTGAGGTGAAAGAACACTGTAATTGGTACACGTACATTGTGTGAGGTGAAAGAACACTGTAATTGGTACACGTACATTGTGTGAGGCGAAAGAACACTGTAATTGGTACACGTACATTGTGTGAGGTGAAAGAACACTTACATTGGTGCACGTACATTGTGTGAGGTGAAAGAACACTTACATTGGTGCACGTACATTGTGTGAGGTGAAAGAACACTGTAATTGGTACACGTACAATGTGGGAGGCTAAAGAACACTTAAATTAGTACACGCATATTGTGTGAGGTGAAAGAACACTGTATTGGTACACGTACATTGTGTGAGGTGAAAGAACACTGTAATTGGTACACGTACAATGTGGGAGGCTAAAGAACACTTACATTGGTGCACGTACATTTTGGGAGGCTAAAGAACACTTAAATTAGTACACGCACATTGTGTGAGGTGAAAGAACACTGTAATTTGTACACGTACATTGTGTAAGGTGAAAGAACATTTAAATTCGTACACGCATTTTTTGGGAGGTGACAACACTTAAATCGGTTTAGAGGCTATCTTTCTTATTGTTTAATGTGTGGAAAACATTCTTGTTGTATCAGATCTTTTGGAGGAAAACTTGAAGTCTGCAGAGGCTTGTTTGCCATTGGCTTTAATCTCATAAAAACAATGATATTTGCGAATACATATTATTTTTGCGTTATCTATTTATAACACTAATTAGGAATGCGAAAAATAATTTTAACGCGCAATTTCATTGATCAAATGCAATTCGTTTTGAAAAATCCGTTTAAAATAACTGATTTAATTTGGATACGCGTGATCGTATGTCCGATTCAAAAATAACATTGTTCTTATGGGATTAAAACCATCATGGCCGGCTGACTCTTTAGCATAAGAAAAAAATGCTTCTTGGTCGTCCATTATCCTGTTTTGTAGTGTTGGACGAGCTCGAGCTCGGCAGGGTGCCTTCGGCGCTCGGCTCCAGTATTGGGGTCTATTTGTGAGATGCCCGATATAGTCCCAAGGTTTACAGTCAGGCTGGCAGTTGAATTCCTCTCCTTTCCACGTAGTTTCTTATGAATGTAACATCGAGAACTGGTCCATGTGGGATGTAAACAGTCTGTCGAAAATATCCCCTTAAGCTATCAATTGCATGGGCAAGAAATACCAAAAGTTTTGTAAAACAAAAAGTTTTTTGATTAGCATAATACGTGTTGGTACATATACAGTATAAGTAAACGTCACACAAAACAAATTTATTACAACATAAGCACAAAATGCACAAATATATTACAATACAAGTACAAAATGCACAAATATTATGGTGATCGATTTCGGTGAACCACGCTCACCTCCCTCAGACCAGAGGGATTCAAAAACACATCTGATTATTTTGTGAATCCCTCTGGTCTGAGGAAGGTGAGCGTGGTTCACCAAAATCGATCACCATAATATTCGTGCATTTTTTACTTGTATTGTAATATATTTGTGCATTTTGTGCTTATATTGTAATAAATTTGTGTTGTGTGACGTTTACTTATACTGTATAAAACAAAAACTTAAGTTTATAGGAAAAGAGCAGGCCAAAACAATAACCTAGGAGTCATTCATTACGAGAAAGCTGATTTCGGCAAATCTTGACCGTATTGCTGTTGTAAAAGAAATGAAAATAAAAATACATAATGGCAGTGCATAATTGTTCGCTGTATTTGAGGACAATATTTTTAAATTACGCAAGTGCATTTTCCTACCAAAGTAATATCAAATAATAAAAAATATATTTATTCATGAGAATTTAATAATTTCCATTCGAAAGTGAAAAACGAAATGGGAAAAGCTCGCATGTGTACAAAACTGTCTCAAATATCATTAATCTATGAGACAGTTTCCAATAATCTTTGGCAGTAAACTTCGCCAAATATAGTCGGTACTGGAACGAGCCTAATGAACAGTGGACATTGTAGTAGTGGTACTGGAATGAGCCTAATGAACAGTGGACATTGTAGTAGTGGTACTGGAACGAGCCTAATGAACAGTGGACATTGTAGTAATGGTACTGGAACGAGCCTAATGAACAGTGGACATTGTAGTAGTGGTACTGGAACGAGCCTAATGAACAGTGGACATTGTAGTAGTGGTACTGGAACGAGCCTAATGAACAGTGGACATTGTAGTAGTGGTACTGGAACGAGCCTAATGAACAGTGGACATTGTAGTAGTGGTACTGGAACGAGCCTAATGAACAGTGGACATTGTAGTAGTGGTACTGGAACGAGCCTAATGAACTGTGAACATAGTGGTAGTGGTACTGGAACGAACCTAATGAACTGTGGAAATGGTATTAGTGGAACAGGATCGCTTCTATTGACTTGGTAGTAGTGGTACAGGAGCGAGTTTAGTGAACTGTGGACATGGTTAAGTGGTACAGGAACGAGTCTAGTGAACTGTGGACATGGTTAAGTGGTACAGGAAGAAGTGTCTAGTGAACTGTGGACATAGTAAGTGGTACAGGAACGAATTTAGTGAACTGTGGACATGCTTAAGTGGCACAGGAACGAGTGTCTAGTGAACTGTGGACATGGTTAAGTGGCACAGGAACGAGTGTCTAGTGAACTGTGGACATAGTAAGTGGTACAGGAACGAATTTAGTGAACTGTGGACATGGTTAAGTGGCACAGGAACGAGTGTCTAGTGTACTGTGGACATAGTAAGTGGTACAGGAACGAATTTAGTGAACTGTGGACATGGTTAAGTGGCACAGGAACGAGTGTCTAGTGAACTGTGGACATAGTAAGTGGTACAGGAACGAATTTAGTGAACTGTGGACATGGTTAAGTGGCACAAAAACAAGCCTAGTGAACTATGGACCTGGTAGTCTACGAGTTTATTAAAATATTCCGTTGACCGGCCAAAGCTAGAGACTATGATATTTTACAATAATAACTGTTTTATTGTTTTTTAAAATTTGTTAAAATATTATAACTTCTCGAAACATAAAAATAACTAAGAGCCTAAAATTGAACCCTGAAGTCTAAAACCATGATTCGTTTTTAATTGCTGATGAGAATTGTAATAGCTTGTAGTAAATACAATTGGTGTTAAGTAATTCAGTAAATTCTCTTTAACCCTAGATGTGTGATTTTTAAAGCACACAGCCTACGTTATGTGCACTTAGAATCCATGTTTGGATTACCACATCAGGTACACGTTTTGAATCCATGGTCCACCAAAGCTTAAAGAAAGAGCTTGGTGTCTGTATGTAAGGGTAGCAAAGTGAAGGGTCTATTGAGTGAAACTGTTGCTGGAAAAGCGTGTGACTAGTTCTGGAAGGTTATGTTGCGTGTTGAAGAAATCGGGACGTTTTGAAATGAAAGGAGCGTTTAGAAATCGGGAGCAGAGGAAAAGGCAGTCGTGGCGTCCCAGTTCCACATTTCACAAGCAGGCAGCAGTTCGCCCACAGTCCCTACCTCTAGACTTACCCTGCTTTTGGCTGCTCTCATAATATTATCTCGAGTGTCGGCAATATGTAAATATGCTCATATTGGTATAAGAGTGTTTGGGACGTAATAAGTTGCCGAACCTTTTTGTAGTTATGTAATACCACTCCTCCCCCCGAATGTAGTAGTTTACTGGACCTCGGGAGTACCTTAATCCCCCCCCCCCCTTAGATCGTCGGTTGACGTAGATATCTTACCGGGGTTCGAACAGTTTTAAAACTTAGTTAACAAAAATAACTAAGAGCCAAAAATTGACCCTTGGAAAATCCTTGATTAGTTTTTTTTTAACTGCTGATCAGAATGTTAATAGTCTGTGGTATATGAACCTGGTTTAAAGTGAGTCAGTAAATTCTCTTTATATCTTCTCGTTTATTATTATTATAGGTTATATTACAATAAACCAGTGATATATTTTTATGTGGATTTAATGTGTGAAAAACAGTGGAAACTACTTCGGGCTTTGCTCATTTCGTCAAATAACTAAGTACAGAGGCTAAGACTAAGTCCATGTTTGTTCTCAATCGACGTACTTGTCACCTAAACAGTCTTATACAGATTGTTATTGACGGTTTTAATTTTTAGTTTATGTTAATGTATGTAACATTTACACTATTTTTGAAGTGACACAAACAAACGGCGAAAGTAATTCTAATCGACTAACATTTTTGTTCTGTTCAAGCTCAGACAGTTTTTAATTGGGTTATTACAGAATCTAACATTTACCCCTGACATTCACCCTTCTCGCGTGATTGCGACTGGCAAACGCGTTTACTATAACAGACACACAACCCTCAAATGAATTTGTTATGTGGCTTCTTATGAAAATTATATACGACTACTTTTGTAGCCAACCGTGGATTTAGATAGCCATCCATGATCAACTTGGGTCACATCTATGATTATTTTGGGTAGCAACCAGCCTGGGTAGCCAACCGTGGATTTAGATAGCCACCCATGATCAACTTGGGTAGCATCTTTGATTATTTTGGGTAGCAATCAGCCTAGGTAGCCAACCGTGGATTTAGATAGCCACCCATGATCAACTTGGGTAGCATCTATGATTATTTTGGGTAGCAACCAGCCTGGGTAGCCAACCGTGGATTTAGATAGCCACCCATGATCAACTTGGGTAGCAATCAGCCTGGGCAGCCAACCGTGTTCATCTTCATGTATAAACTCATGTGGGTCTAGGGGCGTAGGTCCCCTACGAGTGCAAATTATATACTGCTTTGCAAACGGACCACCTAAAATATGGTTCCATTTTAACAAGGTAATTCCACACAATGACAATGTTTTGACAACAGAGGACTAGGTTTCCTGGGCATACCTACCTTGACCCTTGGCATCTAGTAGTGGCGAAAAGTGTAACTCTCCCCAGTAAAAGCCATGTCTCAAGACCCCTCCCCCTCTACCTGTTCAAGGGTCATTAGTAGCGGGACCGTCCCTCCGCCCTTGCCTAAACAGGTAATCGTAAGCAATTCACAGGCAACACTTTAAACCTGAGACCTCCACTCTGTCCACTGCAAAGTCCAACTCATTACAGTCTGGCCGGTCAGCTATGGCCACTGAGGGATTAAAGTCTGACCGGTGAGCTATGGCACCTGAAGCATTAATAAGGTTTGAAAGTGTACAGAGGTTGTCGACATCGATTTATTCCTGTAAGAGTAATGATACATGCGCTACAGTACTGTGACTTAAATGATTGTCGGAAAATTATAATCTAGACGTCGACTGAAAGAGCATTCAAGTTGCTTGTGAATCCACTTTATAATTTTCAAAAAGTATTGATTTCTTGTTTATTAGTTTATGATTTATATGATTAGTTAGATATGATACAAACGAACATTAAACATTTAAAAAGTGCATTCACTAATAACATTTACGGTTCCAAACTATGTAAAATTATAATTTTCTGACAAATTATTAAGTCACAGTGCTGTTTCATATTTAACGTAGTTCTTATATGAAACAGTAATCGGCATCCAATATGGCGGCTGCCTTAACCTGACTTCTCATTATAGAGGCCAGTGTGGCAAGGGTACTAGGCTTACGCTATCGGAATGTTACATTTTTTTATGATAAAATGTAATTCTTATTTATATATCAAGATGGGAATGCATCGCAGGAGAGGTCCCACGGGGGCCAGTGCAGTGGACCTCGAGGTGTCGCAACGCAGCTTTCTCTGCATCTGGGGTGCCCGCGTGTGAAAGTGGGTTCAGCGACTAGCTACTTTCAGTTTCTCAGACCCTCCCCACTTACATTGTGTCGCCCTCCACTTCCTTGAGTAGACCCAATGGAGATGGTTCAGATTCCGATCCTGAAGTGTGGGCTAAAGTGATTCCACCCTGGTCAGGCGGTTGGCCGGACATGTATTCCTAGTTCTGAGAACTTGGTGCCATAGCAACACGTGCTGTAGAAACACATAATTATTCCGAGAATATAGGGAGTGACACACGCCGTGTTCCTTACACTCCGACAAAAGAGTTTTCTTAGAACTCCAGACATGTTTATAATTCCCAAACAACACCTATTGCAGTTTTGTATTGATATCGGAAGTGTCGAGTTGACGCCCGCAAAGTAAGTATGCTTACCACGAAGACAAACATTGTGATTTCATCGTCAGATATCCAGAATGCTGATTAATTAAAACGCAAGCAGCCTGTCAGCTCGCTGCACTACTTGAAAACATATTATAATAAACAAAGCATGTCGATTTTCCAGTACCAAGAAATGAGGCCTTAGCGTAACAATCGATGTATACAAAAAAAATTTGTATAGTATTACAAATCGATTAGCCTAAAGCAAGAAAGAATACATACGTTACTCTCATCTCGTTCCTGTACATCCTAGCGCCCTTCTCTATCCCAAGCATACTTTGATCCTACACAAGTAGTTTTGTGTAAATGGTCTTGTGTACAATACCCAGTCGCCACTGGTTCCTCAGTTCTTTATAGTTCCTTGCGACGTCACGTTAGGTTCCAGATGTAGGTTGCGTGTTTGGTCTGTTGCACGGGCCTCCTAGGGATGGTTAGTTAGGGCCCCATGTAGGTCCTCCACGTTACTTTGTACGTTGCCGTGTTTGGTCTCTTGACCGGGCCTCCTAGAGATGGTTAGTTAGGGCCCCATGTAGGTCCTCCACGTTACTTTGTACGTTGCCGTGTTTGGTCTCTTGACCGGGCCTCCTAGAGATGGTTAGTTAGGGCCCTATGTAGGTCCTCCGCGTTACTTTGTACGTTGCCGTGTTTGGTCTCTTGACCGGGCCTCCTAGGGATGGTTAGTTAGGGCCCCATGTAGGTCCTCCACGTTACTTTGTACGTTGCCGTGTTTGGTCTCTTGACCGGGCCTCCTAGGGATGGTTAGTTAGGGCCCCATGTAGGTCCTCCACGTTACTTTGTACGTTGCCGTGTTTGGTCTCTTGACCGGGCCTCCTAGAGATGGTTAGTTAGGGCCCCATGTAGGTCCTCCACGTTACTTTGTACGTTGCCGTGTTTGGTCTCTTGACCGGGCCTCCTAGGGATGGTTAGTTAGGGCCCCATGTAGGTCCTCCACGTTACTTTGTACGTTGCCGTGTTTGGTCTCTTGACCGGGCCTCCTAGAGATGGTTAGTTAGGGCCCTATGTAGGTCCTCCGCGTTACTTTGTACGTTGCCGTGTTTGGTCTGTTGACCGGGGCTCCTAGGGATGGTTAGTTAGGGCCCCATGTAGGTCCTCCGCGTTACTTTGTACGTTGCCGTGTTTGGTCTGTTGACCGGGGCTCCTAGGGATGGTTAGTTAGGGCCCCATGTAGGTCCTCCACGTTACTTTGTACGTTGCCGTGTTTGGTCTCTTGACCGGGCCTCCTAGAGATGGTTAGTTAGGGCCCTATGTAGGTCCTCCGCGTTACTTTGTACGTTGCCGTGTTTGGTCTCTTGACCGGGCCTCCTAGGGATGGTTAGTTAGGGCCCCATGTAGGTCCTCCACGTTACTTTGTACGTTGCCGTGTTTGGTCTCTTGACCGGGCCTCCTAGAGATGGTTAGTTAGGGCCCTATGTAGGTCCTCCGCGTTACTTTGTACGTTGCCGTGTTTACATTGATTGGGCGTGTAAGAGTGTTTGTCTGACTCTCACAAAGAGGAACACTTGACAACTGATATTGGAGTGAGTTCCACAGTATCACACTTCGTTTGTTGAACCCTTGGATATCATCGATGTGCTAGTACCGATTGAGCACATAGTAAAATGTAATTGGAAAACTATATGCAAAAACAAAGGCAGCTGAGCCTGGGCTTGCTCCGTGCGAGCATTGACCCTCGGCAATTCACATCGCGGCACACCGCCTCCCCGCACAAGGTCACTAACTCTTTGTCCTCTCCTCCCAACCATCTTCGAATTCGAGTTGGACACATTGAAGACTGGCCCGGAAAGCATAGCTGAGTTATGGAATTCGTATTTATGGAACAAGTAAATTGGTACAATGCAAAGAATATGCTTTGCATCGTGATTTCTGAAGGTAGAAGAAAATCGATCGACAGTTTTAGCATTTAGTGTAGTGTGGTTCAAGTCAGTGGTCACAACGAGCGTGATCTCCGATGAAAACCATCTAACGGCAGATGGGCTCTCGAACCTTGGACATTTTCGCGTTTGTGTAGGAAATTGTCCTTTACATTTACACAGTTTGAAGACTGGCTACATACCACATATATTGATTAGTGACGCGTCTAATCGATGCTGTGGAAGTAAATATCTGAAGTCGGTGTATTTTTCTATGTAGAGTAAAACTTACAATCCATAAAATTTACTCCATTTGTCTCGTTACATGCCTTTGTTATGTGATTCCTAGGGTGGGAGGAGTCGTGTGAGAGTTGACCGGATGGAGAGGCCGTTACTGAAGTTACGTCGTGTAGAGGAAACGACGACCAGGCTGACCGCTTCCTCATATCCTGGACTGGTCGCACACTATTCTGTGACCATATTGTCCCTTCCTATACAACACTGGGGTAATCAATCTCCTCAACGTATCTTGTCTCACTGTTGAATTCCACCTAATCTTAATCATTACGTGGTCTATAGTAAATTAGATGATAATTGAGTATATTGCGCTTAACCCAAATATTTTTTGTACAACGCAGCTTACATGCTAGTTATTCCAAACTTATTTTCTTTACTTAATTTTAACTCAGATATTAGCATATTTTAACTAATTCAGTAATGCGAAACGTTATTTACAATTAATTAATATTTGCAATGAATGGAGGAAACTGAAGCCGTAGTTATCGTTATCACCGAGCAAATGTCAGTACGTTACAAATAGAAGCAGCTGTCAAGGCTGAGCAGACGACATTGAAGCAGGACTGGCGGTGGCGAGGTGTGGGGAACAGCTGATCGTCCAAGGTCACTGCTGCCAACCGCCGGTCGATATCGTCTTAGACGAAAATTCCCTTGTGCGTCACTCTCCTGCCACGAGTGAACTTGAAATGATCGATTTCCTAACATCATAGTTCCTTCCTATCAAAACTTCAAGTATCTTACGTAAAGTACACAATTTGGCTAATCCTCTTTGATTAGATGATTACAATTAATTCATTACTCGAGTCAGCTGACATTTATTGATAAATTGTAAATAGAATAGAAAATTTCTTTACTGTATTTGTAAAAAATAATATTTTCAAAAAGGCGAAGTTAGGTCATCATGGCCTTTTCTTACAATTAATCTTGTAAAGTGTGTTAAATTACTAAAAAATGGTACTTCAGTAAATCAATCTTCTAAAGTGAAGTTTAAAAAAAATTTTTGCAAACAAATAAATAAAGAGCTCTTCAATATTTTTGACCTTTGATTCTTTCATATCATGTTTCAAGGCAATTCTGTACCAATTAGTTTTATTTTAAATGAATATTTAATTAAATCAATCTTTAGGTTATAACACAATTTAACTTGTTGAATATGCAAATACTTGACAGTAATTATCAGTTTTGTTTTACAAATAACTAGAGGTGTGCGATTAATCGAATAGATGATTCGATTCAGGACTAGTCATCAAACTGTCGATGTATCGACAGTACCACGATGCATGCCTAGCAATATCGTGCCTCAGAATTTTTCTGATACGACAGAATGGCGAATTATTAGATAAAAATGTTTTTTTAATCAATAATATTTATTGGTGCGTCTTTGAGAACTAGTGCTTGATGTTTTTACTGCACTTTGATTCAGAAATGCACTGAACGTGTGTCGATTAGTTAGCTCTCCAGTTCACCATGGGGATGGTAGAGCCAGCACCTTGTCAGTTCCTCCCCCTTATTCCCCCAAATCCTCAGGATTAAACTTGGTGATTATTACTGCGATCTATAAATGTGCGCATTAGTTTTAATCCATCTTTTACTTTCTCTGAGTAGTTCGCAGTGGCCATTTAGAAAATGACCTCCGTTTCTTTTTTACTCTGTGGTAGAACTTAACATAACCAGCTGACTTGTACAATAGGTATCCTTGTTACAACATAATAATGAGCGAAACACTAGTTGCTCTAAGATGAACTAATCAATCATCTATGTAATTTTTGTACACTATGAAATTTACCAATTGTATTACCCTACCATATAAATCCAGTTTTAAGATATCGTTTATTTTAAGATAGAAATAATAGACATGGTATTTTTTCGGATTTTGAAGAAACAGAAAATGAGCGGTGGACTTAAGAGTCTACAGAGGCTGTCGGCCATGTTGGTTTTAATCCCAAAAGAACGTTATTTGCAAACCGGACATACGATAACGCGTATCCAAATTAAAGAGTTATTTATAAATCGATTTTTCCAAACAAATTGCATTTGATCAAGAATGAAATTGTGCGTTGGAATTGCTTTGTAAATTCCTAATTAGTTTTATAGGAAAAACATACATTTACTTTGAAGTTTTTATTTTCACTTATTTTTCAAAACTTGTAAACAGTGTATTCAAATTATAAAAAGCAAATCCAATGCGCAATATAACGTTTAAAATGACACCTCATACACAACTTTTGTCAGTAAGTAACGAAAAATTATCAATTCACAAATAACATAGTTCTTATGGGATTAAAACCAACATGGCTGACAGCCTGCAGACCCTTGTAAAATGTTAACGATGTCAAGTGAACATTATGGACCGACTACCGAGTGATAAATACCTATTTACTTACTTTGAAAGTGGGCATGTGACAATCTTGTTCAAGGTCACGATTCTTACTACGTGAGGTCATAATTTTTTATTTTTATCTTTTATATGGCAGAAAATTCTAATGACACTGTCACCTAAACTTAGACTGTGAATATTAAAAATAGAAACAGTGTATACAAATAATTTCTTAGCGTTTTATATACGTGTCAAGAAAGCTCTATTAATGAACTTTTTATGTTGGTAATGAAAGCTGAGACTAACTATGCCTGTGTTACCAGACAGTCCTGAGTTAAAACGCCGACCGGCTTAGATGGTTTTCCAGGGCACAAACTAAAAACTACTTATAAAAGTAGTTTTAAAAATTCATAAAACATTCAATTCAATATAAATACATGGTAGAACAAATACTGTGGAGATCGATTTCGGTATTCCACGTTTACCATCGTCAGCCCAGAGGGTGATAGCATTGATTTTACTGTACATAGATTTTATATAGTAAAATCAATGGTGATAGTCAGAATTTCTCGGTATCGATCAACACACAATTCGTAAACTCTCATGTATTTTGTAGTAATTTTATTTTGGTGATATTTCACCAGTTTGAACCTTGAAAAGATGCTCGGTTGTCCAGATGACCTCACAATAAGGAATCGGGCCACTTGTGGGGTACTTTGTATGCAGACTCATGGGGCTTTTGAGAGTTTTTGTAGTTATTTTTCTTATTCCTTTGGCAAGTGTTAATTCATTAATTTAAGGTGGAGATGGAGTTATAAGACATTCTGGTAACTCCCGGCCAGCACAAATCTATTCTCCATAACACCAATGTTAAATTTTCGGAAATAAAGCAAAAACATAGTTCTCTCATCTGGTAACATTGAAATTTCCGTTCAGTAGCAGATTTTTTATTATTTAATATATCGTATGGTCTGTTGTAACCTACCATGGGTTAATCATAAGGCTGTGATGTATATTTGGATAAATAACCACAAGTCATGATTTTATATTCATTAATTAAACATTGTAAAGTGATCTCCTGCCACAAAGCTGCTAAGTTCCTGGGCTGGCTGCCAGAGGGATCTGTACTTGCTCCAATTTTATTTAACCTGTATACCACTGACATCCCAATCACAAAGTCTAGAAAATTTATATATGTAGATGATATTGCTTTAGCTTACCAACATAAGAACTTCCAGCTACTGAAGAAACACTCAGAATTGACCTTGCGGCACTCGAAGAATATTTTAGAACCTGGAAGTTAAATTTAATATTTATCAAATTATTAAATAAACGCTTGATTGCTTTTTGTGTTTTCCGATTTGCTGGTGTTTTCATTCAACTAATTTTCGAAATTTAAAGTTTTATAGATAAAATACGTAAAATTTTAGCTTATTCTTAACATCGGTGTTATGGAGATCAGATCTAAGATTACTGAACACTTCAGCCCCCCCCCCCCCCACCATAGTACATGTAAATATGTTGCGGATTGTTCCTTAACACCAAGGTAGTTATGATGGATGGATGTTGACAGACTGCCAGTGGTGAGTGACTGCTCGCCGCAGACTGGCCGGGTCTCCTCTAACCACCCCGGCTCCAGTATGGCAGTGTCCAGAGTGCCCAGCCCCCCACCGCAAGAAGTCAACACGCCCGTCGCTGAGAACTGGTGTTACACACAGGTACCCATAAAGTATACTCTTTGCTTGAATACTCATCTGTAAGAAGCGTAAAGCCAATGCTACAAATGCAGACTACTGTAATAGCCAGCCGCGCCAAGCTCACTTCGTCTGTGTCTTCCTTACCTCTTTCGCTTCTCATAGATGTGTATTCATTTTTCTTACTCACTAACGTACTATCATTATTATCAGTATTTCTGCCTTGACAGGTCCTCAACAAAAATTTTTCTGTTGTGTGCCTATTTCTTCTTGTTTCAGTATTCTCTTCCATTCTTGACATCATTCCACAGTTGGGAACTTCTCCTCCAAATGTTACACATATACAGTATAAGTACAAAGGTGATTAAACTGACGCCCACATAAACGTAAAATGGTAACAACCTCCTGCCCATCTATACACGTACAGTGGTGATGGCTTCCCGCCCACCAATACACATAAAGAAGTACCGATCCCGCCCACCTATACACATAAAGAAGTGACGACCTCCCGCCCACCCATACACGACAGTGTTGACGATCCTCCCAAATCATACACGTACTGTGATATTGACTTCCTCCCTTACACGTACTGTGGTATTGACTTCCTGCCTTATACGTACGGTGGTATTAACTTCCTCCCTTACACGTACTGTGGTATTGACTTCCTCCCTTACACGTACTTTGGTATTAACTTCCTGCCTTACACGTACTGTGGTATTGACTTCCTCCTTTACACGTACTGTGGTATTAACTTCCTCCCTTACACGTACTGTGGTATTGACTTGCTGCCTTACACGTACTGTGGTATTGACTTCCTCCCTTACACGTACTGTGGTATTGGCTGCCTTACACGTACTGTGGTATTAACTTCCTCCCTTACACGTACTGTGGTATTAACTTCCTGCCTTACACGTACTGTGGTATTGACTTCCTCCCTTACACGTACTGTGGTATTGACTTTCTCCCTTACACGTACTATGGTTATGACTTGCTGCCTTACACGTACTGTGGTATTAACTTCCTGCCTTACACGTACAGTGGTATTGACTTGCTGCCTTACACGTACTGTGGTATTGACTTGCTGCCTTACACGTACTGTGGTATTGACTTGCTGCCTTACACCTACTGTGGTATTAACTTCCTCCCTTACACCTACTGTGGTATTGACTTGCTGCCTTACACGTACTGTGGTATTAACTTGCTGCCTTACACGTACTGTGGTATTGACTTGCTGCCTTACACGTACTGTGGTATTGACTTGCTGCCTTACACGTACTGTGGTATTAACTTGCTGCCTTACACGTACTGTGGTATTAACTTGCTGCCTTACACGTACTGTGGTATTAACTTGCTGCCTTACACGTAATGTGGTATTGACTTGCTGCCTTACACGTACTGTGGTATTAACTTGCTGCCTTACACGTACTGTGGTATTAACTTGCTGCCTTACACGTACTGTGGTATTAACTTGCTGCCTTACACGTACTGTGGTATTAACTTGCTGCCTTACACGTACTGTGGTATTAACTTGCTGCCTTACACGTACTGTGGTATTAACTTGCTGCCTTACACGTACTGTGGTATTAACTTGCTGCCTTACACGTACTGTGGTATTAACTTGCTGCCTTACACGTACTGTGGTATTGACTTGCTGCCTTACACGTACTGTGGTATTGACTTGCTGCCTTACACGTACTGTGGTATTAACTTGCTGCCTTACACGTACTGTGGTATTAACTTGCTGCCTTACACGTACTGTGGTATTGACTTGCTGCCTTACACGTACTGTGGTATTAACTTGCTGCCTTACACGTACTGTGGTATTGACTTGCTGCCTTACACGTACTGTGGTATTAACTTGCTGCCTTACACGTACTGTGGTATTAACTTGCTGCCTTACACGTACTGTGGTATTGACTTGCTGCCTTACACGTACTGTGGTATTGACTTGCTGCCTTACACGTACTGTGGTATTAACTTGCTGCCTTACACGTACTGTGGTATTAACTTGCTGCCTTACACGTACTGTGGTATTAACTTGCTGCCTTACACGTACTGTGGTATTGACTTGCTGCCTTACACGTACTGTGGTATTAACTTGCTGCCTTACACGTACTGTGGTATTGACTTGCTGCCTTACACGTACTGTGGTATTAACTTGCTGCCTTACACGTACTGTGGTATTAACTTGCTGCCTTACACGTACTGTGGTATTAACTTGCTGCCTTACACGTACTGTGGTATTGACTTGCTGCCTTACACGTACTGTGGTATTAACTTGCTGCCTTACACGTACTGTGGTATTGACTTGCTGCCTTACACCTACTGTGGTATTAACTTCCTCCCTTACACCTACTGTGGTATTGACTTGCTGCCTGACACGTACTGTGGTATTAACTTGCTCCCTTACACGTACTGTGGTATTGACTTGCTGCCTTACACGTACTGTGGTATTGACTTGCTGCCTGACACGTACTGTGGTATTAACTTGCTGCCTTACACGTACTGTGGTATTGACTTGCTGCCTTACACGTACTGTGGTATTAACTTCCTCCCTTACACGTACTGTGGTATTAACTTCCTGCCTTACACGTACTGTGGTATTGACTTCCTCCCTTACACGTACTGTGGTATTGACTTGCTGCTTTACACGTACGGTGGTATTAACTTCCTCCCTTACACGTACTGTGGTATTAACTTCCTCCCTTACACCTACTGTGGTATTGACTTGCTGCCTTACACGTACTGTGGTATTGACTTTCTGTCTTACACGTACTGTGGTATTGACTTGCTGCCTTACACGTACTGTGGTATTGACTTGCTGCCTTACACGTACTGTGGTAATGACTTGCTGCCCTACATGTACTGTGGTATTAACTTCCTGCCTTACACATACTGTGGTATTAACTTCCTCCCTTACACGTACTGTGGTATTAAGTTCTTCCCTTACACGTACTGTGGTATTGACTTGCTGCCTTACACGTACTGTGGTATTAACTTCCTCCCTTACACGTACTGTGGTATTGACTTGCTGCCTTACACGTACGGTGGTATTGACTTCCTGCCTTACACTTACGGTGGTATTGTATTCACGTACACGGCTTACCTGTGGTCGTGTGCTACCAACTAATTATTTATAGCATTTGTGTATCCTTGGAGATACAGTAGTTACATACAGTGTATTCTGCGCAGTTTGGTAGTAAGGTAGATTGGGGATGTTCGTCAACTGTCGCACTGTTTGCACTGCGGGTCGTAAGGACAATTGTCGCACGGTTTGTACTGCAGATGGATATTGCTACAGTGTTTTATTCTGCGTACTACCTATATCATTTGGTCGATCTGGGAGTTTGTCTAAAAAATTGACCGACTTTGATTATGTGCCCTGAATATAAAATGAGTAAAATTTTTATTGATTTCCACATTTGAACCGGGTGTTAAAATTCCCTCCTGACCCATGTTCTGGCCTGAGAATGTGTGGTTTGTATAAACTGGTTGATTTGGACTCGTTATCTCGACGTGGGCGTCAACAAACCCATTAGTGTGTATATGGACGACACACGCCGCAGCGGCCGTGCGTGCCAGTGGTGGGGACGCACGTGAGGATCTCCCTGTTTCCTTTTTAGAAAAAAATCAATAAGCAATTTGAATTTGTTGTTCCAAAAAAATAAGATTTTAATAGCGATATTATAAGCTTGTATAAATGCATTTTACTTAAAGTAGATTGCCAATGAAGGGAATGTTATTATCACTGTTGGCTTACGATTATTTTTATTTCTTCATTATAAGATATTGAGTACAATTAAGAAAAAGTTGAAATGCAGTTGAAACTGATTATGGAATCCAGAATGAGTTAAGGTTTGACCATCGGTAGAGGGTCTTCCTCCTTATGTTCCGGTCCCCGGACATGAACGAGCGGTGAGTCAGTGAGCGGTCGCTGCCCTGTGCGGCACGGTCCCGTTCGCGGGGTCAACGGCTCGGCACCGTGCCAATCCCAACACGTAATTTTAGTTGTAACTATTGCAATTTGCAAATACCAAACTTTCACTGACATTGTACAAGTAAGAGCCAGTTAATGGTCACATCCCGCGTCAATTGGGACGTCGTACTATTTTTTTTTGTTAAATTACTATAAATTTTAAATATACTCATATTTTTTACATCGGTGGGGAAAGAAAGTTCATAACAGTTCGAAGTTAGTAACACACAACAGCATCAATCGATTTTACTTACATTATAAAATAAATTTTTTTTAATTCTAATCTTATTTTCTTTCGTATACTCCTTCAAGAGGGTTAGGTACTCTTTCTAAAATATTTTATTGTTTATTAAAAAAAAATTCAATGCTTACTCGATGGGTATCAGGACTATGAAGTAAAGATTACTTCTTAAATACGATTGGCTACAACTTTTTTGTTAACGTTTTCAGATTGATATTCTGTAAACATCGTAACAGAATTTTCTTCATTCTGTTATAAGAAAATAAGAAGAACGTATTTTCTTATCATCGTAAACAATAAAATGTTGACTTTATATTTGAGGTGTGAAGATCGCCAAACGTGCAAATGGTCGCTGGCCCAGAGGCTGTCGTGCGAGGTCAACGCTCTTCCCTCTGTTGCTAGTGCGACTATTCCGGTTCCACGTTCCTCTGTTATATTTACTCCACATCTTGTATATTCCATCATATATTATAGAATGTGGTGAAATTGTCTACGGGAAATTTTTATAAGGAGGTGGAAACTATTTGGACAAATCTGTTCAAGTTATTGAAATTTAAGAGTAACTATTAATTACAAGAAATGTTTCATTGTTGTGCTGCGATCTAACAATAATTTGTTGTAAAAGGTGTTTGTTATGACTGGAATTCACATATTAACAATACTGGACACACCCATTTATTTGCTGAATAGCACACCGACTGTTGCTAGGTGTGCAGTGTTTACATTACTGGTGATGTTTTGAACATCTACTGAAACTTGATGGTCGTGTTATTATAGTCTATCAATATTTTCATTTTTTAATGACGTTACCGATTATAATTGTAGTGTTGTATAGTAATAATTAAAAATGACATACGAATTTAGTAATTTATACTTCGTAAAATTCTAGGCCTGCATGTAACAAAGTGTATGCCTAGTCTTTGAAGAAGAACCAGTGAGTGTATCCAATTTATTATCAAATAGATAAAGCGTGTAGACGGGGTTGTGACCTACGACCTTGGTACTGTGCGGGGTTGCCACGTCTGCCTTAACCTTGCCGGATCAATGTGCGGCCAAGGTCGCCACCCGCCGCAAGGTTCCCCGCACTTGGCAACGCCGCCCCCTTCCTTCCTCCTCCACCTGCATTAAAACACGACTATACTTCCGCGTCTCTCGTGTGATAGCAAACACCATGAAAAACCATTAATTATACGTATCTTCACTTATGATCCTTACTCGTATCAGAGAATTAAAAAGATCAGAATGTTTATTATCATTTGCGATATATTGCCATTGTCATTCATCACTAGGTAATGAACTCAACTTCTTTACAAACTACGGTAACGAAATGCCCGTACTGAAAGGTATACATTACACGAATAAATATAAAAAAACCTAGTAATGACAATTGGTATCAAAATAACCTAGCGATGATAATTGGTATCAAAATAACCTTGCGATGATAATTGGTATCAAAATAACCTAGCGATGATAATTGGTATCAAGATAACCTAGCGATGATAATTGGTATCAAGATAACCTAGCGATGATAATTGGTATTGAGATAACCTAGCGATGATAATTGGTATCGAAATAAACCAGCATTGGTCATTGGTGTCTAAATAAACCAGCATATATCATTGGTGTCTAAATAAACCAGCATTGATCATTGGTATAAAATTAAACCAGCTAAGATCATTAGTATGCAAATAAATCAGCATTGATTATTGGTATGAAAATAAACCAGCATAGATCACTGGTGTTAAAATAAACCGGAATTAATCATTGGTATGAAAATAAGCAAACATTGATCATTTTTATCAAAATAAACCAGCCATGATCATTGGTATCAAACTAAACCAGCGAAGATAAATGTTATCAAAATAAACCAGCGTAGACAGTTTGTACAATGTATAGGCCTACTGAACGGTTGGGAGATATATTGGTTCATACTAGTTTTAATATTTAACTCTGTAAGTTAAGTTTGTCAGTTTGTAGAGTTCACAATGTATAGGCCTAGTTGAACGGTTTGGAGATGTATTAGTTTATAATAGTCTTAATATTTAACTCTGTAAGTTAGTTTTATCAGTTTGTACAATGTATAGGCCTAGTTGAACGGTTGGAAGATGTATTAGTTTATAATAGTCAACTCTGTAAGTTACATTTGTCAGTTTGTGCAATATGTAGGCCTAGTTGAACGGTTGGAAGATGTATTAGTTTATAACAGTCAACTCTGTAAGTTACATTTGTCAGTTTGTACAATATATAGGCCTAGTTGAACGGTTGGAAGATGTATTAGTTTATAATAGTCTTAATATTTAACTCAGTAAGTTTGTCAGTTTGTACAATGTATAGGCCTAGTTGAACGGTTGGAAGATGTATTAGTTTATAACAGTCAACTCTGTAAGTTACATTTGTCAGTTTGTACAATATATAGGCCTAGTTGAACGGTTGGAAGATGTATTAGTTTATAATAGTCTTAATATTTAACTCAGTAAGTTTGTCAGTGTGTAACAATGTATAGGCCTAATTGAACGGTTGGAAGATGTATTAGTTTATAACAGTCAACTCTGTAAGTTACATTTGTCAGTTTGTACAATATATAAGCCTAGTTGAATGGTTGGAAGATGTATTAGTTAATAATAGTCTTAATATTTAACTCAGTAAGTTTGTCAGTTTGTACAATGTATAGGCCTAGTTGAACGGTTGGAAGATGTATTAGTTTATAATAGTCTTAATATTTAACTCGGTAAGTTTGTCAGTGTGTAACAATGTATAGGCCTAATTGAACGGTTGGAAGATGTATTAGTTTATAATAGTCTTAATATTTAACTCGGTAAGTTTGTCAGTGTGTAACAATGTATAGGCCTAATTGAACGGTTGGAAGATGTATTAGTTTATAATAGTCTTAATATTTAACTCGGTAAGTTTGTCAGTGTGTAACAATGTAGGCCTAATTGAACGGTTGGAAGATGTATTAGTTTATAATAGTCTTAATATTTAACTCAGTAAGTTTGTCAGTTTGTACAATGTATAGGCCTAGTTGAACGGTTGGAAGATGTATTAGTTTATAACAGTCAACTCTGTAAGTTACATTTGTCAGTTTGTACAATATATAGGCCTAGTTGAACGGTTGGAAGATGTATTAGTTTATAATAGTCTTAATATTTAACTCAGTAAGTTTGTTAGTTTGTACAATATATAGGCCTAGTTGAACGGTTGGAAGATGTATTAGTTTATAACAGTCAACTCTGTAAGTTACATTTGTCAGTTTGTACAATATATAGGCCTAGTTGAACGGTTGGAAGATGTATTAGTTTATAATAGTCTTAATATTTAACTCAGTAAGTTTGTCAGTTTGTACAATGTATAGGCCTAGTTGAACGGTTGGAAGATGTATTAGTTTATAACAGTCAACTCTGTAAGTTACATTTGTCAGTTTGTACAATATATAGGCCTAGTTGAACGGTTGGAAGATGTATTAGTTTATAATAGTCTTAATATTTAACTCAGTAAGTTTGTCAGTTTGTACAATGTATAGGCCTAGTTGAACGGTTGGAAGATGTATTAGTTTATAACAGTCAACTCTGTAAGTTACATTTGTCAGTTTGTACAATATATAGGCCTAGTTGAACGGTTGGAAGATGTATTAGTTTATAATAGTCAACTCTGTAAGTTACATTTGTCAGTTTGTACAATATATAGGCCTAGTTGAACGGTTGGAAGATGTATTAGTTTATAATAGTCAACTCTGTAAGTTACATTTGTCAGTTTGTACAATATATAGGCCTAGTTGAACGGTTGGAAGATGTATTAGTTTATAATAGTCTTAATATTTAACTCAGTAAGTTTGTCAGTTTGTACAATGTATAGGCCTAGTTGAACGGTTGGAAGATGTATTAGTTTATAACAGTCAACTCTGTAAGTTACATTTGTCAGTTTGTACAATATATAGGCCTAGTTGAACGGTTGGAAGATGTATTAGTTTATAATAGTCAACTCTGTAAGTTACATTTGTCAGTTTGTACAATATATAGGCCTAGTTGAACGGTTGGAAGATGTATTAGTTTATAATAGTCAACTCTGTAAGTTACATTTGTCAGTTTGTACAATATATAGGCCTAGTTGAACGGTTGGAAGATGTATTAGTTTATAATAGTCTTAATATTTAACTCAGTAAGTTTGTCAGTTTGTACAATATATAGGCCTAGTTGAACGGTTGGAAGATGTATTAGTTTATAACAGTCAACTCTGTAAGTTACATTTGTCAGTTTGTACAATATATAGGCCTAGTTGAACGGTTGGAAGATGTATTAGTTTATAATAGTCTTAATATTTAACTCAGTAAGTTTGTCAGTTTGTACAATATATAGGCCTAGTTGAACGGTTGGAAGATGTATTAGTTTATAATAGTCTTAATATTTAACTCAGTAAGTTTGTCAGTTTGTACAATATATAGGCCTAGTTGAACGGTTGGAAGATGTATTAGTTTATAAATAGTCTTAATATTTAACTCAGTAAGTTTGTCAGTTTGTACAATATATAGGCCTAGTTGAACGGTTGGAAGATGTATTAGTTTATAATAGTCTTAATATTTAACTCAGTAAGTTTGTCAGTTTGTACAATGTATAGGCCTAGTTGAACGGTTGGAAGATGTATTAGTTTATAACAGTCAACTCTGTAAGTTACATTTGTCAGTTTGTACAATATATAGGCCTAGTTGAACGGTTGGAAGATGTATTAGTTAATAATAGTCTTAATATTTAACTCAGTAAGTTTGTCAGTTTGTACAATGTATAGGCCTAGTTGAACGGTTGGAAGATGTATTAGTTTATAATAGTCAACTCTGTAAGTTACATTTGTCAGTTTGTACAATATATAGGCCTAGTTGAACGGTTGGAAGATGTATTAGTTAATAATAGTCTTAATATTTAACTCAGTAAGTTTGTCAGTTTGTACAATGTATAGGCCTAGTTGAACGGTTAGAAGATGTATTAGTTTATAGTAGTCATGATATTTAACTTTGTAAGTTAAGTTATTAGATGATATCGTGTCATATTTGCACATTTGTATTCTATACATTCAGTTGATTGTCACATTCTGTATCGGTAACCGTGATCGTCTGTCGATTCTTAAATTCAATAATCGATAGCAGACATCTCGCCAGTCGTTTCATACAGTCCTGTGTCTTCTGCTTCCTCCGCGACCTTGATTTTTATTAGCCTTGGAGTTGCTTATATTCATTGGCGATTTCCATCACAATTCAGTCTTATGTTTTTATGGCTTAGTAATTCAGATTAATAATAATGGCTTGATTATAATTCAGAGTTAATTTTTATGGCTAAAAACTGCAATAAATCTTTGATTAATATGTTTACTAATAGACACTTTGATTATTGTTGTAATACACACAAGAGACTAAAATCACTAAAAAAGGACAACTTATTGGATTATGATGACTCAATAGTATTATCTCCTTACGTAAGAATAAGTTTATTGTTATGTTATCAAACTTATTCACATACATTATTTTAGTTGTTCATTCAACAATACATTCAGTTTGGTGTAACGATATTGAGAAAACTATTGAGAAAACTATCGGTCAATTTCCTTCAACTGCCCTCCAAACCCAAACCTTTTTCTATGCCAATAACTATCTAAACTACTTATATACATGGTAATTGGAAGTTGTGTACGTACTTGTTGTCGAATCCAGATGAAATACAGAATTCATTTATTGAATAATAAAATTTTCAAAATAACTTGAAACTAGATTGTTTTAAAACATTTAACCACAGACCAAACATAGTCCTTTTGATCTCTGATTTAACTATTGGGCAGATTAGAGTCTGAACCATTTTCAATTCACATGTAGGCCTATGTTCTGTTTTAACCATACCCTAGACACTCCACTATAACAATAAAATGCTTAATTCTACTTTATGGATTTTGACCAGCTAAATTTCAGTGGACCTTGATTATTATTGTAATCAATTACATTTTATTTTATTTATTTGCATTTTTTAAGTTACTCATGTACACAATAAGAGGAACAATATAGGATATTGTTTTATATATAATCGGTTTTACTTCCTCAAGAACTATTACTACTAGCCTAGGCTGGACAAAATAAAAGGTATTAGGAACCGAAATAATCAAAAAAGAAATAGATGAAAAGAAACATTTAAGCTCATAGTGCAAAATTGCATTTATAAACAGTCAGTAAAGTTAAAAACTTTGTGGTGTTGTCATTAAAAAAGTCTTAAAATGTTATTGCTGTGGGCCTAGGTAGGATATTTTAATATATTCTATTTGAATAGTTTTAAATAAGCTATTCAAATAACAAAGTTATAAATAAAGTTTTTTATCCAGTAATTTTTCATACACATTTTAATTAAGAGTCTGCAGAGGCTGTTGGCCATGTTGGCTTTAATCCCATGAGAAGAGTGTTATTTTCGAACTGGACATACGATCATCTGTATACAAATCAAACAACTATTTTTAAATAGATTTTTTCCATAAACAAATTGCATTTGATCAAGAATGGAATTTCGCGTTGGAATTGCTTTGCTAATTCCTAATTAGTTTTATAGGAAAAATTATAAAACATACTTAGATTGAAGTCTTTTTTCACCTCTTTTTAAAACTAGGCATATGTATTCAAAAATGTCAAAAATGAAACCAATGGGCAATGTGATAATGTTTAAAATGACACCTCATACACAACTTTTGGTCAATAAATAACGGAAAAATATTGATTCGCAAATAACATTGTTCTTACGGGATTAAAACCAACATGGCCGACAGCCTCTGCAGACTCTTAAAAGTTCCTAAACGATAAAAGGAAAGTATTAGTATATTCATTAATTGGAAAGTATTAAATATTTTTTTTGGGAATTTTTTTACTAAAAATTTAAATTATTAATGATGGCTAATTGTACTTGTATGTAATATTCCTTGGTGTGTATGTTTACTTATAATTATTAATGATGGCTAATTGTACTTGTATGTAATATTCCTTGGTGTGTATGTTTACTTATAATTATTAATGATGGCTAATTGTACTTGTATGTAATATTCCTTGGTGTGTATGTTTACTTATAATTATTAATGATGGCTAATTGTACTTGTATGTAATATTCCTTGGTGTGTATGTTTACTTATAATTATTAATGATGGCTAATTGTACTTGTATGTAATATTCCTTGGTGTGTATGTTTACTTATAATTATTAATGATGGCTAATTGTACTTGTATGTAATATTCCTTGGTGTGTATGTTTACTTATAATTATTAATGATGGCTAATTGTACTTGTATGTAATATTCCTTGGTGTGTATGTTTACTTATAATTATTAATGATGGCTAATTGTACTTGTATGTAATATTCCTTGGTGTGTATGTTTACTTATAATTATTAATGATGGCTAATTGTACTTGTATGTAATATTCCTTGGTGTGTATGTTTACTTATAATTATTAATGATGGCTAATTGTACTTGTATGTAATATTCCTTGGTGTGTATGTTTACTTATAATTATTAATGATGGCTAATTGTACTTGTATGTAATATTCCTTGGTGTGTATGTTTACTTATAATTATTAATGATGGCTAATTGTACTTGTATGTAATATTCCTTGGTGTGTATGTTTACTTATAATTATTAATGATGGCTAATTGTACTTGTATGTAATATTCCTTGGTGTGTATGTTTACTTATAATTATTAATGATGGCTAATTGTACTTGTATGTAATATTCCTTGGTGTGTATGTTTACTTATAATTATTAATGATGGCTAATTGTACTTGTATGTAATATTCCTTGGTGTGTATGTTTACTTATAATTATTAATGATGGCTAATTGTACTTGTATGTAATATTCCTTGGTGTGTATGTTTACTTATAATTATTAATGATGGCTAATTGTACTTGTATGTAATATTCCTTGGTGTGTATGTTTACTTATAATTATTAATGATGGCTAATTGTACTTGTATGTAATATTCCTTGGTGTGTATGTTTACTTATAATTATTAATGATGGCTAATTGTACTTGTATGTAATATTCCTTGGTGTGTATGTTTACTTATAATTATTAATGATGGCTAATTGTACTTGTATGTAATATTCCTTGGTGTGTATGTTTACTTATAATTATTAATGATGGCTAATTGTACTTGTATGTAATATTCCTTGGTGTGTATGTTTACTTATAATTATTAATGATGGCTAATTGTACTTGTATGTAATATTCCTTGGTGTGTATGTTTACTTATAATTATTAATGATGGCTAATTGTACTTGTATGTAATATTCCTTGGTGTGTATGTTTACTTATAATTATTAATGATGGCTAATTGTACTTGTATGTAATATTCCTTGGTGTGTATGTTTACTTATAATTATTAATGATGGCTAATTGTACTTGTATGTAATATTCCTTGGTGTGTATGTTTACTTATAATTATTAATGATGGCTAATTGTACTTGTATGTAATATTCCTTGGTGTGTATGTTTACTTATAATTATTAATGATGGCTAATTGTACTTGTATGTAATATTCCTTGGTGTGTATGTTTACTTATAATTATTAATGATGGCTAATTGTACTTGTATGTAATATTCCTTGGTGTGTATGTTTACTTATAATTATTAATGATGGCTAATTGTACTTGTATGTAATATTCCTTGGTGTGTATGTTTACTTATAATTATTAATGATGGCTAATTGTACTTGTATGTAATATTCCTTGGTGTGTATGTTTACTTATAATTATTAATGATGGCTAATTGTACTTGTATGTAATATTCCTTGGTGTGTATGTTTACTTATAATTATTAATGATGGCTAATTGTACTTGTATGTAATATTCCTTGGTGTGTATGTTTACTTATAATTATTAATGATGGCTAATTGTACTTGTATGTAATATTCCTTGGTGTGTATGTTTACTTATAATTATTAATGATGGCTAATTGTACTTGTATGTAATATTCCTTGGTGTGTATGTTTACTTATAATTATTAATGATGGCTAATTGTACTTGTATGTAATATTCCTTGGTGTGTATGTTTACTTATAATTATTAATGATGGCTAATTGTACTTGTATGTAATATTCCTTGGTGTGTATGTTTACTTATAATTATTAATGATGGCTAATTGTACTTGTATGTAATATTCCTTGGTGTGTATGTTTACTTATAATTATTAATGATGGCTAATTGTACTTGTATGTAATATTCCTTGGTGTGTATGTTTACTTATAATTATTAATGATGGCTAATTGTACTTGTATGTAATATTCCTTGGTGTGTATGTTTACTTATAATTATTAATGATGGCTAATTGTACTTGTATGTAATATTCCTTGGTGTGTATGTTTACTTATAATTATTAATGATGGCTAATTGTACTTGTATGTAATATTCCTTGGTGTGTATGTTTACTTATAATTATTAATGATGGCTAATTGTACTTGTATGTAATATTCCTTGGTGTGTATGTTTACTTATAATTATTAATGATGGCTAATTGTACTTGTATGTAATATTCCTTGGTGTGTATGTTTACTTATAATTATTAATGATGGCTAATTGTACTTGTATGCAATATTCCTTGGTGTGTATGTTTACTTATAATTATTAATGATGGCTAATTGTACTTGTATGTAATATTCCTTGGTGTGTATGTTTACTTATAATTATTAATGATGGCTAATTGTACTTGTATGTAATATTCCTTGGTGTGTATGTTTACTTATAATTATTAATGATGGCTAATTGTACTTGTATGCAATATTCCTTGGTGTGTATGTTTACTTATAATTATTAATGATGGCTAATTGTACTTGTATGTAATATTCCTTGGTGTGTATGTTTACTTATAATTATTAATGATGGCTAATTGTACTTGTATGTAATATTCCTTGGTGTGTATGTTTACTTATAATTATTAATGATGGCTAATTGTACTTGTATGTAATATTCCTTGGTGTGTATGTTTACTTATAATTATTAATGATGGCTAATTGTACTTGTATGTAATATTCCTTGGTGTGTATGTTTACTTATAATTATTAATGATGGCTAATTGTACTTGTATGTAATATTCCTTGGTGTGTATGTTTACTTATAATTATTAATGATGGCTAATTGTACTTGTATGTAATATTCCTTGGTGTGTATGTTTACTTATAATTATTAATGATGGCTAATTGTACTTGTATGTAATATTCCTTGGTGTGTATGTTTACTTATAATTATTAATGATGGCTAATTGTACTTGTATGTAATATTCCTTGGTGTGTATGTTTACTTATAATTATTAATGATGGCTAATTGTACTTGTATGTAATATTCCTTGGTGTGTATGTTTACTTATAATTATTAATGATGGCTAATTGTACTTGTATGTAATATTCCTTGGTGTGTATGTTTACTTATAATTATTAATGATGGCTAATTGTACTTGTATGTAATATTCCTTGGTGTGTATGTTTACTTATAATTATTAATGATGGCTAATTGTACTTGTATGTAATATTCCTTGGTGTGTATGTTTACTTATAATTATTAATGATGGCTAATTGTACTTGTATGTAATATTCCTTGGTGTGTACCGGTATGTTTACTGTACTTATAATTCATGTTCAGAAGTACAAATTAGGTTTATTCAATTACAAGTAGATCTAAATTTCCTCACTGTTGTGATAGTGATAACATTCTTTCCTTTAATAAATCATACAACATTTTGAGCATGTCCCAAAAGAGTTATGAGCAAATATATTTTTCTCCAATATTCACAGGCAATCCGTTGTCTTTTATCATGGAACACGCCTAAATTTTAATACAATCGATAAAATATTCAATCTGAAAACACACATATATGCGCCTTATTTAACCCTTCTGTTGATTAAAGCTACTGTTTTAGTCATATATTATGAATAGTTTTTTAATTAGCATAATACGTGTTGGTACAAATACAGTACAAGTGAACGTCACACAACACAAATATATTGAAACAATATAAGCACAAAATGCACAAATATTATGGTGATTTGTGCCACGCTCACCTTCCTCAGCATATTTGTTATACATTATGTTAATTTTAAAATTTGTTCATTGTTGACAGCTGTTCACATATATAACAATATTTTATTCTTTTCGGAAATCAAAGTTGCTTTAATAACAAGTCCTAAAATTATGAACTAGATATTTGTTGGGGCTTTCCAATCTACAAATAATTATTTGCTTATGGATAGTTAAATGATTATTTTTAACTTCTTACATGTTCATGTTTTAGATGGAAATAAAATATTTTATGTTGGGTAACAATTTTTTAGTTTTTGTTTAAATCAATTTTGTTAACAAGCTGGTTGCACAAGTTATTTTCTCATCACAAAATATATTTTAGGTTAGTTTGGATGTATCACTATTATGTTTTGATTTGTATCACTTATAATATTCAAAGAGTTTGTTGTGAGTTGTCTTTTAAAGTAATTTATGGAGAAGGTATTTTAGGGCATTCAAATATATGTCACATTAGGAATTTAAAGTGCTTAATTTGTACAATGATGTTTACCGACAGAAAACTGGGTCTCAGAGAAGCCTGTGACCCAGAAACACAATTAGCTCTTCACAATTGTGTTTGTACAGTGTTAAAACTGATTAGGTCATCAGCTTGTACTAACAACTTTTCAGCCTACTTGACTTTATGACCAGGTAAATTAAAGTGTAGAATACTTGTTCTATAAAGTAATTGTAGACCAGTTGTTCATCTTCACCATCACTATGTGGAAGTTGTTGAGGAGGATATTCAGTAGAGCTTTTGTATTACGTAAAATATTTGAAAGAATTATTCTTAGGTACGATATTTTTAGGGCCAATTTTGTAAATTGTATTTTTAGGGCCAACTTTGTAAATGTTATTTTTAGGGCCAACTTTGTAAATGATACTTTTAATAATCTATCTAAAAATTGTTTACTGTTATACAGAAAAAAGCTTAAATTATGAATGTAGTTTAAGCTGTGTTGGTAAATGCCCTTTGTAAAAATGAGCAACTTAAATTATTTTCTTGTTAAATATTTTAATCTTACTCATTCTGCTCAGTACCACCAATCCTTTCACCCTTTTCCCTTGCACTGGACTGCAGTTACCCACCTTTAATTTGAAATCCACTGGTGATTCAGTGATTTTTTTATTTAAATACATAGGACCAAATGTACTGTTTAACTGTTGTAACATTTCAACTATCTCCATTTTTAAATGGTGGGTGTTATGATGATGTCAGCTTTTTTAATTAAATTCCTCTAACAAAGAGCAGCATACATCCATGATTTTCCCCTTCAGTAATTTCTCATCAGATCCTTGCTAGCCTCTTTACGATTGGATGATGAAATGTAATTATTGGTACAAGTGTGCCAAGCAAGTGTGGTTATATGCCTCTAATCCTAAATAATAACAACACATTTTCACAGTGTACTTGAATCAGTAAATGGATTAAGGGTTTCTGTAGTAACTATATTAGTAAGTATTTAGTAATTAATATTGTATATAGTGACTTGCATATTAATGGAGGAAGTACCAAGCATAAATATAAAAACTGTAGGCCTATGTCCAAATAAAATTTTATTTGTTTTTTGTGATTTGCAGTGTAATATTTTTTTTAGTTTAATAATACTTGTGGCTTTTTTACTATAACATTGATTGTCATATTGTTTGTTGTTATATTGTTATATGGATTGTTTGTTTATCTTTATAGTAGTAAGTGACTGTCATGCGGTTGATATATTAATTGTATTTTTATAGTTAGCAAGCAGTTCCATGATTGGTTCATTGTTTATAATTGTTTATTGTTATTTTTACAGGTCAAGGTTGTCAAGTTCAGCTACATGTGGACCATCAACAATTTCAGCTTCTGCCGTGAAGAGATGGGGGAGGTTCTTAAATCTTCAACATTCTCTGCTGGCGCCAATGACAAACTCAAATGGTAAATCATAAATATTCAAAGTGAATTGAAAGTATATACCGGAGGTGTTTAAAAAAGCAAAACTGTTCTCAAGAATGTTATTTTCCAATCTTATAAGTTAGGATAATCTATTTATGTAACCTCATGAGCAAAATATTTTAATTTGTAATCTTGTTACCAGTTTCACCAAAGTATAATGTAATGAATTCAAAATCTAATCAATAATATAATTTAAATTAGTTTTATTAGAAAACATGCCTTTATAACTTGTTATGCTTTAAGGTGGCCGTTTACCTCTCAGTAAAATGTCAAAACTGGTTTCTATTTCAACAAATCAGGTTGTAATAATAACCGTATCATAAAAATTGTATTGTCATTTAAAAGGTAAAGCCCTATTCTAGTGGACAACAAGTTTGTTTCAGTAAACAGTTGAATACTTTAATACTTTTTTCATGGTTAAATATGTGAAACCATTCTTGACGATTTTACATTAAAAAATGTTTACTGTCAACTTTATGGTCCAATAAAATGGACCTTTTATAATCTTGAAATGTTCATTATAACTCATCATAATAATAAACATGAACCATACAGTTGAAATAGAAAAACATGTTTTAGGCCGCTGACGTTAAGATTATACTGTATGTCTACTAAAGGCTGTCGACTTTCCAATGGTGGCTTGGCAGTTCTACCTAAAGGAAACAGCCACCTTAAGTAGATATTATTGAACCCTCTACTGCAGTTGCTACTCTCTACAGAATTGTATTTTACCTTATCAAAGAATCAAACCAAATTTATAAAAGTTTCTTAAAGTGATCATTTCCCAAACTGCCAAGTCACCTCTGGGAAGTCGACAGCTCAATAGAAGCCCTGCAATATTACTTCAACTGTATAGTTATTGTTTATTATTTTACAATAAGTTATAGTGAAGGCTTTATGATTATTTAAGGTCCAATCTAGTGGACCATAAGTTGATATTATGATATTTAAAATTAGTCAAGAATGTTATTCAAAGTTTCGCATATTTCACTGTAAAAAATTGTGAAAACACAAATTTTGTATAAAAACTGTCTTATGGTTCACTAAAACAGGTTTTCATCTATCAATTGACACTTGAAGTGTTGCGAAGCGATTACCATTAGAGAACAAATAATTTAAATAGAAAATCATGTTTTGGGCTTTTTTACAAGGAGCAAAACGGCTTTCTTAACCTACTTTTTGCAGATGACTCAGTGACATCTGATTTTTATATTTATATAGATTAGTTGCTTGTGAAATCTAACGCCATATGGCTTGGTAAGTTTTGATTACTGTGAAGGCCTTGTTTTAGTTTGTGTACTTACATAGAAACAATAAGATTAAAGGGATTCTATTCATTAGGTAATATCTTTCACATAATCCCCAGTTGCGTAATTTATTTTATAATAATTCCTAGGCGTGTTACTTTTTTGTAACAAAAATTATTTAAATAAATATTTCACAGTTAAAGTGATCTTTTTAAAAGTAAATTGATGAGTCTTAAAAGTGTTTTAAAATGGCGTGGATGCCTGGCAGGTGCCTCCGAGTGAATCCCAAAGGACTTGATGAAGAGAGCAAAGACTACCTGTCCCTGTACCTTCTACTAGTCTCGTGCAACAAGTCAGAAGTCAGGGCTAAATTCAAGTTTTCCATACTTAATGCCAAACGGGAAGAAACCAAAGCAATGGGTAAATATCAAGTTTCAGTGAGCTGAATTCAATTTGTTTAAATTGTAAAAAATGTACTCATGGTAATAATAACTTTTAATTCGACCAAAGGTATAATCACTAATAACTAAAGCTTCCCGATAATGACCGCGTCAAAGTGTTATTTACAGTATATACATCACCAAACAAATTGGTGAAACACACAAAAAAATTGGTGATGTAAATACTGTATAACACCTTAATGCGGTTGTTAGCAGGAGCTTTAGTTATTAGTAATGACACCGGCCGCTTATGCCTACAAAATAAGAAAAAGGTATAACCGTTGTGTTCCTAAGATTCTCAATATGCCTGCCACTTTATCTCAATTATAATGTTAAAGTTTTAGAGTCGTTAATTCAATAGGATTGTGAGCTAATACAGTGTTGTATCGCTAGTCTATGGTGGACATAATTGTTCAAGTATGGATGACACGGCCAAACACATAAGCCGGAGGTCATTGAGGTCATTAAAACTCCATTAATGTAATATATATATTATATATATACTGTATTAGCATTGAAGTAAATTCAATATTGATGAGTCACTAGTTAGTAATTGTCTGAAACCCAACCTAACCTTGTTTGATCACTACATCTGTGAACAGAGTACTGTGACTAAAGTAGTTAGCACAATAAAATAGAAATACGGTTAACATTTTTTATTAATGTACAAAGATGTAATGATTCAGTCTTTGAAATAAATCTAACCAGAAATACATACGAGGTATGGATAGAAAAAAACGGACTGAGGCTGAAAATAAAATTTACTTACAAATATTTACATTTTGATGTTATCTCCTTCAATGTACTCCCCTCCTCGTTCTCCTTGCGAGTTTTCCACTGGGTGTAGCACTGCTGGAGATCATTTTCTGTAAGCCTGTTTATGACTTCCGTCGCTCTTTCTTATACTGCTTCAACAGTCTCAAATCTCGTTCCTTTCAATGCTGACTTGACTTAAAGAATCAAAAAAAGTCACAGGGGGCCAAGTCAGGTGAGTATGGTGGATGTCTAACATGGGAATGTTGTGGTTTGCGAAAAACATCTTCACTGACAAAGTGTTGTGAGCCGGGGCATTGTCCTAGTGTAGGATCCATGATTTGTTTTTCCAAAAATCATTCCGCTTTCTCTGTACTCGGTCACGTAGGGTAGTCACACGCTAATGTAGTAATTTTGGTTGATTGTTTGCTCCTCTGGTACCAAAATAATGTGCACAATGCCTTTTATATATAAAAAAAAACAAAACAGAATCATCATGGTCTTGAATTTTGACTTGATCATTTGTGCTTTTTTTGCTGTGGAGAAGCAGGGGATTTGACAATAAAGCACTTGTTACATTTAAAGTTTCACTTGCAGATTTTCTAAGTTTGTACAGAAATTTAATGTTTACACGCTGTTTTTTTCTGGACACTTAACATTTTTTTCGATGCAGAGACAAAAAGGTTATATGCTTATAACTGACGCCACAGGCGGAATGAGTGCGGGAGAGAGATAAAACTCAAACAGTGGGTGGAGGGGCAGTCACATGACCAGCCGTACGATATTCAGCCTTATTGCATTCGTTCTGTGGCTGCGGCAATACTAATCCGGTTTCTTTCATTACAAACCTTGTATATTTCATTACATCAATTTGATAATTTATTTCATTCATTCATTTCCTTTTAAGGCAAGCCATACTAATTAATCTACTTAGTTATAGGTTTAGTGGCTTAAATACTTGTAAAATTTGTCCTATTTTGATTGTTTTGGCTTTGCAGCTTCTACATGGAGCTTTGTTTAGAGGTTAGGTTTGATCCATCTGATTTGACCTTAGAGGCCACTTGGAGAGCTATCAGCTGATCACTCCCAGGTGTTTCTTTATTTGCAATTTGTTTAAAAATTTCTGACTTCCAAGGAAAATCAGCTATATTTTTAACAAAGAATTAATTTCTACCCTTATTCTTCTTGACTTGAAAATAAGAAAACAACACACAACATTCGGTCGCTAAATATCAATGACAAGTATCAACTTCTCATTTTTTTAATGTTGACGTCTATTAAAAGATAAAATTGTTTCATACTTCTGCTTATTTGTCTGGGTCAGATATGTGTGTTTCATAGTAACATGCTCTATGTATATATCAAAGCCTTCAGCTTTTTAATTTATATTATTGCTGACTGCTTGAATTGATTGAGATAAGATAGCAGAATATCAATTGGATTCATATAGTAAGCAATAAGTAGACATTTTGCATGTCAGGTTTTAATTAAATATTTGCTAAACATTGCATGTAAAAAAACCAGTATGTTAATTTTTTCAGAGAGCCAGAGGGCGTATAGATTTGTTCAAGGAAAGGACTGGGGCTTCAAAAAGTTCATTAGAAGAGATTTTCTACTTGACGAAGCAAATGGTCTCCTACCCGATGACAAATTAACTATATTTTGTGAGGTTAGTTTCATCTTTTAAGTTATTCATCATTGTTAACCTTCCAATGATTTGTTAACCTCCTTTAACTTTTTAACCCTCCAAGTGTTAACGTCTCAGACCAAGACATTGTTACGCCCGTATGAAGTGCTAGCGTCTTCAACCGATACGATTGCTAAACACTCTGTCTCAGAACTATTTATCATGCTATCCAGTTAATTTTATAGTAAACTAATCTAGAAGAACTGTATTTTACATTCCTGTATATTGATTGGATTCCAGTTTGTTCCTTGCCTAAGAAAAAAATAGTGTCAGCTGATTGCCCAGCTGTGTTATTACTGTGCTATTCCAATTGCCGCACAGTTTGTTTGTGTAGCAATAACTTGTCCTATAAAATTGTTATTTTTACAGATTGTTTCATTATATTATGATAAAATGAGTGAGTGCATATTTTTGTAAAACCAAAAATATAGTTTTAGAATAAAGTATTATTATTTTATTTCATATTATGACGACAAAGTTTTACAATTTTTTATATTTTGGAATTATATTTATATATTTGAAGACGATATGTTGGGTTAGAATGAAGTTGCTGTGATGCGTTTTTTTTTTTTTGTTTTTTTTTTTTTTTATATTTAATTCATGACAGATTGATAGAAAAATTGCTTGCAGGATTATTTATTTAATTGTTAAAGCAATGCAGATTTAATATTGTTTCACTATCAACATTTTTGGATGAAATAAAATATTTTAATGTTTGTTTTTGAACTCACAATAATTGCAAATTTATAATCTGAAATAAGATTTTGTTATCAGTGACTTGCTTGTAATAAATATTTTAATGCTTTGCTGATAACTCGCTGATCACATACTTGCTTAGAGATCACTCTAACTGTGTTTGGTAAGTGAAACTATAAATATAATTTCCTATTTTCTTAGTTCTTCTATGTTGTTATCTTTGTCTACTTCTTAAATAAAACAATAAATAAATATTATGTGTTGCTCAGTTACATAAAGGTTTATTTACTCATAACTGAGGTTATACGAAGGACAGTCACATATAGTCCAGTTTCTTGGTATTTATAAACAGAAACAAACACAGTTCTGATATTTAGCCCCTGTTTGGAACTACATCAGAGAAACCGAGACTAGAAATAGTTGCTGGTGAGCTCACTGTCAGCATGCCATGAGAAGTGTATTTCTGTTTTGTATCCATCTATAAGTTAGTTTACTTGTTAATACCAGCTAAGCCAGCTGTACTGCTATATCCTTATATATATAGTAGAGGTCGAATGAAAAATTAGAAACCAACCCAATAAATAAAATAAAATCTAAAGTACAAACAAAGTACTTGTGTCTTAGTGTTTAAAAATTGATCTCCCGTCACAGAGCTAAATCCAGGTTGCGTAATACCTGCTTCCACGATTGAATGAAGACCACTACTTTTTCTGTTACTTCACTACTTCTATTTTTTTTATCGTAATTATGGTTAGGTTAGGTGGCTACTAAAGTTGATCACAAACTGATAAATCTAATGATTGACTTACTGCTGAATGCGTTGAGGTGTAAGTTCTTGGAAAGCTATAAGATAAAGCCAGCAAAGTCGGATTCCAAGTGGATAAGGAATACCACAGTGGATGTAAAAATGATTGGGGAACAGTTTTGAGAGCAATAGAATATTTATCAAGTGGTAGTGAATTAACAGAAACAAAAAAAATAGTGGTAGTGAATTAATGGAAAACATCCATTATATCTTCCCACATCCTAACAAAAGTAACTCAATATAGCCCATTCCTTACGCGGAAGGTTCATTTCACCAATGACGGTCATAGAGTCTGATATTAGAAACCTGATTTGAAAAATTTAATGCCCAGTTTGTTTTTGGTGAACATTCGTTTGAGATTAACTAACTGGGAAGCTAGTCAAAGAGGTGGTTTTCTAGATTTAAATTGCCCTGCACAATGTGAGTTATATTACAAAATAGACATAATCATACTAAAAATAACCAATAAAGTACTATAAAAGGATTGTTCACGTAGGTTTGGATTATCATCATATTGTTGGTACTACTACATCTTAAATAAAAGGGAACGACCATAAATAAACAGAAACACATTTGACAAATAACATGCTTGATGCACATCTCAACACTTTGATACTAGATTATCTTCCTTAATTTTGGTCAGTCGAAAACATAATCTTTATAATTTAATTAGTTTAAGTAGCTTTATAGAGAATCCAACTTCCACAGCTGTTCTTTATCATTTCTTTTAACAATAGGTTCTTGACATTGTTGTGATGTGTTTTTAGGTAAGTGTTGTAGCTGACAGTGTCAACATTTCCGGCCAGAGTAATGCTGTACAATTCAAAGTACCAGAGTGTCGGCTGCCGGACGATCTCGGGGGCCTTTTCGAAAACCAAAAATTCAGTGATGTCACCTTATCAGTAAGTGGGCGAGAGTTCCAGGCACATAAAGCTATCCTTGCAGGTAATAATAAATTACATTTGATTGTATTTTAATTGTTCAGTTGTTAAAAATGGCTCAAACCAATTTCAGTGGGACGGGCTAATTCTTTGTTCCAATTTCTCATTACCTCCAGTTTTGAGTCATAATCTTGAGTACCTATTCACATTGTCGGATTTGAAGAAAATAATCTGATAAAAAAAATAAATATTTTTGAAAACGTAATAAGCCTAGTTTAGTAATAGTTAATTTGTAATTTTGAAATCATTATTGCAAATTAGCATTGGTATGAGTATTTAAAAATGTATAGATCATCTTATTCCTAATTTTAAATACTATGATGGTGTAAAATTAATATTGTAACTGTTCAGCAGAACTTTCCAGCTACAATTAATTATTTTTGCTTTAGAAATATAATGAACATCAGCTTAACCTAAAAGATGTATGCTCAATTGTTGGAAACCTAAAATCACCTTAATAATTGCTTTTCGAATCTGTAGTAGCAGCAGCTGAAGCTGTTTAAAGCTGGTGTTTACATCATAATCAGCTTCATTGGCCCACAAATTGTCTAGTTCAGATTTGATGTCACTGTATTTACGTTTAAATAGGAATTTTACTATGTCCTAGAGGGTGCGGGACCGTTTTTAACGCACTTAAATGATTTGAGTCTGCACTCAATCCGTTAAGGATCATTGCTCAATCCGAAATCTGCATGCTATATCTTATTTGATAAGTCAGTTTGTATAGAACTGACCAAAACATGTTTTCCAACGTATAACTAATCTACCTATTGTTATTTGCCTGTCCTTCCTTACCCCTACTTTTATAAAAATAAAGTGCCCGGGTGTGTTCTACTAAACAATTACTTTCAATTGCTCAAGATGTTAATAGATTCTTTCGTTAAGTACTGGGTGAGTTTTAAGTCAGTTACCTCCTCATTTGTTTCCAAAGTTTATAAAAGCTTTGCTTTTTGAATATGGCATTAAGTCCATACTAACCCACAAATGATAATGCAAATATTATTGAGGATCACTTGGGGTCCAAGATCTAGGAGTCAACTTAACAATTTTAAATGGGTGTGTGGTCATGTGATATGTCATTCAACATTGCCATTTTCAACTCAAAACTATGACGTAGTCGGCATTTTTAAAAGATGTGTAGTTCTTTAGTTATTAATTTTTTTAATTTAATTTGTTATCACTTATGTTAATTTCTTAATTCAAACTGAATTTTCATGGCTAAAAAAATCAGATCAAACAAACACCATGATAAAAACACAAACCTGGTTTTATTTGAAAGTTGTTTGTTAGCATTTATAAAGTAGGTCATGATTTATATCTTGACCTACCAATCATGACAAAACAGTTTTAATTAGGAAGGTACAAAGATGATTACCAATTAAATAAAAAAACGAAAATAATTTAAAACTAATTTTTGATTATGTTAAAAGGCACTAGGCCAGGAATTATTATATTGGAGAGATAGGACATAAGCGAACTTACCTCAGAAGACAAATCCACTAACATCACAGTAGTAGTAAACAATTATAGTTGGCGAGTAACGAGAAGTCCTCTGAACTTCATACCTCTATGATATTGAAGCAGCACAAGTCATGTAGTGTACATATTATACATAATTAGTACATTACTTGTGCTGTTTCAATGGAAATCAGCACCTTCAATATCACAGAGGCATGAAGTTCAGAGGACTTCTCGTAACTCACAGACTTTTTTTATACAAAAAAATCACATTGTGATAATGTGATTCTTTGTTATTTGTTTACTACTACTCTGGTGTCATGGGCTTGTCTTCTAAGGTAAGTTTGCTGATGTCCAATTTCTCCAATATACTAATAATTTAAAATTAAAGAACGACACATCCTTTTTTTAATTCTGATTGATGGTTTTTAGCTTGAAATGGCGGTGTTAAATAACATATCACATGACCACGTTGCCATTTCAAATTTTAAGTTGACTCCTAGATTTTGAACCCCAGTGTTCCCTAATAACACTGAAACACTCTATATGTAGTGTGGGTTAATATTAGTTTAATGACATATAAACAAGCAATCTTTTGTAAATTGTGGAAACAAGTTAGTGGGTAACTGACTTAAAACTCACGCTGTATATTAGATAAGTAATAGTTAGTGGTAGTGCTAAGACCTTTGGATGGGTGGGAGAGTAGACTCACACTCGGCTAGTAGTGTCATTTACCATCTAGATCTGCACTTCAAGGCAGATACCTTGTTTTGCATTTTTTAACATAAATTTAGATTAATTTTATGGGCAGTTATGTAAAATCATGTCCCACCCTTGAAACGCAGATATCTTGTTAATTGGCTGTGGCTTGACGAGCATGACACTTAATTACTGGACCAGTAGCCTTTGTAATTGTATGAACACTACAATTTTTAAATATGAAGCACTAACCAAAATAAATGGTAAACTAAATTACTGTTAAGGCCTCTACTATCTCTTCAACCTATCTAAAAAGATAGGTTAAAAAAGCCCAAGAGGTATTTGTGAAGTAATTTTACTAATTACACAGTTCTCGTTGGAGTTTCTGTGGGTAAAGTTGGTATTGCAAATGGTGGAATGCCTGCAGAAGGGAGCAAGTAATCTTCACAATCCGAAGCTTGTCAACTGGCAATGTGGGTCAGTGTCCAAATTCGGTCTCCTGCCAAGTAAAACATTTGCAATGTGATACGCCATCGTATTATTAAAGGCATGTCCTGCTGTGATTTGACATGGAAATCTTTACAGTATATAGCGAAGACATGATGTAGAGACAGCGGAGGACACACTGGATACAGAATATAACATTTTCAAGGGGAAAATTTACAATGAAAACTGAAATGGATGGTAAATCATCATTGTCTCATAATGTGATACATAAATTTGAAGAAAATCTTTATTTGCTTTTGAAAATTGACAAAGATTTCAAGAAGATTCTTCCAAACATTTCAAGAACTTATGATTGATCAACTGAACTATCACAAGTGTTCTGTAGGTTTGGAGTGCCGTTGATTCACATAGTGTTCATTACAATACATAAGTCCATGGCTTTGTTTGGTTGAAGTGAGGAGTGTGCAGAGACTGTCGGCCATGTTGGTTTTAATCCCATAAGAACTATGTTATTTGCGAATCCATATTTTTTCGTTATTTATTGACCAAAGGTTGTGTTTGAGGTGTCATTTTAAACGTTATAATATTTCGCATTGGGTTTGATTTCGATATTTTGAATACATACGCCTAGTTTTGAAAAATTATGAAATTAAAAACTTCAAACCAAATATTTTTTATATTTGGTTCTGTAAAACTAATTAGGAATTCGCAAAGCAATTTCCAATGCACAATTTAATTATTGCTCAAATGCTTATCAAATTTGCTTGGAAAAATCTGATTAAAAATAACTGTTTAGTTTGGATACGCATGATAGTATGTCCGGTTTGAAAATAACATTGTTCTTACGGGATTAAAACAAACAGCCTCGACCTTGGCCGACAGCCTCTGCAGACTCTTAAAGCCTGCCTCAATCATGAACTTAGTGACTATTATTTGTTTACTAAATTGGAACACTTATGATGATGGCAAGTTGGAAACTAAAGTGAAAAGGTGAAATAGAACAAAATCTCACAAATTTCAAAATATACTAAATGAAATGGTGATTACGTGGAAAACTAACCTAATACACTACAATTAATGTATTTTTTACTTAAACAGTAATTTCTTTATTTAAAAAATTTTTAAACTTTCTAGATACCTTAGATTTGTATTCAAAATTAAATCATATTCATAAAGATTTTATGATTTGTTGAAAGCTTAGATGGATACATTAATTTAAACCAAAAATCTTCACAGATATAAAATTTTAAACCTGGAATTGCTATTGCCACTCTTTACATCCTATTATATTTATATTGTTGTATTTCTCTGATTGTCAGACCACTTCAGGCATATGTAAGCTACTCCTACACATATCATCATTGTCAAAGATGGCTAAGACTATATTTCTTGGTTTCAGCTCGCAGCCCTGTCTTTAATGCAATGTTCCAACATGAAATGGAGGAACGTAAACACAATCGGGTCGATATCACTGATGTAGATCATGAAGTCTTGCGGGAAATGCTGCGCTTCATATACACAGGAAAGGCCACAAACTTAGAAAAAATGGCAGATGACCTTCTTGCTGCAGCAGACAAGGTAAACATCTTCATAATTAAATTAAATTAGTATTGATTTGTTTAATAGTTATGAGATGAGTTTGAGCGGGAGTCTGGAACATTTTAAGTTAGGAAAGTGAGATGGCTTCAAACATTGTTGTCTATCAGCTATTAGCTTTGTCAACTGAAGTTACCCTATTGGTGAAGCCTCGATAAACATTTATTGTCTGACCAAACTTGGCTGGGGCTACAACATGACTTGGTGACATTCTATCCAAGGTTACCATCTCAGACATTGATAGTGTTAAACAGAGTATATAGCAGTAAGTATATGTGTTATGTAACTTTAATTTGAAAACATTTTTAACATTTTATTTGAAAAAGGTTAATGGACTTGTGTGACGGGTAAAAACAACTAGAAATGAGAAACCTTCAGTGACAAAAGAATATGTATAGCAGAAGTTAGTGGGAAGTTAGTCGTGTGGGCAATCTTGCAACCACTTTGTGTTTTCCAGGCATGCTCGCTACTGCTCCATTCCATTTAAAAGTGATATGTTGATTTGTATTTAGTGAAAAATGTTTAAATTGTTTGTAAAATGTATCATTAGGCTCTAACATTGACAAAGCATAGATGTTTGCCCTGGTTCTATGGTTTGTTTTTGGTGGGACTTTCTCATTGAGTGCTTGTTTGATCATGTGGGACAGGTGCGTGCGCTGGGCCATAGATCTAGGGTTACTTGTAGCATGAAATGTTTTTAATAGTAAAATTTGAATGTGAACTATAATTGGATTATAGCAGCCTTTTTTAAAGCAGTTTTAAAATATATAATATGTTAAGGCTCGAAACAGGCTTGCCTTAGAGGACTTTTAAAAATATATTGCATATATGTTGGTTAGTTGTAAGATCTGCTTGGCCTATTAAAGGATATTATCACTGTAGATAAAGACTTGAATTCTTAGACAAAAGGTTATTTGTGAATGGTAAAACTATAAATCATTGTTGCAATGCAGTCTTCATGGTAAATGTTAGAATGCTCTGTTGATGTAATTACATATTTGCATCATTCAATTTTTTTATTCAACCAAAAAATGTCATTCTTTTAATATTATTGTTTCACTAATTATTTAATATCTATACTTTGGACTGCTATAGTTAAGGAGTAACAACTATTTGTCTGATAACAGGAAATGGATACCTCAGATTAATAAACTTCCAATAATGATGTAAAATTAATCTGACAATAAAAATAAATCTGGGACTTTTTGTATGAAAAACAACTGTATAACCTTTAACCCATTGGCTCATAACCTGAGTTTACTCAGGATCGCGGAAATGAGCCCGGAATCACAACCCTAAGATATCTCGTGTTTGTGTAAGCATCAATATAAATTTTTAGAAATACGTTATTATTGTGTTATTACAAGTTAAAGTGTTCTCTAACATCCGGAAGGTCTAATTATTAGTTTAAATGCATATATGTATGTATATATATATATATATATATAAATAACATTTTTCTTATAATTTATATCGTAGCACAAATAGAGCTGATCAGCTGACACCACCATCTGTTTCACTCAGTTGTGTAGTTGACGTTCACACGGTTTCGTCATAACCTTATGCCCAGGTAGTGTTTTCTGTGTTTGTTATTGTTGCGTTTAGCAATTGAACTAATAAAATGAGTTCTAAAGAAAACTTGATCAATGACATATGATGTTTTCGTTATTTGAGAGTGAATATGAAAGTGAGTTGATATTGATGAAGTTGAATATAAATATAAATATTGAATCTGAAGATGAAAACAGTAAAAGTGAGGCAATAACTTGTCATTCAGGAGTATATTTAAATATGGTGCCATACATTACAACTTAAATAAGAATGAACATGACATTTACAAAAACCCTACTAAACCATTGGCGTCCGACCCGAGTACAAGTTTCACATTGAATCTGATGTGTCCATACCTCACACCCAAAGTCACAAAATGTGATTAGCGTATGGTTCTAGTCAACATGCTGTATATTTGTCATTTTTTCATATATATCATGATGAAAATTAATTTCTACGTAAAGAGTTAGATATCTTACCGGAAAATATTAGTCTTGGTTTAAATAGATTTTTGTTACTTATTTCTTTGAAGTTACTTTCAAAATTTAGAATTTATTTTCATAAATTTGAGATATTTTGCTATAAATAAGAAATATAACAAAAAATTAACCCAGTCAAAATAATTTTTATTTTTAGAAAATTTCTTCCTTTCAAAATCAGTGAAAAAATATAAAGTCAGATGGCAATTGTTGTTATGTTGATCGTTTTAGTAAAACCTTATAAATTTGACATTTTTCTTAGTAGTCTCAGGGTCAGTTTAGGTATAAAACTGCTGGTGAGCCAAAGGGTTAAACAAAACAATAAAAAAGAACTTGATAAAAGTTAAAGATCACTAGAATACTTGTTAAAAAACTTTACAGTAAAACCTTTAAATCTGCCCTGAGTAGGCCGGATAACTTAGAAGCCAGATATGGATTACTATAGTAAAAACTTGGTTTTCATGTAGCGTGTGCATTGCGGGTATTTCGGTTAATGTTTTGAAGGAACTATGTAGTTGATGAATTAATTGTTTTTACTGAGCTTTAACGGTTTTCCAAAATAATTAATAATTTTATAAAATATCACACATTTTTATTGAATAAAAGTAAAATAATGTTGGCTTGCTAGTATCATATTCCAAAGAACAATGTTATTTCCGAATCCATATTTTTTTGTCCTTTATTGACCAAAAGGTGTGCATGAAGTGTGATTTTAAACGTTATCATATTGCACATTGAGTTTACTTTTAATATTTTGAACCAGACTACGCCGAGTTTTGAAAAATATGTGAACATAAAAACTTCAACTAAATATTTTTTACATTTTCATATAAAACTAATTAAGAATTCGCAAAGCAATTCCAGCGTGCAATTTAATTCTTGATCAAATGTAATCTATTTGTAAAAAATTTTTTTTAAATTAATTGTTTAATTTGGATACACGTGATCGTATGTCCGGTTTGAAAATAACATTCTTCTTATGGGATTAAAACCATCATGGCCGATCGCCTCTGACAGCCTCTGCAGACTCGTTAAGTACTTTCTGTTCATGTAATGGAAAGAAAGAAAAATCAAAAGATTATAAATTTTATTTTATTTTAGAATATTAAGTTCATTAAGAACAGTGAAACAGTAAAAAACAGTATACTAGGAGAATATATATTCCACAGAACATGACTAACTTACAGTTACTTCTGAAAAAATGTAATTATCAGTTATCAAAGGTTCCGGATATTACGGATATGCCAGGTGTTACTGAATATCACCAGCTGACAGATTCGGTTAGTACCCCAGCGCACTAGAATATCGGCCAATAAGTCTATTGATGTTTGTCCATATTCAACGAATACAGCTATTGTGACTAAAAGGATGCTTGTCACAAACTAAACAGTAGTGCACAAATAATTGTAATTTATGTATCGTCTTCATGTGATTTAAAACAAAAATTACTGTAGCTACTAAATGTCATCTTCAATCCCAGAAAGTTTTATCTCGGCTCAAATTAAATATTTCAATTAAGAAATTCGTTTTTGTTGTTTCAGTACGCTTTGGAGAGGCTCAAAGTCATGTGCGAAGAAGCCCTTTGCACAAACCTCTCTATAGAGAATGCTGCAGATATATTAATATTGGCTGATCTGCATAGTGCTGACCAGCTTAAGGCTCAGGCCATCGATTTCATTAACACGTAAGTAAAGTTTCTTCATCCAAGTGTTGATGACCTACCAAGAGCATGAGTATAGCTGCTGTAGTCACCTATACATATAGCTGTATGTTCTGGTTTGGCCAACACTAGTCAATGATGAAAGGAGTGAACAGTTTGCATTTTCAAAATGTTATAATATGCATTAAGAAAATTAATCCCTCTTTGATATATTTGCTTATTTTTATCAGTTATTGACAGTTAAAGTTAATTTCCTTAAAAAATACTTCATTCTTCTTTCTAATCGCAACATGCAGAAAGATTTTTCATTGTCTTTAGCTGAGAATATTTTTAAATCTTGTAGTTTTCTAAATGTAAGTTATTAAGTTTCAATTATCAATATAAAACCAACAGAAGTGAATCATAATATATTCCCAAATTCTTTGATGTTTTGAATTATAAAAAGTAGGTTAACTCGAGAGAACATTTCTGTATATGTTATACATTTTTAATTATACTAACCAGCCAGTAAAAATAAACAGGTGAAAATGTGTAAAAAATAGTAGTTTAGTAATTTCGCTAATAGGCTGTTCTTTGTTTTTAGCCATGCGACAGATGTGATGGAGACGATAGGCTGGAAGTCAATGATAAGTTCCCACCCCCACCTGATTGCTGAGGCGTTCCGTGCTCTGGCCACCCAGCAGATTCCCCCCATCGGGCCCCCTCGTAAACGTGTCAAGCAAAGCTGAAGACACTGACACGTCCTCGTCTAAACGTCATCATGTGTCGATGTGGACAATGTCGATTTTTCATTTTAATCATTTAGACTCTGAATAGAACATTCATATTCATTTCCAAATTAACGTCACCTCGTTTAGTGTTAAGTTGATACAGTGTCGGCTCTGTCCTTTGTCAAGTGATGTGCCGACCTACTATCCTATTCGATTAGATAAGATTTTATTATTAAGATTGGGGCATTTTTGTATTGATTTGTTTTACTAGTTGTTAACCACCAAAATGTTCAGATGAAATCTAAACCTATTTCAAAATCTCGCCGAAAAGATTAAATTAGCTTGAATACGAATGTGATTCGATTTAATTTAATTATTTAGTAGAATTACAGTTAGCTCCTTGTAGTTTGCACTCGATAGTATTTATTTTGAAATGTTTCATTTGTTACAACACGCGTTCTATTAATTCCTAATTTGTGTGCTGGACTATTTAATGGTTTGTTAAAATACAAATTGTATACAAAGTGTTGTTGAAACTGTATTATTATTATAGGGCTGTATTTGTTAATAAATATGGGACCATAGAGCCCGTTCTTGTCGTAAAATGTTTTGTAAAATGTTGGCAAATAAATTAAGTGTAGTGACCGCTTGCTGTAACCACCAGTAGCATTCGTTCTACTAGACATGTGTTGGTGTGTTCAATGTATTAGTGAACGCTTTCCGTGTAGCTTGCACATTTGTCGGTTGGATGAATTGCTTGTCCGGTTACTTTAAACTTACTTTTTTGCAAGGGTATTTGCCAATGTCTTTCAATTGTATTTTTGTTATCGTTTACACAAGACGGAAGAATCAGGCTTTTGTCACAGTTTGATCGCAATTTAAATTATTTATGTTTAGAAAGCTTTAATCGTTTTGTTAAATTAAATAGCCTAACAATTCATTTTTCAGTTAGGTATAGTAACTTTGATTAGAGATGTTTAGATATTTTACTATTCTAAGATTATTAAGTATTATAAATTAATATGTTCATTAATGTAATATGTTGAAAAATGTTTTGTTGACAAAAGTGTGGTCTCCGTTGGAAAGATCTCTACACATTGGCTCGTTCCCCTATGCCATAAGTTTCTGTGATATCAGATATCAGCCCCTCAAGAGTGAATGTGTGAGTGAAAGCGTGCGTGTTTGTTGGTCTCAGACGACTTTTGTTTTCTTTTTTTATGCAAGTACAACCACACAGTGTTACCTCATCTAACTTAGACACACTGATTCCCTCCTTAAGAATTTCCTTTTCCTATTTAAGGGTGTGCTCTACTGTGCAAACAAACTGAGTGAATTTCCTTAAAATTCCACCCTACCTCTTTTGGTGGTCGTTAAGTGTTGGTGACAGATAAGGCTGTCCTACTGTCCATCATACCTAAACTTCTCTTTTATAATGTGATGATCAGAATTCTGACCATGCTGAGCAATGTCCACTTTTTGTGAGAATAGTTTGAAGCCATTTCTGATGTCTTCTAGTTTACAAAATATTATTCAAAACATGTATATGTATCACATATGTAGTTAATTATGTTTAGTGTAATGTAATAGTGTGATTTAATTTCACTTCTAAACTAATTACTTTTGTAAATATTTGAATTATTAAATTGAGCCTGTTTTTTTGTTAAATACATATTTTACACCCAATAGCAGCAACTATTTAACAAAGGCTACATTATGTGTTTAGAGTTAGTTATGAACATTGTTAAACCATACAAGCAACCATAAAATAGCTTTTATTTTAGTTAATTTAAAAATATTTCTCTTCTAATTTAGTAATGCATTTATGGTTATTTATGCAATAATTGTTTGTAATCTTTGAGATACCCACTTGCGATCTGTTTGCCAGGAAAGAGGACACCCTTAGTTCTGTATGACAGTCAGTTGTATGCTTGTTTACATTGATCTAGCCTTTGTTGTACATTTGAGACCTAGCACTTTCACTACTATAGTGGTCTACATAGTAAGAAGAAGTTTAATAAATAATAATTATTAACTGTTGTATTAATTATATAAACTGTTGTGATAGGAAAGTGTGCAAATTCACCAAAATAGGTAAGTCTACTAAACATGAATACTGTATGTTTTTTTAGTAGATTTACATTGTTTGGTATGTTTGCTAATTTCCATGTCATTCCTGTTTAAAACCCTATGTCTACTAACCAAACCTTTATAAATTTATTTATATTCATGTGAACTGTTTTCATCTGAATAATTGCTATTGAAACATCACAACCGTATGTTATTATTTAGTATAAATGATTACATGTAACCCTTTACTTTCGAAATGCCACTAGCAGTTGTCAGTCTCCACTACTAAAAAACTTATATTAGTTGCCGTTCGAACTGTCCTCCCATGTCACACGGCCACTGTGGGTATCTTGTGCTATGTGTCACCAATTTTGTCTGCCAGTATTGGAATTGTTTTGTTGACACTGCTGAAATTGAAAAATAGGGATTTAAAGATTAAAACCCATGTTGTTTTAATGATAACGTTGAAACTATGTTCTAATACAATTACAGTTTAAGATAAATGAAATAAATACTTGCTAGTTACAAATAATAATACGGGAAAATAATTTTTTTTCTTTTAAAATTGAATAGAAACAGATGTTCTCCAGGGTTTCAGTTTTTTTGCAGTGTGTTCGAAACACTGTCCAATACACAAACCAGGTTGTGAAGTACATGTTTTACAAATATATTTTGTTCTCTTTCTAGTACTTGGTAACTGGCGAGCATTGAGGTAGAGAGGTTAGATCTGTGGAACACAATAGCTGGCTAAAAAAAGCGGGAAACTGACATACGCTTAGTTGCAAAGTATCTCAACAGGTTACACCACCTTACAGAGGAATAATATTGAAAAAAGAAATACTAAACGCAAAACGGTATCATGGCCACTGACAGTGGCTGTGCGCGTGTTTGCCAATTTACAAATTGGCCACTCACAGTGGCCTTGCAATCTGGGAAGAAATTTACAACAAAAAAAATTACAAGCTGTCACAGAAATGGCTTTGGCCACTCATACGACCCCAGAGGACACTTCTTAAAGAGCCCTCTTGAGTGCAAAGGGTTAATCTACAATCTTCTGGAGATGTGAGATTGTATCTTTGCAACATAGGTAAAACATAACAACACTCAAGAGGCTCTCAGACAAAAATTCCTGAACAGCGATTGGGTAAAAGATCATGTAATGTCACATCATGGTGAAGATAACATTTTACCTTTCGGTATTTACATGTACATGTAACAGGCAGTTCAACTCCCTCAGGACTAATCACTTCACTGTAATCAGAAATAGAATTATTACACCTATGAAAGAGTTATTACCTTTTTTTTTAAATTTTAATCTAAACACATTTATTATTCTATTAATATTATTAATCTTAAAAAATCCATATTCCCCCATATCTTGACGATCGGCGTCTTATGAATAAATAAAATAAAATGTGATAAAAACATTAACTATTTTTAAAATACAGTATAGTTTTTTCTTTTTTTTTAGTAACACTAAATGAAAAAAGCATATTAAACATTTTTCTTGTGTGAGACTTAGCGTTGTAAATGGTTTTGCCAATACTTTATCACAAATGGTTTGCGCTTTATAATATGCATATTATGTTTTATCGTGTTTTCTAGAAATAAAGCACAAGTTAACATTTTAGTGCTTCTTTCTAGTATTCCACCAGTTATATTTGGTTCATAATAGCCATAACAGAGAGCATTGTAAAGTCAGGTTAGAGTGTTGCAAGATATGACTCAATCAGCTGTGAAAGTTTTCTTCCCCAATCACACTCCTCAATATACTACTAAACATCAATATACAAAAGTGCCAGTGGTCTTTACTGGAGGGTTCCGAGGTTATCACAAGATAACAGAGTCAAGCAATATCGAGTGTGGCTGTCCTTTGGATGGGTGACTATCTGAGTGCCTGTCCTTGCACGCAGCCTGCCTGCCCGGTCACTGGTGATGGTTCGGAAGTCACCCTTAAGTCGTTGGTCCCCAGGTTAAGTGTTGGAGAGGGTTTCTTAGCCCTAACTTTGCCTGGTACAATGAGACGATCTTTAACTTTTTAAATATCCTCAATAAAAGCTTTTTGTCAAAAAATACACAAATAAATAAAGCTGATTCACAATACATAATCTTAACACTTTCATACCAACAAACAAAAAGTAGTATACTTGAACGTTGCAACTACTTATTAAATCAAAAATAACTTTATTGCCATAAAAACAATATACATGCATTGGCTTGCGTCAAATATTAAGCATTATACAAAACTAATATATACAGTAATAAAAATTACAGTATAGCCTAATTACTGGTTATTTAAAAAGTCATTAACTGAATAAAACATTTTTCAATTAAAAAGGATTTGAGACTACTTTTAAACTTAACGTCTCCCACAGCCTTAAGGTCGTCATTTAGGGCAATATATAAAATCACAGCATTATAATAAGTATGTTTATAAAAAAATGACGTTTCATGTTGGGGAATATTTAATTTCTGGTTATCTCTCAGATTGTACTTAGATTTAAGAATAAGACATTGAAAAATTTGCTGATTTTGTTTCAAAAACATTATGCTTATGAAATGTAAATTCCAGGAAATGTCAGTATTTTTAGAGTTCTAAAAGCAGTTTTATTACATGACTACTTTTTGAAGACGTGCAATAACTCTTCCGGCCTTTTTTTGTAAGACAAGTATCTTATGTACGTACATGAGAACTCTCCGCACCCCATATAGAGACTGCATATGACAGATAAGGAAAAATTGTGGCATAGTAATTTGTCAGGAGAACTTCTGTATCTGTAAAAGACGAAAGTCTGAGAAGGAAAAAAAATACTTAAACAGATCCTTTTTGCAACTTTGTCGATATGAGAATGAAAAGTTAAATTTCAGTCAATAATTATCCCAAAAAAATCCACATCATAATCAAAACAGGCCTCTGCGTCATTAATTAAAATGCTAAACCATCAGTATTTTTTTATGTCATATTAAAATCAATAAACTTTGTCTTGTGATTGTTGACAACTAAACCATTCTCCCAAAACCACTGGAAGACCTTATTAGACTGAAGAAATGAGCTTATCTCTAAGGCCTGTCGACTTTGCCCTTCCATTAAAATTGACATGTCATCAGCAAACAGGCATAATTGGCCATCAGTAACACATTTCTGAAGATCATTTATAAATAAAATGAATAACCCCAGCTTAAATGGCAAAGCTCATACTCATTAAAACCTTGAATGGAAAAAATAATTTGAAAAGTAATAAAGGTTCAAAAAATTACTCGCAAAACTTTTAAAGATGAAGAACTGTATGGTACTTTGAAACAGAATCAAAGTAGTACGGTACAGTGATAGTAGAATATCACTGTTTGAATGTCCCTGATTGCTCACGTTGCTTCAGTCGCTGCCATGGCATGAGGGTGTTTACCACCCAGCCTTTTTGTTATGGTTATACATCAAAATAAAACATTAGATTTAGTAATCACAAATATAATCAACACTGATGTGACTCGATGTCTAGATCCATTGGTGAGTGAGGATCCTTATCATCCTGCGATAGAGGTGGGATGCTTTATCGCTGTCCAAAAGTCGTGTAGAGCAAGGTCGACTGATAAGGCAGGGTATTGTTACCGTCGAGCTGACTTTCTTGAAATGTTTTGTGGTTTGGCGGAAATCAGCTGGACACATCTTTATCTTTTATCTGATATAAACATTGCTTTGGATTATTTTTACAACCAAATATATATAGTCATTAATAAAACATGTCCGCGCAAAAAATCCAAAGCTTCAAAATTTCCTTTTTGCTTTTCTAAAGAAATTATTCAAAATTTAAAGATTAAAGAAAAGCTTCGTAAAAAGTATAAACGTTTCGGTGACCAAGACTGCTATATTAGATTTAAAAATGTGAGATCAAAAGTAAAAAACGATATTAAGGTTGCTTATGATAATTTTACCTGTGAAGTTGAAAATAATATCGTTGGAGATAGTAAACAATTTTGGAAATTTATAAAAAATAAAAAGTCAGCCAGTAAAAATTTGTTAGTAATGGAATTTAAGGGTGTTCAGCTCGATAACGGCAGTTCAATTGTTGACAGTTTTAAGGAATATTTTTTCTCGGTTTACAACAATTACAAGTGGTCCCGACCGTAGAAGTAGCGGTGAGTGGGGCTTCCATGGTGGGGGCGGGTTGTCTTGCTCTGGACCGGGTCACTGAACAAGATGTTAATTTAGCTATTAAAAAATTAAAGTCAAAAACCAGGGAGGGTCCAGACTTATTGCCTCAATACATATTTAAAGGATGTGCCGATATTTTTTATCAAACTGTTAGTTTAATGGTTCAACTTGATTTTAAAGACAGATATTTTTCCTGAAAAATGGAAATTGACAAAAATAACACCTATTTTTAAAAGCGGCGAAGAATCCTTGATAATAAATCACAGACCGGTGGCACTATTGTCTGCAACAGTTAAACTGTTTTAAAGTATGATCTACAAATATTTATTCAATTATTTTCATAACTATTTATCTTGTGATCAACACGGGTTTTTGCCAGGACGCTCTATTAACTCAAATTTATTAAATTTTACAAATTACATCTCCTCTGAATTGGATTTAATGACTCATACTGACGCAATATATCTTGATCTGGCCAAGGCCTTTGATAAAGTAGACCATTTAATATTATTGAAAAAATTACATTATTATGGTTTGTCACATAATTTAGTAAAACTTTTCCATTCCTATTTAATAAATAGAAAACAGTTTGTTTCATATAAGAGTTATTTATCATCTTCTTTTCTAGTACAATCGGGAGTACCACAGGGATCAAATTTAGGTCCTTGTCTTTTTATAATTATGATTATTGATTTGTGCAGTTATCAGTAAAACCCCTGTTATTTGCTGATGATTTTAACATATCACTTTATACTTCATATGTGACACTTTGCTTTTCTATCACATATCACTGAACGATGCTGAGGTTTTACAGACTGATTTGGATAATGTTTACACTTGGAGTATTGATAATAAAATGAACTTTAATGTTGCAAAATGTCATGTTATGTCATTTACTTGAGCAAAAAAATCACATAAATTTCAATTACCGATTAAATGGGCGGACAGTTGCAAGAGTCAATTCAGTTAAAGATTTGGGGGTTATAATTGAGTGATTTGTCGTTTACAAAGCACATAGAAACTTGCGTGAACTCAGCAAGTCGTGTTGGGATTTATAATAAGACAAGGAGTGCACTTTAAAAACATTTGATCTTTCATTGCATTATATACATCCTTGGTCAGATTGAGACTTGAGACCGCAGCCATTGTATGGAGTTCTACACATGTAATTTATGAAGAAATGATTGAGCGTGTGCAAAAGAGATTTTTAAGATATTTATATTTTAAATGTTGTAATGTTTACACTTATTTAATTTCTTACAATGAGCTGTTGGGGATGTTTGGATTAGAGAGCCGGAGGAGACGGGTCATGGAGCAGTCTTATCTATGGGGCCTGGTGCATGGTAGGGTGGATGATGCGTGCTGCCTGGAAGCTCTCACTTACCGCGTACCAAACTTTAACAGCAGAAATTGATTTTTGTTTCATATACCTCACTCGCACAGGCCATGAGAGTGTCCTTCCCTCTGTTGCAGATGATGAGATCCTATAACGCAATACTTTTACAGGAATCTGATATTGATATTCACTTTGATAACTTTTATATTTTTAAAAAGAAATGCATTTTATTCCTGTAATATAATTAATTGCAATTCAATAAATCTCCTAAAACTGTTACGGTTGAAAAGCTTTGTTTGTTTATTGATTTTGATGGATTAAAAATGCATTATTATAATGTTATCTTTATTAATGTTACTTATTTGTTTCATTTATTGATCTTTATTTATATTTATTTTGGTATGTTTATTATAGACGTTATGTAATAACTTGTGGAAACTTATTTGCTAAGTATTATAGAATGTTTATTATGATATTGTGATCATTATTTTTAGTTTTTTATGTAAATATTGTGCTTCGGTTGATCTTCAGAGAAATTGGACTAGACTCAAACCACACTATATTGAACTTTAATATGTTTGTTCTGCTATAATATAATTGGGATATCCTGTTTTACAGCAAGAAAATAAAATAAATACAGACATTCGTATTATCATGGAGGGGATTGCCATATTACTTTACACTGGTTTTAAGACACTTTTGAAGTTGCTATAGAGTTTAAAATGTTTACGTATCAGTCAATCAAAATCAAAATTTGCTACATTGACTTTAAAAAAAATGCATTGGCAAGAGTAAAAATACATGAAAAAATTTCATATCTAAAAAATAAAATCAGGTTTTTCATCTTATTCACATAAAGAACTAGAAAGTATCTAATACTACAGATGTGTAAAATAACTAATATAACCTACTTGTCTTCAAGAATAAACGAGTGAACACTGTAAATAGCATTGTCAACAAAGAATTATTTTAGACTTTTAAATTTATTGGAGAGCATTTCTAATTTGAAGCCAGCAGGTAAGGCATTGAAAATTCTGATGCCGTTATAGGAAATGTTACGTTTGAAAAAGGTAGTGTTGTGTTTCGGAACAGTGAAGTTCAATTGTGGTCTGAGTGAGTTTGCAGAAGGGAAGCCAAAAATTCTTCTTGAAAATTACAAGGGCCTCAGATATATACAAACATGGAAATGTAAGGCGAACGGCTGATTTACAGGATTCTCTCTTTTTGAAACTGAAAATTATTCAAACAGCCTTTTTTCTGGCTGGTGAAATAACCAGCCCGTTGGTGAATTCTCATAGGCCCAAATGGGAACAGCATATCGAACGGGTGTGGGTAGAAGCAGCGAAAATAAAGAGTTAGCAAAACATCAGTGGTGGCAAACTTGCAAGCTTCCTGAGAGCAAACAGACAAGAGCTAAGTTCGCTTGTATTATAATATAACATGCAGGTAAAAGTACATATCCCAGTTGAGTATATAAAGTTAATAGATTTTGTAAATTGTGTGATATTAAAAACATAAAATGTCAAACACGATACTGTATTTATCATCATAATAAAATAAAAACAAACATACAACATTAATTACTTAAAATCAAATTTGCAGTAAAATTACGTACTTTAAAATAACTGAAGAACAAGGCCAGTCCTGTGAGGGTCTGTTTTTAAAATTTGGGAATAGTTGGGAAAATAGTTTCTTAATTCTCTATGCACCAAGAAAGCCCAAATTCGCATCTTTGAGGTGATGGATTTGTAACTATAACATAATTTTAATGAAAGACTTACTTGTGAGGTGTTTAATAGCTGATATAAAGACATTGCAATCGAAAAAATTAAAAAAGTTTTTTTGACCCAACAGCCTTAAGGAACTTATTTCGTCTACCAAAACTATTCCATGAAATATCCCAGCTGGTATTGGGTTAAACATTTAATCTCTTCAACTTAAAAGCAGTACGTAGAGATGGGTTTCGAGATTTTAAGTGACCATTCTGATGTGGGAGATCCTGTGTAATGAGTAGTTGATTTATATTCAAGATAATTGAATTCTTTTAAGTAGTGACTCTGACGTCTTATCTCTGTAGGAGCTGTAATGTACATCACCGGGAGTCAAGGAAGTTAAGTTGCCATGAGATTGTCACTAGTAGCTCTCATGACCCTATAAAGTTTAACATCAATTGCTTTAGTACATATGCTATTTATACATACTGTTGTGTCCGATCATGGCTCTTATAGGGAATCAAAATAAAAGAATAAATGTTTTAAAGTGAATCATTTAATGTATTAAAGTTCATATTAGCTACAAATGAATAAAGCTCAATAATTAATAGCTCCAAGTTGTCTCAAATAATGTGGACTAACGGATTATTATGATTTCATAGAACAATTTAGAATTTAATAATTTAATTTGAACTGAGCAATATCAAGAACAAGATTTTAACAATTAATAAGTATTACTTTGAATGTTGAAACTTTCATCTACTATAGAATGGAGGAGTTTACTTACACATAGAGACGTGGTTATTTACCCAACTCTGGATTAAGAATGATTTTAAAACTCACCCCCATAAATTCATCAAAATATCCCCCACATTGGTATTTCACTCATCATTCGCATGATGACGTGGATAGAGAGGATTTCTATTGGCTGCGGTTTTTGAGAACAGCTAAATTTAAAATAGATCACAGGATGTTCGTGTAATACTGACGCACGTGTGGTCTCATTTGTAAAGGAAATAGTAGTACCCTTAAAAATGATAGTACCTATTTTCACAATTCTGAGCAATTCAGACAGAACAGTACAATTTTACAATTAAATTTGTTTCTCTATTATGATTTTAGTTAAAGAATTTGTTAATATTGAATATTAGCATCAACAGAAAGGGGTAGGCTACTGCACTACAAGAGCACTGTATTTAGTAGCTGAATAAACTAGTGACAAAGCAGGTTTACGCAGGACGCATGCGTTGGCTCCCCAAATTGTTCCACCAAAATAATATAATACATTTGCTATGGTTTTGATTTTAGCTGCTGTTATTTTGAAGATGGCTTTTAAACTTCAGCGACTGCCTAATGTTACTCCCAGTTACTGTGGATTATCGTTATGAAAGTTTTACTCCATTTAGAAAGACATTCAATTTTCAATTAGCCAGTCTGTTACTTAGGTGGAAGCAGGCTACTTCGGTTTTTGATGGGTTAGGATTCAGCTTTCAGGTTCTAAAATATTCTTCGAGGGCTGAAGATAGTTTGTGAGTGTTTCTTCAGTAGCTCTGAAGTCCTTGTGTTGGTAAGCTAAAGCAATATCGTCTGCATATATAATTTTTCTAGACTTTGTGATTGGAATGTTAGCGGTGTACACATTGAATAAAATTGGAGCAAGTAAAGACCTCTGTGGAAGACCAACCTTCAGCTGTCTATAAAAACTTTCTTCATGACAGAGATAAACTTTTACTAGCCTGGCACTGAGCATTGACTCCAAAATTTGCAAAAGAAGGAGACGGGGAGGAGGCTGTAGAACTTTTACAACAAACCTTTACTCCATACTGTGTCATAAGCTGCTGTAAGATCAATGAAAGCTGCAGATGTTTTCAACTTTTTTTCAAACTCATTCTCGATAAATGATGTCAGAGCTAGAATCTGGTCGCTAAAACTTTGGCCAGACATAGGATCTCTGTTTTCTTTTTTTTCTGGGTGTGTTTCTATCTACAGTTTACCATGTTTGCTACTTTCCTTTCATTTAATTTTTTACTGAAATCATTACCTTAAAAGAATTAGAGCCCTATTCAAAATAACTAAGAATTATAAATTTGGATTGTTGGTAGATACTATAAACAGATAGACTGTAAAATGTATAAAGTAAATCTTTTTTTTATCTTAAATGTTTAAAGAATTCAACTAAATTTAATGCTTCAGATAGTTTGTGGCCTACAAGGTATAGAAAGCCCAGTAGGCCTACATTAATTTTAATCACAAAAGTGGCTAAATGTTACATTTTCAGTGCCTTCAGTTAAGCTATTCCCATTAAGGGTGGGCTGGAATGATACAAATTATGGTAAAATACCACCTGATTTCCGCCCAGCATGGACAGATAATTGCAAATGTAAACAGTGAAAATAATCAATTGGAAACAATCCAAATATTGGATTGTTTGGTTCTGCTGTTTGTTGCATCACTTTTACCCCCTCCTTACGTCCCCGCTATACCACATGCACTTCTCCTCTCTTGCAAGTCACGTCTCTATCTTAATCTGCTGTATATATCTCAGTCAGTGATGTATATAAAAAAAGTTATATACCGTTAAAATTTTGAATAACAGCTGCTTCAGATGTTGTCTTTTTTATATTTAGTAACTAATAAAAGAAGAAATTACTGAAAAACACTTTGAGTTTTAATGTTTTGTATATGAAAGAAAAAAATGTTACAACTGTAATATTGTATGCCAAACAGCTTGAAACTTGACATATAAAAATAAAATTTATATTACTTAAAATTAGTTGAACTAGGTTATGATAACTTTTGCAGAACTACAAGCTGAAATATTTGGCTCAAGGAATAAAAAAGAGGTGAGAGCATTAACCGCTGTGACTGAAAGCTCCGTAAGAATTTTATTGTTTTACATTTGGAAAGCTTGGCCTTCAGACCGATTTGGCACCCCACCTAGCCTACATACACGCCTTGCCCATCACCCCAACAGCAGTTGCTCTTTTGCTAATGGCCTTGACTAGAGGGTTCCAACTTTATTGCAAGAAAACTGTGTCAAGCAATATTGAACGTGGCAGTTCCTTTTATAGGTAGTCATTTAGGCGATCCCATCCTTACACGTTGCTCATCTGCACGGTCACTCATGGTGGTTCAAGTCACCCTTTAGCCGATAGTCCCAGGTTGTGTGATGGAGAGGACCTCTTGGCCCTAACTTTCTCTGATAAAATTAGACATTCTTTAACAGTGTTCATACTGCTTTTGGCTGCACCTGCAACCCTTCATGATATGTCTTTGTACTCTTTTTTTATTTTCTTTTGTTATTTTTATGTATTATTTGAATTCAATAAATGATGCACATAATGGATCAACGAGAGATAGAAAGGCTTATTAGACACTGTTGAAAAGAAAGAATCTAGGAACAAACATATGGAAAGGGAGCAGAATGAATTTTTCAAGTCGACTTTTGAAAAGATTATTTTATATAAATTACATGTAGATATTAATATCCGGTCAGTCTAAAACAATGTAAAGACTTGTTTTTTGTACTTAATATTTGTAAGTTGTATTTATATTTTGACATATGTTACAGTTTTCATGTAGCTATTTCTTAACATGTATAATAAATATACAAAATTTGTGTTTTTTTCGGTTGGTAGCATTTTTTACCACCATTGTATGTAAATTAACCCACATGTAATCATTAATGTTACCGTCAGTGTAAAACACAAGAAATTATTTTGTTGAGGTTAGATTTATATTTAAATTAAAATATATATAAATAACCACCAAAAATACTAAAACAAAAACCAAGCTATAAAAACAAGGATTAAAGGTGTTCAGTGTGTGCAGTCTAAAAGAACGCTCACACAATGTGTAATGTTATGATCGCAAGTGCGACTTCCCGAGCGATAACAAAATTAGTCCACATTGATTAAGATTAAATATAGAGTTTATTTAATTAATATATGATCTTGATAAGATCAATGTTCAGTAATACTCGTTCAGTACTAGTCAAGAATGCCTAGTCTTCGAAGTAAGAATAACTCGTATGATAAAAGAATGGAAGTTTTTAGTATATGATAACAATGAAATTGAACTGCTTTGCATTATAATACCTGTAACTTGTGCTAATAGTCGTTTCTGAGATGGTTGATGTGCGTTTTTGACCTTTGAAGAAGAGTCATAAATGACTTGATTCTAAATCTATCAAAGCATAAATCCACCAAATGTAGAAAAGCATAACAAGACAGCTGTGTAGGGATGTGATGAAAATCAGAATAATAAAATCACTTTCAAATTATGAGTGTTTTCTAAAATAGTTTTGAGTCCACAATCAATGAGATTGTGTTAAGAGAATTCATGCTAAATCATGAGTAATATCAAGAACAAAACAAAATAATAAAGGAATCACTTCTTAAATAGAATGCATGACAGTTAGACCCAAGTTATAAAGTAGTCGATAGTGATAATTGACTACTTCACCTTCCAAACTTGTATGGATGATTGATAGATCTTGATATACCATACTGGTAACTCATGAGAAAGGGTCTCTTAGAAAAAAAAAAAAAACAATAAAAAAATGGCATAGAATAAAGTTTTTAGCCCCAAATACATTTAGATGTTATGTAATATACAACAGCCCTTTAAAATGAACTGTTCAGCCTTATTCAAAAGTTGACCATATTGTTATTGTATGTATATGTAACATTACAGTACCATGTTGCGAAAATTTTGCATACCCACATGACGACTGCCATATTAAACATCTACTGAACCTTTAACCAATGGCAACTAGTTAAGATTTTTTACTATGTCAATTTTTACCTGAGTTATAAGCCTCCAGTCAGATCCTCAAAATTTAACACTTGTTTTAGCAACCATTTTTCTTAATTACATATTAAGAAAAATGTGAAATGATATTTTTCAATAGTTCAACAATAGAAACCTTAGAAAATAAATTAATAAAAAACAAAAATGAGCTATATTCTCTTATGTATGATGCAAACATAAGTTGTTACAAAAAAATACTAAATCACAAAAGAACCAGTCCTGGTGGGACTTTTTAACAAGATAATACCTTTTACAGAAGTTGCGTTTCTCAGTACTCTCTTACTACTTAAACCCACTCTTATAATTGTTTCTAAGTGTTGTATAGCAAGTTATATTGGTAACTTGTTTGTTAGATGAGGTAATTATTTGGTCTCAGACAGCTTTGAAATCCATATTTAAAAGTTGATAGATCTTTCATTTTAATTTTTTTTTTTTCAGAACACATAAAGATGAGGGCTGTGAATACAGTATTTTCGATTAGTTGGAGGTGACATTGTCTGGTTGCACCGTCTAACCCTTTTCTCTGCAGCTTGAAGAGCACCCACTTAAAGACATGTAGCAAATCGTCTTAAACCAAAGCCAGAAGAAAGAAGCCTGTTTGTCAAACTACTACTTTTTGGGTGTTAAAAAACAGTCTTTGTGGCAAAAAATCAAGTTTATTTTAATAACTAAATAAAATTTTCTTTTAAAAGAAAATTGAATTTTTTAAAAAAATAAACACCCTCAAAAATTCCTCTTTTATAGAATAATCACCTAGTCCATATCTCCTGTCCATTGTCCACCTACTTCTGAAAATTTAACTAAACATGTATCTGGTAGAGGATAAAATCAACAAGAATATTTACTTTTTCAGAATTTGATTAAAAATAGTAATTTTGTAGTTGTTAGAATAACAAGTTAAATTAAGAATTTTAGTCTTAAGCAATTCTATTTTGTTAATGACTGTAATGCAATTTGTGTTTTATAATCAATCAACTGTGAGGGGAGAGTAATGTTGTATCACTACCACTCACTGGTTACCCCCACCCACAGGTGTGTGGAGAGTGCAGTCCACTTGTAACCCAGCATACAGTCAATATGTCCTATGATGAAACTTTAATAAACAATGTGTTATCCAGTTATTAATAAGTTATCAGTCACCCTGGTTAACATAATTATATGTGTAATAATGTCACAGTTACATTAGTAGTGTCAGACACTTTTACTGCTAGAATGAAGATATTTTCATCATAACTTTTGTGTAAAGTTTTAATCTCATCAATGCCAAGCTTCACATACGATGCTACAGCATAAGCTCCACCAGTCTATACCCAGAGATATCGCCACTTGCACTGCATTCCAGTTCTTCAACATGTGTTTCTTGGAGTGCTAGGACATCAACGCACTCACACTTAGCTCCAACCAAACCCTTGACATTTAAGTGGCAGATATTCAAAACAGAACCTGTATCTTTATAATTTTGCTGGCCCTTAGGAGGACCGATTTTTGGGTTGGCAGCTGGCATAGCTGGGAGATCACAAAAGTAACAATTCAGTTACCAAACTTGTTGTTTAGCACCACTCAGGGGAGACATACAGCCTAAGGGTTGCCACAGACGTGAGCGACATCATAGCCTGGTCTAAAAAAAGACAGATTCTATGGTCCTTTATTTGGAATCAGTATTACTAGTCCCGTTTACAAGACCGAAGGAAACTTTCCCGTTACTAAACTCCGGTTGAACAACGAGGCAAGCACAAAAGCAATTATGCAAGACACTCATTTGATAACAAATGTTGGAATATTATCAGTACCAGATGCTGAATGAGTCTTTCAGCTCTTGATGGCCGATTAAATGACTGACGTCAACAGATATGAAGAGAGTGTCAACAAATGAAAATTCTCCTTTTTCAGTTTCGATATATTATTTCAGGTTCTGCATTTGATGTGGTATTTGTCACCCCTTTAATAGACGAATATATTCCTAGAAAGAAGCAGCTGGATTATTACACAGATGCAATCATGGCTTAACCTTGTTAGCTGACTATTTATATAGATCGCCAAGAGTTATATTGGCAAATCTCTAAAAAATTTGTATTTTCATTTGCATGGTTATCTACCTATTTGCTTGTTAACATTCTCTATAGTTTTAAAAAGTACAGAAAAAAGTTAAATGATTTTTTATTTAAAAGAAATCGTTCATCATAACGCGCTTCCTTGATAAGAGACACGTCTGGGAGTTTGAGTTAATCTCGTTGTGAGGCTTTTTTCATCTATTTTGTGTAGAACCAATGAATTGAACATTATATATGTTGGAGTGGAGCAATATCAATGTGACACGACAACAAGGTAATTTTGACGATTCCAGCCAATCGTCTTGAGTTTATACCGATCGTGACAAGCGTTGGTATATAAGTAGCGTAGTTGAACACCAATGCCATTCCTTTGTGAATCCCTCTGGTCTGAAGACGGTAAACACGGTGTACCGAAATCGATCACCATAATATATGTACATTTTGCACTTATACTGTAATAAATCTTTGAATTCACTTTTATTGTATTTATACCAACACGTAATATGCTGATTAAGAAGCTGTTAAACAAAATAATAAATTTGACGGTAAGACCCCTGACACCTGAACTTAAACTACTGCTGTAAAACTACCAATGAACCGAACTGAGAGATTTCAGCTTGTCGATGGTTCCTAACATGAAGTTATTTATTTAAGGAAACAAGGTTTTGCTTGATAATGTTCTTTATTATTTGTAAACTAAATTATAAAGAGCTACAAGCAATGTCGAATTGTTGTGGTACAAAAGAACGTTGTTCTATTCATATTAGTTTTATGATGACAGCCAATCGTAATTGTTAAATTGATTTGTAACCAAAATCATTTGGATCCCTGGTATAGCTCATCAAGTGAACATTCTACCAGTGAATCAACTTAATTAACTTATTACTATTTTATCTGAACATATTTGTCAAACTAAAACATGTTACAGCTATAAGTATCTTTACGTTTTTGAAGAATAATTATTTTTATGCTTATGATAAACTCAAATATTTACTTTAAAACACATAATATATTAGAAATAGTTTTATTTATTACTTTAAGATAAATCATTCGTTACATCCACAATCCTATAATCTTTGATACTATATTAGGTACAGTATTGAAATATGGCAGCGTACACGATTTATAGTATGAATAAACTAGATTTAGGTGTTATTAATTTATAAGTTTCTTGATTAGCATGTTACGTGTTGGTATATATCATATAACTTAACATGTACGTCTCACAACACTATAATGACTAGATGTTGAGTCAAATATTTATATGGTGATCGATTTCGTACACCTATGTGGACATCTTCGGACCTTTGAGTGTAAAAGTTTTATTATGAGCTATTAAATGGTAATATATGTTCTTAGGCAATATTTTAAAGCACTTAAAACTAATTACTAAGGTATCTTACATTGGTAACTTAAGTATAATAAACAAAATATGAAAATCAGGACGGTAATAAATTATCTAAAGAATAACACAATGTACAAGTAATTTTACTGCTTCTAATTAGTGAACAGAACAAGAATATTTTCAGACACAAATTGATACCAACTTCCAACATTATATCTGTGTGCAAGAAGAACAGAAGGGTTTGATATAGCTGTATACAAGTTTATTTTGATTGCATTTTAGTTACTCTTGCACCTCAACTCCATAAATATTTCTTAGGCTTCAAGTATTGCAAATTTTAACAAACTGTATTCTAGTAAAATGAAGTTATTAACTGGCACAAATTAAGTCAAGCACGAAACAAGATTAGGAAAACTTTTTGGACATACAAGATATCAATAGTCTTTTTAGAAGATGGTCCGAAGATGTCCACATAGATGGACGAAATCGATCACCATATAAATATTTGACTCAACATCTAGTCATTATAGTGTTGTGAGACGTACATGTTGTTATATTATTAATTTATTCTTACTCTAGGGAAATTGTGTTAAAAATCATGTTCTTCAAGTCTTCACCTACACTAATTTTTTTTGAGGTTTTGAAGGCTGGGAATGTTCAGGCCGACTGAACAGTTCGGGCAGACTGAAATTAAATGATTATACTAGGAATAATAAGAATGAAATGAAAGATGGAAGTAAGGATGAAAAGAGTGTAATATAATATTTTTTAAAAACTGTGGAGATTTTATCAAATTTAATTATATCACGATGATGATTATTTCTGGTTGGTATTTTACTCACTATTATTATATATTTGCATAGGCAAAATAAATATGTATTTCAAGTATAGAAAAGCCTTATCTTGGTTATCGGCTTGTATATTGTAATTGTTTTAGTAGGCTAGCCCAAGTTTTCATTGATCAACTTGGTGAGAATGTTTGGTCAATTTTGGCAATTGATACATTTATATCTCTAAGTTCTTAGAGAACTTAAATGCTGTTTTTAGACACAAAGATAGGCCTATACACAAGTGTTTCTGTTTGTAAAAAAATGTCAGAATCTGGAGGATTTTTCAGCTTCCTATAATTCATATCATTGTTAGTTACCAAATTTGGGATTTACTATCACATTCTAGAGAGAACTGTATGAGCATAACTGGAAAAAGTTACTCATTTAAACAAATAGTTTAATTTATCATATTGGTGCAACTTATTTAATATAATCAACTTAGGCCAGGTATAGTTTGTTTAGGACTTCAACATCAGCAAAAACAAAAGTAGCAATAAAAGTAAGAAATAAATAATTATTTTTTTTATGCTTCTGGAATCTAACTATTTAGTAATTAAAATTTTATAATTTAGCCTAATTGGTTTAAAATCAAGTGCCCAGTCTGCTGCCCCCCTTCTTGAAGCAAGAATGTATACAAATTCACATTTTGTGGCTAGTCATTGCTTTTGTCATGCTCATGCTTGCTATGCACCATGATATTACTTCTCCATTTTCTCCAGAAATAATTGTAAACCAAAATAGTTTTCAATTTCATGTTCTGTGTAAAATACTCGCACTGTTTTAAAAAATTTGTAAAAAATAATGTTTAGTAAACTAAAAAGAAAGACTTGTTACAGAGCTGATTTCCAGATTTTTTTGAACAAAACAAATATCCTGCCGAATAAAAAGAATGTCCCAAAAAAATATATACTGTAGCTGATTTTAAACACGAGATGAAACTTTCAAGATTTTTGAAGTGTTTGGAAACTATATAAATACCAACAAATCTTAGATTGGCCTATTGTGGCCATTAATTTGAAGTAAATTTGTTTCACATTAAGGTCTATATTATTTAAATTTTATTGTTTAATATGCTAGGAATCCATGAATAATTAAATTATAGCCTATAGTTTTAGTGTTGAATAGACCTAACAACGCACTTATATATTCAAGAATATATAATTATTGGTTGGTTATTTGTAAATTATTGAGTGGTATGGTTATAAAATAATATATATGCAGCCTTTAAATGCTTCTCGAATCTTGACATTACGACCAACTGGGTAAAATGAGGTATATGTTTTCTAAGTATATTTAAACAACATAAATATAAAATCTACTTTTTTGCAAATCTTATTTAGTGTATTCTCAGTTGTAAGTCTGATGATTTTTGAGGTTTTTTATTGTGATATGGGTTTTTTATTTAAACACTAACTTGATATTTGTGTAAGCTATTGTTTAACGTATATGTTTCTCTAAATGATTATTTATTTTATTGTGGTGTGTTGGATTTATAGCCAATATAATTCATTAAAAATATATATTGTTACATTGATGCTGTAAATATAATATTAAATTTGGAGTTCATTTTTAGGTTATGCATTTTGTTAATGGTCATAGGCTACTAGGCCTATGATACTATGAACATTAGCCTACAAGCCTATGGTATATTATTTTAGTTTGTGGTATAAGCGGTCGAATGGTATGCAAACTTATAAACAATGAGACGTAGTTACTATAGTTTATCAGCTTAAAACCTTGTTAAATTGTATAAAATATAGGAAAATACTCTAAATAAGATTTGCTAAAATGTATTTTTTCCGATTTTTTTAGTACAAGTTTTGTATAGAAAGTTCATAAATGCCAAAAGTTTCAATAAATTTGTATGTGTACAAGTTTTTATTGTACTAGGGGTACAAACAAGGTAACATAATTTATTCAAACAAATATTTAAAGACAAGAAATTGTATGTAGGCCTTTTGATCACCTGAGTAACTGCAGTATTTACTAATGTGTTTTATTCTGCAGGCTAATAACTAGCTTTCATTTTTTGTAAATTACAATAACTTATTTTAGTTAAATTACTCATATTAACTACTCTGGCCAGTTTATTTATGGTAAGTACAAGTTACAGTTTACATTCTCATTATAGAAAACTTTAATCAAATGCAGAGACATGCTGAAAAAGACCCAAACCCTCTTGCCTAGCCTAACTAATAGAACATAACCTAACCTATTAAAACTAATCTTTAAAACACAACATATTTTAACAAATACTAATCTAATGATACCAGCCTAATTTAATGTAACAAAATATATCCTAGCTTAAAAAAAAAAAAAACTAATTGGCAATTTTTTAGTGTAAGACGCTTAATATTGGTCAAAAGACTAAGATTAACAAACACGTACTATCTACATAATCAGGGCAAAACATTAACATAGTTTGAATACCTACAATCTATCCCACTATCTTCCAAACTTATTTTCCCAATTTTCTTGATTTTCATGATTTTGTAGAGTTTCAATGAAAATAACAATGATGCTCCTTTTTCTTACTTAAGAAAAGAAATTATGAAAAAATCCATTACGATGTTGAGTTTAAGAATTACTATGTGTGGCATATGCAATAAAAGAAAATCTTAGCCTAAACTAAAATTAAAAGGCTAATAACAAAAATGAAAAGTTCATATCGTGTAATTGGTCATTAAATTCTTAAAACTAATAAACAAGCAGAATAGAAATAGCAAAGCAGAGAAATAGCAAAGCAAAAACACATACTTGTTATCTAGACATTCATAATTCATGCCTCTAAGATTGGTGTTAAGGAACTCATCCAAGGTATAGAAGGGGTTATTTACAAGCAAATTTGAACTAAATAAAGTAGGAGTTATTTAAAACTACTGCCCTAAATTTGGAAACTGGCAATGATCTCACATTTATAGGCAATAAGTTAAACATTCTCATACCTGCAACAGGAAAAGAATTGTAACCTTGGATAGCATACATCTAGGTATAAAAAGATCAGGGCTGTACCTAGTGAGGTATGCGTGCACAGTCTCTTTAGTGTACTTACTTACTTTTATTTATTTCTTTATTCAAGATTTACATAAGTAAATACAGAGTGGTGTCACATTTACAAAAGTATTAAACCTAATTTAAAGCTAATAACTAATTAAAACTATTCTCAAATAATTCATTTAGAGAATAGAGCTTTATTAATTAGATATACTTTTAACTTTATTTTAATTAGTACATTAGAGAGATAGGACATCAGCAAACTTACCTTAAAAGACAAGTTCACTAACATCAGAGTAGTAGTCACAAACACAAAATAGACATAATCTCACAAATTTTCAACACCACAGGCATTTTCTTCAGGTGAGTAGAGAGAGAGAGAGAGAGAGAGACTGACTGAGTCACCTGAAGAGAATGCCTGTAGTGTTGAAAATTTGTGAGATTATTTCTATTTTGTGTTTGTGACTACTACTCTGTTAGTGAACTTGTCTTTTAAGGTAAGTTTGCTGATGTCCTATCTCTAATATACTAATTCCTGGCCTAGTGCCCTTTAACCTAACCTAACTTTATTTTAAACAATTTCAAATCTGTAATTAAATGAAAGTGATTTGGTAGACTATGCATAAATCTAATACCTGCAGTTGATGGCTTTTTCTTACAAATATTTAATCTATGTTTATCTTTCATCATACTTAATTCTTCTGCAGTAACTTGGCTCTCTTCAGAGCTTCTGCTGGTCAAACATTACCTACTGGAGGGAAAGGGTTGGAGGTTTTTCAAAAAGCAAGCCTATACTGAATCACAAATTTATGTTTAAATCTAGTATTATGTGAATGTGTATTGTTAAGAATTTCTAAATTTTGTGACTTGATATACCAAGCACATTCATAAATATATAAACACAGTGTTAATAGGAGTTAATATTATTAACTTAATGACTAACAGGCAATTAAATATGCAAATGTGTGGCACAGTGTATTGGATTGAGATACCCTTAACTTTTAATATGCCTGTTTTTGTCTGAACAAAGTATATTTAGACTTGAACCTTAACCCTCAAGTCCCGAGGTTCGTATATACGAACCTGAAAAGTATCTGCAAGAAATCCCGGCGTTCGTATATACGGACCTGAAGGGTTTCTGCAAGAAATCCCGACGTCCGTATATACGAACCTTCACAAAAAAAATTGTTTTCTAATATTAAATTATGATAAAATTACACATGTTTTATACTAAGCTGACCGTAAAGAATCATAGTTTATGTATAAATTATTTCTGAACTTTATATAGCACGTTGAATTATTTTATAACCTATAATCAACTGAGCGTTGCAATTCGCGTCGATCTCTATGACGGTCAGCTGACAGCTTGACAACTATTATTGTCTATTTTATTTTTTGTGATAAAGTGATGAAATTTGATGAAGTTGTTAAATAAACAACGGGCTTCAAGGTGATACAATCATATTTGTCATATCTAATTTTTTACTACTTCCTTCATGGACAAAAAATGAAAAGTTTTCGGCAAATTAAATTTTTTTTCGGTAAGTACTTTTTTTTTTACAAAAACTTTTCTATTTGAATACTTATTTTATATTTATGTAGTGTTGTAGTAAAATTTATTTGGAATAAAGTGGTAAAAGAATCATGAGGTTTTATTAAAAAACAAGCGAAAAATTAATATTTTAGTAAAATACTGCGAAATTGGCAAAATAGGCCTGGGATTTTTGGCAGATACCACAATAAAAATGCTAGGATTTTTGGCAGATATTTTTAAAAAAATACCCGGGATTCAAAGGGTTAACCAAAAAATTGGTAGTCGTCAATTCCCCGCCGACACGAAAGCGTTAGGTATAATACTTATTTTAGTATTATTGATATTGATTTTCGATATAATCATGATATCGATGGAAACAAACATTCAATCTATCAATTTATAATGTTACACGTCTTTGGTTTTCCTGATCATTTGTTCGTTGTTTCATTTTTGTAACAACGAACAAATCTTCAGTATCAATTCTTCAGTATTCTTCAGTATCAGTCACTGTCTGCAGTAGGTTTTTTGTTTACCAAATTTTACCTCTATGAGACTTAATATATATTAATTCCCTATAGACCTATTAATTACCTTTTTGAAAACTAGACTAAATTTTCTACAAAATGGTTATTTTACTTTGCCCATTTTCATTGGGGAAAATTTTTTCAATGTATGGTCTCATACATTTTTCAGTATATAAACACATACTTATACCAGTAAATAAAAATTATGGGTCAATATTTTGACATAATCTTTTTACCATATTATTTCCTGTAATTTATAGAAAAAAGAAAAACAATATATAACACTATAATATTTGATAAAACCTTTATTTTAAAAAATTAGAAAATGTAATACCCTTAAACGACCTGCAAAAGCAGCCTGCCATTTAAGGGAAAAAGGCATGCCAGTTAACCTAATTTTACTAATAAGAGCTGGTCATGGCTCCTAGGTAGTTTAGTGGAATATAAGAATTTAAACAAAATTACTTTTCACTTAAAAACTTACTTATTAAAAATAAGTAATGTTGTAAAAACTATGAAAATGAATACAAACTAGTGGAAAAACTGCCCTACCATTAGGTGCAATGAATCAGTTTGATCCCTTTTATTGTACATTCATATGTTTATTGGTAAAATCATCATTTTTTAATTACATTCATTTTTTAGTTTACTTGCATTTATTTGACTATCAATATATTGACAATTCAAATACTACGTTGTGTAAGTTAACTAGTGATACTTAAAATTAATACGTTAGCTACATATGATTTATTTGAATTGATAAAAGTATTGTTATTAGAAGTAGGGGAAAGTGGGTCAGTTTCATACAAATTTGTCATATCTTTTTAAAAAAATTGAAAAAAATAGTTGTTATGCTGTATTGTATTTATATTTTGTATACACATACTCTAATGAATAAGGAACAAAATGAAAATATTTTCATTGGACCAAAAAGTTAAATAATTGACATACACAAAAAAATCATTGTGTAAATCAAATTGTATGAAAGTGCCCCTGGTATGGGTAGTTTTATATAGGACTGGAGTACTTTCATACGAATGATTAACAAAGAGAAAATTTGGTTTACCTTTATATTTTGACAGTAAAAAATTCATTGGACAATGTCTACAAACAAACAAGTGTAGACTAGTCTTACAGGTAAAGAATTCTTAATCTAAATTTTAACCTACAAAATTAACTTAAAATGTCGGGCCTCCCAAATGCATGTTCGGTTCCCGTAATCAGCGTTTGTTGAGGTAATTTGTCACAAATATCTTTAAATGATTTGTTACTTTTTGATTACCAGGAAAACTTATGTTTGTCTTTGGATCGCATACAATTTATTTTAAAATCTGTAAATCCAACTTTGTTTTCAATTTGACAGACAAAATATTTAGTTATTTATTTGTGTCAAAATTTACCAAAACAAAATCATTTAAACCTAGATTTTAAATAGTTACATTAACAACTTGATGTTGGGTTCATCATCAGTCAAAACAAGGTTGCTCACACCACTGGAGGCGAAGCCGAGCATGGACAATGTGATCCACGCCGAAACAGGTCTTTTGAAACGAGTAATGAACAATACTTTTCATCATGATAATAAAAGCACATTTAACTTATTTTAAATCTGATATTTCATAGTTCAGTATTTTTTTTACTGATTGCCACAGTGTGATGAAAAGTATATTCTAGGAATACTGTGTTTGATTTTTGTAAATGTCGTCTTTTTAACACTAATACAAAGTGTTTGAAAGTAAAGTAAAAATATTACAATATATAGTTTTTGTTGAAAAAAGTCAATTTAGGTACATAAATGGTTTTGTATGAAACTGCACTACTGTATTAAACTGCTCCATGTTGGATGTATGAAAGTGCCCCAATGGTACCACATTTAAAACTTACCATGTGCTTCTATTATATTAAAAAAAAAAAAAAAAAAACAGATCAGTCACAAGGCAGACACCTAAATTAAAGTATTAAAAAGTAAATTACTTCATTTTAAAACAGAAAAATGTATCAATAAGTGCTTTCACCTCGCATTTCAAACAGGAAAAATAACTTCTTTTTTCTCAGAAATTTGAAAATCGTCAATAAGATCCACCCATATGTAACTCGAACGTTGAAACTTAAACAGGAACTATTATTTAGAATAAGCAACAGGTAATAGTGGAGTTTTTATTTCCTGCTGTTCTAGGTGGCTGAAAATTCGAACTGTATGAAAGTGCCTCTGTATGAAACAACCCCACTCTCCCTTAACTCTTGAACTAGCCTAACATCCATAAACCAATCTGTGTTGAATGCTGGTTAACCCTCAATCCGCCTACTACTAACGCTGGAGGAATTTCAGCCAAATACATAACAAATATTAAAATATCATTCACTTACTTATGTTTGGTACCATTTTGTTCACAATGAAACATACTACCTATAGGACTATAAAAATTAGATATATGTTAATGTATATATTTTATGTAGCAACTTATATTTCAAAAATTGTTTAGAAAAAATACAAAAAGGGTAGGAGTATGCCTAGGAAATTATGTTATGTATGTCAATATACAATTCCAAGTTAGCCAAAACACTGTAAATTCCATGCAGTTTCAGAAAATTTATAGGTCTTTTACAATGTAAAGGATTTACTACAAAGTTTATACTAATATAACAACAAACAGTACATAAACCTAAAATTTATTTACCATGGTATCTGATTTGTTTGTAAATTCAATTAAAATTTGCAGTTGTGAGTGTAAAGGCTTATATCGCCAAGTTGTGGGTTTAAAGGTTTACACCACTTAGTTGTGAGTAGCTTATATCTTGTAACATGAGTAAACCATAAATCGCCCAGTTGTGAGTATAAAGGCTTACATCTCCAAGTTGTGGGTTTAAAAGCTTACACTACTCATTTGTGAGTAGCTTATATCTTGTAACATGAGTAAACCATAAATCGCCTAGTTGTGGGTGTAAAAGCTTATGAAATGAAAAATGACTTTATTTTTAAGGCGAGGTAAGGACTGCACAGTTCTCTCTACCAACTAACCATAATAGCATATATCTTTCTTTAACATGAGTAAACCTTAAATCGTCCAGTTGAGGGTGTAAAGGCTGAAATAACAGAGTTTTGCGTATGAAGGCTTACATTACTTAGTTGTGCATCTTATGTCCTTTAGTAGCATGATTAATCCTTTAATCGCCCAGTTGTGAGTTAAGACTTACTTCAACAAGTCAATAATAGAATTTGTCAATTTTAATGTCTAGCTTTGTAATAATATACAAGGGTTCAAATATAAATCTATTTTTGATGACTACATTTGTTTCCTTATATTTTAAGTTTTACGTTATGTAATGCTGTTTACTATTTATGGTTTTGTTCTTTGTTACAGATACTTTTGTAAATGCTTTGTAATCAATATGAAAAAGCTGCATAAAGCCACATTAACAGTGTTACCCACAGCAAAATTAAAGGAGAAAATAATTTCAAAGGTGTAACGTGACCTAAATGTAGATCAACAATCAAATTATTCATATTACATAGTCCTGAATCCTTTGGTTTTTGTAATAAATTGTATAATTAAGATTTAATTTTTAAATCATGATTTTAGTAATCACTAAAAGGAAAATAAGAGGCTGCAGAGACTATGTACTTCCGTCATGTGATGGTAGGAGAGTATTTTCATGCCTCCTGTAAAACCAAATCTGTACGTGATCGTTGTGTTTTGTAACTGCTTTGGAATCATTGTGTTTTTGAACTCTTTTTGAGAAGTCGTGTCAATCATTGTGTTTTAGAATTCATTATTAATCATTGTGTTTTTTATTTATTTTTTAATAAAACAATTGTTGTTATTGCAAAAATTTAAGTTAATATTAAAGCTTCGTATTGTCTTTTGAACATTCAGAGTTTTACATAGTGCATTGCAAATGGAGGAAATATGGTTAAGGAGACCAGTCAAACTGTAGGAATTTCGGGGAAACTAAGTGAGTTTGAACAAGAAAGTGTACATCCTACTCTAACCATGGATGAAATAAAACATATACCGGGAGATGAGGAATTAGATATCGGCGATTCTGAAGATGCCGAGGAAGAGGATGAAGAAGAAGAAGAAGAGATGGGTTCCTCTCCTCTTGGTGACCATGGTAGCCTAATGATGGCCTTGGCTTCAACTAGTGGTATGTATTCTATTATCTGTTTAATGTACACTTTTTGGTTTATTAAAACATTAATTGTACCTTCTTGTGTATCTTATCGCTGCAAAAACTCATCGCAACTCAACAGCGATAAGGAACATCAGAAGGTACAATTAATATTATTATTTAAATGGCTTGTTTTTGCACTTGGGAAGCGTTAATCCCTATTGCAAATGTCTGACGTTCTGGTGTATCCGAAGTGCATGATCAGAATTACATTTTTCTATAAAGTATTTGTTAATGGTAAATAAATATATCATTTTAAAACGATTAACTAACTAAAACTTTGTAAGAATCGTTTCATACAGTGCTTCAGCGTGAAAAGCATGCTAAAAATGACAATAAAGCAGAATGCTTTCAATCTTTCTGTAACGGTGTATTAAAAAAAACCAAAACTTTTCTGCAAATACTGTATCATGTTACCCATAGCGTAAAATGTCAACTTGATAAAAACAAAATTGTTATACTGTCTATTTCTCAGCAATACAATGTAGCCCAAAGATGTTTACCAGAACAATAAGATAGATACACAATATCTTAAATTAAAATATTTTACAAGGCTTTTTTTAAGTACGTTATTTTTTATTTCTGTACCTGACATCAATAATAATAATTTATTTATTCCATCCACATCATACATACAAAACACATCAATACAAAAGTGATACAATATTTACAGAAGTATATAACAAATAATAAATAACATAACATATTTTACAGTTAAACTAAAAAAGACATACTCCAAACACCTGTTTAAAATAATAAAGAATACCATACATGACTTCTGTGATACTGACCTTGAGAAACTACACAATGTATTTTTATTGTTACTTTAATAGTTTAAATCCTTGATTATGTGGATAAAATAAATATAAATGAATAGGTCCTCTCAGACAATGCCTGATTAGAGGCACAAATCTACTTTTAAAAACGAAGTACTATGGCAGTCTGTTACTCATATAGTTTTTCTCTTTTATGAATAAAGGTTTTTGGCTCTTAAAGTAAAATTTTACATAGCAAACACATTTAAATGAAAAAAATGTTGTGCACTGATAAATACATACAAAATCACCAATATAAGAAAATGAACAAAATGTATTTGAAATTTTACAGTAGTCTCCACTTCCCAAATAAAATAACAAATTTTTTAAACTCCATTATGTAAATATAACTAGCATACAATGAACTATCCTCTTGTACTTATATTTATAATCAGTACTTTATAACAACTGTCATAGACACAATACATAAATTTACGCTTAAACAATACATGCGCATATGCTCTCTCACACATACACATACCACACACATACACATACCACACACATCACATTTACGACAGACCTCCATAAACAACCATACATGCACACAATTACTACATATATTTACATTGAACCATACACACACATACACTCATAACATCTCATTTACTACAGACCTTCATAACATACACACAATGAATATTTACAATTACACTTATGTACAACTAACACAAGTATACAACAACTCTCACAAACAATAATACATATACACACACCCCTCTGTGGATACAAGTACACACGCACAAACACATACACCCACTCGCATGCTGGTACATAAATATATTTTAACTCCCAACTAACCCTTTAAGACATGATCTTTAATTCTTACTTTTACTTAATTTCTGTAAGTTATTTAAAAATTTAAAAGTGGTTCTATGTTCTCTAATTTAAATAACGAAACCCAAACCATTTTTTTAAATTTATTTATATTATTTGCCCTCCATCTAAACTCAATACATAAATGGTAAGAAAGTTGAAATAAAGTAATAAATTTGTCAGATTAAATTGTTTTCTTTTTTATATTTGGAGAGTAAACGATTTGTGTGGAAATAAGCTAACATCCTTAGTTTTCTAAAATTATTTTCAAATTTGAAAGAGGCTGGTTAAAGCGATGGCCAGTTGAAAGGTGACTGGTTAAGAGGGATTCTACTGTATTTTTTTTCTCTGAGCAGGTACTACAAACAACTTACTCTCCAGAGACAGCCATTATCAATCTAATGATAACGTAATTAAAGTTATTATTAGTCAGACAACGATGGATCAATCCGATCGTATTTGGAAAGCAGGAGTGTTGAGATGAGTAGTTCACGAACGCCTGAGTCAAATGAACTAGTCAGTTTAGTGAACGAGTGAACTAGTTCGTTCATTATGGTTTTAATTGAATTGTACTATCGTCTTGTAGCCAAATGAGACTGTTTACCTTTCAGTTTATTCTTTTCTCATGGGTTTAATTGAATACACTAATAAAAACACTATAGTCACATTAAATTATTTTTATCTTTAAAATACCAATTACTTGTAATTTTTAACATTGATAGAATTAATTAATGTAATTATTTATTTTGATCAATGTTAGTAAAAAAACTAAAATTTGAAGAAGTTCGGTTGAACAAATTTACAAATATTAATAATAAAGTGTCTATGAAATAAATCTCATTACAAAACCATATGTAACCATATCTATTGTAAAATCACTCCACCATCGCTTGTACAAGTCTAGTTCGTTGTACAAGTTGTGACACCCGTGTTTTCTCCTGTGAGGAACTTGTTTATTATGGCAGTAAAAGGCTGGTAGAATGCACTTTGTTGGATTTGCATTAGCTTTGAGTAATAGGTTTCGTCCATCTCATCTGAGAAAGAAGATTTCATGGAGTCAGTGATGTTGAGCACTTCTCTGTCTGTGGTTAATTTGCAGTTAGCTTTAATTTTTTGTAATTAAATTTCATTGTTTTATATTTTGTACCATATAGGATTTACTCCTGACAAAACAAATAAAAGTATTACCAAGGTTTCATTACCATGGGCAACAAATTTTTGTTAAAGAAGCTAAATTTCAGTACAGTGGAGTCCCGGTAATCCAAAATAGTTAGGACCGAATCTATTTGGGGTTACTGAATTTTTTGAATTAACAAATTTTTTAAAACACAACATAAATAATATGCCTATTATTAATTGGTACACTGATTGTTTTGTTTATAAATTCTTCAACAGAAGGCTTACAGTGCTATGACATCAACGAATTTTGAAATGATACATGGTAAATTGGTACACTGATTGTTTTGTTTATAAATTCTTCAACAGAAGGCTTACAGTGCTATGACACCAACGAATTTTGAAATGATACATGGTAAATTGGTACACTGATTGTTTTGTTTATAAATTCTCCAACAGATGGCTTACAGTACTATGACATCAACGAATTTGAAATGATACATGGTAAATTGGTACACTGATTGTTTTGTTTATAAATTCTCCAACAGATGGCTTACAGTACTATGACATCAACGAATTTGAAATGATACATGGTAAATTGGTACACTGATTGTTTTGTTTATAAATTCTCCAACAGATGGCTTACAGTACTATGACATCAACGAATTTGAAATGATACATGGTAAATTGGTACACTGATTGTTTTGTTTATAAATTCTCCAACAGAAGGCTTACAGTGCTAGGACATCAACGAATTTTGAAATGATACATGGTAAATTGGTCAACTGATTGTTGGCTGATTATTTAAATTTACTTATTCACCTTTTTTATATTTGCTGATATACTTATATTTTGAATTATTGTTATCATATTAACAGATACATTAAGGTGACTCAGCCACAAATTGAATCAAACAATAGTTTCATAAATGAAACGGAGTAAACTAAAATGAAAGTGCCCAAAGTTTTGATCGTTACATATTAATGAAAATTTTTTTATTAATATTATCAGTCTGCTAATACGTAATAAATTTCTTGAGAGCAAACAATTCAACACATTTATTTATGTAGATATAGCTATCTAAAGCGGCTAATTTGACTATATCATATTACTAATGTATACAAACATTAATTATCTAGTAGTACTGAATTTATTTTTAACCTGTCATACATTTGACACCTGCACCAGTTTGTTGTACAATGTACTTTATCAAATGTGATGTGCAATAAATATTTGTCTATTGTCTATTATAATGCACATACAATTTGTAAAATGGCTTACAGTGCTATGACATCAACGAATTTTGAAATGATACATGGTAAATTGGTCCACTGATTGTTTTGTTTATAAATTCTCCAACAGATGGCTTACAGTACTATGACATCAACGAATTTTGAAATGATACATGGTAAATTGGTCCACTGATTGTTTTGTTTATAAATTCTCCAACAGATGGCTTACAGTAATATGACATCAATGAATTTGAAATGATACATGGTAAATTGGTACACTGATTGTTTTGTTTATAAATTCTCCAACAGATGGCTTACAGTACTATGACATCAACGAATTTGAAATGATACATGGTAAATTGGTACACTGATTGTTTTGTTTATAAATTCTCCAACAGATGGCTAACAGTACTATGACATCAACGAATTTGAAATGATACATGGTAAATTGGTACACTGATTGTTTTGTTTATAAATTCTTCAACATAAGGCTTACAGTGCTATGACATCAACGAATTTTGAAATGATACATGGTAAATTGGTACACTGATTGTTTTGTTTATAAATTCTTCAACATAAGGCTTACAGTGCTATGACATCAACGAATTTTGAAATGATACATGGTAAATTGGTCCACTGATTGTTTTGTTTATAAATTCTCCAACAGATGGCTTACAGTACTATGACATCAACGAATTTTGAAATGATACATGGTAAATTGGTCCACTGATTGTTTTGTTTACAAATTCTCCAACAGAAGGCTTACAGTTCTATGACATCAACGAATTTTGAAATGGTACATGGTAAATTGGTCCACTGAGATTGTTTTGTTTATAAATTCTCCATCAGAAGGCTTACAGTGCTACCTGACATCAACGAATTTTGAAATGATACATGGTAAATTGGTCCACTGAGATTGTTTTGTTTATAAATTCTCCAACAGAAGGCTTACAGTGCTAGGACATCAACGAATTTTGAAATGATACATGGTAAATTGGTCCACTGAGATTGTTTTGTTTATAAATTCTCCAACAGAAGGCTTACAGTGCTAGGACATCAACGAATTTTGAAATGATACATGGTAAATTGGTCCACTGAGATTGTTTTGTTTATAAATTCTCCAACAGAAGGCTAACAGTGCTAGGACATCAACGAATTTTGAAATGATACATGGTAAATTGGTCCACTGATTGTTTTGTTTACAAATTCTCCAACGGAAGGCTTACAGTGCTAGGACATCAACGAATTTTGAAATGATACATGGTAAATTGGTCCACTGATTGTTTTGTTTATAAATTCTCCAACAGAAGGCTTACAGTGCTAGGACATCAACGAATTTTGAAATGATACATGGTAAATTGGTCCACTGATTGTTTTGTTTACAAATTCTCCAACAGAAGGCTTACAGTGCTAGGACATCAACGAATTTTGAAATAATACATGGTAAATTGGTCCACTGATTGTTTTGTTTACAAATTTCTGCAACAGAAGGCTTACAGTGCTAGGACATCAACGAATTTTGAAATGATACATGGTAAATTGGTCCACCGATTGTTTTGTTTATTATTGGCTGATTATTTAAATTTACTTATTCACCTTTTTTATATTTGCTGATATACTTATATTTTGAATTATTGTTATCATATTAACAGATACATTAAGGTGACTCAGCCACACATTGAATCAAACAATAGTTTCATAAATGAAACGGAGTAAACTAAAATGAAAGTGCCCAAAGTTTTGATCGTTACATAGCAATGAAAATTTTTTTATTTATACTATCAGTCTGCTAATACGTAATAAATTTCTTGAGAACAAACAATTCAACACATTTATTTATGTAGATATAGCTATCTAAAGCGGCTAATTTGACTATATCATATTACTAATGTATACAAACATTAATTATCTAGTAGTACTGAATTTATTTTTAACCTGTCATACATTTGACACCTGCACCAGTTTGTTGTACAATGTACTTTATCAAATGTGATGTGCAATCAATATTTGTCTATTGTCTATTATAATGCACATACAATTTGTAATAGGGCTCCAAAACGCACTCTAGGAGAAAATTTCACCTACCACTCCATATTACCTTGGACTCTCCCCTTTGGTATTTCCTGGCTATGCCATTGAGTGTTTTTCTAACAGATGGTTGAAGTTGGCCTGTCTAATAGTTTTATTTCCGACGATTTGTTTAAAATTATCAATTTTATCCTAGGGAAGTGCTTTTTGTTCACCTCTTCTTTTTATTAAGGAAAGCAGTGATCATATGCCCTGTGTATTGTAGGTACCCTTGTGTTTGTCACTGAGCTGTAGTCCTTTATTTGGCCAACCAAGTCATGTCAATAAAACTAATGGATGGCTTCAGAACCATTAAAATACAGCTTAGGGGACGTCCATAAATTATGTTACGCCTTTAGGGGGAAGGGTAGGGGGTTTCTACGCAGCGTCCCATAACTAATAAACCTCAACAATTTGTTTGAATTCATTCACAAAATTTGATGGTTTTTCCCAAAAATTCAAGATTTTTTAAAAATATTTTAAATATATTCTCCCCTATTAGAAATCAAACAAAACAAAATTAAAACAATGACTATCATAAATAATAATCTACATGAAAATAGAAGAGAAAAATTGGAGAGGGGGGTTGGTGACAGCGTTACGTAATTATTGAGGGGGGTTAGGTATTAACGTTAAAAGTCTGTCATACAGGGGGGTCTGAAAATCCTGATTTTAGCGTTACGTAATTTAGGGATGGCTCCTTATATGTTCAATTAGGAGCACTATATTAAAAGTTAGACAATTATCTGTAGTAGAAAAATTGTAATCTGACCAGAGAAAACCTATGCTGATTTAGAATAGAATAAAACTTTATGTCTTGATATATAATAACAATATCATTACATATTACACTTATATCTCACATATAAATAAGCAAGTACAAAAGTACGTAAGCATAATCAAACACAGTTCATAAATAAAAGTAAAAGTAATTCATACAGAAATAAAGTTTAATCCTCTCAGACAACGTCTGATTGGAGGAATTAATACTTAAATTACATGTAACTGTAACAGTAATTAAAGATACAATCAAAACAAAAATTAACAGAAAATAGATATATTCATAAATAATATGTTGACAGTAATTTTTGAAATGAGCATTTTTCAATGTGAGCTTTAATTTAAATTCAGTACAAGTAAACGTCACACAACACAAATATATTACAATATAAGCACAAAATGCACAAATATATTACAATACAAGTACAAAATACACCAATGTTATGGTGATTGATTTCGGTGAACCACATTCACCTTCCTTTTGTGAATCCCTCTGATCTGAGGAAGGTGAGTGTGGTTCACCGAAATCGATCACCATAATATTTGTGCATTTTGTACTTGTATTGTAATATATTTATGCATTTTGTACTTGTATTGTAATATATTTGTGCATTTTGTACTTTTATTGTAATATATTTGTGCATTTTGTGCTTATATTGTAATATACCGGGTGTTTCAAAATGAATAGCGGGGTTTTAAAGTGTTATAATATTTATTACATCAAACTTACAGCCACAAGTGATATATCAAACAAAAGAGGAACTCAAACAGTTTTACATAATAGCCTACAAGTGTTCAATGTGAGCACCATTCGTTACTCGGCACACGTCAAGACGATATGCGAGTTCTTCCCAAACTTTGGTTAGTGTCTCATTAGTAATTGCCGCAACAGCTGTTTCAATCCTGTTCCTTAATTCGGGAAGGTTGGCTGGCATTGGAGGCACATACACTCGATCCTTAATAAACCCCCAAAGATAGAAATCACACGGCGTTAGGTCGGGTGACCGTGGAGGCCATGGATAACAAGCGCCATCATTAGGCCCCTTACGGCCAATCCAGCGGTCGGGTACTGTGAGGTTAAGCCAATCGCGTACCTCGTTATGCCAGTGAGGTGGCGCACCATCTTGCTTCATCCGTGGCAAGATGAGGTGGCGAAGTTCTCTGGTTCATCCTGTGTCAGTTGAGGGAAGAGCCATAGCTGTAGAGTATCCAGATAAGAGGGACCAGTTACAGTTGCTTCACCAAAAAAGAAAGGACCATAAACTAACTTTCTGTCGGGATATAGCACAAAAAACATTCAATTTAGGGGAGTCTTGTTGCACTTGTTCCATCATGCGGGGATTTTCTGAACCCCAAATCCGAACATTATGGGTGTTTACTTGACCACTAAGGTGGAAGGTCGATTCATCACTGAATACGACAAGATCCAGAAAATTTTCATTGTCATTCAACAACATGTCGTTAGCAAAGTTGGCACGTAAAACATGGTCAGTAGGCTTCAGAGCCTGTAACAACTGCAAACGATAAGGACGTAGTTGCAAGCGTCGCCGCAAAACTCTCCAAACAGTCGTCACAGGAATTGCTAATTCACGACTAGCCTTCCGAACGGATTTCATAGGGCTACACGTGAACGAATTACGCACTTGCTCAACGCTCTCTTCACTAGTTCTTGGTCGTCCCGTACTCTTGCCTTTACAAAGGCAGCCAGTGTCTTCAAACTGATGATACCATCTACGAATATTGTTATCACCTGGAGGATCATAACCGAACTTAATCCGGAACGCACGTTGCACAGTAACAACAGATTCCGTCTTTGCAAACTGTAAAACACAAAACGCTTTCTGTTCTTTAGTCGCCATCTTGCTACTAGCGCTTTCTATCGGATTGTGGCAGAAACATACCGCACTGATGCCAACAAACAAAACTGTTTGAGTTTCTCTTTCATTTGATATATCCCTTGTGATTGTAAGTTTGATGTAATAAATATTATATCACACTAAAACCCCGCTATTCATTTTGAAACACCCGGTATTTGTGTTGTGTGACGTTTACTTGTACTGTATGTTTTTTTAGTATCCTAGTTAAAAAAAACTATTTTTAATTTAAATTATTCCTCAACTTCTTCTATGGGTTGAATCAATTGATGGAAAGTTAAAACTGCACATTACTTTATTGTATGAGGCTAATAGGCTATCGACGCTTTGTTTATTAGTGAATTAAAAAACCCACTTCATAGTTAATGGATAAAATAATTGCATTTACCAAGTCTTAATTAATATTTCACAAATTAAATTATAAAAGTTTGAAATAAATTCAGTTTAGTTATGGACTTACCTTTAAACATTTAATTGGAAAATTATAGAAAATAGGAGGACTCTATATATAGAGATATAACATATAGACAGGTACATAAGATATAAGGTCACTGGTTAGAATTATCAAAATGTAAGGATGAATTTATCAAAAGAGTGGGGAAGAATGTCTGGTGGTTTGTAACCTACCTGAGAACCACTAGAAACTATAAAAATATTGGCGGACCACAAAATATTTTAGATAATTTAAATTATATATTTTATATTTTAAAGTTATATTAACATTATAATAAATAAATAATAAGTAAGCAGTGTAAAATGAACAACTCACCCTTGATAGTGTAAAATAATGCAAGAAAAGGCCCATATTATAACGCTCAGTATTTTAGTGACTTACTTGTTCTGTTGAGTTCACATGCAATTATTTCAATATTTGGTTCAAAGAAGTCATATTGATGCAGCAGTAATTTGACCTGTCTTACTATTATTAGCATAAACATCAATGGCTACTTCCTGCTAATATTTTGACAGTAATTTACTGTCATTTTGCACTAAACTCTTATCAAGCATGAAAGATGATTTGTTTTGCTTTAAAGTATCCTTTTCATGAAACTTTACAAATAAAGAAATTCAAAATGAAAACCACACTGTTCGTATTTTGCACTGAAGTATTAAGAAAATCACTTATCTAAACCTTACGGAGGACTACTTGTGGTCCGTGGGTCACAGACTGGGAACCACGGGTGTAAGGGTATACTGGTTTTTGGATATCGCTTAGGAGACTTGGCCAAAAGTTAATACTAGGAGAGGAGGTAAGTTAGAGTATTAATAAAGTTATCAGAGGAGATAATACCACTAAATTCAAAAACTTCATAACACAAGACATAAATTTGCTAATGCCCTATCTCCTAATTTTAATTCCAGGTTCAAAGATTGACAGCACACAAATATTCTTTTTCCTAAATAGACTTGTAACTGACTGGAATGTATTCAAAATTTGATAATTAATCATAAAATAACAGATATAAATTTATTTTATGTAATTTTTAATTTGTCACGTTAGAAAAATGTAGAAGTTTTTTGCACTTGCAGAAATAGATTCAAAGAAAAGATATGGACTAATAACTTCCTTTTGATATATCAACAAAACAATATCAGTGACGTGAATGCCTAGTCAGTACTGTGTGACACCTGGACAGACTTCTTGGAACTATTGATAGCAATGCCAGTTGCTACAATGATTCAGACAGTTGACGTTAGTGCATTATTGAGTGATCACATCAACTGCAACTGCTGCTGCTGGTGATGAAATATAATGCATTCTAGCAGAGAATCAATTGTACAATTGTGTTTGTTTGATAATGCACAGTTATGTCTAATGCACTTTCAAAATGTAGTGGTGAGTGAGCTGAGTGGTGAGTAAGCTGAGCTCTCTTTGTTTGAAAAAAAAAAACTGAATCTTTTTTGTATTAAATTGATACAACTAACTTTGCAAACATTGCTAATATATATAGTTGACGTGAATTAGTAGGGTATTTAAACTAAAGAAAAAAAGAAGTTTTTTTCTAAATGTAGGGTCATTGTTACTGAAGTCAAATTATAGTTTGTTAAACAGTTAAGGAAATAAAATGATGAAGGATTTATTTTCAAAACAACCATAACTGTATGATATAAAATGAAGCACTAATTTTGGTTGAAATTGCTGAATGGCAGATTTACCACAATGCATTAAGAATTGTATTTCAAGAACAAACAATACATTATGCCATTTTTAAATTTTACTGCCCACCTTATACAAACAACTTGAATACAGTTATTTTTAATATCATACTGAATTTGTGTTTCAAGATTGGTGTGGAGGAAGTTTTGATTGTTAGTTTAAAATGCCCATAAATTAGTTATTCATAAGAGTTATTCAACAGAAAGGTTTATTGTGTTGACGAGGATGTACTCTTTTGCAGTTGTGCCTTATGAGGGATTAGCGAGTCCACTGCGACTCACAGCTGGTTCTGGTAAACCTCTTAACCTTAAGCGTGGTCGAGGGCGGCCATCCGGGAGGTCTGAAACTCGTCCCAAGAAACCACTCGGACTCAAGCTGAAACGATGGAAAGGGTAAATGTCTTAAAAATGCAAGTTGACATTTGTTGTTGCCCGGTTTTATTCAATGAACTATATAAATAAAAACTACTTAATTAAAAATCAGGCAAGTGTTACTTAAAACAGTTATAAGATTGAAGATTAAATTAAATATAATTTCACTGACAGAAAAATATTTCCGAGTATACTGTAAAGCTGTCAACTTAATTTCGACATAAGATTTTTGGCAGTGCTTATACACTTTCAATTAGTGAGAAATACCATATAGATAAGATTAAATATTACAAAAAATTTTCATTTCAGTTTGTGTTTTTGCTACTACCTTCACATTTTTACAAAAGTGTAACAATTGTACTTAAGAAAAAAAGTATTGTTTATTGTAGAAAAATATGTTATAACAAATCAATATTAATCTGCTCACTGGACGAATAATAAGAGAGTTATTCATAAACCCATTAAAATTGAAACTATTTTTGGCATTTTCAAAGTAAATGCTCATTTACTTAAAAACAACATTTGTCCATATTTTATTGTAAATTTGAAATGGATACTAGAACTGATTGTTCCAGCGGAATGTACATGCCATCTGACAAGTCTCCTCGGCACTCGTTAGATGGAGACGACGGAGCTAGTGAGCGAGGAGTGGAACACAGTCCCGCCCACAGTTCTGAGCCCAGCACACCTGCCCCACCAACAACCCCTTCAACACCAATGAGCTTGCACCCACCTGATGACCCACCCTATTTCCCCGAGACATGGTGAGTCTATCCTTATTTGATTAACATATTCTTGTGGGTTACAGTTCTGCTCCCTGCTGCTGTAAAGTGGGCTGTTTGTGTGTGAAAAATAAGTGCGCATAAAAGTAAAAGCAGATCACTAATGCAACCTGAGCTTGTCATTGTACCGATAGGCCCAGCCACTGCATGTGAGCTGAGCTCGTCGGTGATCCGCAATGGGTTAGTAAACGGTGTCCAGAGGGTGGTTCGAAGTTGACGTTGTAGCTATACCAATTTGTAGATTTTTTACTGATAATATGAGGAAGATAGCCAACTAATATTTAAATAGGCTGCATATTATTTTTATACAAAAAAGGTTTTATAAATAAATTGACCTACAATAAAGTACATGTTAGAGAATATTACGTAGTGTGCCAAAAGCTTTATGATACCAAAGGCAATACCAAACAATAATTTATTAGATAGGTAAATTAAGAACAGGAATATCTCAACTGTATCCACAGAAGGTAAAAACAGATTTTGATCAATCCCACATGTTAAATGTAAAATTCAAATAGCAAACAGAAAAAATGTGATATTAACATTAGAGATAAGGATAGTGGGAAATTTTGTGTAGTTCATATTTATAATTCATCAGTAGCTACCTGCAAATTTTAAGAAGGATAATTAATCAGTTTTGAATAATATTTTACTTTATTGCGGTGTATTGATTTTCAAATAATTTGTAAGCCTATGTTTTTTAATTGACCATTTTAATTCCAAGCATATCAAAAAGAGTGATACGTTTATTTTAGTTAGTAAAAAACGGACAATTTTGATAGTAGTTGGTAGACACATGTGGGTAAAAAAAATTATTAAAATCCATAGGTCTGAAGAGAGTTTGTATTTTTTTTCGTATTTAGAGTTTACGTAATGGTATTAATTACATTACCATAACCTGAGGTTAAATAATGTGATATCAATTTGTAGTATACTTATTGCTGGTGATAAATAACTGGCTTTATTTTATCTAATATATTTCTAATGTTTGTTCAAGTTATATGTAAAGGAGAACTTGATTTTATAAATCTATTTCAAAAGTATGCCTAAGTTGTATTATTTTTGTGGATGTACTCATCCATCATTAATGCATGCCTAATGAATATATTTCTTATGACTTACTTCACTTCTATATACTTTTGAGAAATGTAACATCAAGAGCTTGCATTTATAATGATTAAATAATTGAATATATAATTCACAAACATTACAGTATGAGGTAAATTGGTACATCAAAACTTGATTGGTTGTGGTAGGCCTGGCAAGGTGTGCGTGCTGTGCAACTTGGGTGAGCGTTCTCAGCTAGGCCAAGGAGAGATGCTTCGTCTTGCCTGTCAAGAGGGCTTTGTACCACAGAGACCCTTGTCTGACTCCACATCAGGCTTTATCTCCCCCTCTGCAGAGCCTGAGGACCTGTCCGCACCCGACAAGTCCCCGCGCACTCCTGCCCTGTCATGTCGCAGGCAAAAGAATTGGGCCAAGTGCAGGTATTCCATTCATTAACTTATATATCATTGACTATAGAAACAAACAGACTGACCAAAGCAACGCATTCTTTGTAGAAGTTTTCCTGTGCTGCTATCAAACTACTGTTTAGCATACTATTAGCTTAGCCATTATTCTTTTCAGCCTGAGCTGGAGAGAGACAGAAATTGGGATGAAGAGAAATAGAGGGGACCACTGGTACAATCTGTGAAAAACTGAATGTAAACTAATTTCACCGAATAGGAAAACCAGCTCCATGGGACCCACATTAGCAGACAGTCTTATTGTTTGTATAGTCAAAAATTATATCCAACATCTTTTAGTGAAAATCAATTTATTTGTTGATTTTGCTGTAAAAATAATGTTTTTTTTAGTATTTTTATATATTAAATTGAAAATTGTAATATTTTGTCATTGATGGATCCCAATGGTGAGATTGTTAACAAAGTATGTACTTGATTATGCACTATTGAACATGAAATTAATATAAATTGACATTAAATTCATGTTAAAATGTTTCTATTAATTACTTTCCTTGAAGTATGGATCAAGAGTTTAAACACCACACATTTTAGAGTTGCCAGCGTGGTGGTTGAGTGGCTAAGGTTTCAAACTGTGGAGGGCAAGCCCCAAGGTTGGAATCCCCACTGAGCCAACAGTCAGTACTTCACTCGTTGAATAAAGTTCATGCACAGGTCTGCAGGCCCATGTGAACTAGCGAGTGAAATATTAAACAAAAAATTAATAAAAATAAATATTGTAGAATACGTTTTACTAAAGTATATTATTTTTAGTATTATATGTCTAAAATTAAATTTTTCATTTGGATTGAGTGTGACATTTGCATAAGGTTTTTTTAAAAATCTTAACACATTGAATATTACATACTTACTTAAAAATTCTTTATTTAGTTCAAATAAATTCTTCATAAAGTTTATACTTGTGATAGGAACGTGGTGTTAAGCGGCCAGGAGCCATTGGATGAACTGAGCATTGTAGGCTATCCCGAAGAACCTGACCTACCGAGTCTATTTGAGAGTGCAGGCAACCAGTGTAAGTAGTAAGACTGCTATAGTGTTGAAATATTCAGCTATATGTGACTTGAATTATTTGAACATTGAATTATTGAACATTTACTCAAAAAACGGACAATTTTGATAGTAGTTGGTAGACACATGTGGGTAAAAAAAATTATTAAAATCCATAGGTCTGAAGAGAGTTTGTATTTTTTTTCGTATTTAGAGTTTACGTAATGGTATTAATTACATTACCATAACCTGAGGTTAAATAATGTGATATCAATTTGTAGTATACTTATTGCTGGTGATAAATAACTGACTAACTGACGCTGGCTGCTATTGGTTGTGTCCATGTATTACTAGTATCTGCAAATGTATTAGTTGCAGTTTTTTTTTTTAGAAGTTATGCCAATATTGTATTTATTCTTGTACTGAATCAAGTTTTTACCATAGCAATTGTCATCATTTTAGTTAATTTGTTTATCACAACTAAAATAGAAGAATTTTAACAATTATAGTTGAATAAATAATACTATAATAACGACATTAATAGTTACATTGTAATCATAGGTAAGATCATGTAATAGTAAAGGAATGTTACTATTTCTTACTCATGTCATGGTATTAACTTGTTTTTAATTCATTTTAACAATATTTAACTTTGAGGTTAAATTTACAAATAGAATTACAAATATAATATTTATAAACATTAAACACTTAATATAAAATATAAAAAGTAAAACTACAGGTCGTTCCTTTTAAAACGCAACCCCATTTACAAGTACAGAAAAGGAGATTGGTGTAATTACAAGTTCATAGGTTGGTAGTCCTGGTTCTTCTTCTTTCCCGGCAATCAGCTGATTTACATTGTTGCATTGTTGTTCACTTTATTTGGATTTCGTGCAATGTCATTAAGTTAGGTAAGAAACATGGTTTTGAGCAAACTTTGAAAAAGGCATCCAGAAATTTACTGAAGAGGGCCGAATGTTGTATAAATGCTAATGCTGGTTTATTTTAACACCAAATCTAAAAAAATGTCATTAAAATCTTGTAAATAGTAGTAATAATGTTAATTATAATAAAATGATGTGTTATAGATATATGCTTTGTTTGTCATTTTTATTTAAAATCATGGGTTGCGTTTTAAAAGAAACACCCTGTATATGAAAACTGAAGTTATAAGTAAGCAAAGTGGTTGTAATAGCAGGCACTTAAAAAGGAAATAAATTCAGAAATGATGAGAAAAGAGAAGTTAACTCATGATTTGAAACTTAGCCAATGGTTGACATGTCCCCACTTGTGATTCGGGTTGGGTGACAATGATAACAGATGGGAGTTATGGTTTCGTTTTTTGTCTCATGTCTAAGAAGAGCCTAACTGCTGAGATAACATAATCATAGTAATTAATAGGGTCCTTAACTATCATCTGACCTCACATCGCGATACCTGTATGATATTGTTTGGTCTGGAGACAACAGTCTGATACTTGCTCGCTGCTAATAAATTATGTGTAAATGTTATTGAATTGCTTGTTATTTATTTAATAACATTTGAATATCATGATAGCAGTTATAACATAGTACATTATAAACACATAGTAGCGAAGCTCAGCCTTTTTACTTGCCAACCAAGCGATCCTAGCAGCGGTATGACAAACAACTGGCACGTATATTGTAAACAAACAGTAGCGAAGCTCAGTCATTTTACTTGCCAACCAAGTGATGCTAGCGATCCTAGCAGTGGTTTGACAAACAACTGGCACATATATTGTAAACATATACTAGCGAAGCTCAGTCATTTTACTTGCCAACCAAGCGATGCTAGCGATCCTAGCACTGGTATGGCAAACAACTGGTGTGGTAAGCGGAGAGATGCTGTAGTTCTGTGATACAACCATTAGAATTGCTAGCGTCGAACAGTTGGCAATTTTCTCAAGAATAAGCTTCACGACTGTGTTTTTATCATATTGTGGTTATAACTTGGTATTAGTGTTATCAATCCTAATTTACTATCTAGTGCTCATCTATAATTAAATTAATTTATAATTGTAGAAGTATGTTTTTATTAAATAATTTTTTTAACATTTTATACAAATAAACTTAGTTTGCATGGGCCTTTCTAGCTTTAATCAATAAAGAAAGAACCAACCGTTAGCTTATTATAATTTAAATGGGAAATCTATTTTTTATGGAAAGTGGTTGATACAAAGTAATAATATTTCTTGAATTGTGACTAAAGATAACCAATCTAAATGTTACCTAACTTTTTTTTCTGTTTTAGGGCATGTTTACATTCACGAGAACTGTGCTTTGTGGAGTCTTGGAGTGAGCCGGCCCTCAGATGCGGACTTTCAAACTATTGGCCAGGTATAACTATTAGTCATATGCTTTCATCAAAATTGATCCAATAATCTTTTATGGGGTTACAGTTTTCATCTTACATTTTTTTTACTCCAAACTGGCATCATCCGAAATCTGGGCTGTCTTTACCATTCCTAAATTGGCAACACACTAATTTCAGGTGATGTTGCTCATGGCTAATATTTAATTTGTTATAAAACTGTTATCATTTCTTAGTCCCAGCCAATAAGTAGGTGGTACAGTAAAACCCTGATTATCGGAAATAAAGGGGGCTAAGGCTGTTTCCAATAACGAAAATTTCCAATAATCCAAGGTTTAGTTTTAAAGGTTATTTTAACATTAAAAACTCATTTTCGTGCACAAATGTTTAATATAAGGTACTGCTATAAATAAAGAAAAACTGTCAAAACAATCATTTAGTTACAAAGTAATCGTTAATCTTCATATATCGTTTTTTGTCATGTCATTTTCTGGCCGCGATGTCACACCATCGTTTAATTAGTAGTACATCAGTTGGCGTGGATTCCTCGCCTCTGTACATTTATAACTTACTGACACACGAAAATAACTGGTAATAAACTGACTTAAGAAACTATTAAAATTGTGTACGAACTACCGAACTGAACACAAATATTACCGCACTTCACTTGTCTGTTGGCAAAAACTAACTGATTGTTGAACAGACGTATTGTTTTTATTTTCGGCCAGGAACTGAACTTTGACCTAGGGCTATAGGGTGGGTGGCTGGTGGTGCAGTGACGGGCTATAGGGCGGTTGACTCACACTATTTCATCCACTTCCACTCCTCATAGCGTACACGTCTTCTTGGGGGAAAATGAAGAAACAATTAACGGGCTGAATTTTAAATGTTTTTTCCTTGGACCGTTTCCGATAAAACAAAGTTCCGATAATCAGGGTTTTACTGTATAGGGATTTCCATGATTGAATAACAGAACTTTGGCACAGTGTTGGTAAACCAGCTACTTGGGAGCTAGGTATTGGGGAGTTTATAAGCGATAAATTCTGTGCTCGGTTCTCTTAATACCAAAAGGCGTCAGAGTTCAGATGTTGAAGGGAAGAGAACTGAGTACCAATACTATGTGGTTCAGTTTCACACTAATCTATAGGTCCCTTGGTTGCTCTGGCTGTTGTGACCAAGTTAGCAACAATGACTAGACTCGTTTGTCTACACTCATCACTCATTTGTCCTTCATATTTTCCCATATCTTGAACATTGATGTCTTTGTAATTTAATTATGCCATTGACTCTGATAATTACTGTGTTATCTTCATTACAGATGGTAGTATCTGCATGTGTACGCAAGTGTTCTTACTGTGGCCGCATTGGGGCCAGCGTAGGTTGTACCTTCAACAACTGCCAGCGTTCTTTACACCATCCATGTGCCGCCGCCTCTGGGGCCTTTCAAGACTCCAAGAGCTATAGCGTCGTCTGTAACCTTCATCTTGACCAAGTCTCGCTTATGCGTAAGTATTGTTACTGTTTTAGAAATGATTTGAAACTGTGGTCAGGATGATACTTCTGAAACTTTAACCTATTAGTTAATCTATACACCTGTGTAACATGATTAATTTATTTGTTGCTTTAATTTTAGTAGAAAATAGAAAAAATTATTACAGTGAGTGACTACTTGACTTCAACTCAGATGATATTGGGAACTGGCACCATTCCCAATATACCTGATTATGTAATTGTAATTATCAAAAAAAATTGTCTAATATTGTAAAATTATTTTAAATTGATTTAAAATCACTGCATTTACTTACACATATATAAATAATGTATCGTAACTATACATCTAATAAAAACTACAACAAGCCATGTAAATAGTTTTACGACCTCTAGAAGCCAAGAAAACTCTGAGTTGGATCCATAGCTTAGTTATCCTAGTGATTATTAACCGTTTTACTATATTCCAAGGGGTTTCATAAAGTACTTTACTAATTTGTTCATAGACCTATTTTCACGTTAACTCATTCTTTGTGACAATTAGCATCCACAACAAAAGAAAATTGTGAATAAGGTGGACAGAGATGAAATATCTAAGACCTATAAACAAAATACACCAATGCCACTTGTTACATGTTGTAATGTTGTACCAGCACAAAAATAATCATTAACTTGTATTTTTTTACATGAAGGTAGAATAAGAAATGGTTTCTCAACACAAATCCACTTGCCCCCCTCCCCTACCAGGTAGGTGGTTCAATGTATATGCCTGCCATGAAGAACGGTCGTAAATACTGAGGGAGCGATGGTTCAAAAAGGTTTGGGAACCACTGCTATATGCCATTATAAACATAAATAAGACAAGAAGTTAAGTTTAAGTCTTCTGCAAATATGTCATAAATTTCATAAATGAAAAAATGTAGCATCTTCAATCCAATAATTCAAATTCAGACAAAATAAGCAACATACCTTTCTGTTATAGTAAATATTTTAAAATGTTATTCGTCTTATTAGTCCAAAATGCTTAAATGGTGGAACACCCGCTAGAACTTTTACATTTAAGAATTTTCATGTAAGTGTGAATTGTTGTGACATGATTGTTATGTCGCAGCCGGCCTTGGTGACGTTACCTGCATGAGTTGTTTCTCTCTGGGAGACGTTAGGAACCTAACAATGTGTTCCATGTGTGGCAATCACTATCACGGCAGTTGTGTAGGACTAGCTCTCCTTCCAGGTTAGTGATCTAGAGAAAACGACCTTGTCCCCAAGTATTATCTTAAGTTATATTTAGAAGTATAGTTCATCATCATTAAGTAGGATTCCTTTGATTCTGATCCCTCAAATCAAAGTGAATAAAATAAAAATATACACTAGTGCAGAGGTGCAGAGATTTAATTTAACTCCCACAGTATATTTATGGAAGCTGATACATTTTTATGGTTGTTATATTAATCTAAAGTCAACTAGCGCATGATGTAAAGATAGACCTACTAGTGTTTTTCATGAGCACTGGTCTCATAAAAAAAAAAAGAACCATGCTGTATAATTCAGTTTGAATTTTATTGATATGAATCTTGAATAAATGATTTCTGTCTATAATGAAACCTATATATTTAATCAGTTCCTACATTTTTACACAATTATTACTATTTACATTTTCAGAACAGTTAGATTTTTTAATATAAATTTTTTTCTAAAACGATCTTCTTTTGATTAAAAATTATTTTTATTAGGGCACTTCAGTAGTAAGTTTAAAGAAAGTAAAGCAGCATAGCTGGTAAAAAGAAGGCAAACAAGGTAGACAGAAGAGTCTGTCTACACACAACACAGATAAACCAGGAAATATTTCAAGACCACTAACTAGTCTTTTGTTTAGTCACTAGAAGGAAAATCGTAAATTAAGTCCTGTCATTCAGGATTAGAAAATGTTTTGTTCGAGATCAATTTACATTCTTTCCTGCAAATATTTTAAGATTTGGTAATTCATAGATGCCTCTGAAGATAAAAGAACACATTTCTTACCACAGCCAATGAAAGCAAGTGTTTACACAATCTGAAATAGAAATGTTTATGTTAATAATGAATGAAGTATTAGATCTGACTAAATAAGAGCTTTTTTTTGTAAAAATTGGAAGGTTAACAATTTTTAAACATAATTTTTAATATACAAAACTTAAAGTACTATGAGTGACATTGTTTTAAAAGTCATTACAAAGATCACTAAAAGCTCCACCTTCAAACTCTTCAAAAAATTAATGACCTTGCTCGTTTGTTCCCATACGTGTTTTCTGCCCTTCCAGGTTGTTAGGGCTATCAAGTTTCGAGTTTTCTGACTCTTCTATGTTCAGTTTAGTTGTATAATGATTTGAAACCATTTTAACAAACCAACTGATGTATCTTAATGAACTTTTTAAAAAATTCTACCACATTGATAAAATAACGATATAATAATATTTAAATTTGATAGTATTATTGAAGTATTTATTTTTGTAAATATGATAATAACTTTGTTTTCTATGTGACCAAACAACTGAACACTAAGATAAAGTAACAAAACCTGTGTTGATTTTTTCCCCATATATTTGAAAAATATACATTTGATATTATAGTTTGCATATTCATTCAACACAGTGAATCAGAGTGTTTCATATTGCTGAATTGTTCCTAGGCCATTTGCTAGTGTCTGTATTTGCATCATACTGTAGTTCTGCTGTTAAATTTTAATTGTTAGATAAAAGTTACTTTTTATTTTCTCTATACTTAAATCTTTCGATTTTTCGTTAAGTTATGAATGTTCTTTAAACGTTTTTACATTATGTTTTTGTTATATTTTGTTAATTTGTTTTAAGGTTACGAGTTAGAGAGGACTGTCTAGTCCTAACCTCACCTAATATAATAAAGTAAATTTTTGTTTATTTGCACAAACCACCCTTTATTTTTCATGTTGTGTTGGTAGGTGTTAGAGCAGGGTGGCAGTGCCAGGACTGCAGGTTATGCCAGATCTGCCGACAACCGGAAGATACGAAGGTGATGCTGTGCGAGACATGTGAGAAAGCCTACCACCCTCACTGCCTTAGACCAATCGTCACCACTATTCCTAAATATGGCTGGAAGTGCAAGGTATATTTTATTTACAGTTATTTTGTATTGTTTTTTCATGACATTTTAAGCAAGCTTATGAGAATTCGTAAATTCTTTACATCAGTTTGCCAAAAGCTCTTGTTTTGTAATCGCCAATCAATTCATAATATTTAATTGACAACATATCAAAATTGAACTGATTAATACATAAACTATTCCCTCCTGACAGAATGAAAGTCATATACTTCCTGGAGTGTAATTTGTCTAAGTAGTTTTTGGTTTAGTGATGTATATTGGCATATAGATAGTCGAGAAGTAATTTGTATTTTCCAACCATGTTCTGAATTTAAAAAAAACTAGGATTTATAGTTTTTTCTTAGTTATGGCTCCAGATATCGTAATACTTGCTGATTCGTTTAAGTCGGAGGTACCTATATTTTTAAATGCTACATCTTTGTACATTAATTACAATTACCTGATTGTACCAATTGTTGTGATTGCTGCTAAATTTTGGACTAAGTATAAACAGATTCAAAAGCTGCTGCTGGAAAATTCCTCTGGGTTTTCACCACCCAGAGGAATTTTCTTGAATATTGACTTCATTCCACCCTATCCCCAGTACAATTTTGAGATATCAACTCCTAAAATCCATATTATGAATCACAAGAATTGATTTATTATATGTAGATTTCTTTTCTTATTTTCAATTTCATAGAATTATCAATAGAATAATTTAAAGTTCGACATCATAATGTTGAATAATAATATACTACAAGTATTACTATTTTGTTTAAATTCTGCACTAACAATAATTTAAATTATTTAATCAAAGTAAATTTTAATCAAGCAACTTTTTCTTTTGAATATTGTATTTTTCACTAAAATCTGTTAATAATTTACGTGGCATTAGTTTATAAAGCACTCTAAATATGGAGCTCTCTTGAAGTTAATATTTGAAAAAAGAAAAAAAGAATATAATTTGTCTTTAGACTTCCTTTCATTGGCATTACTAACCCTTTCAATTGTAATCACTTCTTACTCTCCGTGTTGTGAGTAGCAAATTATAAATTAAAATATGTGTACAGACAGAGTAAAATTTTTTTTATCATTTCTGATTTTAAAATGTCTCTATAATTTATCTTGCTGATATATTGGGGATTTTAGTTTTAGAATTAAAAAGAAGTTGTACAAATTTAAATGTAATTATCAATTTTTTAAATGACTTATAAACATATACTTTAAAGAACAACTTTAGTGAACACTGACAAGTGTTTTTCACCTAATGGGGCTTAAAACACAAATACATTAACATGAAGTGGAACATAAAAACACTTCTTGAGGCACTATAAGGGAACTAATAGAAATTGATTAAAACATGTTAAGTCTTGAAAATCTGGTTAGTAAAAAGAGGTTTCTCATGACCCCTTCAATAAAAATATCAAAACAACTCAAATTTTGTCACTCACCACTAAAATTCACTGTTAATGAATGTTAGGAAAAATATCTAAGTACATGATTATCAACCGCCCAATCATACTCTTAGTTTAACATTGACAAAGCAGGGAAAAGGTAAAAAGTAAAAATAAACAGATGAAGTTACTTAAAAGGTCTGAAAACAATTTAGCACGCAAAGTAAGTTGCGTAGTGTAACTGGCATACTCTAGTTATTGTGTACCCTTTCAGCGTGGATTCAAAGCAGCGTACAAACATACTCTAGCGGGAGTTGAGATAACTATCAATTGCTTTAGTGTTACTGTACACCAACAAACAGCGTCAAAGATTAGTACAAAGCAAGGTATAGAGAAATTCTACTATTATGTAATTCCTTTAAAACATTTTAAGCCGTGAACTCCTCTTACGTTGGGTATCGGCAAACGTGTTAAGACATGATTACTATTTAATCATAAAAATAATGATTAATTTTAGGCTAATTGACTTGAGTTATTTTGAAAAGCAATGTTATGTTGAAAATTACTCGAAATAAAGACATTATTTACTTAATTATTACATTTTTTAGTAATTTTCATTAGTTTTCATCCAAGCCAATCTTTTAAGTAGGGCTAGATATACATAGTGTGTATAGTTAATATTTTCATAAATATTTACTTCAGCTTTCTTTTTTGAAAGTTATAAATTTATGCTATTATTATTAGTTTTGTTGTTTATATTTTTTTATTATTTCTATTTACTTTGCATGTTGTTCCTCTGTTTTTTATCTTTTGTATATATTGTTGTTGTTGATGTTCAGTTATAGTCTATAATTAATTGTTAAACTTTTCATTTTTATAATTACTTTCTATGGTATAAATTACAATTTAGTCAGCTTCATAATTTCTAACCTTTGTAAATAAATGGCTTTGAATGTTGGAACAGTAAATAAAATAAAATAAAATTGCAGTGTTGCCGAGTGTGCAGTGACTGCGGGTCCCGTACGCCAGGGGCTGGCCAGAGCTCACGCTGGCATGCTCACTATACTGTCTGCGATTCTTGTTACCAACAGCGCAATAAGGGCTTCTCCTGTCCTTTATGCCGGCGTGCCTACCGTGCTGCTGCTTACAGAGAGATGGTTCAGTGCAATAAATGCAAAAGGTCAGTTCCTTAACGGTTGATATTTAAGTAAGACAAGTAGCAAGTAATTTTGGAGATGACTATTATTTTATTTGAAAGGCTGTTTACAATTAATATAATGTACTTATTAGAGCTAAATTTTTCCTATACATGAACATAAATAATAGAGATAGGTTGTTCTTGGTCATCTACCACATCTTAAACCTATTGGCAAATATAAGAGTTAATGAAATGAAATGAAAATTTACTTTATTGTATATATGGACAAATGGCTAGGTTAGGACTACATAGTCCTCTCTTACACCTGACCATTATTAAATTACATATTAATTTAAATTTACACATGATTAACTTATAGGAATTACTTCAATTTTTTATTGAAAATATAAAATTAGATATACATTAATAAATAAATAAATTATGTAGAGAAACAGTTGGAAAATTTACAATAATAAAATTATTGAGTGAAAAAAGCAATATTATATCTATAAACATAATGATATTTCAAAAAGTCTATTTATAAAAACAAAAAAAATAAATAAATAATACGTAAACTAGTCTAAACATACATCATCTTTCATACGGCACTGTTAGTTCAGTGCTGCGATGCCGTCAGTCTGCAAGGCCAAAAATGAGCCCATTACCTCTTTCCGAAACCGAGTGCCCGGTCGTTGTCTCTGGTGTGATCAGGTAGATTGTTCCACAGTCGGCAAGCAGTTACTGTAAAAGATTTGTTGTATACAGAAGATGTATGAATGGGAATTGACAACAATGAAGATCCACACCAAGTGTTCCTAGCACTAATTTCTGAAATAAAAGAGAAATTCTCTGACAGATAGGTAGGAGAATCATTAAGAAGAACAGAATACAAAGTGAAAGTAAATGGAACTGACGAAGTTGATTCAATTTTAGGATAGATAAGAAGTTAAAAAAGGGCATTACATGATCTCTTTGCCTCAAACGAATACAATAATTTTGAGAGTTCTCAGTTTTCTTTAAAAGTTTTGTAATCGAATTATAAAATAATAACAATAGGCTTTTTAAAGATTTTTATTTCTGTCATTGACTGTCAAAGTCAATAAATTTAGGGGGTGGGGTTGTTGTTGTGGTTATGTACACAAGAATCCTTATGCTATATGTTCCTTAACCCTTTGAATACCGGATATTTTTTTAAAAATACCTGCCAAAAATACTAGAATTTTTATTGTGGTATATGCCAAAAATCCCGGGCCTATTTTGCCAATTTCGCAGTATTTTACTAAAATATTAATTTTTTGCTTGTTTTTTAATAAAACCTCATGATTCTTTTACCAATTTATTCCAAATAAAGTGCACTACAAAACTATATTAATATAAAATAAGTATTCAAACAAAAAATTTTTTGTAAAAAAAAAAGTAATTACCGAAAAGAATTTTTTGCCGAACACTTTTGACTTTTTGTCCATGAAGGAAGTAGTAAAAAATTAGATATGACAAATATGATTGTATCACCTTGAAGCCCATTTTTTATTTGACAACTTCATCAAATTTTATCACTATCACAAAAAATAAAATAAAAATGACTTTTTTTAAACCATTACATTTTCGAAAAATTGTATTTTGCTCTTGAACAACTCACAATAGAAATAATTGTTTTATATAGAACACTTATAATAAAATGTATAACATATTTAGAACATATTTACAAACTTATTTTTGAGAAATATTTTACTTAGTGAAAACAAAACTATTTACATAAATATACCGCTCAACATTTATGGTATGGAGGGCATACTGGATGCAAGCCTTTTTTGCATATGAAGGTGGATTTTTTCTCTTTCCTCCTTTACTAATACTAGCTGCACTGCATTCGTTCTCAACATAACCAAGACACATATTACGTGAAATAACAGTACACAATGAATGATGCAACAGTAAACTGAGGTGTCGTATCAGTTGTCAGGCTGTCAGCTGACCGCCATAGAAATCGACGCGAATTGCAATGCTCAGTTGAATATAGGTTATAAATTTATATTCAACGTGCTATATAAAGTTCAGAAATAATGTATACATAAACTATTATTCTTTACGGTCAACTTAGTATAAAACATGTGTAATTTCATCATAATTTAATATTAGAAAAACATTTTTTGCGAACGTTCGTATATACGGACATCAGGATTTCTTGCAGATACCCTTCAGGTTCGTATATACGAACGCCGGGATTTCTAGCAGATACTTTTCAGGTTCGTATATACGAACCTCGGGATCTTAATGGTTAAACTTAAAAAAACTTCCAACAAAATATCTGTTTTGGAAAAGGTTTAGGATAATGGCAGATCTTGATTTTCTTGAACTATATTAAATAAATATTTTGAACAAAAGCCAACAAAAACTTTTTATTCTTTTTGTTATATTTTATGTATTGGGATGTGGAGTGATACAAAATTAGTGATCGTATAGAAGGGCATATAAACAGTTTCTGCTAAAGAAAATGTCTAGGCGAGTTGGAACAGGTTCTGAAACTGCAACTCAGAAAGTCAGCAATTATCTTAAAGGATACAATTATTGATTAATAAAATAAAACAACTTTTATTATTTTTTATAGTAAAAATTCTTGAAACATGATTAATGCAGCTTATATTTTATCTGTATTAATCGAACTTGCTGACAACAGAACATTTCTAGGTGTTGTTATGGATAGTTGTTGAAGTCTTACTGCTATTTTAGTTTATAGAATTAATTTTTTGTTTTAAGAAGATCAAATTACTACCTCTTTGTAATTTATTTAGTATTAAATCTATATATTTTGCTTTGACTCATTGACACATGCTTATGATTGCTTATGTTGTTGTGTATATTGCAACATGAACTTTTAATCCGAATAGAATATATGTCCTAAACCTGCATTAAGAGCAATGCTTAATCTTGAATACAATGCACACTGTAAAAATTATTTTGCTGTGTTGGGATTTATTACATTCTATAGTATTTACATTTAGAAAACAATACTAAGTGTAAGAAAAAATAAAAGCACATTACCTAGACAATTAATTGTATAATCATAAGTACAAAACTAGAAATAGGGAAATATTAAATTAATAAATACAATAAAAAATATATGATAGAACCTGAAATATGCGGTGATACAATTTCTAAATGATAAATTGAAAGTATTAGAAATGAAACTAATGTTAAAAATTGAAAAAATATATATATTTTAAACAATTTTAGTAGAATAAGATTTATATATAAAGAATATTTTGTTCAGAAAATATCAATAGCCCAGGGTTATTGCAACATTTAGAAGTTTTACATTTAATTTAGTATCAAGCAGAATTGCACTCTCATGGTATATGTGCATACTATTGTATAAATTATGAATAAAGATTTTGAAAATTACATTGGAATTAAAAATTAAATATCCAATAAACAGCAAAAAACCAATCCCTAGGAAACAACAAAAAGCTCCTGTAATTTTTATTTAATTAATTTTTTTCTAATTTATCAGTGTACTTAAAACATTTAATTTGTAATATATTTTAAAAGATTAATCTTGCTTTCATAAAATGGTTTGACATATTATTATGATTTAACATTTTACAAAATAATTTAACTATTTACTATTGTACCGAAATATTTAACAACTTGATAAGCTTGGTGAGAGTTAATTAACATGAAGAGATAAACTTTTATTCAGTTAAAATCAGTCATGTTTAGTTATTTATGGTCTGTGTTATCAACAGTTTTGTTCAAAAGTCTATGACTGTGCAGTGGTGACATTTCATATGTTGTTCAGGTTTGTGCACGGCACATGTGATCCTGATGCTGACCTTGTTACCTACCAACAGCGGAAAGATGCCACCCCTGAATACGAGTATGTCTGCCTCACTTGCAAGAACGAGCCAAAGAAACGGAAGGATTGTGAGCTTACTATTGGTCATTTGTTTGGTTACTCTACATTTGGTTGTAATTAAAGTTGAACTAGTATTTGTAGAGATATAATGTACTAAGAGTTGATTGATTGTGCACATTAAAAATAATTAACATTTATGTCATAAACATTTATGTACACTGCATGTTTTATCATAATTTAAAATGATAGCATGTGTGTTAGTTAAGTACTTAAATGCTGTTTTGGATCTTTTCCGTTCATTCACTACCACTACTTTTTTTTGTTTCTGTTAATTTTTTTAATTATTATTTTAATTAAAACTTCACTCGCCAGTTGACATGGGCCTATAGGCCTGTGTGTCAACTTTATTCAACGAGTGAAGTACCGACCGTTGGCTCAATGGGGATTCGAACCTTGGACCTTGTCCTCCGCAGTCCAAAGCCATATCCACTGAGCCACCACGTCGTTAATTCACTATCGCTTGATAAATATTCGATTGCACTAAAAACTGTTCCCTAATCATGTTTACGTTCACTTTGGTATTCCTTATCTGCTAGGAATTCGATATCGCTGGCCTTATCTTATCACTTTTCAAAACTTACACACGGAGAGCGCATTCGAGGTAAGTCAATCATTGGATTTACCAGTTTGTGATAAACTTTTGAAGCCACCTAACCTAACGGTAATTGCGATAAAAAAGTAGTGGGCAGTGAAGTAACGGAAAAATAGTTGTAGTGAATTAACGGAAAAGGTTCGCTGTTTCTTTTCATATAGTCTAAACAGAGTTTTACCTGTTTAGACTATTTTTATCTACATACTACTTTCATCACAGTAATAGATCCATTGCTTGGTCTATAAATCAGTGTACCTCATTCTTCATTATTACAAAAAAAGTAGCATACCCTGTGAACTGTTTAACACCAGTAAATAGAAACAGATAAATTTAGTAAAATATTTACTAAATTTATCTGTAAGGGACATTGGCATCCTTCCTTTAATTTTTATTGAAATCCTAGGATTATTTTCTTAAATACAACCTGTAAATCCTTCATTTAAGAACCCTGTATTAATTTCAGTAATATTTCCTCTTTTACACTGTTTATATAATCTTCTTATCTGTTTTATTTCTATCTTTTCTTGGTTCCTCATGCTCTTTATTTATTTAGTATATCAGGAGAGATAAGACATAAGAAAACTTACCTAAGAAGACAAGTCCACTAACATCACAGTAGTACTAAATAAATACAATAAAAGCACATGTTGCACAAATTTTCTGTGCCACTGGCACTTTCCTCAGATGAGTAAAGGGAGGAGACTAACTCTTAGCACACTGGAGCGGCCGTAGCTAAGGAGCTAGGGCGCTGGCTTGCCACGCAACTGGTCCAGGTTCGATTCCCGATATGACCACTAACGGATTTTCCTCTCCGCCCCGGTGGTTCAGAAGTCACGTTAAGCCATTGGTCCCCAGGTTAAGTGTTAGAGAGGGCTTTTTAGCCCTAACTTCGCCTGGTAAAATAAGACAGTCTTTAACCTTAACTTTTAGTACACCAATGGATAACTGAATCCTGTGACAAGCCTAACTGAACATCAGATATATCATTTGACACTTACCCTTACCCCTCCCCCATCAGCAAACTTCGAATATAAAGACTGGAAAAAACTGTTTCGAAACCTGAATGTTGCTCTGTGGATATACTACCCCCACCACACCTACCCAGTAATAGTGGAAGCTTAGTCAGTCTCTCTCTCAGGAAAGTGCTATTACCTCAGAAAATTTGTGCAGCGTGTGTCATCACTGTACTTGTTTACTACTACTCTGGTGTTAGTGAACTTGTCTTTTAAGGTAAGTTTGCTGATGTCCTATCTCTCCTAATATACTAATTCCTGGCCTAGTGCTCTTTAACCTATCCTTAACTATTTATTTAGTATTTTCCACTCTGGACCTTTTCCGTTAATTCACTACCACTGCTTTGGTTAGGTTTGTTTATTTTAGATTAGGTTTGGCTATGTTAAGTTAGGTTTTAGTTAACTTACTTTAAGTTTGGTTATGTTAGATTAACCTAAGTTATGGTTTTGGTAGTGAATTAACGGAAAAGCTACTCTACTCTTTGCCAGTAATTTTTCATTCTTACCTGATGAAGATGGCAGTGACATTTTTTTTTACTTTATGAAAAATAAGTTCATTATTCATTAATTTCAAGTTTGTGCTGTGTATTGTATCTATATTTGTTTACCTTTGTATTGTGTTAGTGGACTTATCGTGTAAGATAAGTTTGCTAATGCTGTATCTTTCCTAATACATTGTCATGGGCTAGTACTTTATAACCTAAATAATTCATTATTTTGGATTAAACTCCATTTTCGATATCACCAATCTTCCTGCATAATGCCCTTGATAATACATCATATAATTCCTTATATTCACATTTTTATGTATTTTTAATATGTTGAGACATCATGTTCTCAAATCTCATGTAGACTCAGCGACATTAAAATACTTGTGTTTTTCAGGTGATGACCTCTGCCTTGACTCAAGCATGAGTGCCTCACAAGAGTCTTTGATTTTGGATGAGTTTGAATTTGACTGTGACAAAGTAAGTTTATGATATTTATTATAAATTTTGTCCTTGATGTTGGCTATTAGCTGAAATGTCTTATTAAAATATTCACTAATTTTCATCAAACATATACGTTTCTGACAATTTATTTTTCTTCTCCATGCAAATTTTGTGGAAATAGAATGAAAAATAGCTAGAATTTGTATACTAAACATTATATTAAAGTTGTAACGGATCTTTCCGTTAGTTCACCACCACTACTTTTATTTGTTTCCATTAATTCACTACCGCTTAAGGAATATTCTATTGCTCTAAAAACTGTTCCCCAATCATTTTTACGATCACTGTGGTATTCCTTATTCGATATCGCTGACCTTATTTTATCGCTTTCACACGGAGAGCGCATTCAGCGATAATTCAGTCATTGGATTTACCAGTTTGTAATCAACTTTGGTAGTCATTTAACCTGACCTAACCTAGTCTAACCGAACCGTAATTGTGATAAAAAAGTAGTAGTAATTAAGTAACGGAAAAAGTAGTGGTAGTGAATTAGGTAAAGGTCAACGAAAAAGGTCTGTTGTAAAATTCCGAAAGTTCCTCTTGTCTAATTTCTTGTCAACAGACTGTATTGGATTATTTGACAAACTTAGAGTTCAGTATAAGAACTAGAGCAACGTAAAATTTTACGTTCAGTGACAATAATTATGACATTAAAGTTATAAACAAAACAACACCTGGTACATTACAATTAACTTATTTTATATTAAATTTTGATATGTTAACCCTTAAAGCGCTGAGTAATTGTTTGTAATTTTTCAATTAACGCTAGGTTTTTGTTTATATATAATTTTTGTATTCTCTAAAAGTATATATTTTCTAATTTAACCAGTTTATTGTAAGGTTGAAAAAATAAATATAACTATGAGATACATTTTTTACATTTTTATTCATCAAAATCAAAATCTTCCGGGTTGGTCATTATGAAAATATTTACAATCCTACAAAATACAACTAGACTATGTAATAATAAAATAAAATCATTTATACCTTAAATAAATGAAACTGGAAAAAAATATAAAGTAAGGAGCAAATCATAAAAGTTTTTTACTCAAACAAGGTTAGTAATTACGTTTAGAACACACAACAAACAACAAGGGACTGAGCTCTGAGCGGCGCGTCGTCTGTCTTCTTGTTCCACATATATACACATAGAGCACTAACGGTAACTTATAAAATGGCAGTGATTAGTAAAAACATATTTATTACAGTCGTTGCCTAGTAACCAGTTTGTAACCGAATAACAACCTAAAAATAGACCTTGAATCTTAGAGCTCGATGCTGCATATTTAATTTAATCTAAGTTTATAAATATCGACTAGCGTAAATATACGGATTCTACGTTTTAAGGTTTAAATTTTACTACAAAAATATGACATTATTTGGAATTAATCTCGAGACATACTGAGTAAACCTTCCAAATTGTTTTGAATAGTTGCAAAACAGTTTTTCTCAGATTAAACCATACAGTATAGTTCAGCTAATGCATGTGCGCATACAGTAATGCAATTTGTGCACAGTTTATAAGCATGATAAATGGAGTCTCGATGGAAGAAGCATCATGCTCTTCTTGCATGTGTAGGTAAATTTATTGGTACAAAAATATAATTGTCCAAATTAGTGTTGCAGTAAAATACTAATGAGAGTTGATATCAATGGCAATTTTAAACTTTTTTTAGTATATTGGAGAGATAGGACATCAGCAAACTTTCCTTAGAAGACAAGTTCACTAACACCAGAGTAGTACTAACATACACAAAAGAATCACATAATCACACGAATGTTCAGTACCACTAGCACTTTCTTCAGGTGAGTAGAGAGAAAGAGAGACTGACATGGCTTCCACTATTGCTGGGTAGGTGGCAGTGGTGGGGGTTGTACATCAACAGAGCAGCGCTCAGGTATCGATGCAATTTTTTTCAGTTGGTATATATATATATATATATATATATGAAGTTTGCTGATGGGGAAGGGGTTGAAGGGAAGTGGTCTATCTTGTGTTCAGATTAGGTGGGTCACAGGATTTTGTTATCTATTGTGCTAATTCCATCCTTCGGAGTTGGGTATTTCGTCAATACACACCCTCCAAACACCAAAACTAGCACTTCCTTCCTAGTTCAGCTGACTCAATTCATCCTTGAAAAACCACTTCCAAAGTTCTGGCATCAACTACCTCAAGATCAAGGGTACCTGCATGGCCCCTTCCTATGCCAACCTGTTCATGGCGAAATTGGAGAAGACTTTCCTTAAAAAACAACTGTCCAACCCCTCTGCTGGCTCCGTTTCATCGATGATATTTTCATGATCTGGACTGACTCCGAAACCAATCTTGAAACCTTTCTTCAAAGCCTACAAAACGTTTCATCCCAGAATTTCACCTGGCAATCCTCTTCTGAATGCATAATCTACCTTGATGTTAAAATTGGATTGGAGGATGGTGCCCTTCAAACTGATATTCACATCAAACTTACCAATAAACAACAATACCTTCACTATACCGGCTGTCACCCGAACAACACTAAACGCTCCCTACCCTATAGCCTAGCCACCCGTGCCAAACGTTGCATTTCCTTTCCCAGAAACCTAAATAAATACAATAACCAACTTGTCAGTGCATTCCAAAAGAGAGGTTACCCTACCAACCTTATTAAAAACCAAATCTGTTTAGCCCAGTCCCAAAACCATCCCCAAACCAGAAGTAGTTGCCAATGCTTACCCCCTTGTCACTAATTACCACCATGGCCTACAGAAACTCAACCAAATCCTGAACGATGGCTACAACATCTTAAAAGCTTCCCCCCACACCAAAGATCTCCTTGAAAAATCTACTACTGTGACTTTCAGATAAAACAAAAACCTCCGCCAAATCCTTGTCTATCCTAAGTTACCTGATCCCAACGTACTGACCTGTCCTAAAGACCAGCAACCACCCGGTTCTAATCCTTGTAACAAGAAATCTTGCAAAACCTGCCCTATTCATCTCCCAGCCACATCTTTTACCAGCTCCACTACCTCCTTAACTTACAAGATACCTGGAAACCACTCCTGTGATTCCACCAATTTAATTTATCAACTCCAATGCCAGCACTGTCCTACCCAATATATTGGCCTTACCAGTGAAACCCTCTGAAAACACATGAATGGCCATAGACATGATTACTAAGTCCAAAATCCTGTAAAACCTGTCTCTACCCATACTGTTCTCCATAACCAAAATTTTGATCAGTGTTACACCACTAAAGTAGTCAACGCAGAGGCACTCCACAAAAATAGAGTAACTTCATCTTGCTCTTATTTTGTTATATTTACTTTTCTTTCAATTCATTCTTTCTTAATTAAATTAGTGTATTAACTCAAGATATTTTCATCTGATAAAAATTGAGTTGTTATTATATTTACACTATTTTTTTTCTGTATAATTTATTACAAATTACTTTCATCTGCATGTAAACAATTTTCTTACTGGTATCATCTTTCACAAAAATTTTTTTCTGTCATAATCCTACCATAAATGAAATTTAGTTTCTTTAATGAGATAAGATACAGGATATTTATCCATTTAATTATTCACCTGATGGAGTATTAACTACTCATCAAATCATTTTAACAGGTAGTTAATGTTACAGTATTTCATAGTAATTTAGTTCATTCCATTACAGTACAAGTAAACGTCACACAACACAAATTTATTACAATATAAACACAAAATGCACATATATATTACAATACAAGTACAAAATGCAAAAAATTTTGTACTTGTATTGTAATATATTTGTGCTGATATTGTAATAAATTTGTGTTGTGTGACGTTTACTTGTACTGTACATATACCAACACGTATTATGCTAATTAAAAAACTATTTCATTTCATCATACAAGCAAAGTTCACTATACACTTATTGTTATTTAAACTTTATAAAATGTTTAGTAGTTATATTAATCTTCTTCTGATATTATTATTACTTATGTTGTTTGCATTATTTACCAATCATTCAAATAGAAAGAAAAAAAAAAAATTCCAACCAATTGTATCGAGATAAAGCTAATTTACTTTATTTATCGGAAAGGTATAACCCATAATTGTTTACTTGGAAATCTAACGGTAAATTGCTTTGTTATTTTATCATTCAAACCTTGGTATATCATTCATACACTTAAACACATATCAGTAGCAAGTTTCTGTACATCAATATCGTTAATTGTTCTTACTTTTTCTAAAGTTTTTACTTTTCTAAACTCTTAATAGATACCATAACTAAATTGTCAATTCCAAGTAAGCCTACAAGCAATTAGTTTTAATGTTAGGTTAGCTCTTCCATACATTTTATCTGCAAAATCTCCACCTAGTTGTACTGCATCTTATATTGTCATTCTTATAACTTCTTTATTAATAATCACTATCTAGTATTAGATTTTTATTATTATTTTTATCTTTCATTTGTTGCAAGAGGTACTATTTAATTCTTAGTCAGTTTTAACCTGGTTTTCAGTACCTTGTATAATGTTGAACTATATACATTACTTATCCTTACAGTTTAAGCAATAAATTATAAATGATTTTTATTATGTAAATGTCAGGTAACTAGTTAGCTGTTTTGATTTTTTTAGGTTTTATTTGTTTTTCTAGCTGAAAGAATGCATAATAATTTGAATTATTTAGTTACTTATTCTGTTGTAAATTGTACTGTACGTAATGATATTAATAATTTTTCAAAAGTGATTACTACACATCAAAATGTAAATAACCTTTATGATAAAAACTTTACTTTCATTCACCAGAACATTCGTAGTTATAACAGAAATCTCGATGAATTTTTGGCAGTTTTAGAGGGATTAAAACAAATTTAATTGCATAATTCTAACCGAAGCTTGGTTGACTAACGCCAGTGACTTGATGAATTTAAGTGGCTACAACCTTTTCAGATCATATAAGAGTCTTAACCAGAACGACAGAATTGTTATCTGCTTTGACAGCTCCTTATCAGTGACCTGCTGCCAATTGTCTCTGGGCGGTATAGTTTTGGCTTTACAACTGACCTTTGACTGGGCTGGGGTACCTTGCAATTTATTAGCTGTCTATCGTAGTCCGAGTTCTAGCCTTCCAGTTTTTATAGATTCACTAAATGAATATTGCATTGAATGTTTAGATAGTTCTAAATGTAATATATTAGCAGGAGATATTAATTATGACATTTTGAACGTAGAAGCTAACTTGATCGAAGAACAATATCATGACGTTTTAAGCAGTGCTGGTTTCATTGCATGTATTGATAAGGTTACTCTTGTATGTATGTAATGTATGTATGTAAGTAAATCTTGTATAGACCATTTTTTTGTCACACTTCCTAAATATTTGTATGTCTCTTCTGTTGTGATTCAATTATCTGCGACAGACCATTATGCTGTGTGCTTGCGAATTTCAACCAAAGGTTACTTAGATCAAAATATTCACAAAAAGCAATTCATTAAAACTGACTGGCTTGAAATAAAAAATTCCCTATTCATTTAAAATTGGGACCATATTATTGATGAAACCGGTGTTTATGCATACAATTAAAATCACGCTGGACACACATAAAGCAAAGGTCAAATGTTTTGCAAAATCCACAAAATTAAAACCTTGGATAACCTTGGGAATCGTGAATTCAATTCGATATCGTGACAAATTGGCGAAAGCTGTGGAGTCTCAACCATTTAATACAAATTTAAAAAATACTTTTCTATTATATCTTAATAGGTTACGCAGCACAATAAAGCAAGCTAAATTTGATTTTACAAAAATAAAATTAATGAAGTCTCTAATGATGCAAAGCAATTCTGATCAGTTGTGAATGATGTGGCTGGCAGGTCCACTGATAAGGATCGTTTCCTATCGGTGCTTTTATTGATTCAGGCAACACTGCCTCCAAAGTGAAAGGTCAGTAACTCTATCCTCTAACTTTTTTCCTCTGTGGGATCGCAACTCGCTGGTGCACTTCGTCCCACTGGTCACTGTGAAATTAGCGACTGATTTCTCAGTTGAGTCCGTGTTTAAACTGCGGCCAGTGTCTTGGCAAAATATTTACAAGCTGGTAAATAGTTTAAGAGGTAAATCTGCTCTAGGATGGGATTGCATTTCTGTCAAATTAATTAAAGACAACAAACAGTCTTCATGTACCGCTTATGCATATTATTAATGTAAGTAAACGTACAAGGCAGTTCACTGACGCTTTCAAAGTTGCTAAGGTGATCCCAATCTTTAAGTGTGGTCCAAAAAATATATTTTCCAACTTCAGGCCAATCTCTCTGTTAAATAACCCTCTCTAAAATCATGAAGAAGCGGGTTAAAATGGAGCTTAAAAATTATTTAGAGACATACAATTTAATTTCTGAAAGTCAGTACGGTATTAGGTCAAATAAAAGCACTTCAGATGCACTATTTGATATCTCAAAACATGTAACGAGTCAAATCACTTCTAAGAGGCATGTACTAATTACTTTTTTAGACATTACCAAAGCTTTCGATACAGTTGACAGAGTAAAATTAATTTAAAAACTTGAAAACATTGGCATTAAAAATATTGAGCTTGTTCGGTTCAAAAGTTATTTTTCTGACTGTCTCCAGTCAATTTAATTGATTTAGCAAATGTTGACTACGGAGTCATTCAAGGAAGTAATCTCGGGCCTTTGTGCTTCCTAATAAATATAAATAATGTTACAAAACTTAATCTAAAGAGTGAACTGTTTTTGTTTGCTGATGATGCTGCCGTGGTTTCCACTGGGGCGAAGTGGGATGAGGTGTTCAGTGTCACATGGGGTGATCTATCAAAAATAAAAAACTGGTTTGAACATAACAGTTTAACTGTCAATATTAGCAAAACTAAATGTCTGCCAATTTTAGCTAGAAATCAGTCTGATCCAGACAGCTTTGTTCTGCGAATGCATTCTTGTGGTGATATGCGGTCCTGTGGCTGTGGGGAAATCGAATAAGTTGATCACTACAAATACTTATGGGTATTTATAGATAACAAATTAAGTTGGAATGTACATTTTTAATATGTTAAAAAGTTATTGAGAACATTAATTTGTGCATTTACACAGCTCAGTCAAGTCCTAACAGTTCAACAATGCAGGACTGATTACTTCTCTTACGTCCAGTCAATATTACAGTATGGCATTCTTGCTTGGGGCGGATCACCACGAGCAGTTATTGAGCCTCTTGAGGTCACTCAGAGAATCATATTAAAAATAGTTTTAAAAAAACATGCAAGATATCCTTCAATATTACTTTTTACAGAATTTCCAGTACTCAATATTAGACAGCTTTATGTAAAAACCCTGCTATTACATATTAAAAACAATAAGCCAAATATCCTCCTAGAGAATCAGCATGAAGATTCAACTCGACACCGAGTTAATTATGGATGTGTTACCGGACAAACCCGATTTTAGGACAAACTAGTTTGGACTAGGATGATCTAGTTTTTCCTAACCTAACCTAACCTAACCTAACCCTAACCTAACCTAACGTCCAAACTAGTTTGTCCTAAAATCGGGTTTGTCCGGTAGCAGATACACTGTTCCAAGGCTTAAACACGGGCTACAACTTCATAACTCTTATTATCTCTCTCACATTCTTTACAGAAATTTTGTTGTTGAGATAACTGACGCTGAAAGAGGCAGTGTTGCTACATATAAACGAACACTCACAAATTGGCCGTACAATATTGGTTGGGCACAGAAAGCCTATTACAGTCACCATATGTTAGACTCAACATTAATAGTCAATTAATATGCATTTTTATATTTAATTTAATTACAATATTTTTTAATTACCATAATTACAGACTTAGAATGTTTTGGTTCATTATTTTTACTATTAATATTATTTTTAGTTTTTGTTCCTGTAGTATACCTAATTATTTCCTTCTAACTTTTCAAATTTTTTAGCTATGTATTTTAAACATATATACATACAATTCAAATGAATTAATCTTATTTAGTTCTATTATAATCTATATAATTCTTTATTGCTTTAAGTTACCTTGTAGTCATATAGTTCTTTTAAGGCTGTGAGTTGAACTCTTCCCCCGCTCAGATCTGTAATCTTTGGGGGGAATTTTTTTCCATTTTACTGTATGAGAAAGCTATTTATTTTTGTGGAATAAAGTTTATTTTGATTTGATAAAGTAATCAGGTCCCTTCCTTCCCATGCCAATAGTTCCCAACTCCGAAGGATGGAATTAGCACACCAATAGATAAAAAAATCCTGTGACCCACCTAATCTGAACACAAGATAGACCACTTCCCTTCAACCCCTTCCCCATCAGCAAACTTCATATAATATACCAACTGAAAAAAATTGCATCGATACCTGAGCGTTGCTCTGTTGATGTACAACCCCCACTACTGCCACCTACCCAGCAATAGTGGAAGCCATGTCAGTCTTTCTTTCTCTCTACTCACCTGAAGAAAGTGCTAGTGGTACTGAACATTCGTGTGATTATGTGATTATTTTGTGTATGTTACTACTACTCTGGTGTTAGTGAACTTGTCTTCTAAGGTAAGTTTGCTGATGTCCTATCTCTCCAATATACTAATTCCTGGCCTAGTGCCCTTTAACCTAACCTAAAGTTTTAAACTTTTGTAATATGAATTAAACATGAATAAACAGTAAAAACTATATCAGTTATGTCAATATCCAAGTATATACCGTAGTGTAAATTAAAAACAATCACTTTGTGTGAGAGTTGAAAATGTTCGCTTGGGGTACTTGGTTTTTCTAAAGGTATGTCATGGCGTGCAGTCTTTCTAAAGGTATTTTTTCTCAGTCACAACGTAATGCTCAGATCTGAATGTAACTGTCAGATGTTGCTGGAGCCAAGTAGGGGCAACCTATTGCATGCTGGCCACAGTGCATCAAGTTACTCGCTGGCAATATCAAATGGTTAAATGTTGACTGTTATTTGTCAGCATCCTTCCTTGGCCATCTATTACTCATAAACAATAAATATAATTCAAATAAAAACTAAAAATAAGTAAAGATTATTCATAAATACAAAAAATAATATATGTGAAATAATTTCACTGATCTTTTAAACAAAAATAAAGTGTTGGTGAAAAGTAAAAATCAATGTAATGAGTTGATAAATTATATAATTTTTTCTATTTAATATTTAATTTAAACCTAGGATTTACAAACCCAAATTATTAATAGTTATAGTCCTAATCTTGTTATTTTAAAGTCAGATTCCAGCAACTTTAAAGTTATCAGGAATAAAATTTATGTCCTGAAAAATAATTTCCGTTTATTAAGTCTGAAGTAAAATGCAGATGAATGAAGTGATAGATTTTGACCAAATTGCAAGCAATGTACATATCTAACACAAAATTACATTTATCTTATTTAAAAGATTTTTATAAAAATCCCTCATTAATTCATACAGTATATTCTTTAATTTATTATCATATATTAAAAAATGCAAAATGTAATGTACTACTGTAAAAAGTAAGTATTTTGTATTGTCTGGTATTTTGCAGGAAGGGTATGGAATGGGAAAAGGCAAGCCATTTTGTGCGAGTAAGATCGCCAAGAAGAGGTTAGGCTTAGGCCTTGGCCTCGGACCAGGCAGGCCAGGAAAGCTCGGAAAACTCATGTCAGGCATCACCTCCTCTCTTATGATGAAGAAACAGCAAAGGTTAAATGAGTTTGGCCGCAAGCGAATGCCCAAAGCTAAGATGAGAGGCATTTTCGGAGTTCCAGGACTGGGTCTTCAGGTGTGTTTTGAATTGTGTAATTCCTTTTACAACCTTCACATTATCTATAAAATTTGTTAGGGAAATAAATAAGACTTATAAAAATCTGTACGTTATACATGACAAAACATTTGTAAATATGAGAACTGAACTTTTCATGTGAATTAAAAATTAGTGATAAAGTTTGCCAGAAATAGAAAAATTATTAGAATCCTGTCTTCTATTTAGCCCTTTAGGGACTGAATGACTATATTTTGTCATTTACAATTTTTCTCTTGAGGGCAGAATGACGAAATATGGTCATTACCACATTTCACGTTGAGGACTGAATGACGATATTCTGTCATTCGAAGTTTATGACATATAACATCCAATTTACCGCTTATGATAAATTGTTCGTGTTTGGGATGACACACAGACGTTCGAGAATGTTTTTTGACATCTGGAGCCAGCTGTTGGAATATAATGTATATATAAAAAGAACTGACAATAATAGACAGAGTTAATTTTAACAGACAAATCTGACAGTATTAACAAAATATTTCATGTTATAAATTTTTTATTTTAAATCTGATTTAAGTTACACTTCAGTAACGTAGTTTCCCAATTGTAAAATATTTGTTGTTTACAAACTGTAATCTTAAATAAAAAAAAAATATATATATATATATATAAATAAATTTGCAAAATAAAATAACTTTGACAAAATATAAATATTAAAAAACTATGAGATGACTTTTTGGACATTTATTCTGATAAAGTATTCAATTAAAACATTCTGGTAAAAAAAGTACCCTCGTATCTTTATTAGAACAGATTTTATAAATAAATGTATAAAGACTTGCTCTTAAAAAGTGAGGAAAATAAAAAGAGCTAGCACATTTGAATTTTTGTATATATTTTTTGGTCCACAAAGGGTTAAGAAGTCAGCAATTTAATTGTCTAAAATTAATGTAATGGATTATTGTTTTGTGAAGACGAAAACTGTATGTAATCGTTCATATTCACCCTGAAATATGCACAAAGTTGGGTTTGCGTCTCATATCTGAATGAAGACTTCCATACAAAAATATTAAAACAAGAATTGAAAGACTCTAAAACTGAAATTATCAATCTAAAAGCCACAATTGAACTTCTTCAAGATGACAATCAAACACTTTTTGAGGAAAACCAGGCACTTCTAACTCTAAACCAAGAATGTACTAAATGTTTTCCGCCCTTAATGAACAAAAATCATTTGCAAAACAAAAGTTCTTTGATGAAAAATAAAACTACCACAACAAACATGAATTTAATTTGGAATGCAGAAATAGATTCTCTGAACTTTCCTTGCCTGATAACATGGATCCACCTGTAACATTAAATAAAAGCTCAACCAGTCCAAACAGAAAATCTATAACTAATTTTAAAACGAACACTAAAAATACCCTAAACAAAGGCAATAATCAACTCTTGATCTTAGCGGACAGCCATGGTAAGAACCTTAGTCACCTCATCCAACAAAGGACATCTTTTAATGTTTCTGCCTGTGTTCGGCTTGGTGCAAGACTTAATAGTGTGATCGAAGAGGTTGATGTGTTGAGTAGCTCACTAACAAAAGATGATTTCCTCTTTGTCATTGGTGGGACCAACAACGTGGAATCTACAGGCATTAAACAAATTATAGATGAAGTCCACAAACTGATTAAGAGCTCCAACCACACTAATTTAATTCTATCCAGTCTACCAATGAGACATGACATGCTTAAACTAGATTTAAAAATTGCCAAAATAAATAGAGAATTGGAAGAAATTGCTTCTCTGTCTACTCCTGGCTTTCATCTGTTACCTCTTCATCTCCTTCCACGCCACCTCTTCACTGCCCATGGTCTTCATATGAATAAAAGGGGAAAGGCTGCAATGGCAGATATGATTAAGAAAGACAACACTGGAGTTTACTTCTTCTACTCCTAAGGCCAAAACCCCTCCTAACAACCATATTGAAGAAAACCTTGATCATTTGACTGCATCCAGACCTCATGTATCATCTACACCCAACACCACCTCCAGTCTCCTTAAAGCCCAGGATCCTATAATTGTTTTGGAACAGAATATGAGCTGTATAATTGATGAATATCAAGCAGACAAGTCCACTGGTTTTGCACACTGCATCTCAGCTGATATTACCAGCCCAAGACATATGAGTGCAGGTGTTGCCATAGCATTTAAAGAAAAGTTTGGTAAACCTCAACCAACCAACCTTGTTGAATCACATCTTGTCTTTCAGCAAAATGAAGATGGTGCCATGGTGTACGGCCTAGTAACAAAACCGGAGTATAATAATAAACCTAAAATAGGAGACTACAATCTTACCTTTAATCAAATGACCAAACACTTCAAGAATAAGGAATTGAAGCGGCTAATATGTTCCCCAATGGGTTGCATTAGGGATTGTCTACCTCCTCATCACTTCATTGACAAACTGATAGAATTCCACTTAAAAACTAATGCACAGGTTTTGATTGCTACCCACGATGAACAATCTACTAGGGTTCTGCGGAATGGTATGACCCATTGTGAATTTGTGAGATGTCTGCACCAACTCATCACTTCCCGCCTGCTTAAATGCCATAAACCTGACCAACAACCACTGACACCATCTGTAGTACCTCACACTGGGCAGAACTTTCCTTTACCATCCCCTTCAGCTGAAGAAGCAGTTTCTGATCAGCTCACAGAAGTGGCAACTCAGCCCCAAGTGATTAGTGTCAATCTGAGTGACCAGGTGTCTCAAGATCCATGTTCAAGTAATCTAGTTATGGATAGTCTGGTTTTGTCTTCATCATGTCCAATTTCTGATGATCTTTATGTTTAGCCGAGCTAAAAATATTTGTTTTGACGGGTTGAATTCCAGGGTTTTATTCCTTAATATTCAGTGTCTGGATAAAAAATTATCCGTTTTAGAGAGCTTTTTAATTAATAAAAATGTTTTTGCTGTAGGTTTATCTGAACACTGGCTTACAGAAGAAGAAACTGACTCAGCAACACCCGAAGGGTATTCCTGTGTCAGTGCTTTTTGTAGAACTAACCACATTCGGGGTGGTTCCTTAATTTTTGCCCGAAATGACATTCAAACCAGGGCTTGTGATATCAAGCATCTTTGTTCAGAAATGAACTTTGAAGCCTCAGCAACCTTTATTAATAGTTTAAAAATAATATTCGTTTCACTCTACCATTCACCATCTGGTGACCCACATGTTTTTCTAGATTCACTTGAGAAGTTGCTTTCATACTTAACTAGCTGGCCAAACTACATCTCCATAATTGGAGGTGATTTTAATTCTAATTTTGATGTTACAAAACAACATAATTTATCCAAACAGTTTATCAATATCTTGCGCCAATATGACTTTTATTACTTAAATACTAAACCAACTCGAGGTTCAAATTGTTTAGACAATATTCTAGTAAATTGCCAAAAAGGTTTAGCTATAGAATGTGATATTTTTAATTTTCCCTTTTCTGACCACGAGGTCTCACTATAAATGCCCCCTTCAGCATGGGTTATACGACAAAAATACAATCTGAAGAAGACAATTTATTCAATCTAGAGTCAAGCAATTACTTTAAAATGGTTTTGCCAAAAACCTCAGTAGGTGCCTTGGCACATAAACTGAGCTGCTATCAATGGAATAATATACTGAACTCAACAAATTCCACTGCTAGTAATACCTTTCAATTTTTTTTTCAAAAATTAGTTGATAACATAAACTTTTATGCAAAAATAAAAAGAGTCAAAACAAATCATTGCACAAAATCGAAACATGATTGGTATTCTAATGATCTGGCTAATATGAAAAACAAATTATTATTATTGGATAATATTATCAAAAAAAACAAAACAGACACATCAAAAATTAGGCAACAATTTTTAAACTTAAAAAACCAATATAGGAAATCGATTAAAGATGCTAAAATATTACATAATACTAATCTGATTGAAAGGAGTAGTAATAAGTGTAAAACTGCTTGGAAAGTGATAAAATGTGGTAGTAAACAAAGTACATAGAGTAAAATAAACCCTGGAATTTCACCTGACACATTTAATAATTTTTTGTAAACTCTGTTAATGAAATTAAAATTAAAGTAAGTAATCCTAGATATAGTTCAAAGGAGCTCATTCAACTTGTTTCAGTAAATTCTCAAGATTTTTCATGGAAACAAATAACTCCAGAAGATATAGTTACTACAACCGGCAAACTTAAAAATTCTGATAGTTGCGATGTTTACCTTATTTCTAACAATTTATTAAAAAAAATAATAATATCTATTGCCACTCCTCTATCCTACTGCTTTAATCTCTGTCTCATGGAGGGAGTATTTCCTAATGAGTTAAAGGTGTCGCGAATATGCCCAATTCTTAAAAAAGGCTCAAGGGACAAGCCGCAGAGCTATCGTCCAATTTCTATAATTCCATCATTATCAAAATTATTTGAAATCTTAATCTGTGAACAACTAAGTGCCTATTTAGAAAATAATAAGTTTTTAAGTGATTCACAATTCGGATTTAGAAAGGGAAAATGCACAATTGATGCTGTAGATATGCTGGTGCACGAAGTGCTATCAGCTTTTGAAGGAAAAGCTTTCGCCCAGGCAACCTTCTGTGACCTGAGCAAAGCTTTTGACTGCGTAAATCATTCTGAATTATTAATGAAATTGAACTACTACGGTATTAAAAATACTCAACTCAAGTTTTTTAAATCCTATTTCTTTAATCGTAAACAAAAAGTTTTCGTGGACGGTGAGTGGTCCCAGGAGATAGAAGTCACAAATGGTGTTCCTCAGGGATCGGTCCTGGGACCCCTATTGTTTTTAATTAGCATAAATGACCTTCCAAATTTTGTAAATAGTAAAACTTATCTTTATGCCGACGATTCAACCTTTTTTAATTCAAATTCAAACTTTGAACAACTTAAATCACTAGGTGAAAGAACACTAAAGAAAGCATCTGAATGGTTCAAATCAAATGGATTTCTCCTAAATGAAGATAAAACTAAAGAAGTAACATTTTCTTTACGACCGGTCAGTGAAAACAATTTAAGTGATAATTCAACTGACAGTGTTAAATTTTTAGGAATTTTTATAAACAAAACTCTGTCTTGGGGACCACATGTAGATTATATTAGTGATAAATTATCCAGAGTAATTCATTTATTAAAACGATTAACTTACTGTGTGCATCAAAATTATATTAGATCGGCTTATTTTGCTTACTTTCAGTCAATATTTAGATATGGAATAATCTTTTATGGGAATTGCAGTAGGATAGAGGAAATCTTACTTCTGCAGAAAAGGGCTATAAGAGCTATCTCAAATGTAGGTCCTATAGAACATTGTAAACCCCTATTTGTTAAATTGAATATTCTAACTGTCATAAATATTTACATCTTTGATTTGATTTTATATGTTTTAAGAACTCCTGGTATAATTAAAAAAAGTGCTCATCAGTATAAAACTAGGATTAAAGATCAAGCTACTATTAATTTTGTTAGATTACATAAAACTTCAAACAGCCATAATATAGTTTCACTTAGAGTTTACAATAAATTAACCAACTTGATTGACAAGTATTCAGAAAAATCTTTCTGTAGTAAATTTTTTAACTGGCTCCTAAAGAACCCATTTTATTCTATTGACGAATTTTTTAATATTCCTAATATTGATTTTTGATTCATTCCACTTAATAAACTTATATAATTAGCTCCTAAAGCAGCCTTTTCATTTAATCAACTTTTTATTTATACCTATTATTTATTTAATTAATTAAATAAACTGTAAAGGTATGTAATTGCTCATAATCAATTAACTATTTATTATTATTATTTCTATCTATTCATGTTTTGAATTTATATTCTTAAGAATCTATTGAATAGCATATATGTGCTGTACATATGACTTTGTCAATGCTATAATAGTTGTATGACAAATAAATGGAATTTGAATTTGAATCTAAAAATAATACCTGGTGAGGGTTTTTCCCAAACAGCACGCTGTTTTGTTGCTTAAGGTTCTTGACTTTATGATGAGTGAGGCCTGTGCCATGTGAGCAGACTACACCACTTTATCATCTGTTGAGGGTACGGAATTTTCAGGACAGTATCGCTTGTAAGGAAGGGAAATAGTGATCATGTAACTTGTACACTCTTATTCATTAGTTTCCTGACCAGTCACATGTATTAGTTTGTTGTGTAATAGAATTTAATTGTTACTTTACTGTGCAAGACATGTAACATACCTGTGTTTGCTAAGTTAGATTTAACAAGAGTATTGTTACGTCTGACTATAGTGCTGTAGTTTAAATTGTGTTTGTTCACTTGTTGTACATTACTGTAGTTTTGTTGAACCTAAGGCCTAGTGAAATGGCTTCCAAACGTAATAGAGTTTAGTGTCTATGAAAGATAAACTTAGTGCCATTTTTTAAATAATTATTCTCCATTATCTGAAGTGTTTACTTATCCGACATCATCAGAGCCCATTTACGTTGGATAAGTGAGGCTCTACTGTAAATCAATAAAAATTAGTCAAGATATTTAACAAATAATGTCTTAAATTATAAGCAATCAAATAATATAATATCATTTACAGCAGTGAATGAGATATTAAACAAATAATGTCTTAAATTATAAGCTATCAAAGAATATAATATCATTTACAGCAGTGTATGCAAACTCAATTAAATAATATTGAAGTGGATATGTTAGAAAAAATGAGATGAAAAATGTTAATCTAATATGGTTCCAGTTTAATAGTTTTTCATGTGATTAGAACGTCTTCTTTAAAAACCAGTACTGCAGCCTAATCCTAAATTTTTTTTTCATTTGCCCTCGAGGTTAAATGATTCCCACCCACAGAAAGCTTACTCACACACTGTTTTCTCACACACTGTCAAACTTTTTTAATAAATTGCTTGTAAGAACTATTTCCATGGCCCATTGGTACTTAACCCTTTCCACTCGATTATTTTTTTACTTGTTTGACCCCTCAGATTGTAATATTATGACATATATTCAGTAGTAAGAAACGATTCAGTATTTGTGAGGTTTATGCAATAATTAAAAAGTTATAAAATGAATTTAAACACTTAAATGTATATTTTATGTGATATTTATGTGGAAAGAAAATAAAAGTTAACTAAAAAGTTTTTTTTTAATATGGTATGATATCATTCAAATATTATATATCATCATCGCCACTATTTACAATTTGGCGTACTGGTACAACACTGTCACTTTCTTAGATATTTTCTAATGTTGGAAGAATTATTTCATCATTACCAACACCTTCATCTTCACTTGATTTACCATATGATAAATCACGTTGTAATTGTTATATTACTTCAGCATCCGTATGATTTGGACTACTATGAACTGACATTTTAACACTACTGTCAAGTGGTCAACTAACGAAACATCGAACTGAAGGTGAGAATAAACAAGAAAGAATAACAATAACATCACGTGACATTCCAGTTTCCATGACGACCAATTGTAGTTCATTTAGTTTCCGCATGATAGAAGCACGAATTGGAAACATCGATAACCAAACGAAATTTGCGTCATTGCTGTGTCGGATGCCATCCGACATATGAGTGGAAAGGGTTAACAGTAATAATTTTATATTTCAACAGGTGGCAATAGTGCTAAGAACATTCAGTTTTCTGTTAGCTTTGATTTAAGTATTTCAGTAATGTGTTAAGAGGTGAAATTCTTGATAAATCATTTACTTCAGTACGAATTTGATTTGTTAAATATCATTTTCAAATTGAATAAATTATCCAACCAATTCTTGTTTACATTCTGAGTTTCTATTTCTCTCTGACATTTTTTTTTTTTTTTTTTTTTCAGAAACCCCAAGGGGATGGAGCAAAGGACAAGGGCCAGGACGATGAGATTAGTGAAAACAAACTGGTCCTGTGTGCAGCAAAGGACAAGTTTGTGTTGAGCCAGGATATGTGTGTGATGTGTGGAGCTTTGGGCACAGACCAAGAAGGCTGTCTCATAGCGTGTGCTCAATGTGGCCAGTGCTACCATCCCTACTGTGCCTCTGTCAAGGTCATTCACACTCTCATATTCAGTGATCTTGAGTAATATTTCACTTGTAAAATAGCAATTAGAAGCCTTGTTATAATATGTAGTTTCTGATCTAAGATAAAATGTAAAAAGTGTTTTTTTTTTGTCTATTATACGTATCATTAACACTCGCTGCGGCCTTGCCCGACCGGGAAAGGCGCTTGGCAGACTTCTGATGCTGTCATGCTCGATCGCGAATCCTTGTCCTTTATTTGCTTATTCATTTAGTATTGAGGTAGCATATGCGAAGGAAAGTTAATTTTGTGCATAGCGTGTCTAGTATGACCTAATAACTTTGTATATATTTTGGTTTCAGTTTTTTATTTGTAAGTGTAAATAGAAATAGTTTGAACAATTTTTAGCACCTGAGGTAAGATTACCAACTATAGCAACCGCAGCGAAAGTGTTAAAGAGTACAGCAAAAGAATATTATTGTTGTATATCCCATCCTTTATCTCTTTAAAGGTTCAACAATGTTTTTTAACCATGTATTTTGTAATTAATCTTTGTAATGAATGCTTGTTTGTTATGTTTTGCTTGAGGGACTATGGATTTATTTTGCTTTGTATCTGGGTGCTCTAATAATTGGCCCATTAGGCTTGAAGAGTTGTTATTCCTGCAATATTTATAATGTAATCAATCATGTAATTATTTATTTGTATTTTACAATATCCGTTATTCTATAATAATTTGACGATAAATCATCACTTATTGGTGCTAATGACTGTGTAAAGGTGCTTGTTTTCATTACTTGGAAGACTAAAACCTCCCTATCTGTTAGGCTTAAATCCATACATGAAGTTGTCGATTTCATAGAATTATTCTAACTTCCAAAATTGCTAATCAAGCTAAAAAAATAGCTACTGTATCTGCATTGGAGTTTCGCAAATTTCTGCCGACCCGATCGGGTTGGCCATAATTATTTTAAAGTAAAAACGTGTTTTTAATATAAGAAATTAAATCGTTAAGCTTTACTTTCTTAGTTATACTGTCGTATTTATATTTTAAAATATCAAATAAGCCTGTTTTACTTGTAAAGTATATATAATGGAATTCGTATAAACAAAAACATTTCGAATAATCTATGGTTTAATATTTCGTTTAAATTAGCAGGAACATAATACTTAAATTCGGCAATAAACATGTTTATTTTACATTTCAATAAAGAATACACATAATGAACGTAAATATAAATCGAATTATGACAGTGAAATAATCGACATTTACAAACTGATTTTACTTATTACTTGCGTATTTATTTGAAGCAGTCTTTGTATAAGAAGGGTTTCATTTGTCCATTTCATTAAAAAACGCACCTTCATTTGTCTCTTTGTTATCAATAAATTCATCATCACTCGTAACCATATATTTGTCGTCAGTCACCACGAAGTCCGGATCGTCGTCTGTATCGTCCGCGTCACTACCGATGTTACATCCCCATTCATCATCACTCATAGGCTGATCAGGTACACTTGACATGGGGATATTAAAAGTCTCTCTATATCTTTATCGTTAAGTTTATTGTTCATTGTAATAGGTTAAAATTAACAAAATATATTTAACTGAATTATTCATATCAGAAATAAAGCTTCACATTCGTATGCAACCAAACGCATCACATAGGCTACAGAACAGCACTACTGAGATAGGCGTAGGCGGGAACCCCTTCGGCGGGGAAAAAAAGAGGGAACCACTTCGTGCTCAACAAAAACTGACAGCCAGAGTTTCATTTTCAGCAGTGCTACCAACCAGGAATAGTAAAATTCACCATTTACTCAATAACATCCCTGTCGGTCCGATCGGGTCGGCAACATTACTTTTCAACCTCACAACGTTGGACAAAATTACTGCCGACCCGATCGGTCCACTATTACCCTCTCTTCCCCCAAAGAAATATTTGCATGGAATCGTCTTTACTACAGCTTACTATCACGCAAAAACAGTATTATAAATAAGGAATGCCCAAAAAAATTTAGCACTGCAGGATATACCACAAAGCTTATATCGTGGCAGTTAACGTGTTAATTTTATCAGTTAATTTTCAATTGTAATTTTTTTTGTTAGTAGGATAAAATATCACATTTTCTCTCAAAAAAGAATTCTGTGATATTTGAAGTGTATTGAAATAGCTTTAATTCATAGCAGTGTGTGGTATATTTTATTCACAGCAAAAAATACTGTTTCTTGATTTAGGTGACCAAAGTAATCCTACAGAAGGGTTGGCGGTGTTTGGATTGCACAGTTTGTGAGGGCTGTGGGCAGAGGAACGATGAAGCTAGACTCCTGCTATGTGACGATTGTGATATTTCCTACCATATCTACTGTATGAGTCCTCCTCTGACGTATGTTCCAAGGGGAACCTGGAAGTGCAAGTGGTGAGTCCTGTCTATGTGTATTATCTTCATTGTGCTCACAGTACACAAATATGTATCCGGTCCCCTGTTCCAGCTACTGCCGGATCTGTGGGTTGACGATTCGGCAACTTCTTCATCTTCTATCTTTCCCCAAATTTTCCTTCCATTATTGCCTACTATTGGAACCCTCATCTCTTTACTGTTTCCTTTACTCCTTCCATCCATGTTGATATTGAACGTCCCCTCTCTCTCATTTCATTCACTTGTATCATGGTTTTTTGCAGTCTAGTGTCTTTCATCCTTTTCCCATGACCAGAATATATTATCCTTACCTTTTCTTTTTCTCTTTCCTATTTCAATATGTTTCCAATATCAGTAGTTTTTATTCTATCTCCTTGTTTTCTCTTTAGTGGCTCTTAGATCTACCCTGCTTGTATCCTGCTCCATAGTTTTATGTTCATGGTGTATTCCAAAATTAGCTTTTATACAAAAATGTTTGCTTCTATTGGCACATTTTTGTTCAGTACAAAATTTTTAATAGCATGGTAAAAATGTTCTCCTTTTGCAGCCTCCTTGTAATTTCTCCGTCTATTTTTCCTATACTTAACAGTTCACTTCCAACAAAATTATCTATACTTTCTCCGTGTTCAAGAATATTAATATATCTCTTGTCTTCACTTTTTTTCTTTTATTTACTGTCCCAAGATTTCCACAGCCATCTTCCAAGCATTTAACTGGATTTGCGCATCGTCCCCTGAATCACCCCATATCATCTGCAAATTTCATCTTTTATCTTGTATAGCTTCTTTCTGACTATCCTATCATTAACAGTTCATAGCCACATTCAATTGGTTGAGCTGTAATATTCTTCCCTGTTTTAGCCCTTTGCAATGTTGAACTAGTTTGTTCCTCCAGGTAGGGTTATATTCTACATTAGTATCCATCATACAATGTCTTAATTGTTTAAATTCAATATAGCTCCTGTCTAAACTATTTCTCTCTATGATATCTCATACTTTATCCCCATTTATTGAATCATGTATCTTTGATGTCTATCAACATCATGGTTATGCTTTTATTGTGAATTACAACATTTCTCTCATAATGGCAAGTCCTACTGGTCTCAATCTATGTTGTTCTTCACTTTGTTCTACTTACATTTTTTCATTAATTCTGTACAAAAGTAATCTCTTAAACATTTTATCTGTAATAGCTTATCAGTGATAACCTTGTGTGATATCCATATTGTTTCTTATTTCCCTCCCTGAAAATTGTTACTGTTTCTCTTCTCTTCCAATTTTCAGGGATGGCACTACTATGCCAAATGCTTTTCAATAGTCCATTAAAATTATACTTTGAATTGGATTTGAAAGTATAATGGTATAATTCTCTATGATAATTGGTCTGATTAAGTTCCCCGCACAGATCAATAGTCTATGAGGAATGGGCAGAGTAAGGTAAAGAAGGAAGTTGGCCTCTCCTTAAAAAAAAATCAATCATTTCTCTTGCTAAAAATCACTTTGGAACGTAAAACATTATACAGTATCGGTACTATTATTTATATCCATCAATTAAATGTTACTTGTGAGATCATGATGTTAGATCTTTTTTATGATTTTGGGTTAGGTTTAAGGACACTAGGCCAGGAATTAGTATATTGGAGAGATAGGACATCAGCAAACTTACTTTAGAAGACAAGTTCACTAACACCAGAGTAGTAGTAGGCTCTCTATCTTTACTCATTTGAAGAAAGTGCCAGTGGCACAGAAAATTTGTGTGTTTTGTGTTTCTTTTGTTACTACTACTCTGGTGTTAGTGACCTTGTCTTTTTATGATTTTGGTAATTGTGGTAATTGGAACTAGGGGTGTGCGAGTAGCAATTTTAGGATTCGAGTTTGTAGACATAATTTTCTATTCGAGTATTTAACCCTTAATTTTCAAAAATGAAAACACTGAAATGAAGTAAGCAACACACTCTAACACTATTTATTTAGTTCGCTTAATAATTAATAAAGTTTGGATCACTTCAAATACATAACCTTGAAGCGCCCCGATTGGTGTAGTAGGGATTTGACGTTCAAATCACGGTTGGAGCGAAAAGAGTGGAATCACTGTTTGAAATCACAGGTCTTACAAGTGAGCAGGTACAGTTATCACTGCTCACTTTAAAGAACAGGTAATCCCATCACTAACTACAAAGGACACTTAAAACTTTTGCATGTTACAGTTAAATTATCGATAACAGAACAAACTTTGGTTGGTAACTCTGTAATGTCAAGCAAAGCCGCAACGGCCATAACTCATTATCGTAACGTAACATACGGCATTACTTAAACTTCATAAGCTTTGGTAACTTGAAACGTTATCTAGACCAGCCGTAACGAGGCTTCGAGCCGTTAAGTAACGTCAGGCCATAACAAAAACAGAATAGCTGTCTACAACGTATCGAGAGTAACTGTAATTCCCATCTCTAGCGTAAACATCAACAAAAACTCAAAACAAAATGGATGACAAATTGAATCTACGGCTAGCAGTACATTTTATATTGGGACTCATCGAGTCGGCGGTGTAATTTAAAGTACTAAGTAGTGAAATTAATCGTTATTTTATTAGTAACGGCGCTGAAACGAAACTGTTCCTGGCGTTCTATCTAAAATTATTATAGCTTTTCAATTTCGATAATTTATGTTCCATGCGTAGATTCTGTTACAGATTGAACACGATTTAATTAAATCTGTCCGAAATTGTCAGTCTTAGAATAGTTTTAGTCATGAACTTTTAAAGGATGGACCTAAAATAAATGCAACTGTTAATTTCATTTAAATTTATGTAACAAAGTTTTGAAACGGTTTAATAACTTATTCTTTGTGATCAGGTATCACGTTTTGTGTGAACTAGTGACGGCTATTTAGAACAGCTTATTTGGACGTGCCTTCTTTATAAATAACAAAATACTTTTCGCCGTAATCGCCATGGCAGTAGGATCGAGACTTTCAAAGATATGGCAAAACTCGACTCATTTTTTTCGAGTTTTTTTTAAACCTCGAGTTGAATTTCGAGCTACTCGCACACCCCTAATTGGAACGAGAACCAAGAATTGACGTTATTTTTTAATCAACCCAGCCCTAGTACAAACATTATCTAATCAGAGGAACTTTCCATAATTTTCATTTTTGGTTTCATAACAAGTTAACCTTATCTTTTTTAACTTGACTCACCAGTTCACGTAGGCCTGCAGGCCTTTATGTAAACTTTATTCAACGAATGAAACACCTATCGTTAACTAGTTGGGGATTTGAACCTTGGACTTTGCACTCAGCAGTCTGAAGCCTTAACAACTGAGCTACCATGCTGAAAATTATGTTGTGGAAAAATTAGTGCAAAATTAAATTATTTAAAACTCAATTAGATCTTAGGCATACACGTAATATACTTAAATATATGTATGTGGAGTAATTTAACTTTATATTGCTATTTCGTGCATATTCCAGGTGTGCAAAGTGCCTGACCTGTGGTTCCAGTGAGCCAGGAGTCAACTGCAGCTGGCTTAAGAACTACACAGAATGCGGTCCTTGTGGCTCACGGACAGTCTGCCCCTCATGCAATCAGACCTACATTGATGGAGAACTCATTATCAAGTGCATTCAATGCGAGAGGTACAGACTGTTCATTATTAACCTTTTATATTCTCTTCACCGAGAGTTGAGAGTGATGCTCTACCTAGACTCTTGCTGTCACAAGAGCATCGGCCAATAAAAAAAGGGTGTCCACGTGGACTCTTGATTTACAACAAGACTGATTCATTGGCATTCTCAGTTGGCAGTCAGTAAGTCAGGCTCAGGCAGAAAAGACAGTTCATTACTGCAGCAACATGTGAACACCTGTGAATCGGCCTAGCGCCTACGTCACACCAGCAGTGGGAGGAACTTCACTCTCAACTCTCGGCGAATGGAACATAATACACTGACTGCTGTTATATCAATTAGTATAATGGAGAGATAGGACATCAGCAAACTTACCTTAGGTTTTTTTTGTAAGTTCACTAACACCAAAAAGACTCTGTTATTTTGGTTGAAACATTTGTAAAATTTGTTGTTTTTGCAGATGGGTGCATTGCATGTGTGATAACATCCAAACTGACGAGGAGGCAGATATGTGTGTGGAAGATGGTTATCACTGCATGATGTGTCGCCCCAAAGATGTCAAGTTGCCTCATCTCCTGGTTCCTCTCAACCGACCTTCCTCAACACCCACTCGTTCCAACAGCCCAGGTCAGTAAATAGTAGACAGTTGAACAATGCACACTTAACATGCTTAAAGTAGACTAACTATTATAGTAAATTAAATAATAATTGCCAATATAAGAGAATATCAACAAACACTGGATGTTATTTGTAGGAAACTTAATCAACATATCAACCTTGTTTACTATTGCAGTTGTGATTCAGTGAGTTTCCATGTCTTCTCCAACTCACACTTGAAAATACCTAAAACTTTCACGAGATCACCTAAAAATCCAACTGACATTATAATTATCAATATACCTAATTATGTTTTCATTTGGTTAGGGTTTATCAGTGCAACCCCTTTTATTACAATCCTTCAGAAAGTGCCCGGCAATCTACTGCCATTTGCTCAATTTGAGTGGGCACTCAGTGAGTGCAGTTTTTATTCACTTTGCGCAAAATTTAAAATAAAGTATATGAAAATTTAATTTTTCTAACTGCCTAAGATAAATAGGGCAAATAATTTCGTTTGTAGGATGTTATATCCTGTTAGGAATTACAAACAAGTGAAACCTCTACCATTACAAATTTAACCCTTTCCACGCGTATTACGGGATTTCTCGCAACGTTATATTTACGTAAAACGCGTATTACGGTATTTCTCGCATTTGAATATTTTGAGATAAATATTAAAATTTAAGTGATAAAACTATACTAACGTGTACGTAAATGGTTATTGAGGTAATTTTGAAGACAACAGAAAGGATGACAACGTTTTTTGTCATCGTGACCTTCACGCACCGTCGCCATGGCAACCGAGCGGCCATTGTGTGCTGCTGCGCCGCGCGTATTACGGGATTTCTCGGACCACCCAGATGAGTGTTTTGAGTTATTTCACACACAAAAAAAAAACATTCTAGGGATACTTGTAAGTGCTTGTATGTCATCTATATTAGTAAACTTGTAAATAATTATTATGATTACATATATATTTTAGCTTAATCTAATTTAATTTTTTTATAGATTTATGAGTAAATAAACAGAATAATTGTTCAACAATGGGAATTTTACAAATTGCTGTATATTAAATATTGATTTAAAAATACCAGTTTGGATTGTGTTTTCTTAACAGTTGTTGGCCTTATAACAAAATTCTAAATAGAACTTTAAACATTTTTAAAATATTTTTTTTAAATTTATGACACGTTTAAAAGAAATAGCAAATTTCTTATGTAGCGTGCAAAGGGTTAAACTTGTGTTATGTGAGGTCTTGTTTGATTAGATAAGGCCTAAAAATTGTCTATGTCTGAATTTAACCTGTAGTTTTTTGCTCTAGCGATTGAAATATTAAGAAAATTGACAAAATGTAACAGAATTGTCAGTTTCTGTTATTTTTAATAGCAATTAAAAAATACTATTGTGTACAGAGTTTACTAAGAGCAGTGAGGGAGATTTCTACATGGTTGATGGTGTCCGGCTGTCAGAAAGTGGTATGTACCAGATACGAGCTCTGACAATGGAACAGCAAGCACAACCTCGCAGACGGCGTCACAACGCTCGTAGACACGGAAGCTCTGCTGATATTTTAGCTACAATTGAATCTGTCATTGCGGGTGGTCATGGTTACGCAGGTAAATTGAGTAACTTTCAAATCCTTAACATTGTGCAAAATGTTACTACATGTACTTTTTCAGCCATATATTGATTTCTGAAATGGCTGCGTTTTATTGAGGGAAAACAGTCTACAGTTTCATCAAAGATGATGATGGTCTGTACAATTTTTTTTTAAAGTTGTAGATACCATAAATGACCCCTTGTAATTGAATTACATACATACATGGGTTTCAAAAGAAACAGGCTGCATTAAAAAATTGTTTGACTGTATAAAAACATTTCTTTATCTTTAACTCAGGATAAGTGTTCATATCCTAAGCCTGATATTTGTATTGGAACAAGTAAATTACTTAAGATTTTAATAACCAACCAAATTTTACAATAATTAGTGGGCGTGCAAAAGTTTGAATTTTGAAATCAGTCATTTTAACCCTGTACAGATGATCAACAATTACTTACACGTATCAATCAGTCAATCTATCCATAAGACAGAACTGGACGACGTGTATCAAATTAACAGATTCATCATCGGGGTAAAGTTAATATGTGTACTAAGTTTAACTTACATGACACATATTGGATAAAAAGTTAACACGTGTCAACGATTAAATTAAAATTAACAATGGATAAAACCATATGCCACCATGCACTAATACAGTCATGTATGCGAGTGACGGACTGGAACTCAATGTAATTAAATTAATTTTAATTTAACTGTTGATGCGTGTGAACTTTGTATCGAATAAGTGTCACGTGAGTTTAACTTAATAGAGACAAAGACCTGATGATGAACCTGTTGATTTGAAATGCGTCCTCTATTTATTTCTTGTGCATAGATTGACTGATTAATGCACACTTGAAGTTTTAGCCGATCCTGAGCTTAGATGAAGAGTCAATAATTCAAGCTTTTACTATGAATTGCTGCATTTCACTTTGAACTGTGGATTCCTGGTATTTTCATGTGTAATTCACAAATATTATTCTCATTTACATGCTTAATTCCTTTACATACAAATAAATACTTTACAGTGTGAGTATGAGTAGAGATTACATTAAATGCCCCCAAAACCTTACTTTTCTGTCAATCACAGCTAACCTGTTGATAAGTAATGTCGCATATGCTGCGGTTTGATTATTGATAAGCGATGGACGGCCCTTACTCCTATCCTAAATTAATTATTTATGTTGCTTTGAAATGACATGTAAGTAAAATTACAAAATCAATCAGTCAAGCATTTGATGTTTCATAACATTGGGCTACATTCAGATGTTGCTGAGTTAAACCAAATAAGAGCTACGCATGGGCTGTTAACAAACAATGAAAGGATGGATCTGAGTGAATGTACAATAAATGTACTGTTGATTATGTCAGAGTAAAAATACTATAAGAAGATGAGTTAGCATAATCATTAGTTTTGTGTATGTTTTGACCATATTTAAGACGTCTTCAGTGTAGTACCTATATTTTAGTTTTCAATCAGTTTCTTTTGTAAAAAAATTTAAAGCTGAAAAAAGTTCTGATAAATGATACAGTAAGATGAAAAGTTGCTTTAAAAATATTAGTCTGGGAACAATGCCAGTTAATTTTAGTGTTCTGTAATGTTTGTTTAGATGATTGTAATGACGGAGACGAGGAGGCGGCAGAAGAAAAGGTGTGGCGAGAGGGGATGCCAGTTGTGCCAAGGGCTGATGGCCGACCCCCTGAGCCTCCTGAAGGCTTTACCATCTACACCACAGAGTCCGGTGCCATGGTTCTGAGGCGCAAGAGAGTGCGGAATTTACAAAGACTTGGTACACACTCATACTTTATATTTTTCACATCTTATTGTAATTTGTGTTCTTCTAATCCACTTTCCTTTTCATGTACCTATACTTTAATATTCCGTTCATTAAACCACTACAATTTTCTTCCTTATTTAATTACTAGCTTTTCATTGGTTTTCTTCAGCCAAATGATGAAATAATGTACATATACAATCTATTACTTTACTTGCCTTGTCACATCTTTGTTAAATTCCGCAAGATTTTATAAAATACAAACTACTTTGTGCTTTCTTAACCTTTTTTTAAAAATAATTTTGTTAATCCCATGTCTTTCTTGATGCACATGCATGCAGCTTATATTTCTTAGTTCATTTTATGATTTTAGCATAGACCTTCTATTATACCAAACAATCCCATCCCAGCCAGAAAATTGAAGACTGTAAAAATCGGAGTGGAGGCTGAGCATCCTAGTAGGAACCATTAGAAACACACTTATTCCCACTGATCCATGCGACTCAACTGGCTAACTCGGAAACTAGACTTCTGACGTAACTTGATGATGTCGCTCCCTCCTCATATCCCCTCGAGGTGCACCATGGGAACTAGAGCGAGCCTAGCCCAATTCAAACAGATTCTTTAACTGTGTCTCCATTTCAGTTGGCGTTGAAGGTTTTAATCTTAGAATACTACACTGGGGCATTCAGTTCAGTACCTCGGAGAATCTTTAATCCTTTTTATATTTGTATGGATAACACTGATGACCACCATGTTTCATGACTTAATTATTAAATTAGTTACTATTTTAAATACAAAACCAGCAATTATAAAAAAACTATTATATATAGAAACCAACTTAAAGTTAAAAAGTTGTAGAGAATCGTATGCTCCATAAAATCACGCTTTATGGAATCAGAATACTAATTCGTCCAGCCTGATAATTAAAAATAAAAATAATGTTTGTTATTCTGGGCACAAAAATGCTAATTTTTGGATTTTAAGCCCTATTGTAAAAAAACTATAATTCTTAAAACATTTATGGTTGATTAATTAATTACTTTGGTTAGTTACAACACTTTTTTTACGCTGGTCAAACTTACCTGACCAAGAAATAAAAAATTTCCTTGCTGCTCGAAAATTTCATGTCACAGGTTTTTAATGAATTAAAATGAGGTTTTCATTTTAACGCTTATATGAATTATTTGTCACAACCACTTTATAATAAACAGTTACCATTATAATACTTGTTTCTTCCTGTACAAAACGATATGCCACATATGTACCTAAATTTAATGTTCTTGCTTCAACGAGCGCTGGAATCTGGTGGCGCAGTGCTGTAACCCAGTTATTTGGGAAAAAGTGTTTAGGATATTGTAGGCGATAGGTTCCATGCGGCGTCTGTTCAATGGTTGCCATCGACGTAGACATTACTAGAGAAGTCTGTATTGTCCATATTGGATGGTAGTCAGGATTCAGATATTGTGTAGGGGAAAGAACTGAGTGTCAGATTTAGTAGTTAGCTGTAAATATAAATAAGACCAACACTACTTGGTTCAGATTCCATGTAGGTCCCTTAGTTGCCCTGGCTATTGGGCTATTAATAAATTGTTCTTTCTGAGGAACAGTTGAACTCAGTTAGTAACCAGATTACACTCATCCGACACACATATCATTTTTTTTATTTTATTTTATTTTATTTGCATGCTTTAGAACAGTTTACAAAACCAATTACACTAAAGCAGTTCAATTTATTCTTAAAGTTCATGCTGGGGTTTCTTGAGCTCACTTCATGCACATAATGTAAACCATAATATTACTCTTATTAATAGATAAGTTAAATAAATAACTAAAAATATTACCAACAGTGACATGCTTTAACCTAAAAGTAATAATAAATATAGTAATATAATAAATAACAAATGAGAAATATAGCCTACTCTGAAGATTCATAACAGTAACTTAATATTGTATAAATTAGTGACTGATCATTTCTAATAACCAAATGCAAACAGTAAGAAATACAATTTAACCTTAACAACATTTAAGCGCGCATACACATACACACACACACACATATATATATATACATACATATAAATACACATGAAAAACAAATAAATAAATAATAATAATAATACAGTAAAAAATGGTAATCAACATACATCAGATAACAAGATTATTTTACAACAAGGTATAAAAATAAAAATAGTTATACATTTAATAAACTCAACGCTGTTAGGCATTTTGATTTAAAAATGTTTGGAGGGTCAAAAAATATATCAATTTCCTGCTCACTAGAGATTAGTAAATTGTAAGCTCTCATGAACTGAAAAAGAGGGGAAAAAGCATGAGAGGCTGTGCGGCAGTATGGGAGAGTGAAAAGAAGTTTATTTCTACTTCGGAAGGTAGGCACACGGATAGACAGACCGGCCAAGCAAGCGGCATCATCCACCTCATCTCCGACCAGTCTGCACAGGAATACCAGACCCATGAGTGTTCTCCTCAGAGCCAGCTCCCGAAACCCAAACATCACTAGTAAATCACGATATGGAACCACATAAGTGTAAACATTAAAGCATTTGTAAAATAAAAACCTTAAAAATCGCTTATGAACTCTTTCGAGTGCATCTCGGTAAGTTATGTGAAAAGGGTTCCAAATGACCGCTCCACTCTCCAACCTTGACCTGACCAAAGAGTAGTACAGATTAACTATGGTTTGAATATTTCTAAAATTAACACTTTGTCTAAAGATCAATCCCATCATTTTACTACTTACAGCTATACATGACTCAACATGAGGATTAAAAGACAATGTATTAGTCATATGAACTCCTAAATCTTTAATCTGATTCACTCTAGTTATTGCAGTTCCATTTAGGAAATAGTCTGTTTCCATATAATCTTGAGCTCTTGTAAAAGTCATCAACTGACATTTTGTGACATTAAAAGACATTTTATTATTGATACTCCATTCTAAAACATTGTCTAAGTCTTGTTGCAAACTAATTGTATCCACAGGGCTCCTAATATGTTTAAATAATTTTAAATCATCCGCAAATAGTATTTAAATCATCATTCATATTCGCCTTAAAATACGCACAACGTTGTGTCGGTGTCTCATAAGTAAGTAAGAATGCAAGAACGAAACAATGTTTTGTACGGCCGAGTCGCCCACATTTTTATTATGGCAACATTTATATTTTCAACCGCTAAAATTAAACTCTATTTATTGGAAATGTGAAAATCTTAGAATTTTTCTGGGGTTGACATGGTTAGATCTAGATTCAGATTAGATTTAGTCCAAATTTCACGCATGCGTGATCTCCCACCCTAACCCCCATGTTAGGGTGGGAGATCTTTTACATGCGGGACATGCTTGTGGGCATGTCCCAAATATAAAACAGATTGGATGTTCACGAGCATGTCCACATCAGCATGTCTATGTAAAAAAATCCCCTGTATTACACGGGAGGATTTATATTATCACTCAGTTTTGCCACTAGTATTTTCATTAGTATTTGGTACGGTTATTTTTTAAATACAGTAATTGTTACCGATGCATACTGATGTATATACTGATTTATATGTATAGTTATGAGGTTAGATATAAGAAAGGACCTAATGGTCCTAACTTTGGCTCACTAAATAACACTTTTTTTCATTTCATTTCATGTCACCGTATTATAAAAATCGCCGACTTTGCCAACACCTGTATATGGTGTGTGGAAGAGAACAGTAAATTAGGGGAAGATGCGCAACAGCTTTAGCTGAAATGTATTTTTTTATGGTCATGTAATACTTGTAATTATACAATACAAAGTTGTTGCAGTAAGAAGGTTCTTTTTTTTAGGAAATATGTATTTGTTAAACTTCAACAGCTTTCCCCATTCAATTAAAAAAAAATAATGCATTTTGAGTTAAGCTTTATTATTTGTAATGACAGTGGCAGAACACGCCTCTTTAAAGGTCTGCAGAGGCTGTCGACCATGTTGGTTTTAATCCCATAAGAACAATGTTATTTGCGAATCCATACTTTTTCCTTATTTATTGACCAAAAGTTGTGTATCATGTGTCATTTTAAACGTTATCGTATTGCGCGTTGGGTTTGCTTTTCATATTTTAAATGCATATGCCTATTTTTGAAAAATATGTGAAAATAAAAGCATCAAATTAAATATTTTTGTATTTTATTCTAAAACTAATTAGGAATGTGAAAAGCAACTGCAACGCTCAATTTGAGTCATTCTTGATCAAATGCAATTCGTTGGGGAAAAATCTGTTTAAAAATAACTGTTTAGTTTGGATACAAGTGATTGTATGTACGGTTAGAAAATAACATTGTTCTTATGGGATTAAAACCAACATGGCCTACAACCTCTGACAGCCTCTTAATAAACTGTTGAAATAAAGAATTTCTAAAACTTTCAGCGCTCCTAGTGTCGAAGCGGTTAAGTATAGCAAAATAATAATATCTCAAGAAAGAACTATACTAATATGAATGAATGAATGAATTAACGTTTATTTCCATATTAATAATACAAATATTGAAAAGCTTAAGAATCGAGTTTACAAAAAAAAAAAAAAAAAAAAAAGCTTAGTCTATACAATATTACAAAACAAATAAAGTTTAAATTTGAACATGTATGTATATATAATAAAAATTATTGAACATGTATGTATATAATAGAAATTATTTAAGCTAAATAATAATAATAACAGGAAATGAGTCTACAAGGCCAGATAGCCTGTGCGTAGGCTCAGTTGTTGAAACATTATATTTGCTTAACATGAATAAATCAGATGAGTTCAAATCTCATACGTAAGTGGAAAAGAGCCTAGACTTCGAAATGCGAGAAACAGGAGCAAAATTAGTTGAGTCAAATGAACAATGAGAGGTGAGGGAGGGGTGCGTCAAGGTTATCTCCTCCCGTAATTGGCCACGATAAGCGTCTACCTCGTCCATTTCTAAAGAAAGTAGCCATTCTTTGGTACGTTTGATAAATATTTGCATAGATGGTGAGTCAAAAATGGTCAAATTCTGATATTTTGATTTGATATTTCGGAATAAGATATGAGAAATATAAAATGAATTTGTATTCGAAAATGATTTTATCAACTGAATAGTATTAATACCAATATTACTAAAATAGCGGGTTCTATACGTATGAGTAATTTTGGAAAAAATCGTGTGAAAATGTTTGTATGTATAAGAAAGAAGGTGATGAATAAAAAGCTGTTGGACTGTAAACAGTGCAGATTCTCTGAACAGAGTGTCAGTAGGATAACGTATACTCTTCTTAAATCCAGCTTTTAATATGGCTTTCTGGACAATGGTAAAAGGCTGAATTACAGAGTTATGAGCTCCCCCCAGACAATTATGCCAAATCATAAAAGAGACTGAACATTTGCAAAATAGGCCAACTTAATCTCAGCAGGTTCCAAAATATCGCTCAGCTGTCTAAAAGCAAAGATATATTTGCGAACTCTATGAATGAGATAGTTTACATGCTCTATCCACTTTAATCTAAAATCAAAAATAACTCCCAGATATTTATAGGAATTAACTCTTTCAATCGACTCACAATGCAGTTACAATTTAAGCTACATCCACAACTGTGAATTTCTAAATTAGGCAAATTATAATCTGTTAAATGAGATAGTGAAATTGGCATGAATTTAGTTTTAGAGATATTAATGGTGAGTAAATTTTGATCAAACCATTTTTAATTATCATGAGATCATTCAAGGCTTTACCTTTTACTTAAAACACACACACATATATATATATATATATATATATATATATATATATATATATATATATACACTAAACATTTATAACATTGTTTTTACTTATTCATATTTTTTGCCTCCAGAATCCTTTTAGTAACTAATTTAACTAGGGTTACTTACCCAATACCGTCAACGATTCTAGTGATGCTTAGTAATTGTTGATTACTATAGTTTCGACCTCATTGGGTCATTATCAAATCATACAAGACGTCAGTTTCACAATCTCACTTCTGACTTGAAGTTTGTCAATTGCATGTAGTTTAAATGTAATAATAAAACTGTTGACTTGTAACACATATTCACACATTCACATTAACACTTATACACCATATACTTTACATTTAGCACTGACACGTATTAAAACTTGTTGCCGGCCGGCGTTCGGTATCGCAACGCCGGCCGGCAACAAGTTTTAATACGTGTCAGTGCTAAATGTAAAGTATATGGTGTATAAGTGTTAATGTGAATGTGTGAATATGTGTTACAAGTCAACAGTTTTATTATTACATTTAAACTACATGCAATTGACAAACTTCAAGTCAGAAGTGAGATTGTGAAACTGACGTCTTGTATGATTTGATAATGACCCAATGAGGTCGAAACTATAGTAATCAACAATTACTAAGCATCACTAGAATCGTTGACGGTATTGGGTAAGTAACCCTAGTTAAATTGTTTTTACATTTTTCACATTTACACATTAATCCTAAAAAACCCCAATTTTTTTCACATCATGGCAAAATAGGGGGAAAACACTTTGACCAGATTGGGTTCACAAAGTACAACTGTAAAACTTCCTTCCGTTGTACTTGATAAGAATGTGATCGAGGAATTACAGTTAGTTGATTACTTTGCTCCCGTTGATCATCAGGGATAGCCACTGACTTATTTTGGTAGTCTTTAATCATTTTGTATAACCACCTGTAATCATTTGTGAAACCCCTCAAGGGTTTGGGAGCCACCGATAATCAACTAGGTTGGTCATTTTACTACTCTGACATCCCCCAATTATTTTAAAGTAATAATTTAGCTAGACTGTCAATGGGGGTTTTTGGGCGAAGCCCCCAACGAGGGAAGCGAGTTAATATTATATATCACTAAGTATTATTTTCCCAATTTAACAACCCAAATCGCAAATCATAAAATTCATAAAAGATGATTTTCAACCCCTCTCTCTTACAGACCTCCAAGTAAATCTGGTGTCCGTATTTTACTATGAACATTTATGACCCTGTGTATATCTATATACTCTGTGTATGTACCATGAATCACGGATTTTGCTCGTGCGGTTGCGCAGATCTGAACGCCACCATGCATAAATCTGTCCCTGTATGGTATGGGGCATTTTTCAGTACAATGACATAGTTGGGTGGCAATTTTGGCAAAATAATCCCTTTAGGAACTTATTTCGTTGAATCATTGAAATTGAACCATTCTGCCGTGCCACTGCGTTAAGCCAGTTTTGATAGATCATATAGAGATTACTTAGACGGCTCTCATAGCCTAACTAGAAATTCTACATAAAATCTTCAGTTAAAACAATTAAATTTATCTCTTTTTCTAAAACTTTCTCGCTTACAAAATTACCTGACCAATAATAATAAAATGTTCTTAGGTGTCCACTTTTTATTTATCCTTAATAATAATGCTTCAAATATAAGCAGCAGTAGAAAATGTATATTACACATACTAGTTTTTATATTTTCATTTTATAATAATTTTTTGTGATTAATTTTTTAAAATTTGAAAATTGATTATGAGTTAAATTAATTAACTTTGATTAACTGCCTAACAAGGTAAAAAAAATAATGTGGTATAAATGAATCATTGTAACATTTTGGTGTCATGAATCCAGTAAAATTTAATCAGTAGGCCTAATCGTCCCACATAAGTAATTTTGATTAAAATTTGGTTTGGTATTGGCTATCGTAGATTTATTAAGGCATAATCTTAGATCTGAAATTTGTCATGACCAAATAAAAATTATATTAAACCTTAAAAACCTGCTATTAGATTTTTCACGCATCTACAGACATAAAAAAATTAAATAAATATATGTAGTAAAATTTTACTAAATTTTGTATGTTTGTTAGTGATAAACACATACTCACTCTGAACTGGGCTGTCTGAGTAGTAAAATATTATTTATTTTTGAAAAAAGAAAATGTTATACCATCTGATTTATTTATTTTCCTTAAATATAAAAGTATTATATGTCATTAGGGGCAAGAAAGAACTACACTAATACAACCGAATGTAGGCAAATACTTAACTTATATATACTAAACAATTTTTAACTGTTGTAACATTATTTTTTTAAATGCTTAAAATTGGCCTAGTTGGTAATCACTATAGACACATAATTAGTACCAAAAGTTACATATAAATACACTTAAATGAGAAATGTGTATTTATTAGTTACGTGCATATGCATGATACCCTTATCTAAAAATAAGACATTGTATTGGATTGATCTGATTGATATCTCATATTACAACAGTTTTATTTAATTCGCCAAACTAGGAGTGTGATTAAATTTAGGTATTAGAATTATTGCCTCAGTGTTTGGTACCAATAAAGAGCTAAGGCAGAAGACGATTATGAATGCATAAGCATTTGGGCGAGGCAGGCCGGTTGTTTACAAACAGGCACAGTCTCTCACCCAGCAACAAAAACAAGGAAGGAATGGGTGAATGACGTAGTGCCTGACATCTTTCCTTAGGAGGGTGGGTAGTGGGATGAGGGAGAACCAACGCCAGCGCAGTCTGACAAGGACTCAGACAACTAGCTGACACGTTGAACAAGAAATACGACCAGCTCAGACCATATGATGGGACTGTCAGGTATAATAGAAGGTCTATGATTTTAGTATCTTTCTGTTTACTTTTTTTTAACATATTTGTTATTTCTCCCTTTTCACTTAGTCATATATTTGGTAATGTCTGCAAGAGCCACAACTGATCTTTACCATTCACTCATTTCTTCTCCCCATTATCCATTAAGACAAGGTCTATTCATTGGGCCAGATTAAATTGTTTTTATAACATTTCCTCAAAAACTGTATAATTTTTCACTATCAGTAAAAATAGGAAATTTGTTTTTGAGAAACACAAATTTTATCAATTTTCAAAGTACGGCCATGTTTTTAATATGAGTCCAAAACGGGCAAAACTTGTTGAGCATGTGTTAAGACATATAATATGATTTTAAACTATTGTATTTATCTTTTCTAAGACCACATTCCAATTGGCAAGACGTTTTTAGCCACAAAGTGTCAGTAAAGTGGCTAAATAACCAATAAACATCTGGCTGTGATTTTTTAAAAATTTTGTGGGATAGGAACCTTATTAGTCTTAATTTTGTAATAATTATTTTATCCTTCTCAAATTTTGTCTAAAATGTTTTTTGTATGAGTCTCCATCTTCGAGATATTCACGTCGAAACAACCCATTATTTTTATTTATTGATAAAAGCGCCATCTTTAAAATGCTATATCCATCCTTTGGTTAATCATGAAAAAGTAAAAAAATAAGATTCTGAAAGGTAAATTTATTAGATTTAAATTTAAACCTTATACATAAGTGAGACACTTTTTGCGCTATTTCAAAATGAAAAACATGAAATTTCGGGTTGAAAATTTCAATATTGAATGCTCTGTAGCTCAGCAGGAGTGCATTTTATTGAAAAGTTGATAGTAACATTTTCTTCATAAAATGAGTTAATTAACATTGTATGTGTTACTTTTTAATATTTTGTCCCCCCCCCCCGTAAAAGTGTCCCCCCCTACCCCAACTACGAAGCAGGTTGTCAAAGTGGTGTATTTCAAGGAACTACATCTCCCTTGATAAAATATAACCAATTTAAAGTGAATTTAGTAGCTTTCTATTTAATTGTTACTCTTTTACCTGGTTTACTGTAATGCAGTTTTTATCTGACCTTTTTTACGTAATATTTTTAAATATTCAAGCTCTTATAGAAAGTTTTAATCTTGGAAAGTATTTTCATTGCTTTTAATATCACTGTGAATTATTTGTAGAGCATTGGCTGTTGAAAGATGAACATTGCTGATGTTCCTTATTCTGATGGTTTTTATTGTACAGAAAAATATTCTTGATTAAAGTATATAAGAATGGGAACATCAATTTTAAATTACCATTAATAAATACTATTAATAAATGCTATTACAGAGAACACTGTAAAACACTCTTTATTGATCTTCAATTTCAAACAATAATTAATTGATGTATATTTAATTCTGTTAATTATACAATATGTGGCTAGAAAAAACCGAACTGAGGTTGAAAATAAAATTTACTTACAAATATTTACAATTTGATGTTATCTCCTTCAATATACTCCCCTCCTCATTCTCTACACCACTCCATGTGAGTTTTCCACTGGGTCTAGCACTGCTGGAGATCATTTTCTGTAAGCCCGTTCATGACTTCCATCGCTTTTTCTTTTACTGCTTCAACAGTCTCAGATCTCGTTCCTTTCAATGCTGACTTGACTTTTGGAAACAAAAAAAAGTTAGGGGGCCAAGTCAGGTTAGTATGGTGGATGGTCTAGCACAGTAATGTTGTGGTTTGCCAAAAAGTCTTCACTGACAAAGCGCTTTGAACCAGAGCATTTTCTTGGTAGAGGATCCATGCCTCTTTTTCCACAAATCATTCTGCTTTCTCCATACTCGCTCGCGTAGGGTAGTCAGGATGCTAATGTAGTAACTTTGGTAGAATGTTTATTCCTCTGGTACTCAATCAATGTGCACAATGCCTGTAATATCAAAAAACACAATAATCATGGCCTTGAATTTTGATCTTGTCATTCGTGTTTTTTTGGCCATGGAGAAGCAGGGGATTTGACATTAAAACACTTGTTGTAACATTACAAATGTTTCACTTGCAGATTTTTCAAGTTTATAAAGAAATTTAACGTTTATGCACTGTTTTTTCTAGACACTTAACATTTTTCCGATGCAGTGACAAAAGGTTATATGCTTATAACTGACGCTTCAAGCGGAATGAGTGTGGGAGAGAGACGAAACTCTAGCAGCTGGTGGAGGAGGAGTCACGTGACAAGCCATACAATATTCAGCCTTATTGCATTTGTTCTGTGGCTACGGAAATACTAATCCTGTTTCTTTCAGCCAAATCTCGTATACTTAAAAATCCACATTTATTTAACTTGAGACATTATATTCACATTTATAATACTGATATTAATTTTTTACGTTTGAGCATAACACTTATCAGCAATGTTAACGAAAGGAAAAAAGCAATTTATATCTGTAAAAACATTAAAAAATCAATTTTACCTATAGATATCAAAGAATCCTTGCTATAATGTAATCAGTTTTTTTAGTATGAAACATATTATTGACTTTTAGTTTTATTTTGTGCTAATTTTATCTTACCAGAATAAAAACTGCCTGCTTCGACATGTTGTGAATATTCTGCTCTAAGCTATATAATTGTAATGTTATTAGTAGTTTCAGTTTTCTAGATGTATGATAAACTTTCCTTTCAGTAATCTAGGACATTGTCAATGATGTATGCATACCTTCTTGTGACAAATAAATATATTATCACTATTGTATTGGCCTTGAACTGAACCAAACAACTAATCTTTGTTTTATTCTCAGGTATCGGTGGCTTCAATGCACGTTTGCGCCAGACAAGGTGCAAGGATCGGGAGGAAACGTGTGATGGAGATGGTTTACCTGAAAACACTTCACTCTCTTCAGTAATCAGTCATCATTCAGATGATAAGCCCCGCCGCAAGCCTCAGCGACGGAAACCTAAAAGCAAACTTGCAGAAAACTATCCATCCTATCTACAGGTACCTTTTCATTTATACTTTGTAGTAGTATCCTTAAACGGCGGACAATTCAACGCCTGTATTTTGGTCTTATGTTAGATGACAAGGATCTCATTTATAATATCATGAGTTTTTTTTTTTTTTTTAATGAGAGGTCGATCTCCTTAACCTTGCCCTTCCCATTCCCCATAGACTATTGATCTGTGCGAGGAAGTTATTCAGTTAGACTAAGGGGCGAACCAGTACAGTAGAAGGTGAATATTACTGATAAATGTTCCAGTCTAGGCCGAATTCGAACCCATGCTCTCTCTAACTCAAGTTCAAAGTCCTGACGCCTTGCCACTGGCTCGCCCAAACATATTCAGTAAACAAGTTATTGAATATATCGGACAGAGCAGTATTATTTACCAAAGCCTAAACATTTCCTTTTATATGGAGAATTCTATTAATATTGTGAGCAATTGGCCTTTTCATCTGGTTGTTTCCTGTTGTATAAAGTAGATGTTTAAAAATATAATTTCCATTTTTTATGTATTACATGTAACTCATTATATATTTTTTTGACAATGAAAAACATGTACTTGTTTAATGAAAATATTGTATTTACAGACATTTGAAAGGAACACTATTTTAATTTAAACTCCCAGCAGGTCAGCTGATTATAACGATGTTTAGTTCCAATCAGGTGGTCTGACCCACTCAACCTTTGAACTGTTGTCGGCCATTATTAAAATGGACAGATGCGAGTATGCCGCTCATGAATACACATCTCCTGTGTCACACTCCTCTCTTATACGCTCTATTTCTCTTTTTTATGTGATAAAACTAATGTCAGTGCGTCAAAAGTGCCATATTTCCCCCTATAATGTTTTATTACATCGTATTACGTCGTCTCCAACTACAAGATCTTCACTTCTAGACTCTGAGGGCCCTCACATTACAGCAAACGTCTGTCTCCATTTGGTAATAAGATATTTAAACCTCAACTCCGCTTTTTCCCACTTTGGTCCTTCGATTTTATTAACTCTTATTGTATATCTAATATTGATCCATTCGAGCCGATACGTTACTTACAAAACATATTTGTTAAACTCCGCTTGGAACAGTAATCTCGTCTTATCAGTTCGTCAATTCTTTTTATTTGTGAAATAACTCTTATTTGTCGTGGAACAAACTTATTAGTGCCACATTTCCTATTTTGAAGTGTATAAATATTTATTGTATAACTTTTGTGAAATTTACCTGAAAGACGTGAAAATGCATAGTATTCCTGGAATTTCCTGTCTGCATACTTTCTAATCTCAGCATGTCGGTCCGTTAATGTGAAAGTTGTCCGGTCACGTGATCTACCCACAGACAGTCAAGATAGTCACAAACGATATTTTCCAAACAACATCTCGTTTATGTTATAATCATTTGCCGTTTGGAGCGCTCTCTGCCACTGCCACCTGATACTTGTCATATTTCTTATTTGTCGTCTGTCAGCTTTATATTTGTAAACAAGCAGACGAGTAACCTAGGAAATACGAAATGATCATTTTTGTTCATGTGAACGTTTTATGTGTTTTATTGTTGTTGTTAGTGTTGGTAACAAGTATTATTGAGAGAAATATGAACTTTAATCAAACTATTCATGAATTTAAATGAAATCACACTGTTTGGACTAGTGAAATTTTTTGATATTTTTCATATTTCAAGTATGAATTTAGTTTATAGTCACTGATGCTACATTCTGGTGAGCTGTATAAAGGATCAATTACTAGTTTTTTAACGTGATTTTTCTCATTGAACAGAAAATAACTTGCAAATCCTCACATTGAAGAACTTTTATTTTTTGAAAATCCATTGTGGAATTTTATGAACTCTTGTTTACATACTGAGGGCTATACTCCAATGTAATATCGTGAACTACAATATTCTCTTGTATAAATTATAAACTTTTTTAGAAAGTTGGAAAATTACTTTTTCTTATTTTGAGAATTTTTAATTTAGCTACTTGTAAATATTGCCTTTTACTCTAAATATGTCTCAATGTTTCCAAAGTGGAAGGTTATTATATATGTCTAACCTAGCTCAATATTATTGTTTTCTTTAGTACTGTTAAGTGGGTAGTATTTCTCTGATCAATCTGTTTATGAAAACATTGTTTTATCATGAAGTTTTCCACCTTGGAGCGTCAGAGTAAACTGACCATCAACCGACTTAGAAAAATTAGGGAACGAATTCTAGTTCTTGTTGTTATTCATTATTTATCTGAAGAAAATGTTGTTGAATTAAGTCAATATCAGGAAGAATGTCAAAATAGATATTCAGAATCTGAAAAAGCTTTGTCTTGGTTACTTGCAACGGAAACTTTCTCGGAGGATGATGATGAAGGTATTTGTAAAATTCAAGATACCTTATCTGAAGAGTATATTGCAATGCAAGTTTTGCTCAAACCTGTTCTTAAAAAATATGTAGAAGAGAAACCTCTCAACTTAAGTTCTAGGTCTAGTACATCACTCAAGCTCCCGCCTCGTGTCTTGAAAACATCATGTTAACAAGAAAAATGTTGTTATATCCATATTTGTGCTACGCAAACTGGACTGAGAATTGTGTAAGAAGTTTGAAGATAGTAGGACTCCACATAATCCTAATTTATTTTTCATACGGGGTTTCTGTAGTAGTAAATTGAAGTCTTCATTTTCACTTTGACCCTGCTTGCCCTCTGAAATATTATGAGATTCATTGCTGCAATGAAACATTTTATATCGTTTATTCTGTTGAATCCACTCAATTCTTGGTCACTTAATTTCTGGGTTTTGTTCACTATCTTCTTGTTTAGATTGACTGTCATAATAATCTTCTTCTCCTACATCACTATTATCTTATAAGTGGTCTGTTACTGACATAAGAACATTTGCAGGAAGCATTCTTTGGACGAGACTTGCTTGACACAAGCAAAGCGGCTGGCCAAGATCTCAACAGCAGTAGTGATGAAGGTGACAGTAAAGTTTCTCAGGACAAAACTATAACATTATCTCAGGATGAACTCAAAGTAATTCACTTAATGAAAGTGAAACAAGAATTGCAAGATAAGAAGCCAGAAGATAAATCACCTGCCAAGGTAACTTAGAAGTAAAACAAATTATTAAAAGAGTAAAGTAGTAAAACTAGGAAAGTAGTGAACATTTTAAAACTGTTATGTAACATAACATATCGGAACTTAGAGTATCGATCATCAAAGTGCTATTTGTAACATTTTCTCCTCTAGAATGGGAATTGCAGTTATATAAGGATGCGTGTAGCTGTGCACATGATCTTTATATTTTTGTTTATAGTTGTACTAACCATGTTCCAAAATTAAGACTGTCTCCACTGAGTTAAAAATGGAACTGAAATACTGATACTGAAGATACTGAATACTGATATTGGTATATTGGAGAGATAGTTCATCAGCAAACTACTCTCTCTCTCCCTCCCCCTCTCCCTCTACCTCTCTCCCTCTCCCGAGCCCCCTCCCTCCTGAAGAAAGTGCCAGTGCAACAGAAAATTTGTGTGATTTTCATAATAAGAATGAGCTTTTGTGATTAGTATTATTTTTTTAAATGCAATTGGAATTTTTCTACAGAAATAACCTGCCCGGCTGTATTTTTGGTATTTATTTTGCCTCAATTCGATTCATAAGTCAGCTGTTCAGTTCATGTTTTTAGAAATGCTTTGCTTTAAACTCACATTCCTCACCTCACCATAACCCAACTTGTCAAGGTCATGGGTACAGCTATAAGCCTCCAGCAGTACTTTTCGATAACCTGTTGCGTCATTCCACCACGTTGTGGTAAGGTATTACAATAACCTGCTATTTTTGTAACCTGTTACCAACTTACAACAGATTCAAGTTGAAGTTACAAATATAGTAAATAATCTCGGCACGTTGACGTTCCAGTTTTCCAGACAGTTAGTTTGTTATGGCCTGATGTTACTTAACAGCTCGAAGCCTCAATACGGCTCGTCTAGACAATGTTCCAAGTTACAAAAGATTATGCAGCTATGCCTTACATTACATTATGATTCAGTTACGGGTGTTAGAGCTTGGCTTGTCGTTACAGAGTTACCTCTAAAAGTTCGTTCTGTTACACCTCTGCCACATCGATTATTTAACGGTAACATGTAAGAGTCTAAGTTTCATGCGCAGTTCTGTTTAGTTCTCAGCGTTTTATATTTACTCTCCATTACCACTTGGCGTTGCAGTTATATAAAGTTAGTTATAACTTTAACATGCTTCATGTTACTACAGAGAGTTACAAAAATAACAGGGTATTTTATCTATAACAGGTTATATTGCTGTAACCATTTTATTTATCCTGTTATGTTAAATGACGCTCATATCTTAACTCCTGCACTCATGCAATAATAGTGGTAGGACACTAGTGAAGTAAGTAGAAAAAAATAAGGTAGTACAGACAAAAACCAACAGTTTGCTATAAAAGTAGCAGTCAAAGCTGATACCTATGTTAATGTTATAACGTAACATACATTTGGTTTACTACTAGTATAATACTTGGGGGGCTACCACTAGTGAACTAAACTGAGAGGGAAATGTGCTGAATGTTCAGCACGTAGCAGTGTAGATGTTGAGCCTAGTATAATACTTGGGGGGCTATTGCTTGTAAACTAAACTGAGAGGGAAAGGTGCTGAATGTTCATCACGTAGCAGTGTGTAGATGTTGAGCCTAGTATAATACTTGAGGAGCTACTACTAGTGAACTAAACTGAGAGGGAAATGTGCTGAATGTTCAGCACGTAGCAGTGTAGATGTTGAGCCTAGTATAATACTTGGGGGGCTATTGCTTGTAAACTAAACTGAGAGGGAAAGGTGCTGAATGTTCATCACGTAGCAGTGTGTAGATGTTGAGCCTAGTATAATACTTGGGGGGCTACCACTAGTGAACTAAACTGAGAGGGAAATGTGCTGAATGTTCAGCACGTAGCAGTGTAGATGTTGAGCCTTTAGCACTGTATAATACTTGGGGGGCTACTACTAGTAAACTAAACTGAGAGGGAAAGGTGCTGAATGTTCAGCACGTAGCAGTGTGTAGATGTTGAGCCTAGTATAATACTTGGGGGGGGGGGGGGGCTACTACTAGTAAACTAAACTGAGAGGGAAAGGTGCTGAATGTTCAGCACGTAGCAGTGTGTAGATGTTGAGCCTAGTATAATACTTGAGGAGCTACTGCCAGTAAACTAAACTGAGAGGGAAAGGTGCTGAATGTTCAGCACGTAGCAGTGTGTAGATGTTGAGCCTAGTATAATACTTGAGGAGCTACTGCCAGTAAACTAAACTGAGAGGGAAAGGTGCTGAATGTTCAGCACGTAGCAGTGTGTAGATGTTGAGCCTAGTATAATACTTGAGGAGCTACTGCCAGTAAACTAAACTGAGAGGGAAAGGTGCTGAATGTTCAGCACGTAGCAGTGTGTAGATGTTGAGCCTTAGCCTAGTATAATACTTGAGGGGGCTACTACTAGTAAACTAAACTGAGAGGGAAAGGTGCTGAATGTTCAGCACGTAGCAGTGTGTAGATGTTGAGCCTAGTATAATACTTGAGGGAGCTACTGCTAGTAAACTAAACTGAGAGGGAAAGGTGCTGAATGTTCAGCACGTAGCAGTGTGTAGATGTTGAGCCTAGTATAATACTTGAGGAGCTACTGCCAGTAAACTAAACTGAGAGGGAAAGGTGCTGAATGTTCAGCACGTAGCAGTGTGTAGATGTTGAGCCTAGTATAATACTTGGGGAGGGGCTACTACTAGTAAACTAAACTGAGAGGGAAAGGTGCTGAATGTTCATCACGTAGCAGTGTGTAGATGTTGAGCCTAGTATAATACTTGAGGAGCTACTGGCTAGTAAACTAAACTGAGAGGGAAAGGTGCTGAATGTTCAGCACGTAGCAGTGTGTAGATGTTGAGCCTAGTATAATACTTGAGGGGCTACTACTAGTAAACTAAACTGAGAGGGAAAGGTGCTGAATGTTCAGCACGTAGCAGTGTGTAGATGTTGAGCCTAGTATAATACTTGAGGAGCTACTGCTAGTAAACTAAACTGAGAGGGAAAGGTGCTGAATGTTCAGCACGTAGCAGTGTGTAGATGTTGAGCCTTTAGCACTAGTATAATACTTGGGGGGCTACTACTAGTAAACTAAACTGAGAGGGAAAGGTGCTGAATGTTCAGCACGTAGCAGTGTGTAGATGTTGAGCCTAGTATAATACTTGAGGAGCTACTGCTAGTAAACTAAACTGAGAGGGAAAGGTGCTGAATGTTCAGCACGTAGCAGTGTGTAGATGTTGAGCCTAGTATAATACTTGAGGAGCTACTGCTAGTAAACTAAACTGAGAGGGAAAGGTGCTGAATGTTCAGCACGTAGCAGTGTGTAGATGTTGAGCCTAGTATAATACTTGGGGGGGGGGGGGCTACTACTAGTAAACTAAACTGAGAGGGAAAGGTGCTGAATGTTCAGCACGTAGCAGTGTGTAGATGTTGAGCCTAGTATAATACTTGAGGAGCTACTGCTAGTAAACTAAACTGAGAGGGAAAGGTGCTGAATGTTCAGCACGTAGCAGTGTGTAGATGTTGAGCCTAGTATAATACTTGAGGGAGCTACTACTAGTAAACTAAACTGAGAGGGAAAGGTGCTGAATGTTCAGCACGTAGCAGTGTGTAGATGTTGAGCCTAGTATAATACTTGAGGAGCTACTGCCAGTAAACTAAACTGAGAGGGAAAGGTGCTGAATGTTCAGCACGTAGCAGTGTGTAGATGTTGAGCCTAGTATAATACTTGAGGAGCTACTGCTAGTAAACTAAACTGAGAGGGAAAGGTGCTGAATGTTCAGCACGTAGCAGTGTAGATGTTGAGCCTAGTATAATACTTGGGGGGCTACTGCTAGTAAACTAAACTGAGAGGGAAAGGTGCTGAATGTTCAGCACGTAGCAGTGTGTAGATGTTGAGCCTAGTATAATACTTGAGGAGCTACTACTAGTAAACTAAACTGAGAGGGAAAGGTGCTGAATGTTCAGCACGTAGCAGTGTGTAGATGTTGAGCCTAGTATAATACTTGGGGGGCTACTACTAGTAAACTAAACTGAGAGGGAAAGGTGCTGAATGTTAATCACGTAGCAGTGTGTAGATGTTGAGCCTAGTATAATACTTGGGGGGCTACTACTAGTAAACTAAACTGAGAGGGAAAGGTGCTGAATGTTCAGCACGTAGCAGTGTGTAGATGTTGAGCCTAGTATAATACTTGAGGAGCTACTGCTAGTAAACTAAACTGAGAGGGAAAGGTGCTGAATGTTCATCACGTAGCAGTGTGTAGATGTTGAGCCTAGTATAATACTTGAGGAGCTACTGCTAGTAAACTAAACTGAGAGGGAAAGGTGCTGAATGTTCAGCACGTAGCAGTGTGTAGATGTTGAGCCTAGTATAATACTTGGGGGGGGGGGGCTACTACTAGTAAACTAAACTGAGAGGGAAAGGTGCTGAATGTTCAGCACGTAGCAGTGTGTAGATGTTGAGCCTAGTATAATACTTGAGGAGCTACTGCCAGTAAACTAAACTGAGAGGGAAAGGTGCTGAATGTTCATCACGTAGCAGTGTGTAGATGTTGAGCCTAGTATAATACTTGAGGAGCTACTGCTAGTAAACTAAACTGAGAGGGAAAGGTGCTGAATGTTCAGCACGTAGCAGTGTGTAGATGTTGAGCCTAGTATAATACTTGGGGGGGGGGGGGCTACTACTAGTAAACTAAACTGAGAGGGAAAGGTGCTGAATGTTCAGCACGTAGCAGTGTGTAGATGTTGAGCCTAGTATAATACTTGAGGAGCTACTGCCAGTAAACTAAACTGAGAGGGAAAGGTGCTGAATGTTCAGCACGTAGCAGTGTGTAGATGTTGAGCCTAGTATAATACTTGGGGGGGGGGGGCTACTACTAGTAAACTAAACTGAGAGGGAAAGGTGCTGAATGTTCAGCACGTAGCAGTGTGTAGATGTTGAGCCTAGTATAATACTTGAGGAGCTACTGCCAGTAATCTAAACTGAGAGGGAAAGGTGCTGAATGTTCATCACGTAGCAGTGTGTAGATGTTGAGCCTAGTATAATACTTGAGGAGCTACTGCTAGTAAACTAAACTGAGAGGGAAAGGTGCTGAATGTTCATCACGTAGCAGTGTGTAGATGTTGAGCCTAGTATAATACTTGGGGGGAGGGGGCTACTACTAGTAAACTAAACTGAGAGGGAAAGGTGCTGAATGTTCATCACGTAGCAGTGTGTAGATGTTGAGCCTTTAGCACTAGTATAATACTTGGGGGGCTACTACTAGTAAAATAAACTGAGAGGGAAAGGTGCTGAATGTTCAGCACGTAGCAGTGTGTAGATGTTGAGCCTAGTATAATACTTGAGGAGCTACTGCTAGTAAACTAAACTGAGAGGGAAAGGTGCTGAATGTTCAGCACGTAGCAGTGTGTAGATGTTGAGCCTAGTATAATACTTGAGGAGCTACTGCCAGTAAACTAAACTGAGAGGGAAAGGTGCTGAATGTTCAGCACGTAGCAGTGTGTAGATGTTGAGCCTAGTATAATACTTGAGGAGCTACTGCTAGTAAACTAAACTGAGAGGGAAAGGTGCTGAATGTTCAGCACGTAGCAGTGTGTAGATGTTGAGCCTAGTATAATACTTGGGGGGGGGGGGCTACTACTAGTAAACTAAACTGAGAGGGAAAGGTGCTGAATGTTCAGCACGTAGCAGTGTGTAGATGTTGAGCCTAGTATAATACTTGAGGAGCTACTGCCAGTAATCTAAACTGAGAGGGAAAGGTGCTGAATGTTCAGCACGTAGCAGTGTGTAGATGTTGAGCCTAGTATAATACTTGAGGAGCTACTGCCTAGTAAACTAAACTGAGAGGGAAAGGTGCTGAATGTTCAGCACGTAGCAGTGTGTAGATGTTGAGCCTAGTATAATACTTGAGGAGCTACTGCCAGTAAACTAAACTGAGAGGGAAAGGTGCTGAATGTTCATCACGTAGCAGTGTGTAGATGTTGAGCCTAGTATAATACTTGAGGAGCTACTGCCAGTAAACTAAACTGAGAGGGAAAGGTGCTGAATGTTCAGCACGTAGCAGTGTGTAGATGTTGAGCCTAGTATAATACTTGGGGGGGGGGGGGCTACTACTAGTAAACTAAACTGAGAGGGAAAGGTGCTGAATGTTCAGCACGTAGCAGTGTGTAGATGTTGAGCCTAGTATAATACTTGGGGGGCTACTACTAGTAAACTAAACTGAGAGGGAAAGGTGCTGAATGTTAATCACGTAGCAGTGTGTAGATGTTGAGCCTAGTATAATACTTGGGGGGCTACTACTAGTAAACTAAACTGAGAGGGAAAGGTGCTGAATGTTCAGCACGTAGCAGTGTGTAGATGTTGAGCCTAGTATAATACTTGAGGAGCTACTACTAGTAAACTAAACTGAGAGGGAAAGGTGCTGAATGTTCAGCACGTAGCAGTGTGTAGATGTTGAGCCTAGTATAATACTTGAGGAGCTACTGCCAGTAAACTAAACTGAGAGGGAAAGGTGCTGAATGTTCAGCACGTAGCAGTGTGTAGATGTTGAGCCTAGTATAATACTTGGGGGGGGGGGGGGCTACAACTAGTAAACAAAACTGAGAGGGAAAGGTGCTGAATGTTCAGCACGTAGCAGTGTGTAGATGTTGAGCCTAGTATAATACTTGAGGAGCTACTGCCAGTAATCTAAACTGAGAGGGAAAGGTGCTGAATGTTCATCACGTAGCAGTGTGTAGATGTTGAGCCTAGTATAATACTTGAGGAGCTACTGCTAGTAAACTAAACTGAGAGGGAAAGGTGCTGAATGTTCAGCACGTAGCAGTGTGTAGATGTTGAGCCTAGTATAATACTTGGGGGGGGGGGGGGGGGCTACAAAAAGTAAACTAAACTGAGAGGGAAAGGTGCTGAATGTTCATCACGTAGCAGTGTGTAGATGTTGAGCCTTTAGCACTAGTATAATACTTGGGGGGCTACTACTAGTAAAATAAACTGAGAGGGAAAGGTGCTGAATGTTCAGCACGTAGCAGTGTGTAGATGTTGAGCCTAGTATAATACTTGAGGAGCTACTGCTAGTAAACTAAACTGAGAGGGAAAGGTGCTGAATGTTCAGCACGTAGCAGTGTGTAGATGTTGAGCCTAGTATAATACTTGAGGAGCTACTGCAGTAAACTAAACTGAGAGGGAAAGGTGCTGAATGTTCAGCACGTAGCAGTGTGTAGATGTTGAGCCTAGTATAATACTTGAGGAGCTACTGCTAGTAAACTAAACTGAGAGGGAAAGGTGCTGAATGTTCAGCACGTAGCAGTGTGTAGATGTTGAGCCTAGTATAATACTTGAGGAGCTACTGCTAGTAAACTAAACTGAGAGGGAAAGGTGCTGAATGTTCAGCACGTAGCAGTGTGTAGATGTTGAGCCTAGTATAATACTTGAGGAGCTACTACTAGTAAAATAAACTGAGAGGGAAAGGTGCTGAATGTTCAGCACGTAGCAGTGTAGATAACCTTTCAACTAAAAATAGTGTGGTGTCAGCTGCCAATAAACTGTAATAAAGGGAAAATTGCTGAGTGTTCAGCATGTAGCATTGTGTTGGTAACTTGTAAATTAAAAATGCTCCTGTCTCAACTACTAGTAAACTAAGAAGAAAGGGTGCTAAATTTTCAGAATGGTTTGTGTATAGTAAATATGAAAAAATGTTCCCTGTATGTTATCTTGTTTATTTCATTTATAGTATAACTCTCCAAGAATTAATTTTGTTGGCACTGCATTTACGTTCTTGTGTTAAAAGTAATATGCTAATATTTCTAGGAACAGTCAATTTAAAGTTCTATGGTTTTGATTTTTATGTACCAGAATCTATTTTAAGTTGATTTTACATTGTCCAACTTTAAATTATTTTTCTGTGGCATCAGAAGGAAGACTCGTGCAGTGAAGGCGAAGATCTGAAGGACATTTTACATCTACCAGACAATCTGCTCGATACAGAGTTGGTAAACACCATCATGACAGAGACGGGCAAGAGTGACTCTCTTATCACTGGTAAGCTCAGTCATTATTATCTTTACCGCTGTTATATATTAGTAAGCAACTTTAGGTTCTTTGGTACTTGGTCAGGACTCAGTTTAATGGGCGAGATAGACCTAGGAAGTTAGTACTAAACACAAGACTACATAAATAGTTGTACACAATCAACTCCATCAGTTGGTTGAATGGTTACACTAATGCCACCAACAATGATTGTTGACTTGTGTAAAGTGGACTTACCTTATTAGGTAAGGTTACCACCGATTTGCCGATATTGCCAGTAAGTTAATCAGAACTAAATATCTCAAGAAGAAAATAAAGTAGGATACAACTAAGTAAAAAATATTCATATTCAGTATTTTATTTGGATTTTACAATAAAGTTGTAAAGTACAAAAAGGTTCGACATAAAGACAATTATTTTTATCACACATTTAGTGTTAATTGTTTATTTATAGACTGTAAATTTGTGCAAATGTTTCACCAACAATCTGCTCAATTTTTCAACAGCTAAATAAAACATTCATCAGTATTACAATATTTTCTATTTTCTCAATGAGATAGTTTCCAGTCTTCAATCACACTGCAAAATATAGTTTAAATAGGGCTTTGAATAGAAACTACATTTATTTTACTGACTTATGAAAGCATATTTTATAGTTTAATATATAATATTTTACAGAATCGGAGGAGCGTGGACCATCCACAACTGCTAAAGATGAGCTCTCTGAGATATTAGGCCCTCACTTCAACTTAATGGACAGTATGGTGCGGCAGACAGGTACTAATTGCCTATTGATTTAAAAACTTACATAAGCATCAGTTTTACATAATTAATTCTGTACATATGCATTTAGGCACACTTGACATGGTGCTCTAACCCAGCAAATTGGGGACGTATTTTCGTATTTTAGAAATCGTAGGCAATAGGTTCATATCTCTGTCCTTTTAATACCAACAAGATGTCCCCTCAATGGTTGCCATCGACTTAGATACTTCTAGATAAATCTGGGATGTCCATGTTGGATGGTGGTCAGTGTCCGGAGTTGTCTAGGGAAGAGAACTGATTATCAGGCTTGTTGTCAGTAAGCTGAAAATTAGACCAATACTATGTGGTTCATAATCCACATTATGCTGTTGGTCCTGGCTATTGGACTATTAAGAAATCACCCTTTCTGAGCATAAGTTAAAACTAAAAAGTAACCAGACTACTCAGGTCATCCACACTCATTCTACACCAGGCAATTATTCGTGTTTGCATTAAAATATGCACAAGGTGTGTCTTTTTTTATATTTAAATCGTGTATACAGTTTGTGAATGGATACTGTTGTTAATTTGAGTGTCTGAATATATATGTAAATCACCACTTTCACTGAAAATTTGTATTTCTAAAAAGTCTAAAACATCAATAACCTATCGACATGGGCAAAGCCTGAATACCTCAAACTTGTATATAATATAAATAGTTGTAAAAACCTATTTAGGTAAACTGGTGGGATAAAACTTTGTTCAGAATATAAACTCTTGTATTTCAAATGAAGTCTTTTGTCTATGTTAAATGAAGTGTAAACTCATTTTTAAAAACTATCTCCCCTTAGTAATCTTTACCTGTTTATTATAATTAATTTAATTTTGAAAATTTACTGTAGCTATATTATAAACATTAAAGTTAAATATCATTAAGCAGTTTATAAGATGTACTTCAGCTTTTATTTCTCAATTATTACGTTGTGTATTGAAGGTCTGCCCAATATGGATTGCAAGGACGTAGAGGAAATATTCAAAGGTGTGTTAACAGATGAGGTGGGTGCAGGCACAGACTACAACCCACAAACTCTCGCCCACGGTCCTGCACCAGTCATATCCACGACCCCCACACATGCCCCCTCTGGTAAGTTTAACGTTATTCATGTGTTTCTTCAATAATTAATTTCCTCAATAATTTTCTTAATGGTGTTTCTTGGAAATACTATACTTCTTACTACTAGTGTTGTGAGTATGTTTGCGTATTAGTTGACGTGTGACGAGATGAGTGACGTGTGAGTATGCAAGTCGAATGTAGTATGATGGGGCATGGAAGTGTATTGAAAGTAACAAATGAATGAACAAAGGAAGTTAGGACTGTCAGTGCTTTGAGTTTGATAAGAGTAAACATTGATTTAATCTATCACTAGGATAAAACTAAATTGTATTTCATTAGTATATCTGTAATATAACTTTGTATAATTTCATTAAAGATGAGCTCTCTGAGATCTTAGGCCCTCACTTCAACCTAATGGTCAGTATGGTGTGGCAGACAGGTACTAATTGCCTACTGATTTAAAAACTTACATAAGCATCAGTTTTACATAATTTATTCTGTATGTACATACGCATTTAGGTACACTTGACATGGTGCTTTTACCCATTTTGGAAATCGTGGCCAATATTTTATTTATTCATTCATAAGACCCTGATTGTCAAGATATAGGTGAATATGGATTTCGAATATGTTCTGATCTCTGTCCTCTTAATACCAACAAGGTGTCCCCTCAATGGTTGCCATAGACTTAGATACTTCTAGATAAGTCTGGGATGTCCATGATGGATGGTGGTCAGTGTCAGGAGTTGTCTAGGGAAGAAAACTCATTATCAGGCTTGTCAGTAAGCTGAAAATCAGTCCAATACTATGTGGTTCGTAATCTACATTATGCTGTTGGTTCTTAATATACCTTTGTAAATTACAGTGACTCATCTACATGCATAGGCTTGGAAGATAATCTTTCCAAAATATATGTTTGTTTTACTATTATTTGTTTGGTTGTTGTTTTGTTCTTAGCTGCATATCTATAGGAAAGTGAATAGACATGTTTAAAAAATAGTTAATGGGGATTTATAAGATAATTTTTAGGTAAATAAATGGATAGTTAGGTCATGCATAGTTTCCTAAAAATCTACGATTAAATGAAGCTTCAGAGAGTATTTTAATATACCTTACATTACATCACTAGTTACACTGAAAGGTGTTAAGGTGTATTACCTTATTTAATCACGGCGAACACGTTTTCGGACGCTAGCTATGCGTCCATCATCTGGCTGGGTCTGAGTTGCAACATAAACAAAGGACTCCATATAGGTATTTGGGAAAATATGAATATTTATTAAAATAAAGTTAAAAATTTATTAATACCTGAACAAAAACAAATAAATACAAAACAGGACAAAACATTTAATACAATCAAAATTCAACATCTTAAAGAAGACACAACCAGTTAAGACGAACCAGAAAATTAATGCCAGAAATCCCGAACAGATGACCCGGCGCCACCTCCCTAAATTCCAGACAAGACGTTCCAGCCATATACATGCCAAGAAAACCAAGGCAGTTCACTCCGCAACTCAGACCCGGCCTGATGATGGACGCACAGCTAGCGTCCGAAAACGTGTTTGCCGCAATTAAATAAGGTAAATACACCTTAACACCTTTCAGTGTAACTATTGATGAAGTGTAAGTGAAGTGAAAGGAAACCAAGTTGCTCTGTTTTATAAACATTTAATATATCTATATATATATAAAAAAAAAACTAGTCTTAAGTCTGCATACTTGTGAATGGTTTCGTGTTGCTCTTTGCTGTTTGACTGAATGTAATAATGGTTGTTGTTTTCAGTTATACATGGAAGACCACCAGCTCTCCCCCAGCCAACTTTGTCATCACCAATCACTTTCACAGGAAATACTCCGTATCGTTCAGACTATTCTAGGTAAGAACGTGTTAAATGGTAGTTTTATTTAATGGGACTCCATAAAATTTGGGGCAAGTCTGTTAAAAGGTAAGTTTTCTGACACTATCTCTTATATAAATTAAGTGTTTGTTTCGTAGTTCCACCATAGTAGCATATTCCTATTAAAACATCAGTTTTTAAATTTTGTTAGTGATAAGGTTTAAGAGATGGCTTGAAAACCCTAACATCGCTAGTTGAGTTTTATGTTCAACAGAGATATTTTTTATTAAATTTAATTTCATTACATTTTATATTAAATTCTTATTCAGTTGTGCCCCATGCACTTTTCAAATGCGGATTTGTATTATTTACTCATTGAATTATTGTGTGATGTTTGCAGTGGGCAGAGCTGGAATGAGGACAACGACTTAGACTCCCAAAACCCCATATGTATTGAGACTGATGAGACTCTGGGCACGGGAGCCACCATCGGTATGGTTCTCTATGCTAATGTCACTCATCCTGAATGGAAAAAGGAATACCCAGGTAAATATGATGAGTTTGAACAATTGTGTTACATGTCTTGTTACTTTATAAATATTAAAAGTCTGTACTACAAGAATGTTTTTTTATAAAATTCTGGTTTGGAATGTGGCTTTGAGCAGTTTATATTTATTTATTTATTTTTTTTTTTTTGCTTCAAATTCATGTAAATGTTTGAAAAATTGACAACAATGAATAAAAGGATTATAAGAAAGAGACAAGTACTTCGTTAAAAAGAAAAACAAATCAGAAATTGATAAAATTTGGATTGTGTTGATTAACTCCTTAACCGTTGCTGTTATGCAAAAATGATTTCAGCTGAAATACCCTAAGTGTCGTATATGTGTGATATTCTTGTATTGTGTGATAGGTCGTATAGGTGTGGGTGGCATTGGCATGATGTGTGATATTCTTCCGTTTTTTTATGGATCTCTAAAGGATGACTCTTAGTTATTAATAAACTAATACTGATTGTAGAAGGAGATGGCCAGATGTTTACAGCTCACCAGATTTTTGGACAACTACAACAGAAGCAAGTTTATCATGTTATAATCAGTACCAAAAGACAAGTTTGTATTGACATCAGCTGTTTGTTTTTAGGGTGTTAATATGATTTTATTTACAGTGGCTGATATTAGAGTAATATAAAAGTAACATAAGATTATATTTAGAAATTCATAGTTCAAAAATTAATTATTTCGTAACAAACTTTTTAAAAAGACAGCGACTTAAATGGTGACCTTGTTGACAACCTGAATGACAGTGACTTAAATGATGACCCTGTTGTTCAAGCTGTAACCGCAGATTGATTGTTCAAGCTGTAACCACAGATTGATTGTTCAAGCTGTGACCACAGTTGACTGTTCAAGATGTGACCACCGATTGATTGTTCAAGCTGTAACCGCAGATTGATTGTTCAACCTGTAACCACACATTGATTATTGAAGCTGTAACCACAGATTGATTGTTCAAGTTGTAACCGCAGGTTGACTGTTCAAGCTGTAACCGCAGGTTGACTGTTCAAGCTGTAACCGCATATTGATTGTTCAGGCTGTAACTAAAGATTGATTGTTCAAGCTGTGACCATTGATTGATTATTGTGATTTTGGTCTCGCTTTCTTGTACACGGTCAATGAAGGATGGGCCTTTCTGTACCTTGCACTTTGCTTTTTGTAATTTTATATTTATATATTATCAAATTCACATATTCATTAAGTATCAGCATATGTTTTTGTTGAACAGGATTAAGGCTTAATGATGGACCTTAATCAAATTAAAACAATTTTACAACAATTCATAAAGCATACAAAATAATTATTTGTGCTTTTTTCAAGCCAATATAATTTCTATAAACTACAATCAGTTGTTAATTATTAATAATATTTTATGTATATTGATTAATTAAGTCATAATCTTGTTAGTCAGAACTAAAACAAAAAAGGACGGCCGAGTGGTCTAAGGCATCAGGACTTTGAGCTTGGGTTAGAGATAGTGCTGGTTCGAATCCGGCCTAGACTGGAAGATTTATCAGTAATATTCACCTTCTACTGTAATGGTTCACCACCTTACTCAAATAAGTTCCTCGCACAGATCAATAGTCTAAGAGGAATGGGCAGAGTAAGGGTAAGAAGGAGATCGACCTCTCCTTAAAAAAAAGTTACTTTAGGAACTCTTTGGTTAAGTAAAATATATTTAATAAGTTTCATGTTAGACAGCCTTATTATAGGCGATTTATCTTTTAGCGGCATCAGTCTGTTATTGAATTGCTTACCAATTACTGTAATGGTGTGAGTTTTTAAGAAAAGATGTTCTCTAGATAGAGAAGTGTTGAATTAGTAGTATGAATGAGTGTTTTTAAGAATCACTCAGCTGTGGGTATTGAAATCCTGCTGCGCCAATACCCACAAAACAAAGGATCTCTTCCTGGACATATTTATATAGTTAATATAGTTTTCAAATAATTCAGTTGGGTTCAGGAATATTTCATTCCTGAATAGTTACAAGTTGTGTTGAAATCTTGATAAAAAAAGCATCATTATGATAACAGTGTGAGTCTTATTTTGTAATAGTCACTAAAATTCTATTTCACCAAGATATCATTTAAATTAAATACCATAATTTTGTAATTTATGAAGTAGCAAAATTGTAGTGTTTACGAAACAAAAAGTATTCGTTTGATATATGAATGTGTGTTGGCAGTGTTTTTGGACAGAGCTCAGCAAATGTTGAAGGCTTGGAACAACCTGTCCCATGAGCAGATTGGTCTTTTCACGAGGCAAGCTCGGGAAAACAGAATGGCTCTACGTGTCAAGAGGGCGCAGGTATAAATCACATACATGTTAAACATTACTGAGGGCTTCAAAGTCGGTGCTTGGATCCAATCACAAGACAGGCATGCTTGTGTTTTTTCCATCACGATACATGATTCTCATCATTTAAAATAATCATGTTAATTTATAATTAAGATAGTAAATTTGGATTTTGCAATCCTTTAATAAGTTAATTCATACAGTTCTGCTTACTCATGGGTGGCATATGTGACCTAGGAAGTAAGGGCTGTTGTCTCATATATCCTTGTAAGTTGTGTGTACATTTGAACAAGCGTGCACAGTATTCTTTTCGAACAAGAATGATTAAGTAACTAACCTGTATGCTTAACTGTGCATCTTTAGATTGCTTTAGTTTATTTAATCACCTTCAGCTTGTAAAATACATTCAATAAAACATATTTTTTTAAATCAAAGAAGCATGACTGTTTCAAAGAGTGAAGGTATAGTGAGTCGGAGAGCTCAGAGATAGTTGTGTAAACATTTATTACAAAGGACACGATTGACCCTTACTAATAACTAAAGCTTCCGGTAACGACCGTGTCAAGGTGTTATCTACAATATTTACATCACCAAACTTTTCACCCATGCTGTGATGTGGCCTCAGTGGTATTGCTGAGACTTGAGTTACGTTTGGTGATATAAATATTGTAGACAATACCTTGAAGTGGTCGTTACCGGAAGCTTTAGTTATTAGTAATGACTCCAGCTGCTTAAGCCTACTGGTTGACTCTGTGCATTTGCTGAAATTGTTGAGTACTGACACATGTAACAAGTTCCTTCTAAAGAGTTCAATGATATAGTTTCTCAATGTCTGGGTTTCAAAGAAATTTTGTATAGCAGACACCTAAATACACGAGAAGTGCCCTGGAGATAGGGGATATCATGGATCTTCTACCTTAAGGAGTTTTCTTGTCATTTATACTCGCCAACGTTTTTATCATCACAGATGGTTGACCGCCATTGGCCTTCGTTCATAATCACCTGACCTCTCTTACTCATTTTCACGCCTTAACTTCATTCAATGCGTTATCACCATAAACTACATAAAACTAACAGTGAACGTATTTTTTATAAACCTTGAATGTTTCTTGTATCAAAAAATGTATCAATGACCATATCTCAGACATACCAATTGATTCAATAAACTTTATCATTTTAAAGGCGCACAGTTAAGCATATTACTTAGTTACAGAGCTGCGACTGCTTCATAATTGCCAGGAGGTAGTGTACACAATCATCTCAGTGTGTCTGCAACATATGAGGTTCTACAACTTATAGACCCTTATTTATAAATGTTACTTGTATACCCAGCTATAATGAGTCTGTTATGATTGTGAAAAGTTTTGCTTTGGTAGTTTGATAGGGAATTTTATTGCTTCTATTGTTTAAAAAGCAACACAGTGTTTCAACAAGTATAAAATTGTCAATATCCTCAGGTGTTCTACTTCCTGCAAGTAAAAACTTATGACTAGGTCCATTATAAGAGGGCTGGGGATTCAGTTCTTCATTGGGGTCATCCCTTATGTAGTGATACAGGTTTACAGGTCCCTCATATCTTTTTAGTAGAATACTCTAATAGTTAAGTTGATTTAATCTTAGAATCAGTTTTTATAAAAATATAGGATATTAAGTAAAGTAGTAAATTACACTCGAGGACCACAGGAGATTTATAACCATGGAAATATTGTATAGGTTTGATAAGAATGTAGGGTATTAAGTAAAGTAGTAAGTTACTCTTGAGGACCACAGGAGTTTTATAACCGTGGAAATATTGTATAGGTTTGATAAGAATGTGCGGTATTAAGTAAAGTAGTAAGTTACTCTTGAGGACCACAGAAGTTTTATAACCGTGGAAATGTTGTATAGGTTTGATAAGAATGTACGGTATTAAGTTAAGTAGTAAGTTACTCTTGAGGACCACAGAAGTTTTATAACCGTGGAAATATTGTATAGGTTTGATAAGAATGTACGTTATTAAGTAAAGTAGTAAGTTACTCTTGAGGACCACAGAAGTTTTATAACCGTGGAAATATTGTATAGGTTTGATAAGAATGTACGGTATTAAGTAAAGTAGTAAGTTACTCTTGAGGACCACAGAAGTTTTATAACTGTTGAAATATTGTATAGGTTTTTATGAGAATGTAGGGTATGAAGTAAAGTAGTAAGTTACACTTGAGGTCTACAGGAGTTTTATGTTGAAATATTGTATAGGTTTTTATGAGAATGTAGGGTATGAAGTAAAGTAGTAAGTTACACTTGAGGTGTACAGGAGTTTTATAACTGTTGAAATATTGTATAGGTTTTTATGAGAATGTAGGGTATGAAGTAAAGTAGTAAGTTACACTTGAGGTCTACAGGAGTTTTATAACTGTTGAAATATTGTATAGGTTTTTATGAGAATGTAGGGTATGAAGTAAAGTAGTAAGTTACAATTGAGGTCTACAGGAGTTTTATAACCATGGAAATATTGTATAGGTTTGATAAGAATGTAGGGTATGAAGTAAAGTAGTAAGTTACAATTGAGGTCTACAGGAGTTTTATAACCATGGAAATATTGTATAGGTTTTTATGAGAATGTAGGGTATGAAGTAAAGTAGTACAAGTAGGTCTAGCAGTGAGTTACTGTTTTAAAAATATAGGTATTATATAATGTTATGAAGTTAAATAAGTAATATTAACTTAAGGTTACAGGAGTTTTATAATTGTTGAATATGTATATGTTTTTATAGAAGTAGGGTAGAAGTAAAGTAAGTTACACTGAGTCTACAGGTTATAATGTTAAATATTGTTAGGTTTTGAGAATGTAGTGAATAAAGTGTTTACGGACAAGGATTTATAATATAGTTTTAGAAGTAGGGTTTTAAAGTAGTAAGTACACTGATTACAATTTTATAAGTTAATTTTTTTTAAATGGTTAAAAAGTATAAGACATTGATCACAGTTTTATATGTGAAATTTGTATATTTTTATAAATGTAGGAAGAAGTAATAGTAAGTTACTTGAGCTACAGGAGTTTTATAACGTGAATATTGTAGGTTTTTGAAATTGGTATGAAGTAAGTTGAGTTTTGAGCACAGGAGTTTTAATGTTAAATTGATATTTTTGAGAATGTATATGAAGTAAAGTATAAGTTACACTTGAGCCACAGGATTTTTATAACGTTGAATAGTGTTTTTTATTTAGAATTAGGGTAGATAAATAGTGTACATTAGGTACAGGTTATTGAAATTTATGTTATAATGTAGGATGAAAATTGACACTTAGACAGGTTTAAACTTTGAATATTATAGTTTTGAGGTAGGTATAAGTAATAGTAAGTTAATTGAGTCTAAGGTTTTTAGTTAATATTTAGGTTTTTTAATTTGAATAAGTATAGTTAACTTGAGACCCGAGTTTTATAAGTTAATATTTAAGTTTTTAAAGGTATGAAGTAGTATTACATGAGGTCTACAGATTTAGGAAATATTGATTTTTATGAGAATAGGTATGAAAGTATATACACGGCACAGGTTTTAACGTTGAAAATGATAGGTTTTATGAGAATTGGTTGAATAAATAGTAGTTACTGGTCACAGGTTTTATAACTGTTAATTGTATAGTTTTTATGAATTGGGATGAAGTAAAGTATAGTTACACTTGAGCCACGGGTTTTATAACTTTGACAATGTAGGTTTTTAGAGTATATAAGTAAATATTTACACTTAGGTCCAGGGTTTATAACTTTAAAATTGTTAGTTTAAAATGTAGGGATGAAAATAGTGAGTTACACTTGAGCCCAGGTTTAAACTGTTGAAATTGTAAGGTTTTATGAGAAGTAGTATAAGTAATTAGTTACACTTAGGCAATTTATAAATTGAAAATGTATAGGTTTATGAATATTGAATAAGGTATACATGAGCACAGATTTTAAGTTAAATTTGTATAGGTTTTTATGAATGTAGATAAAGTAGTTACACTGAGGTCCAGGATTTTAACTTTGAAATATGTATAGTTTTAGGAATGTTTTAAAAAGTGTATGAAGTACACTTGGGCAAGGTTTTATAACTGTTGAAATTTGTATAGTTTTTATAAATGTTATAAGTAAAGATAAGTAACGAGCTACAGATTTTATAACTGAGAAATTTGTATAGTTTATGAGAATGAGTTAATAAAGTAGTATTACATTGAGTCACAAGTTTAAACTGTTTAAATTGTAAGGTTTATGAAATGTAGGTAAGTAAAATAAGTAAATGATTACAATTTTAATGAGAAATATGTAGTTTTTAGAATGGGTATAGTAATTAGTTACTTGAGCACAATTTAAATGTTGAAAATTAAGTTTATAGATAGGGATAAGTAAGTATAGTTAATAGTCACAGGATTTTATAACTTGAAATATTGTATAGGTTTTTATAAATTAGGAAGTAAAGTAGTATACATTGAGGCAAGAGTTTAAATTGAAATATTTATAGTTTTGAAATGTAGGTATAAGAAAGTAGTAAGTACACTGAGCACAGGTTTTATAACTTAAATATTTATATTTTATGAGAATGTATGTTAATAAAGTAGGTAACTTGAGTCACAGGAGTTAAACTGTTGAATATTGATAGTTTTTAGGAAGGTATAAAGTATAAGTACATTAGGCCACAGTGTTTAACTGTTATTTGTAGGTTTAGGAATTAGGGATGTAGTAAAGATTAATACATTGAGGCACAGAGTTTAATAACTGTTGAAATATTGTATAGGTTTTTATGAGAATGTATGGTATAAAGTAAAGTAGTAAGTTACACTTGAGGACCACAGGAGTTTTATAACTGTTGAAATATTGTATAGGTTTGATAAGAATGTAGGGTATGAAGTAAAGTAGTAAGTTACACTTGAGGTCTACAGGAGTTTTATAACTGTTGAAATATTGTATAGGTTTTTATGAGAATGTATGGTATAAAGTAAAGTAGTAAGTTACACTTGAGGTCTACAGGATTTTAATAACTATTGAAATATTGTATAGGTTTTTATGAGAATGTATGGTATAAAGTAAAGTAGTAAGTTACACTTGAGGTCCTACAGGAGTTTTATAACTGTTGAAATATTGTATAGGTTTTTATGAGAATGTAGGGTATGAAGTAAAGTAGTGAGTTACACTTGAGGACCACAGGAGTTTTATAACCTGTTGAAATATTGTATAGGTTTTTATGAGAATGTAGGGTGTGAAGTAAAGTATTAAGTTACACTTGAGGTCTACAGGAGTTTTATAACTGTTGACATATTGTATAGGTTTTTATGAGAATGTAGGGTATGAAGTAAAGTAGTAAGTTACACTTGAGGTCTACAGGAGTTTTATAACTGTTGAAATATTGTATAGGTTTTTATGAGAATGTAGGGTATGAAGTAAAGTAGTAAGTTACACTTGAGGACCACAGGAGTTTTATAACTGTTGAAATATTGTATAGGTTTTTATGAGAATGTAGGGTATGAAGTAAAGTAGTAAGTTACACTTGAGGTCTACAGGAGTTTTATAACTGTTGAAATATTGTATAGGTTTTTATGAGAATGTAGGGTATGAAGTAAAGTAGTGAGTTACACTTGAGGTCTACAGGAGTTTTATAACTGTTGAAATATTGTATAGGTTTTTATGAGAATGTAGGGTATGAAGTAAAGTAGTAAGTTACACTTGAGGTCTACAGGAGTTTTATAACTGTTGAAATATTGTATAGGTTTTTATGAGAATGTAGGGTATGAAGTAAAGTAGTAAGTTACACTTGAGGTCCTACAGGAGTTTTATAACTGTTGAAATATTGTATAGGTTTTTATGAGAATGTAGGGTATGAAGTAAAGTAGTAAGTTACACTTGAGGTCTACAGGAGTTTTATAACTGTTGAAATATTGTATAGGTTTTTATGAGAATGTAGGGTATGAAGTAAAGTAGTAAGTTACACTTGAGGTCTACAGGAGTTTTATAACTGTTGAAATATTGTATAGGTTTTTATGAGAATGTAGGGTATGAAGTAAAGTAGTAAGTTACACTTGAGGTCTACAGGAGTTTTATAACTGTTGAAATATTGTATAGGTTTTTATGAGAATGTAGGGTATGAAGTAAAGTAGTAAGTTACACTTGAGGTCCTACAGGAGTTTTATAACTGTTGAAATATTGTATAGGTTTTTATGAGAATGTAGGGTATGAAGTAAAGTAGTAAGTTACACTTGAGGTCTACAGGAGTTTTATAACTGTTGAAATATTGTATAGGTTTTTATGAGAATGTAGGGTATGAAGTAAAGTAGTAAGTTACACTTGAGGTCTACAGGAGTTTTTAAACTGTTGAAATATTGTATAGGTTTTATGAAATGTAAGTTATAATTTATTTAAGTATACAACGTCCAATTTTTAATTATTTATTTTTAGTTTTTAAATAGAAAGTACGGGTATGAGTGTAGTAAGTTAACTTTTTTATCTTAACAAGTTGTATAATGAAAATTTGTAAGATAAAGTATAAACAAATGTATTAAGTTTAGCACTTAAAAAGGAAATTTATTAATCTTTAAATTTTATGTTTTTTGAGAATGTATTATAATAAAGATTAGTAATTACATTAAACAAGTTTATAGTAACTTGAATTACTTTTTATTTAGGGTTTTTAGTTAAAAGGGAAATGTATTATTAAAAATATAAAATTCTGAAGTTATTTTTATTTTATTATTTTTTTTTTTAAATGATATGTGTTTAAGTGTTGTTTCATTGAATAAAGGATTTTTTAAGTTAATATTGTTAGTGAAGAATGTTAGAGAAATGTATTAAGTTACGGAGGTCTACAGGAGTTTTATAACTGTTGACATATTGTATAGGTTTTTATGAGAATGTAGGGTATGAAGTAAAGTAGTAAGTTACACTTGAGGTCCACAGGTGTTTTATAACTGTTGACATATTGTATAGGTTTTTATGAGAATGTAGGGTATGAAGTAAAGTAGTAAGTTACACTTGAGGTCCACAGGAGTTTTATAACTGTTGACATATTGTATAGGTTTTTATGAGAATGTAGGGTATGAAGTAAAGTAGTAAGTTACACTTGAGGTCTACAGGAGTTTTATAACTGTTGAAATATTGTATAGGTTTTTATGAGAATGTAGGGTATGAAGTAAAGTAGTAAGTTACACTTGAGGTCTACAGGAGTTTTATAACTGTTGAAATATTGTATAGGTTTTTATGAGAATGTAGGGTATGAAGTAAAGTAGTAAGTTACACTTGAGGTCTACAGGAGTTTTATAACTGTTGAAATATTGTATAGGTTTTTATGAGAATGTAGGGTATGAAGTAAAGTAGTAAGTTACACTTGAGGTCCACAGGAGTTTTATAACTGTTGAAATATTGTATAGGTTTTTATGAGAATGTAGGGTATGAAGTAAAGTAGTAAGTTACACTTGAGGTCTACAGGAGTTTTATAACTGTTGAAATATTGTATAGGTTTTTATGAGAATGTAGGGTATGAAGTAAAGTAGTAAGTTACACTTGAGGTCTACAGGAGTTTTATAACTGTTGAAATATTGTATAGGTTTTTATGAGAATGTAGGGTATGAAGTAAAGTAGTAAGTTACACTTGAGGTCTACAGGAGTTTTATAACTGTTGAAATATTGTATAGGTTTTTATGAGAATGTAGGGTATGAAGTAAAGTAGTAAGTTACACTTGAGGTCCTACAGGAGTTTTATAACTGTTGAAATATTGTATAGGTTTTTATGAGAATGTAGGGTATGAAGTAAAGTAGTAAGTTACACTTGAGGTCTACAGGAGTTTTATAACTGTTGAAATATTGTATAGGTTTTTATGAGAATGTAGGGTATGAAGTAAAGTAGTAAGTTACACTTGAGGTCTACAGGAGTTTTATAACTGTTGAAATATTGTATAGGTTTTTATGAGAATGTAGGGTATGAAGTAAAGTAGTAAGTTACACTTGAGGTCTACAGGAGTTTTATAACTGTTGAAATATTGTATAGGTTTTTATGAGAATGTAGGGTATGAAGTAAAGTAGTAAGTTACACTTGAGGTCCACAGGAGTTTTATAACTGTTGAAATATTGTATAGGTTTTTATGAGAATGTAGGGTATGAAGTAAAGTAGTAAGTTACACTTGAGGTCTACAGGAGTTTTATAACTGTTGAAATATTGTATAGGTTTTTATGAGAATGTAGGGTATGAAGTAAAGTAGTAAGTTACACTTGAGGTCCACAGGAGTTTTATAACTGTTGAAATATTGTATAGGTTTTTATGAGAATGTAGGGTATGAAGTAAAGTAGTAAGTTACACTTGAGGTCTACAGGAGTTTTATAACTGTTGAAATATTGTATAGGTTTTTATGAGAATGTAGGGTATGAAGTAAAGTAGTAAGTTACACTTGAGGTCCACAGGAGTTTTATAACTGTTGAAATATTGTATAGGTTTTTATGAGAATGTAGGGTATGAAGTAAAGTAGTAAGTTACACTTGAGGTCTACAGGAGTTTTATAACTGTTGAAATATTGTATAGGTTTTTATGAGAATGTAGGGTATGAAGTAAAGTAGTAAGTTACACTTGAGGTCTACAGGAGTTTTATAACTGTTGAAATATTGTATAGGTTTTTATGAGAATGTAGGGTATGAAGTAAAGTAGTAAGTTACACTTGAGGTCTACAGGAGTTTTATAACTGTTGAAATATTGTATAGGTTTTTATGAGAATGTAGGGTATGAAGTAAAGTAGTAAGTTACACTTGAGGTCTACAGGAGTTTTATAACTGTTGAAATATTGTATAGGTTTTTATGAGAATGTAGGGTATGAAGTAAAGTAGTAAGTTACACTTGAGGTCTACAGGAGTTTTATAACTGTTGAAATATTGTATAGGTTTTTATGAGAATGTAGGGTATGAAGTAAAGTAGTAAGTTACACTTGAGGTCTACAGGAGTTTTATAACTGTTGAAATATTGTATAGGTTTTTATGAGAATGTAGGGTATGAAGTAAAGTAGTAAGTTACACTTGAGGTCTACAGGAGTTTTATAACTGTTGAAATATTGTATAGGTTTTTATGAGAATGTAGGGTATGAAGTAAAGTAGTAAGTTACACTTGAGGTCTACAGGAGTTTTATAACTGTTGAAATATTGTATAGGTTTTTATGAGAATGTAGGGTATGAAGTAAAGTAGTAAGTTACACTTGAGGTCTACAGGAGTTTTATAACTGTTGAAATATTGTATAGGTTTTTATGAGAATGTAGGGTATGAAGTAAAGTAGTAAGTTACACTTGAGGTCTACAGGAGTTTTATAACTGTTGAAATATTGTATAGGTTTTTATGAGAATGTAGGGTATGAAGTAAAGTAGTAAGTTACACTTGAGGTCTACAGGAGTTTTATAACTGTTGAAATATTGTATAGGTTTTTATGAGAATGTAGGGTATGAAGTAAAGTAGTAAGTTACACTTGAGGTCTACAGGAGTTTTATAACTGTTGAAATATTGTATAGGTTTTTATGAGAATGTAGGGTATGAAGTAAAGTAGTAAGTTACACTTGAGGTCTACAGGAGTTTTATAACTGTTGAAATATTGTATAGGTTTTTATGAGAATGTAGGGTATGAAGTAAAGTAGTAAGTTACACTTGAGGTCTACAGGAGTTTTATAACTGTTGAAATATTGTATAGGTTTTTATGAGAATGTAGGGTATGAAGTAAAGTAGTAAGTTACACTTGAGGTCCTACAGGAGTTTTATAACTGTTGAAATATTGTATAGGTTTTTATGAGAATGTAGGGTATGAAGTAAAGTAGTAAGTTACACTTGAGGTCTACAGGAGTTTTATAACTGTTGAAATATTGTATAGGTTTTTATGAGAATGTAGGGTATGAAGTAAAGTAGTAAGTTACACTTGAGGTCTACAGGAGTTTTATAACTGTTGAAATATTGTATAGGTTTTTATGAGAATGTAGGGTATGAAGTAAAGTATTAAGTTACACTTGAGGTCTACAGGAGTTTTATAACTGTTGAAATATTGTATAGGTTTTTATGAGAATGTAGGGTATGAAGTAAAGTAGTAAGTTACACTTGAGGTCCACAGGAGTTTTATAACTGTTGACATATTGTATAGGTTTTTATGAGAATGTAGGGTATGAAGTAAAGTAGTAAGTTACACTTGAGGTCTACAGGAGTTTTATAACTGTTGAAATATTGTATAGGTTTTTATGAGAATGTAGGGTATGAAGTAAAGTAGTAAGTTACACTTGAGGTCTACAGGAGTTTTATAACTGTTGAAATATTGTATAGGTTTTTATGAGAATGTAGGGTATGAAGTAAAGTAGTAAGTTACACTTGAGGTCTACAGGAGTTTTATAACTGTTGAAATATTGTATAGGTTTTTATGAGAATGTAGGGTATGAAGTAAAGTAGTAAGTTACACTTGAGGTCTACAGGAGTTTTATAACTGTTGAAATATTGTATAGGTTTTTATGAGAATGTAGGGTATGAAGTAAAGTAGTAAGTTACACTTGAGGTCCTACAGGAGTTTTATAACTGTTGAAATATTGTATAGGTTTTTATGAGAATGTAGGGTATGAAGTAAAGTAGTAAGTTACACTTGAGGTCCACAGGAGTTTTATAACTGTTGAAATATTGTATAGGTTTTTATGAGAATGTAGGGTATGAAGTAAAGTAGTAAGTTACACTTGAGGTCTACAGGAGTTTTATAACTGTTGAAATATTGTATAGGTTTTTATGAGAATGTAGGGTATGAAGTAAAGTAGTAAGTTACACTTGAGGTCCTACAGGAGTTTTATAACTGTTGAAATATTGTATAGGTTTTTATGAGAATGTAGGGTATGAAGTAAAGTAGTAAGTTACACTTGAGGTCCACAGGAGTTTTATAACTGTTGAAATATTGTATAGGTTTTTATGAGAATGTAGGGTATGAAGTAAAGTAGTAAGTTACACTTGAGGTCCACAGGAGTTTTATAACTGTTGAAATATTGTATAGGTTTTTATGAGAATGTAGGGTATGAAGTAAAGTAGTGAGTTACACTTGAGGACCACAGGAGTTTTATAACTGTTGAAATATTTTATAGGTTTTTATGAGAATGTAGGGTATGAAGTAAAGTAGTAAGTTACACTTGAGGTCTACAGGAGTTTTATAACTGTGAAATATTGTATAGGTTTTTATGAGAATGTAGGGTATGAAGTAAAGTAGTAAGTTACACTTGAGGTCTACAGGAGTTTTATAACTGTGAAATATTGTATAGGTTTTTATGAGAATGTAGGGTATGAAGTAAAGTATTAAGTTACACTTGAGGTCTACAGGAGTTTTATAACTGTGAAATATTGTATGGGTTTTTATGAGAATGTAGGGTATGAAGTAAAGTATTAAGTTACACTTGAGGACCACAGGAGTTTTATAACTGTGAAATATTGTATAGGTTTTTATGATAATGTAGGGTATGAAGTAAAGTATTAAGTTACACTTGAGGACCACAGGAGTTTTATAACTGTGAAATATTGTATAGGTTTTTATGAGAATGTAGGGTATGAAGTAAAGTATTAAGTTACACTTGAGGTCTACAGGAGTTTTATAACTGTGAAATATTGTATAGGTTTTTATGAGAATGTAGGGTATGAAGTAAAGTATTAAGTTACACTTGAGGTCTACAGGAGTTTTATAACTGTGAAATATTGTATAGGTTTTTATGAGAATGTAGGGTATGAAGTAAAGTATTAAGTTACACTTGAGGACCACAGGAGTTTTATAACTGTGAAATATTGTATAGGTTTTTATGAGAATGTAGGGTATGAAGTAAAATAGTAAGTTACACTTGAGGACCACAGGAGTTTTATAACTGTTGAAATATTGTATAGGTTTTTATGAAAGTGTAAGTTATTATAATTATTTTGAGAGTTAATAACAACGTCCAACTTTATTCTTAATTATTTAATCCTTTCGAAGATATTTTAAATTAGAAAAGTACAGGAGCTATGATTTGTGTAGTTAACGTATAACGTGTTTTGTTTACTTCTATAAACTCTATAAGTTGTATACTGAAAGAATTTGTGGACAGATAACAGATATAAACAAAAGACTGATATTCTAGTTCTAAGAAGCATCTTAAAATATTGGGCAAATCTTAAAGAAATTACACTCTCATTCAGAATTTATAGTTTGATTTGGATTGCACATTGAGTAAATTAATCAATAAAAAAGACATTACATGTAACTAAATAACATTCTAAACTAAGATATATATTAGTGACGTTAAACACTTAGAATTACTTTTTATTTATGTGTTCCTGTGTCTTTAGACTCTTAACAAGGGGACAAATGATAATTTAATTAAAATATTAAAATTCTGTAAGTTATTTCTTTATTTTTATTACTTTCTTCTTTTTTAATATAGGTCTGAATGTTGTTTCATATGTGCTTGCTTTCATTGTAATAAATGGAACTTAATTTTAAGTTAATATTGTTAGTCGAAGAATGTTCAGAGAAACTCTTGTTATTATGTAGCGTTGCATCTAATTTTGTTTGATAATGCAAGTGCTACAGTGTAGGTTACATTTGGAACTACAATAATATAGCTGTAGCCACCTAGAGCCAGGAAAGAGCTACAAGGAATCAATTGAAATCTATTTTGCAGCTCTACAACATAAACTTACTGTTAAATATAACTGCTTAACTAAGGGGTGTGTCTGTTTTAATTTCAACAGAATAGTTGTGCAATGCTGGTTTGTAAGACCATATAAGTATATGCTAGTTAATGTGCTGTCTAATTATAGAAAAGTAATAATATTCCATCTCTATTTCATTTTCTTAAAGTAAAGTTTCATGAAAAGAGAGTCTTATACTCAACTTTCATAATAGATTGATTTCTCAATGTTTTCCATACATTATCTTAAGATTTTATGTTATTACACAGCACAATATTTTGAGATGCACGTTAGATTAGTTTGTGTCTTACATTCTAAATACAAGGTACAGTTTGTAATAACAGTAGCCGCACTGTGTGTGCACCAGCACTTCTCCACACTGCGGTCAGGTTTACTCCAGGACAAACATGTAGGATGCCTTGCTCCTTGTGTCTTTGCTGCTTTGTTCCTATACGAGAAGAAACAGAATGTCTTATTATAGAATCAGTTCTTACAGAAATAATAACTATTTTAATAATTTTCGTAGTCTTGTTCCATACACTTTGGAGCTTGGATGGTTATTTACTTGTGTACAAGCTGGCATAGTTGCAGTTTACCTAGATATTACCTTAATTTGAGGTAGTATGGATAAATTTTGTATTCTTTTTTATTTAAGATAGTTGGAGGTAGTGGTAAATGTTAAAAGTTAAATTTGTCACCATCGGCTGTGCAAAGAATGGGATAATAGTTGTCGTTGCTTGCAGCCCAGCTGTCAGGATTTTTCTGAGTAACCTTTAAAGCACATTTGAAATACTTATAATAATTGCTGGGAAAAATCTTATGGCACAAATTCAGTAAATTGCCATTCATTACGCTCCAAAAGTGTGTATTATTATAGAGCATTTGCAATGTTTCAAAGCCGATAAGTTATTTACAGAGATTTGTTGTTGATAATAAGTGCTTTTCAGAAAACATTCAAACAAATTTTACTTAACATGCAAAGCTTAGCGTAGACTGCATGAGCTTTTTCAGAAATAACATTAATCTTGGCATATGTAATCAAGTCATATGAACTAATATGTAAATATGGCAGTTACATTTCTAATAAATTAAACATTTCAGACAAAGAATACACGTCTAAAATTTAAATTTTGCTGAATAATAATGAACATTTAAAAAAAAGAAAGACTGCTTTAGCTGTATTCTTTTGTTGTTTTCTTGTACAAGAGGAACCAATATCTACAGATATTGAAAAATTGGAGTCAGGTTAAATATATATAAATTATATTGATATTTCATTTTTGTACTGCTTATTTTATGTTAAACATTGCAATTGACTCTATAAGAATGTGTATTCTATAGTTTTAACACTATTGTAAATAGTAAGCTAGACATTCTGTTTGTCTTGTGTTTTATGTGTTTGCCAGCAGTAGATATTTTTCTTTGAATGCAAAAGAATCAGAGTTTTAATCATTACTTTTTAGTATTGATTACTAAGAAAGTATAGGAGTAAAAAAAATTAAAAAATAATAATTACTTAGCTCTGACTTTTAATAGTAAAAAAAGCCAAAAATCTTGTATGTGAACGTAAATAACATGTGTATGTCTCACTAATCCGCAAGGCAATCAGTGATGTTAGGTCAGTTGTGTGATGTTCACTTGTACTGTATATGTACCAGCACGTATCATGTTAATTAAAACACAAATATTACATTAAAGTTAATATCTTAGAAAGATATCATTGAATATCATTGAACTTGTAAGAAAAGAGAACATTTGCCTAGAATTGTACACTGATATCTACTGGTTGCCTTTTATATGCACAAAAAATATTTATGTAGTGTGACCATTTATAGTTTACCTCAAAAAATGGATAAAAAATGATATAAATAACAAAGACATGTTTAAAATGTATGAGGTAAACTAGGACGGTCAGGTCAGTAGTATAGTGGGGTGGGTGTGTGTGTTTGACAGATTGTGAAGGAGGCCCCTGCAACTGCTGTGGCCGCTAGCAGCAAGTCTCCGCAAGGAACTGAGGTGTGTCACGGTGAAGGCACAGGGCCCGCCTCCCCCGCCCATGCCCCTGCCCCCACCCCCACTCATACGCTCGTGTCCACTGGCTCTAACACTTCCCCGCCTACGCCTACCCCGACCCCTTACAGGCCTGTGGTGACAGATGCCCCTCAAACTTTTCCCACTACCATACCTTCACACCCATCAACTATTCAGTATATACCTCTCATCCCTACCACAACTGCTCAACCCGTGCGTGCCACTTTCCATTTGATTCCTACCACCTCGGGTTCTGAAACCCCTCGCACTATCTATCAGTATGAGAGGGGGACTATCCATTATCCCCCTACCACGGTACAAATCATCCAGTCTGTTCCCCCCCTTATCATGACCTCTGGATCAGTCATCTCTGCCACTGTGCAGACTAATACTGAAAACACACAAACTGAGGCAAAACCAAGGAATGTGTTACAACTGATTCCCACTCAGAGGTCCACAACCACCTCCACATCCCCTCCCCCCAGGGGGAACCAGTCACAGTTTGTGCGGACTACAGAAGCCTCGGAGACTCCCCCCAGCTCATCCCCCCTCTCAGACCAACATATCCGAGTGCTCACTCCCTCCGAGATCATGAGAACCCTTCCCTCACTAGGGCAAGAAGCTTACGACCCCCCCTCTTCCACGGTGAGCCATCGCACGATTGTAGTAGCAAAGCTGGTCAACATTTTTCGCGTGATTCGTTTGATCTTGTAGGATGACATTTTAGTGTCGTCGCTTTTACTCTTGCAGTATTTTTCGATTCGTTCTTATTGATTGGTGTCGACTCGTGGAATGACAATCTTTAGTAGAGTTTTGTTTCCGTCAGATTTTTTAGAATCGTTGTTTGGTGTTCTTGATTGACTTCTTGTTTCATGTAATTGCCTCTTATGTTTTAAGATGAAGGTTTCCAAACGGCAGTGTTTAATGTGAGCTTTGCATGGACGTAAGTATTTTATATTTCTATCATCGTTGAGTTTCTTTTTGTATATAATCAATTTCAAAATATAATTGGTTCTCCTTGATTCCTTAAGACAAGTAAAATTATTGTATCCACCAAAAACCAACTGGTGGAAAACATTCTCTTTCATCATTAAAATCTTGTTGCTCTGGTCATTGTCAGCTTTTGTTTAGTTTTATAGCGTTTTTTTATATTTGTTGTTCTAGAATTTTTAGTTCCTCATCCATTACATTTTTTTATTTGGGATTTTTTCCTTGTTTTCGACTTGTCAGCTTAGGATTGTCCTCCCTAAGAATAATCCTAATATCATCCTTCACCACTCCTAAGAACCCTTAAAGCAATCCTTTGCATTTGCTTGCTTATGTTTGAGCTTCAGAAAGGTGGCAGTTCCTCTTTACGTTTTTCTCTCCTTCTTTCAGATGCATGACTATAATGGTTCAGGTGTCTGTGTTGGATTGTTGTTTGAAGATGTTTAGTATTGTAGGTTCATTGAATCTAAATATTTTAGATGAGTTTTCCATTTCACATTCTTGACATTGCTTAAATTGATGTATTTATAAGTGTATGTATGTTAATGAAAGTTATTTAGTTAGGCCTAATTAATTTAATTTTGTGAGATTTTTATGTAAATTTACATCTATTATAAACTTGTGGACTCTTAATCTTTAAAAAATATATTTATTTTTGTTGAAACAAAAATATCAATATTTAAAATAAAGTTAGCAAACATAACATTGTGATTTCATGTTTATCAAAATTATTAATAAATTAAACTTGAATTATAACCACACAAGAGTTGTTGAGTTAAATAATTTTTCAAAATCATCCTCCTTTATCACCTGGAATTCTTCTGGTCAAATTTCAGATAATAAATAATATTGTAGTAAGACTCATTTGTTATACATGAAGGCAATTTATTGTAGCTAAATTTATAAAACAATAAAAGACAAGAACTCATAATTTAGAAATAAATAATGTTAGTATTGTTCATTAGCTACATTTAAAAATTATTGTTTTATGAAGTTAAATTTCTTATTTTTGTAAAATTATTGTGTGTATTATATTTATAGTTTTACATGATAAAAAAAATTGATCAGTACGAAAATGTATGAAAGCATAAGCAGTTTAAAAATTCCGTTGGGGTAATGATTCAGTGAGCCAAGGTGCTATACAATTTTGTTGGTGTTGCATGTTTGTTGTTATGGTGCACTTATGTTTATTTGTTTATAAATATGTATACCATAAACATGGTTATTATTTCATCTAACAAATAGCTCGTAAAAAATTGATGTTTTAAACAAAATAACAGAACAATATATTATTTTAACATATGTTAAAACAAGTTAGTTCTTATAGAAAGTATATTTAATTTTAGGCATATTTGTAGTTTTGCACTAACACATGTCACCATGCAAGTTTTTGATTTACCTGTTTTATTAATAAACTAAACTAACAACTATCTAGTAGCCTTCCTGGAGTTAATAATTACTTGTGAGCATGATTTTGTCATAAGTTTATTGTAGTACTCAACTGGCAAAATGGTGTAAAATGTTCAAATCCTCTCGAGTTTACTGTTAGTATGGTTGCATGTGTTACATCTAGATGCTTCTCGTAATGTATTCAGTATAATACAGAAGATGATGTATATATTTATAATGTGGTAAGAATATTACTTTGTAAAACATCATACATTTTGTTTTCTCAAATTAAAAAACTGTACTGTGAGTTTAAATTTGAGTTACTGTTTGCTAGAAGTAAACGGTAATTTTGTTTTAATTCTGTTTAACAAAGCAACCTAACTGTTTATTTGCGAAGCAATTAGTTTTTTTGTAACTTAAAAATCAGTGTCAGTTGGAATTGCTAAATATATGTATGTAGTTTAAAATAAATACTTATATAGTAATCAATATTTTAAATTCATTATATTGAATTTCGGGACTTTTATGTTTATGAATACAACCATAAATAATCTTAACTTAGATACAAAAGGTAATATATAAAATGTGGTTATAGTTTTTCCTTACTCGGGTTTTTAGTTACATTTGAAGTTTTAATGTCTTTCTTTAGTGACTACTAGGAAAACTTAAGTTGACTAGTTAGGAAAACTATGAACTTTAATTCCATCCACTTTAGTGATCGAAAAAAAAAAGATTTTAAGGTAATCAATATCTTTGACATATAAACAATCCAAATGAAATTGGATACACACGTTTTTGAAAAAATATACATAAGTTTAATACGAAGAAGTTTTTAAGAATAACAATTATCTATAAATGAATTGTACGTAGATTTAGCATCATATCAATCAGAAATTAGATTATTATGTGTATTGTTAAAAAAGAGAATGTGAGAAGACAACAAATACAAATATTACATTTTTAGTTTATGTATTAAAACAGAACACTTGCTGAATAAGATTCATGTGTGCGATTTGTAACAGGAGCAAGACAAACTACAACAAGCGAAATCAGTTAGAGAAGCAGAGCAAGAACGACAGTGGAAGGCGATGCAAGCGTTGCGGCAACAACAAGCGCAGCAACAGCAGCAGATGATGCAAGACCAGAGAGTGCAAGGTATAAATTAGGGATGGGTCTGTCCCTAAAGTCGGTTCTGGTTCTTTTGTCAATAATCGGTAGAACCAAGAACCGATGGGAAAATCTTGGTTCTGTGGTTCCGGTTCTAGAAAAACGTAAATGGGGAGATAGCTTTCATATCAGAAATGTTTCAGGTGTGAAAAGTGCTGATAAACAGAACAATCAAACGACATCCGGCCATAAGATAAACGATATATCTTTGTAAGAAAATATCTGCTTGTAGAAGACCACTGGCCACGAGATAAACAAAATATCAAAGTCAGAATATATTCGCCCAGAGTCTGGCCACTTCCTTATCAGCACGTGAAAAGAGACAGATAACATTAATGAATAGGAATTCACACCTAAAGGTAGTGAATTAAAGCCATTCAGTGTTTGTTCAAGAGTCCAGAGACTCTTACTTTCTATCTGAGCTCCACCCTTAAACAACATCATGATCCTTTCTTATCACTTCCTGTCTGATAAAAAAATAGCTTGTGGAAACATTCCATTCTGTTTACAACTCATCAAACATTCTGAAATTAATTATGCTTCTAGTTTTATTGTGTATTTTGAAAAATAAAAGGGTTTTATGATAAACTTAAGATATTAGAGTTTATTTATTTAGACTTGTAATGAAAAAACAATGCATACAAAACTTAGGGAATTGGATTGAAAAATAAATTTTTAAGATTAATATTGTATCAAAACCAAACAAAACGAATCTAATCATTTTTATTTTAAAATAGTTACATTTTATGTTAATTTTTTTTTCTTTTTACAAGTCTTGAATTGGATCAATGTTTTAAGGATTATTGTTTTAAATTGCATTGACTTAACATTTACTGACCCAAAATAGTTTATTATTTCTTAAATTTAAAACAAAATGTATACTGTAATTTTTAAAAACATGTATAGTATTATTGGCTGTATATTTTTTTTATGAATGTGAGTAGAATTTATATATTCTTAATTCAGTATTATCACCAATTGAGAAAAGAACCAATAGTTAATAAAAATAGTTTGTTTCAAGAGTTAATAACAATATTTTTTTTTAATTAATAATATTATTTTTTATTTTTGACGTATTACAATTACATCAACCCCTTAAATTTAGTTTTGGTAATTTCAGTCAATTGTTGTGATTTGTGTTTGAATAAGTTATATTACTAAACCAGGCCTAAAATGGCAGGTTATTTTTTAATTTTCTCTAGGCTTATAAGTTTTGTAATTTCCTCAAGGTAAATTTCAATTACATACTAATTTGAGCATTATATTCCATTTAGCTAAATTGTATACTTTTTTAAAATTTAAAGTAAATACTTTCTTTGTGCAACAATGTAAACAATCATGTCCTGAGAATAAATCAAATGTTACCAATTTTCTTGTTATTGGAAATATTGTATGTAATTTTATAGATTTTTAGGGTGTATTATTCTTTATATTGGAGAAATTGCCAAAATACTATGCACTGTTTTTACTACTGATTCCATTTTGTTGATTCACTGGCGTAAAGGTATCAGAAAGATTTTTTGTAACTTTCTCAAAAAGTACTCAGAACCGATTTCAGTAAAGAACTGAACCAGAACCAAATAAAAATGGAGCTGACTCATTACTAGTATAAATTATTTAATTATAGGTTAGGTTAAAGGGCACTAGGCCAGGAATTAGTATATTAGAGAGATAGGACATCAGCAAACTTACCTTAGAAGACAAGTTTACCTCTACTCACCTGAAGAAAATGCTAGTAGTGTTGATAATTTGTGAGATTGTTTTTATTTTGTGTTTGTGACTACTACTCTGATGTTAGTGAACTTGTCTTTTGAGGTAAGTTTGCTGATGTCCTATCTCTCTAATATACTAAATTATTTAATTAAAATTCTTTTATGCTTCAGCGTTATCCAGGGCCAAATTATTTGAGGTTTGAATATCTTATAAAATAAATTTGAACAAAATAAACTAATTTTTTATCATACTGAAAATTTTATTAAAAAATACTGTGGCATTTTATTTTATGATAAGTATTAAAATTTTTGTAGAAACAGAGACCAAGGCAATGCTTTCGCTGTAGATGCATGTCTGTACTGCTATCTAACATTGAACAGTCTCAAATAAGATCTCGGTAGACTGTTTTGCGTACTATTAGCTCAGCTATTAGTCACTTCAGTGTGAATGGAAAAGAGACAGAGAGGGAGACCACTGACACTACCTGTGAAAACAAGACAAAAACTAATTTAAAGAACAGGAAAATCGGCTTCACGGGACTCAATGTTTCTTTGTTTCTATTGTCAGTGGTTCTCGTGGAATGTCAATATACTGTTTAGCTCTGTATTACCTATCAAACCCAATGACAATGTTTATAATATATGGGAATGGTTATAGGGCTTGTCAACTTAAGTGGAGGCAGTCGAGGGGATGACCTGACCATTGTCCCTTCCCTTAGTTTCTGTAAACCAATGTGAAAAAAGTACTATTAGACATAAAAAGTGAAATATATCGTACACATTATTCATAAAACCATTACAATTTTTATTTATCGGTAAGAATAAATTTTTTAACTTCCATAATCAATCTTCTTATGAAGTAAAATATGATATATGTTTAGGTCCAACGATAAAATTTCCTCTCTGCGTTTTTGCAGCATTGAGATTGAGTATTAAGATATAAATTTTGATCCATTGGTAGCAATAATGTTTTGTTACAAATGTTAGTTACTAAATGCTCAAATTTTATGGCAGACACAATCCTGTACAAACTCTGAGAGGAAGTTTTATTATTACATTTGTATTGTACTTAACCTATATTACATTATGCTTTATAAAAAGATTGATTATTGAAGTTAAACATTAATTCTTACTAATGAACAAAAAGTGTTATTGTTTTATGATTAATGTTTATGACATTTCACGTGAAATGCCAAAAAATATTTTCTATCATTGGTTAGCAAAAATTCTTAAAGTTGGCAGATTAATTTAGGACAAAAACTGAGACGTATTGAAAAATCGATTAGATTACATTGATAATACTAATTTTTAATTATACAGTATAATTTGACTTACAGGTCCTGTATTTTGACCTGTATAGTTATACTTGACCTGCTTGAGGGCAGAACACCCTTAAGGTGATGCAATAAGTTTTTGGTGAGATAATTATTTTCCAATTTTATAATCAAAATTATTTAATGTACCTTCCCTCGAGACAGGAAAAATACAATATCTTTTTTTACCACTACATTAGAACTTGTGGCCCTATGCCGTGGTGAATTTAGCTGATTTAAAATCAACTATAAGACAAAACCGTTTAAATTACAAATTTAATTTTTTATAAAAAAAAACATGTTTTTAAACATTTCATTATAAAATATAACATATAACTATTTTTGATTTTAAAATTGGGAAATAATTAACTCACCAAAAACCGATTGCACCACCATAATGATTATGATATTTGCAACATAAATCATGCCAAATAACGATACTAACTATGAATCCACTTTATCAGTTATCAGCTGCATGTGTCTTGAAGTGAGTAATCTGACGGGGAACTGTGTTGTTTCAGCTACTCAGAGAGTGCGTCAACTTAGTTCTGAACAAGTAGTCACAATGCCACCTGAGAACCAAGCCCAGGTAACAGAACTTGCTTCTCGTATGCCTGTTTATATGTCTAGTTTACCTTGTACGAAGATGGCAAGGATTTAGTAATATAACTTGCTTTACCTCCAATCCCCATAAAGGTCTTAGTGATTTAGGTATTATTTAATAGAATGATTTTTTTAAATTGTATAAGTTAATTTTAGGCCACTAGGTTTAGGATTTCGGTAATAATCCTGTAATAATTCAATAATAATAGTGATCATAAAATTGCACTAACCAGTTCTGTTTTTGTGATGTGAATATATTTCTATCAATGGTTTATCACTTATTCTTATAAAAATGTTATAAGTTATTCCAATATAACTGCATGATATTACATTGGCTTGTTAATATTACATTTTATAAGTAGTGCATTATTGAATAGCTGCAGTCCTCTTAGTATTTTGAATAGTTAATATTTAGCATATTGGCGAGATAAAATATCAGCAAACTTACCTTACAGCTGGCGTATCACTTGACCGATTGATAAAATTCATGTATTAGCCTAACCTAGGAACATCGTCTGCCGTCATGCGGGTTGCATCAAATGTCCTCGCTACCTCCTGAAGGCGCTTCAGTAGATGCTATGAAAAATTATGCCTACATCCGTTAGTAGTTTGTTACACTTTGTAAATTACTTTAGTAAAATTAGTGTGATAAAATGTACAGTAATGGTATGAAATGTGCTTACTTATCTTCTCAAAAAATGATCATCTTGACCAAATCAACGAAGAATTTATTCACCAAGCAGCAAAGTTGTTTATAGTTTATAATTAGCCGCTTTAATATTGAATGAATGATCTGGTTAATAACAGAGCCACTCAAACAATATTCATAGCGGGTGGCCCCTGGGCTTTTTTATTTTTTAAATATATACAATATTTACAATTATAATCACAATAATAAAAAATACAATATTTTAAAATAACAAAAGATTACAGTGTATAACTTAAAGATTTTATATAAAAATAAAAAACAGTATCAAATTTAAAATACTTTACAGTTAAAATCATAATATAAAACAATAAAGCATATAAATATAATATAATAAACTAATCAAAAGCTTAAGATTTATGCACAAAAAATCACTAATTGTAGACTCTTGGCTTTGGTTAAGTCAAAATACATATGATATTTACAATATTTTATAACTAAAATCATAATATAAAACAATACAACATATAAATATAATATAATAAACAAATTACAATATAACTTTAAATTTATGCATAACAAATCACAAATTGTAGATTCTTGGCTTTGGTTAAGTCAAAATACGTATGATATTTATAATACTTTACTTTAAAATCATAATATAAAACAATACAACATATAAATATAATATACCGTACTGTATTAAACAAATTACGATATAGCTTTACAATAATAAAAAACTATAATGTACTATCGGTCTGTTACAACTCCTCAACGCCAGACATACCGCTGGATTCTTAGCTCGTTCCCTCATTGTCGCTGCTGCTGCCCACATGAATTATAAAATCTCCATGATTTCGTCAATGGCTGACTATTTTACGGCGTACTCTTCTTGCACATTTTTTACATGATTACACCTAGATTTCCAATCTTCTTGAGAAATGGAGGAAAATCTTTCTTCACAGAGTTTGTCTACATGACACAATTTGAATGTTGTGTTATGTGACACAACGTAGTTTTTAACGTCTGCCCAAATCATCTCAATTGGATTTAAATCGGAATGATAAGGAGGAAGATGCAGGACACTGTGGCCTTCTTTTTCTAGAATGCTATCCAATACATATTGAACATATCGAAGTTTATTTTCAATAATCATTTTGTAGAGCTGGGGTTTTAAAATTGTTGGTTCGTAGGAAATGTTATGATCAGCAAGCCACTTGGTCATTTCTTCCTTTCTACTATTGGAGGTTGGAGCTTTATCGATTTGCTTGTTGTGGAATTTTGCATTATCAATAACCAATACTGTATTAGGCTGTAGATTAGGTAACAACTGATTAGTCACCCATAAAATATAGTTTGTATTGTTCATATTGTCATGATTGTCTTTGGTTTTTCTCCCAGCCTTCCACATAGCCAAAGAGTTCGGCACAAACCCTCGTTCCCCTCCAGCATGGACTATAATCAATCTCTCCACCTTTAAATTCTGATGTATACAAAATATTAGAGGATCCATCCGACCACATTTTTCCTGAAACATGATCCGAACATACATAACTCTGATCCATATACACTATAGGTCTACCCTCTGACTTGAATTTCTTTATTGACTGAAGGTAGGTGATTCTCTTTTTCCCAGTCTCTGTCTTTTTAATGAGAATCTTCCGGTTACTTTCTGTCCTTTTCCAGGTAAAGCCTATTTTTAAAAAAAATTCTACTGACACTTGAAACACTTCTTTCAAAATTTAATTTTTCTCTTAGACAATTTTGTAACAGTTTTGCCGTTGGCAGTCTTCTTTCTATTATATAAAAATTGTAAACGACTGTGAACAACACATTCATCAAAATTGTCTAACCCAGTTAGACAATTTTGATCCCTCACTTGTGTTTTTTTCTCAAAATCTTTCTCAAAATTGTCTCTTAATCAAAAGTTGTCATTTTCACTTACTTTTATGGTGTCTAGTTACTTGTTGATCCGTGAAATAGTCCGTAGAGATACTCCAGTTACAGCTGCAGTCCGCACTCTCACCTTCTGCATCGGTATTGTCACACCACTGTTACACTCTTCTTTCATAAATGTATAAAAATTAGATATTATCTTCCTACTTTGACTATTTAATACTTTACCTCTTATCCCTACCTTGGATTTAAATTCTGCGTCAGGCCCAAGTGCCAGGTGAGATGATGCCAGCTGTACAAGACAAGTCCACTACTAACACCATAGTAGTAGTAAACAAATACAAAAGAATTACATTATCACAAATTTTCTGTACCACTGGCACTTTCTTCAGGTGAGTAGAGAGAGAGAGAGAGAGAGACTTAGTCCGCTATTAGCCGTGGGACACTGGAGTGAAGCAACTGTGGGATACAGTGTCCAAATCTTCATTTGAAGAATTAGTTTCTTCATCTTCTCCTTTTCCATTTACCTTTTCCCACTCCTTTCTTCGTCTCTGAAACGTTAACTTCTTCAAAACTATCCATAGTAGCACAGTTTTTACTATAAATTATAAAATGAACAGAAAAAAATCCACTGGTACTTCAGCTATGTTCTTATAACCAGAACACAGACGACAGACTGACTTTGATATGTTTCCTGGGTACGTGATCTAGACTGTGAGATATATGCGCACGCAGTAAGTTGCGCCACAGTTGCCGTTTGGCTAATGGGCTCCGTAAGCTTCCATGCCCCTCGACTCCTGTGAGACACAAAATGTTGACGAGCAAGTTGCCGGGGTCGGACACCATCAGGTAACAGTTTCGCCACAATTTTGAGTTGATCCAATAGTGTCTCACGGCTAATAGCTCCGAACTGATTCCATGCCCCGCTACACCACCGTGAACCGTGGCGCAACTGTGTCTTCCACTAGTGTCCGTTCAATAATGTCTCCCTGCAGTCTATGATCGCTGCTGTCATTAGGACGGGCGTCAAGGGCATTATCCCCAGATGGATTGAAGCCCACCTACGCAGCAGAATGGTTAAGGCAACATTGAACAAAGCGTCGGTTCAGGTTGTAGTCGGAAGCGGCTGCCCCCAAGGGGGCGTCCTTTCCCCTCTCCTGTGGTCCTTAGTGGTTGATGACCTACTAAGGGCGCTGAACAGGGTGGGGGTATATGCTCAGGCATACGCGGACGATGTGTGTATACTGGGCGCTGGTAAGTTTGCCAGCACGGTGTCGGACATTGTCCAGGCTGCCTTGAGGTACCTAGAAAAGTGGTGTAAGGACAAGGGGCTCTCTGTTAATCCTAACAAGACAGAACTATACCTTTCACTAGGAAGAAGAGGCTGGATGGCCTATACATGCCCACTATGGGAAATATGGAGCTAAGAGCTACAGGATCGGTTAAGTATCTGGGGATTATCCTGGATGCTAAACTGAACTGGCTCAAGCACCTTCAGGAGAAAGCCAGGAAGTTCAGAATGGCTTTTTGGGCTTGTCGGAGGGCCATTGGGACAACATGGGGTCTTAAACCAAAGATGGTTTACTGGCTATACACGAGTGTACTTTGGTCCTCCTTATGTTACGCGGCAGTTGTATGGTGGCCGGCCATGGCACAGAACAGTGCAAGGCTAACACTAGACAGATGTCAGAGAATGGCGTGCCTGGGAATTACAGGCGCAATTAGAACAACCCCATTGGCGGCGATGGAGGTCCTCACTGGGCTCCGCCCAATGGACCTGCTTGTACAAGGGGAGGCTTGTAAAGCGGCCTTTAGAATAAGGACGACTGGTGGCTGGTTGCCTGGCCAACCAGGACTCCATGGGGATATACTATCTGGGGACATTGGTCTGGACCCATTGATTTTGATGGGAACAGACTTAATGGTACCTAGGTACAGAATTGACAGGCGGGTCAGGGCCTCCCTTCCAAGCAGAGATGAGTGAATGGGGAGTACCGAGCCCGCACAAGTCAAAGGAAGCGTCTGGTATACAGACGGCTCACTTACAGAAGAAGGAGCGGGTGCTGGGGTGTACGGGAGGGGGGCACGGAAAGTTCTGTCTGTACCTCTAGGGGCCCATGCTACCGTCTTCCAGGCGGAGGGGATGGCTATCATGACAGCCACACAAGAAGAAATGCGTCTAGGTAGCTTCGGAGGAGTAGTCTCAAACTGCTCGGACAGCCAGGCCGGGATAAAGGCGATCATGGCACCACGTACCAGCTCTAAGTTGGTATGGGAGTGCCAGGGGATCCTGGAGACTCTTTGCCAGCGTAAACAGGTGAGACTCATATGGGTCCCTGGGCATACTGGTATCGATGGGAATGAGAGAGCCGATGCACTGGCTAGGAGAGGGGCAAAGTGTCCGCTGCTGGGGCCGGACCCGGCTCTTGGCATTCCTCTTCAAAAGGTAAAAAGAAGAATTGACAGGTGTACCTCTGAGGAAGACGATAGTAGATGGAGGACCGAGTCCGGGCTCAGGCAGTCTCGTGCTCTTATTGCAGGTACAGCAGAGAACTGCTGAGCTGTAACCGGGCCAAGGTGAGGGAGGTTACGGGAATGCTGACCGGACACAATCTTCTTAACAGACATATGAAGATTATGGGCCTAACAGAGGACTCCACATGCAGGCTCTGTGAGGAGGATGAGGAGAGCTCCATACACATCTTTTGTCATTGTGGAGCTCTCTCATCTCTTAGGTATAGGACTCTGGGTGCCGCTTTTCTGGAACCAGAGGATGTTAGAATGGCTACACTCGGGGAGATCATGTCCTTCATAAGGGGGACTGGTCTCTTGTGACACTGTCGTCAGGCTCGGGGCACAAAGGGCCATGGAGTCTAGGCGCAGTGGGCTTGGCGACAGGACCACAACCCAATGTATCTAATCTAATCCACTAGTGTCTCACGGCTAATAGCTCCGATCTGATTCCATGCCCCGCTACACCACCGTCAACCTGTGGCGCAACTGTGTCTTCCACTAGTGTCCCAGGGCTAATAGTTCCTATTTGATTCCATGCCCCGCTACACCACCGTCAACCTGTGGCGCAACTATGTCTTCCACTAGTGTCCCACGGCTAATTGCTGGGTAGGGTCTACTATTGATTGGAAGCTAAGTCAGTCTCTCTCTACTCACTTAAAGAACGTGCTGGTGGTACAGAAAATTTGTGATAATGTGATTCTTTTGTATTTGTTTACTACTACTGTGGTGTTAGTGGACATGTCTTCTAAGGTAATTTTCTGATGACCTATATCTCCAATATATAGCACTTGTTTTCGACAAATAAACAAATTTTTCTGTATCTTTCATTGTTATGTCGTAACTGCCTTGCACATTCAGAAGGTTGTTTTGCCGGACCATACAGTATAAAGAATATAAAACAAGGTATAAAAATGATTCAAGATTGGTTAGGTATTAATTGAAGTTTTATAGAAAGAAAAGAAATATTGATGCAGGTTTCTTACTTTTGAATGTGTTTTTTAATATTATAGTTTTTTTTAATTAGCATAATATTCTTGGACATGGTGGACCAAAACATAAATATTCCCTGCCAATGCCTCAGCAAATGGAATGTCTTAGCATACAAATTTTTAAAATGCAGCTCTCCCATAATGTTATCTTTAAAGTTTATTGTGTTTACGAGCTTGACCATATTGTGTTGACTGTTGTGACAGTTTATGTTAGTTTTTATTAAAGGTAGGATGATCTAATTGATAATCTAACATTGCTGCCATCCTCAATATTGTAACCTCTCACCTCCTCGAGTTACATTAGATTAAGTTTCTTGTTAATTTGGTAAAATATTATGCAAATTAAAATTACTTATCTTATCTCAGGGTCGTTTTTATGGGTAAATCGGTGAGGCTGTAAATTACAATGAAAAAGACTATTGTTTGAAAAAGCTAATTTATTACATTCTTTTTATCTTTGAATAGATATATGAAGTTAAATATTACAAAATTGAGAGTTACTTATTTAAAACTGATTTCTAAAAACATGATTAACTTATTTATAACTAAAACTTATCTTTAAATTTTTCTTCTTGTGATGCTGAAACTCCACGTGGTCCTGAGTTAATTCAAACTGCAATCACCGTTCCAAACTGGTCATCGTACACCTATCTAGATCATTGCGACTAACTTGTAATAAAAAATTTTAATTCACTGTTTGACAAATACATTTTCCCTACATTACTCGGTTTTAAGATCAAACGGCCACCCACGGTAACAAATACTATCTGGCTGCTACATCAATCTGGCTTGGAGTCCGGCCCCATAGGAGTCCTGATTTAAAGTGAAAGAGTCGTTGGAGATGCTAGCTTGGGTTGCCAGTCCGTTACAAGCTAGAGTTTTGGGTTCATAGCTAAACTTCAGGCTTTACCATGCGCTTTTTTCCCTGGTTGGTGCTGCCCCCCAGCGATCCTTCCGTCAACTAATGGCGTCTGTCATCTACATTGGACTCGACCATTACATTGTCATACTGACACCCCTTTGGATTGTTAGATAGACTCGTCCCATGCGACACCAGACTGAACAGGTCTGCCTTATCTGTCTCGACACAATGCTTAGGTATTTTGTTTACGTCTCGGAGGTCTGCAATGGAATAAATATGCCTGCCCACTTCTCTATACTTGTTGGCTATTAATTTACAATGATTTCCGAATATTATTTGAATGTTCGGTATTTATTTTAATTAAATGTATCTGTTTCTTTATTAAAATAATTCATCATTTATTTAATTTAATCGCCAATTTGGTGGACCTGTTACAATATCTTAATAAATCTCGGTAATTGGTTTGAAGAAATTGTTATGTTGTTAGCAATTTCATAATAACACTTGAAGGTATGTGATTCATTTTATGTTTAATGATCCACAGCAAGTGCCACGCATGGTGGCTCCAGGTACGTTTGTCCGTGCTCAGTTCCCACATGCGACACCTCGCACAATTAACCCGGAAATGAGTCGACAGCTGCGAGACTTGCTTCAGAGACAACAGTTGAAGACTAAACTAGAAACTGATCGTCCTTGGACACAGGGTAAGACAAATCATTATGTCATTAAACAATAAAAGATATTTTTTTATTTTTTATGGGTTGCTTTTTTTATAATGTAAGATTTTAAAGGATAGTAAAATTATTGTACATATTTGCCATTGTTGATACGAATAGTGAATTGCTTCTCAATATTTTGGATTTTGTAACTTTGGTGGAAACTGATTAAAAAAACATACTTAATCTACCCTCAGTCACATAGTTTAAGGGAGTGGAATCTAGGAAGGCTCTAACACGCCAACAGTCCAATTCTCTACTCATTATTTCCAGTCATCCTTCAACAAAAAATAAAAACTATGCTTCTGTTTTTAAAAATTAGAAGCTGGAAGATTAAATGTTAGAAAACGCTCTCTGAATTGTAACCAAAATGTACATATTGTAATTATACTGTAAGAAGTTTTGTGTTACGTGACGATAACTCATTTTGTAGACTATTTTCACCTTACCAAGAAAAAAGTGTTATTAGTGGTTGTTGTATGATAAGTGTATAATTTTTTAACTTTTCCTAGTTTGAGTTAGCTTTTACTAGAAAAAAATAATAACCAAACGGATGATCGGAGGTATTGGTTCTAGAATTACACAATGGTGATATTTAGTAAACATTGTCAGAGAAAGACAATGTTGACTTTGCTCTAAATGCTGTAAGCGCATATACCTGTAATAATTACTAAAATAATATTTTCATAATGTTTCTAATTTAATCTGGTTATGGGCGGTGACTCATAAGAGACACATTTTGCGGCTCGTGACCTTTTGTTGGCCTGTCAATCACTACGTGACTGGTTTTTGTCTGGCAGTGTACATTTCCACTGCGCCGCCCAATGCCACAAGCGCATATATGTGCAGCTACTGTCGAACCGAAGGGTTGTCATTGTCCGCCGCCTCACTTCTTTGAAACTGTGTATTTAGTTATTTTTATCATTATTTTAGTTTAATATATGTTGGTAATTTATTAATTTTAAGTGTCATGAATAATCCGGTTGATTCTAATTTTGACGATTTTGTGCAAGGTGTACTAAATACTATTTCAGTGCTTTATATGTTTACTTATTTTTTATTATATGTGTTATGTGCAGGCTCTAAAGTAAATATACTCAATTATTCATATTTATTTAATAGTAATAATATTTTGTTTTGATTCATACTGTTTAAGTGATCTATGCCTGAGGCTTATGTACATATTTATATGTAAGGAAAAAAACTAAAGTAAGCTAATAAAAGTTTCAAAATGTTATCATATCTTTTATATTCTTGTACAGAACAAGACAAAAAATTAGCAACTAGTAAATGTAATTATAATTTTTTTTACAAAAAATTAGCGCTTAATGGAAAATAGGCATTGTATAAATGGCGCTTTAGATTAGATTAGATACACCAAGTTGTGGTCCTGTCACCATGCCCATCGCGCCTAGATTCCATGGCCCTTTGCGCCCCGAGCCTGACGACATTGTCACAAGAGACCAGTCCCCCTTATGAAGGACATGATCTCCCCGATTGTAGCCATTCTAACATCCTCTGGTTCCAGAAAAGCGGCACCCAGAGTCCTATGCCTAAGAGATGAAGAGAGCTCCACAATGACAAAAGATGTGTATGGAGCTCTCCTCATCCTCCTCACAAAGCCTACATGTGGAGTCTTCTGTTAGGCCCATTATCTTCATATGTCTGTGAAAAAGATCATGTCCGGTCAGCATTCCCGTAACCGCCCTCACCTTGGCCCGGTTACAGCTCAGCAGATATCTACTGTACCTGCGATCCGGTCCTAGGAAAAGTGCACGAGACTGCCTGAGCCCGGACTCGGTCCTCCATCTGCCATCGTGTTCCTCAGAGGTCCACCTGTCAATTCTTCTTTTTACCTTTTGGAAAGGAATACCAAGAGCCGGCCGGCTCGGGCCCCAGCAGAGGGCACTTTGCCCCTCTCCTAGCCGGTGCATCAGCTCTCTCATTTCCATCAATACCAGCATGCCCAGGGACCCCATATGAGTCTCACCTGTTTACGCTGGCAAAGAGTCTCCAGGATCCCCTGGCACTCCCATACCAACTTAGAGCTGGTACGTGGTGCCATGATCGCCTTTATCCCGGCCTGGCTGTCCGAGCAGTTTGAGACTACTCCTCCGAAGCTACCTAGACGCATTTCTTCTTGTGTGGCTGTCATGATAGCCATCACCTCCGCCTGGAAGACAGTAGCATGGGCCCCTAGAGGTACAGACAGAACTTTCCGTGCCCCCCTCCCGTACACCCCAGCACCCGCGCCTTCTTCTGTAAGTGAGCCGTCTGTATACCAGACGCTTCCTTTGGCTTGTGCAGGCTCGGTACTCCCTATCCACTTATCTCTACTTGGAAGGAAGGCCCTGACTTGTCTGTCAATTCTGTACCTAGGTGTCATTGAGTCTGTTCCCATCGAAAGCAACGGGTCCACACCAATGTCCCTAGATAGTATTTCCCTATGGAGTCCTAGTTGGCCAGGCAACCAGCCACCAGTCGTCCTTATTCTAAAGGCCGCTTTACAAGCCTCCCCTTTTACAAACAGGTCCATTGGGCGGAGCCCAGTGAGGACCTCCATCACCGCCAATGGGGTTGTTCTAATTGCGCCTGTAATTCCCAGGCACGCCATTCTCTGACATCTGTCTAATTTTAGCCTTGCAGTGTTCTGTGCCATGGCCGGCCACCATACAACTGCCGCGTAACATAAGGAGGACCAAAGTACACTCGTGTATAGCCAGTAAACCATCTTTGGTTTAAGACCCCATGTTGTCCCATAGGCCCTCCGACAAGCCCAAAAAGCCATTCTGAACTTCCTGGCTTTCTCCTGAAGGTGCTTGAGCCAGTTCAGTTTAGCATCCAGGATAACCCCCGGATACTTAACCGACCCTATAGCCCTGAGCTCCATATTTCCCATAGCGGGCATGTATAGGCCATCCAGCCTCTTCTTCCTAGTGAAAAGTACAAGTTCTGTCTTGTTAGGATTAACAGAGAGCCCCTTGTCCCTACACCACTTTTCTAGGTATCAAGGCAGCCTGGACGATGTCCGACACCGTGCTGGCAAACTTACCAAGGCATCATTCGTGTATGCCTAAGCATATACCCCCATGCCGTTCAGCGCCCTTAATAGGTCATCAACCACCAGGGACCACAGGAGAGGGGAAAGGACACCCCCTTGGGGGCAGCCGCTTCCGACTACAACCTGAACCGACGCTTCGTTCAATGTTGCCTTAACCATTCTGCTGCATAGGTAGGCTTCAATCCATCTGGGGATAATGCCCTTGACGCCCGTCCTAACGACAGCAGCGATCATAGACTGCAGGGAGACATTGTTGAACGCCCCCTCAATGTCCGTGGAAACACCCATGGCTAGCTCCTTCTGCCGAATCCTCTCCTCAACCCTCGTGACGAGTCTGTGAAGAGCAGATTCAGCAGATCTCCCAGCCATGTATGCGTTGATTTGTATGGAGCGGGTTATCTCTCAATACCCCGTCCCTCTTATGCCTATCGACCAGCCTCTCCAGTGTCTTTAATAGAAAAGACATAAGGCTGATCGGTCTGGAATCTTTAGGTTCTAGGAAACCCTATTACTATACGTGTATGGGTGAGAGGGTGAGTCTTTGTAACTGTGTGTGTATGTGTGGGATGGTGAGTCACTATCATTGTACGTGTATGTGTACCCCTTCCAGATTTGGGGATATAGACCACTTTTGCGGTCCTCCACAGCCTTGGGATAAAACCCAAGGCCAGGGAAGCCCTACATATTGTGGTCAGGTGTGGTAGGAGCGACTCCAGGCCCCTCTGCAAGTGCACAGGCAGAATGCCATCCGGCCCAGCACTCTTGAAGGGGGCGAAGCACTCAACTGCCCACTTAATCCTCTGCTCTGTGACAACCTTCTTTGCCTCACTCCAGTCCCCGTGCGAGACCCCGGTGCAAGCCCGCCTCACCAAAGTGGGGGGGCTCGCCGCTGGTTCCTCGACGGATCCCGGAAAATGAATCTCAAATAAAAGTTGCAAAGTCTCTTCTTCTGATCTGGTCCACTCCTCATCCTCTTTAATGAGGGGCCTAGTCCTTCCCCAGGGTCCTTAGCCAACACTTTGTGAAGCCTAGACATCGCTGAGGTCATCTCTATAGAGGTACAAAAGTCTCTCCAGGATTTCCTGGAGAATCTGCGAACCTCTCGAGAATGGCGCTTTAAGGGTTAATAGGTTTTTCTTTCTAGATATATTGTAAGTAAAATACACTTGTGATGACACAATTGGCATGACAACCTTGTCTGAAGAGATGTTCGTGGCCCTAAAGATTGGCTTAGTAAAAATACATCAGAAAGTACTGTCACTGAATAAGTGAATGGAAATATGTAAAAAAGCAATTTTTATATAAAAGTGCTTGTAGGTATTTGCATTAGAATTATGTTATCAGTACTGGCCGAGCCTATGATGGCATCTCTGTGACAAAGTATCACTCACTGCTGCAAATCACTAATGTATTTCTATTTGACCAGAAGAAACCATCTGGTATAACCAACCACTTTAAATATAAGAAGCTAAAACAAAATCTGTGGCAAAGGCCTTTGTACATTTATTGATATTGCTTTGTGAAATTAATCTCAGTTTTGGTAGGAAAGGACAGTAGTGCTATTCGATCTTGTACACTAGAGTCTCGATTAACTTAAATTTGACTAAATAAAATTTCCGGGTTAAACGAATCAAGTCTAAAAACAAAAAAAACTTAGTTAAAGATTGTATCATGAAATACATGGTAAAACAAAACTCTCTTAAACAGTTATCGTACATGCTATACTGTAATCTGCACTAGTAAGTGTGAACTAAACAAAATATTAAAACAGTTACAGTACAGTTTGCACTGTAACTGATCCTATGTATTGCGTTGTCGAGGCAGTCTTAGCATGTGTCGAGGCAGTCTTAGCATGTGGGCCTCAGTAGCAGTGCAACAATGATAGCTTTCTGCATCGACTGTATACAAACAACTATTGTTTGAATAGGCTTAATACATGACTCATCGTTCATGTCACTTACTTAAGGCAATTTATTGTAAAATAAAATAATGTTCTTGATACTTAAAAGTAAATCAATACAGTAATTTACTACTTAATTGTGTTAAATGAATATTGTAGTGTCAAATAATTTTGGTATGCGTGACACACGGGACTGTATATCGGATATATTATCATGAAACTCCATGCATAAGACCGTTGTTTTATTCTAGTCATCAAAATTTTATGATGTGTAAATTATGTTTGTTAATTCATTGTGTATTGTGTTGATTCAGAGGAGTCTGGCCTGATGTCTCCAGGGGTATCAGATTCAGCAAACTTAATTTCTTCCGCTGGTTCTCAGCCTCAGCAGGGCTTTGAATCTCCCATAGGCAACACCACTACATTCCGTCACCCACTCCCTCCCTCTCTCACTCGCCCAACGACTTCGGCACCTGCTGCTCGTCAGATGGTTATCCGTACTCCTAGAATGCATTCAGTTGATCCTAGGTTACAGGTGTGTAAAACTTCTTTCGTCTATATAAGTTGATATTATACTATATAAGTGTGAATTTTTGTTTTTAGAAACATTTGTTATCTTAATTAACAGGCCTTGTTATAAAATATACCAATTACCTGCAAGAAATATGGATTAAACAAAGAGGGATAGATTCTCAAGATACTATATTATTTCGTAGGATTAAGTGGCTGGTGTCATTACTACCATCTTCACTAAAGCTTCAAGTAACGACCGTGTCAAGATGTTATTTACAATATTTACATCACCAAACGTTTCGCCCATGCTGTGATGTAGCATCTTCAGAGATACTACTACAGCAAGGAATTAGTTAACTTATCTTTCTTCATAGTTTGTTAATGCCCTATCTCTGTTAATATACTAATTCCTGTTCAGTGTCCTTCAATCTAACCTAAAAAAGTAAAATAAAACAGATTTGTTTATTCATACTAGTACTACTGTCGGCGCATAAATTATGTGCAACAGAGTTTGAAGGTTGTTTTCTAATAAACCGAGAGGCATGAACAATAAAAATTCCAATCATACCATTGTTTTCCTTGTTTAATTATGCGTTATGACATATTAATTTAAACATTCTAAGTTCTAACAATTTTTATCTTAGTTGGAACATAAAAAGGACAGGAATTTTAACTAGTTTTCACTGTACATAAAATTTACACCATTATTACTCAAAAATCCATTCATGTAGTACATTTATATTTTAATTCAAGGTTGATAGGAATGTTTTCTATAAGTTTTATAAATTTTAGATTTTTATGTTTCCAAGAAAAAAAGTTCTTATTGATTACATGAAACATTGTTTTCTTGGCTTCAAGAGATCGTAAACTTAATGATTTGGTCTTGTTGTAATCTTTATTACACATATAGTTATGATACATCATTTTCATACGTGTAAGTAAATGCAATGATTTTTATTGATTTAAATCAATTTACATTTATCAATTTGAAGTTATTTTATATTGATTTAAAATCACAGCATTTACTTACATATTTGAAAATAATGTATCATAACTATATGTGTAATAAAGATTACAAAAAGACCAAATAATGATGTATCATAATTATATCTCTAATAATGATTACAACAAGACCGAATAATGATGTATCGTAAATGTATGTGTAATAAAGATTACAACAAGGCCAAATAATGATGTATCGTAACTATATCTGTAATAAAGATTATAACAAGACCAAATAATGATGTATCGTAACTATATGTGTAATAAAGATTACAACAAGACCAAATAATGATGTATCGTAACTATATGTGTAATAAAGATTACAGCAAGACCAAATAATGATGTATCGTAACTATATGTGTAATAAGGATTACAACAAGACCAAATAATGATGTATCGTAACTATATGTGTAATAAAGATTACAAGACCAAATAATTAAGTTTACGACCTCTAGAAGCCAAGAAAACAATGTTTCATGTAGTTGATAAGGACTTTCATCAACATCTATGTGATGTTGATTCACCAACAGACGCTATGTATGTGTTTTGGGCGAGCCGGTGGCTGTGTGGTCTAAGGCGTCAGGACTTTGAGCTTGGATTAGAGATTAGAGACTTGTTTTCTAAACACATAACATTCTAAAATGTATAAAACTATTAGGAAATATTCTTATCAACCACATATTAAAATATTAATACGCTATAAGAACAGGTTTTTAATTAATGACAGTGTAAATTTGATGTACAGTGAAAAATAGTTAAAACTCCATTACTTTTTTTGTTGCAACTAAGATAAAAATTGTTAGAACTTAAATAAATAAATAAATAAGTATTTTATTGCATAAAAACAATTATTACAATTGTATTGCAATCGTCATAACGTGCTTACTGTTTAAACTAATATTTAGTCCTGTCTAATTTAAAATATCAATGAATAGTATATAACATTCCACTCACTCATTCAAACATACAATCAAACATGCAAACAATTCACACATTCAATCACAATTCAAAAACAATTCAATCACACAGGCCGACATTTAGGAAATTATGCGGTCTCCCAGCTATAGGCCATAAACTCGTCCACACTGTAGAAGGCTTGTGCCAAGAGGATGGACTTTAGACGAGTTTTGAATGCCTTCGGCATTGTGGCATTTTTAATTGAATATGGCAGACTGTTGACGAATTTAGCTCCTGCCTGTGAGGGCAGTCGCTCAAACGCTGCCGTTCTGTGTCTCACAGTTCAGTAGGTTTCCCTGCCTCTAGTTTGATAGGAATGGAAGTTGGACCCTCGTATGTGAGTACATTTTGTCATGAAAAACACTGATGCTTCTAAAATATAGAGGCAGGGCAAAGTCAACAGTTGTAACTTTTTGAATGTTAGTCTGCACGACTCTCCAGTGTGATTTTGCTATTATTCTGATTGCTTTCTTCTGGAGCTTGAAGATTCGGGAGAAGTGTGTGTCAGTACACCCACCCCACAGAGCTACTCCGTAAGAGATGTGTGGGTAGATGATACCATAGTAAGCCGTCATCAGTACCTGAGTTTGGCAGTACTTGGATAGCTGCCTCAAGACAAAAATGCCTGAGGATAGCTTTGCACACACATTGTCGACGTGATTACCCCAAGTCAACCCTCGATCGAGGTGTATACCATGGAATTTTGTCACGTCGACTTCCTCGATCTCAGTGTCACCCACCATGATTGTTGGGCTTTCATCTGATTCAGATTGTCGCAATGAAAATTGAATGAATGTTGATTTTGTTGGGTTTGTTTTGAGATTGAGTTCATTGAAATGCTGTATTGAGCCATTCAGCTCAGTATACGCTGTCATTTCAATTTCTTCTTTTGATGAGCTCCAAAACAGAGAGTCGTGTCATCTGCATACTGGACGAGCCGTCCATATTGCAGTGATGAACCAACATCATTAACGTAGATCAAGAAGAGCAGAGGACTTAGAATAGAGCCTTGCGGGACCCCATAGCTCAGTCCCTCCTCTCCTGAACATACGTTTGAAATTTTGACGGTTTGAGTGCGATTACTGAGGTACGATTTCAACCACTGGAGTGATATTCCTCGAACCCCGTAATGCTCTAGTTTGTGTAAGAGGGTGCCATGATCAACACAGTCGAAAGCCTTTGATAAGTCTAAGAATACACTGAGTGTACTCTTTCGACTTTTGATGCCTTCTAATACCATATCTACTAAACGCACGACCGCGTCTATTGTAGATTTTCCAGTTCTAAACCCAAATTGGTTTTTTGAAAGAAGATTATTTTTTTCCAGGAATGACAAGATTCTAGAGAAAAAAGCTTTCTCGAAGACCTTGCTAAAGACAGGCAGAATTGAAACAGGGCGGTAATTTTGAATTGAAAAAGGGTCGCCTTTTTTGAAAATTGGTGTAATTTTTGCTGTTTTTAAGAGGGAGGGAAAAGTTCCAGTTTGAAAAGAGAGATTGATGAGATGTTCAAGTGGGCCCAGAAGGTGCTCAGAGCACTGTTTGAGCAGCCACGTTGATACGTGGTTTAAGTCATTTGACTTTTTTGTTGCAAGCTCTCTTATCATTCTAGCAATCTCCTCCTTAGTGACTAGGACTAGGGATAAAGAACTCACTGGCCTCTGAAAAGGTGGTGGTGGTGTATGATGCTGTTGATGACAAAGACCCTGGTCAGCATCAACCGAGGAAAAGAATCTGTTAAACGCCTCAGTGATTTTGAAAGGATCTTTGATTTGATTGTTTTCAATGGTGAGTTCGATTTGTTTATGAGTCGATGGGTTTTTACTGTTGATTATGGCCCAAGCAGTTTTTGATACGTTTTTTGTCGTGAGCAGTGCTTTTGATACGTCATAAGCCTTGGCAGCCTTTATGACCTTTTTGTAAATTCTTTTGTAATTTTGAAAAAAATGTTTGTCTGCTAAATTGGTCGAGTGCTTGTTGATTTCAGAGAGAAGTTTTAGCCTTTCTCTTGAGACAAGAATGCCTTTAGTGATCCACTTGCACTTCATTTTCCTCGGTTTTTGGATTGATGTTTTCAGGGGACAGCTCACGTTCAGATGGAAGTTAAAGCAATCCTGAAATGATTTGAATTGAATTTCTACGGGATCTTCGAGGTTGAAAAACCCCCAACTCTCTTTAGATAAAAGGGAATTAAGTAGGGTAATGTTTGTGGGCCTCGTGATTCTAATGGTTTTTTTAATGTTCTGATCCCGCTGTGGTTCAGGACCTCTGATAATGGCTTGTTGGCCGTAGTGGTCTGAGATCGCTGTGTTAATCACAGACACCCTCACTTCTGTCATGTTTGTGATTATATTGTCAATTGCTGTCGATGAGATATCCGTCACCCTAGTTGGTGACTCAATTGACCACAAAAGGTTAAACGACCTTAAAAGGTCTCTGAACCTTTTTGTTGTGGGACTTCAGGCATCCAGCACGTCGATGTTAAAATCGCCCATTATGATAAAATTTTCACATTTTTTGGTTATATCGGACAGCATATTTTCGAAATTTGATAAAAAGATGTCTTCCGTTCCGCTGGGAGACCGGTAAACTCCAATAACGGAAATTGGAGTCATTTTGGTTTGTATTTTTACCCCTGCAACTTCTAAGTGTTTTTCTGATGATTTAAAAGAAATGTACGGGAAAGATGAAATTTCTTTTTTTACAAAAACCGCTACACCTCCTCCTTTGGAAAGGTTTCTGCAGTAATGACTCGCCAATTGAAAATTTTGAATTTTGAAGTTGTCGACGTTACTGTTGTTGAAACCATGTTCGGTTACAACCAGTATGTCCGGGTCAAGCTCTTCGGTCATAAGCAGAAGCTCATCTGCTTTGTTGGTTGCTATCTGTGCGTTTTGGTGAATCAGTTTAATTTGCAGGCTTGGCTGATTTTCCAATTTTTGTTTGTTAGGTTTTGTTCGTCTGTTCGTCATGTCGACCTGGTGGCTGAAACTAGATTTTCTAAAAAAACACAAGAAGCATTTAAAACTGATTTTTTGTGGTTATTCATTGTTCGAGCGTCCGTTTGAGGTGTTTCCTTGACGGCGTCAGCATACCTTGCAGGAGAACAGAGCGTCGTTATGCGTGGATGTTGAGCGTCCTCATCACCTTCTCCCTGGGCGCGTGTGCCGGCAGTGGGGGGTCGGAGGTCCGCTGGCAACTCCGCTGGCTTCTTCCCGTCAACGGCGTCAACTCGGGTGCTTGCTTTGGACAGAGCTTCTACCAGTAGCCTCGCCAACTGCCACTTTCCTCTCAATCGTAGGTGCATTCCGTGTTTCGTAAAATCCCTTCTATGCAGCTCGCTCATTTTTAGGATTGTGACGTTATTCCTCTCAGCTAACTCCTCGATGTATGCGTTCACGAGTGCTGTTTCTTGGTTTATATCATGGGTGGCTGGCAGGTCATGTCGGTGTGGCAGGGTTGCGATTATCAGCTTCGTGTTAAGGGGCTTTGAGGTTATTCGTTTTTCTATTAGTTCATAAAGGTTTCGCTGTTCACCCGCGGCGAGATCATTGGTCCCGGCTATGAGGACATCACAGCGAGACCCATTCTTAGCCGGCTGTGGCTGCGATGCGATGATTTGTGGCAGCTTAGCACCAGGCTTACACACACCCATAACAGGAACACGTTGCTGAAGGAGTCTAGAGGTCAGATCTGCGATGTGGCGCGCATGGCTGTCACCCTCGATGACAATCGATTTGAATGTGATGGATTTTATTGGTGGTGGGGCATGTTGAAGTTTCGGCTTGGAGTAAAAAACCATGTTTTTTATTTGCTTTTTTGGTTGATTTGCGGTTTGATATTTTTTTTGTTTTGAATTTTTTGTCTTGGCTTGATTGAATGGGTTTTCTGGCGCGGGTCTCATTTTTTCCACTGGAGGATCCGGTGTTGTCTGTGAATCATGGTTCTTGCTAGCCTCATTCCGCAGTAACATCAGTTCGGCCTCCAACACTTCGATCGTAGTTCTCAACCTAATAATTAGTTCCGCCGATGAATCACATTGGGTACAAGGAGAGGCATGAGCCTTTGACTGAGGTTGAAGTTGTGTGCGATCGCATTGTATTGCAAAATCTACCGTCTTGGTGTGAGAATTGGTTGTGATTTGGTTGGTGGTGTCTGTAAATATTTCAGAAGTATATTGAAGGAGTCGTTGGTCGGACTCAATGCTATGGTCTAAAACACATTTAAAGTCTTGTTCGAGTCTGAGTACTTCATCCTTCAGACGTCGGTTTCCCTGGATCAGTAATGTTATTTCCTGTGTCGAGTGGTATTCAGGTGTGGAAGTAACAGACTGAAACGTGGACAGAGATGTGTTATTCGGTGGTGTATCCACCGCCCGGCCGGCCAACGGGGTGTGGGCAATAAGAGGCGTTAAGCTAAAATTTGAATCTGTGTTGGATGCTTTGGCTGTGCTATTGTGAGTAGGCTGTGTAGTTTGGGCGTTCGACTTTGATATCGAAGTCGCCGGAGAAAGGGCTTTCGGAGTTTCGGCCGCCGTCAACGATAACCGTCTCATAGTAACTGGATGGCTCCCAGTGTGATTATTATTTGTGATGGTTACAGATGTCATTTGGGCGTCACTTTTTATTGTAGCCCCGCAGGTTCTTCCTAGACAGCGCCAGAATATTTCTCCATTTTTTTAGTGTCCGGTATAACCTATATTTGTTATTTCCAAATAATATGCAAGGCTTTCCTTTTGAAGTTTGCTCAATTTTAAAAGACATTTTGATGGCGATGATTGTATGAACGTGCAATAATTATCAGCATGTATTAGTCAGCACTAATATAAAATATTAAATCCTTAACATTAAACATTAAGTATTAATGTCCATACAGCACAAGAGATAGAGTGCAGTCGCTCGAGCAACATATAGTGAACTTGTACGCCACCTATGAGGGTGAAGGTCAACTGTCACTCGTTATCAATCTGCTCACCAGCAAGTATTGCCATCAGCAGGTGACAATATGGACTAATTTCAATAAGTCCTATTTACAGTATTTTTATATCTTGGCAGCAGCGTCCTTCGTCAAATGTAATATTTCAGATATAACCTAGAAACTAGTTGTCAAATTTTAACATCAGTATAAATAATATTTTAAAGTTATGACACAAATTTTAACTGAATACCGGAAAACTCAGCCAGTATTTCTTTCCGAATGTTAACAAACTACCACTCAGTAATGCATTTTAATTAACTAGACTACATATTCACGCACAAGAGAAAAACGCGACACGCACACTCATGACACCACACATTAAACTTATAATAAAATTAGAAATTCATATAATATTACGCACAATCAAACAAGGAAAACAATGGTATGATAGGAGTTTTCTTAGGCCTCTTAGTTTCTTAGAAAATAACCTTCAAACTTGGGTGCACATAATTTCTGCACCGACAGTAGTAGTAGTAATAGGAATACACTAGTATAGGATTAAGGGTACTCCTGCCCACCCATACACTTACATTGGTACTGACTTGTTCGCCTACACATACACGTACCTTGTTACTGACCCATCCGCCTAACCATATACATACTCTACAAAATACACTTTGAAGCTCAGCATTGGTACTTCTATGGGGTCTTTTTTACAAGACATACAAATGGCATTTCACTGCTGCAAGATCATCAAAGGGTCAATAATTTGCTGTTGAACATGCACGATCTACCAGTGATGAGATATTTGGTTTACTATTATGGGGTTAGTCTGTAATCTATGTTTAGCTTCAAGTTTCAAATGCCTACTATACTTAAGTGTGTAATGTTTGTGTGTGTTGGACAGAGCATGGACACTAGAGTGCGCTTGCTGCTCCAAAGGCCAGGCCTGACACCTGGGCCACAGCTTATGAGAGTGGCCACGCCTCGCAACCCCCTTGACCCGTATGATCATCTGGTCCAACGTCCACCTTTTCCAGGTAAAACTCTATGTTATACCTTCATTCCAATCGGGTTTTTTTTTTGGAGGGCTAAAATTAATTGATTCTCATAACTCATTATAAAGGTGATTTCAGTACAGTAAAACTTGAGACATGATTTTAATCAGAATCTAAGATTACCTGAAGAATTGAAAATAATTAAAAGTCTGAACTATAATTTCAGTTAAAAAAATTAAATATGCTCACATAAGATATAAAAATCTAAAATTTATTACCATATGTTTTTACAATAAGAACTATCACTAGTTTTATGATTATAAATTTTAATGAAAAGATCCTACAAATTCTCTTTTAGCTTAAGACAAACTTAATACATCCAAATACAGAAACAACATACCCACCCACCCACCCATACACGTACAATGGCATTAACCCACCCGTCCACCCATACACGTACAATAGCATTAACCCATCCGCCCGCCCATACACGTACAGAGGTATTGACCCACCCGCCCACCCGTTCACATACAGTGGTATTATTAGCACTGTACGTGTATGGGTGGGCAGGTGAGTCATTAGCACTACACGTGTATGTATGGGTCATTAGCACTGTACGTGTATGGGTGGGCAGGTGAGTCATTAGCACTACACGTGTATGTATGGGTCATTAGTACTGTACGTGTATGGGCGGGCGGGTGAGTCATTAGTACTGTACGTGTATGTATGGGTCATTAGTACTGTACGTGTATGGGCGGGCGGGTGAGTCATTAGTACTGTACGTGTATGTATGGGTCATTAGCACTGTACGTGTATGGGTGGGCAGGTGAGTCATTAGCACTACACTTGTATGTATGGGTCATTAGTACTGTACGTGTATGGGCGGGCGGGTGATTCATTAGTACTGTACGTGTATGTATGGGTCATTAGTACTGTACGTGTATGGGCGGGCGGGTGAGTCATTAGCACTACACGTGTATGTATGGGTCATTAGTACTGTACGTGTATGGGTGGGCAGGTGAGTCATTAGCACTACACGTGTATGTATGGGTCATTAGCACATTAGTAACTTAAACAAAATATGTGACAACACTGGATAAATAACCTAAAAAAATTAAAGCTCTTGAATCAATTAATAAATCATGAAAACAGTTTTAATATATTTTACATAGTTAATTTGGTTGAAAAAATTATAATTAATGTGGAAGTGTAGTATTAGGTAGCAATTGTTTCTCCAAAATTTCATTTATGAGGCCAAATTGGGTCTAATTTAAGCTTAAATCTTTTTGAACAGTTTATAACACTTATAATGATGTAAAACACTGTTATTTATCATAACACAACTGAAATATATTATTGTACACTTCTTTACCTAATAATTGTCTTGAACAGTAAGAATGAAAGGTAAGTATAGATAAATAATGGCGCAACACTATATCAGGTTTCTTTATTGCTGGTACCTTGGCTTATTTAACACTTTCGCTGCGGCTGTTCCCGATTGGGAATCCTTATCCTTTGTTTGCTTATTCTTTCAGTATTGTGGTAGCATCTGCGAAAGAAAGTTGTTTTTGTTCGTAGCGTGTCTAGTACGACCTAATAACTTTGTATATGTTTTGGTTTCAGTGTTTGATTTTTTTCCTAGTTTGTATGTCTAAATAGTAATAGTGTAAACAATTTTTAGCACCTGAGGTAAGATTACCGACTACACCAACCGTAGTGAAAGTGTTAACCTTTTTAGTGTTCCCAACCTGAAAAGTGTTATTCCTGCATGATTATATGCCCTCGTGGACATATTTTTCTTCTTTCCTCTATAAACCTTAACGAAATAAGAGTTTCCAAAACATTAATCGTGTGTTGTTAATGAGAAGGGAAATGGACGAATAAGAGTTTAAAAATTAACTCCACTCCATTTATGAAAATGGGTAAACTGAAAAGCTGCAGTTGTATTTTATTTCGTATGATTTGGGGTAAACAAATTTCTATATATATATATTTAAATAGAAAACACCTCCTGACTTAATTAGTCCGATTATTATTTAGTAGATAACCAATGTTTAGTTAAACTAAAATAGGTACCCAAAGTATATTTTGGTTTGCTCAAAACGAAAAATTAGTGTATGTATATTCAATATTAATGTATAAAATATAGTTTTATGAAAGTGTAAAATATTTTTAATTTATTAATTTTTTTAATATAAGAACCTTTTTTTGGTTGCAATGATCAATTAATCAACAAATTATATAAACTTATCAAATATATTCTGGTTTATAGTATGCTTACATTTGTATTATTTTAGCTATAGAAAAGATTATGTTTATAGTAATCATGTCTAAAAAAATGTTGTCTATAAAGATTTGAACAGCTATTTTAGGTCTACTGTTGTTGTCTCACAGATTTTGTCTCTCAGATATTTTTTGTCTCACATGTTGACAAAATGTGAGCAAATAAAGTATTTGAGCTTTATTTATTTTTGTAAATGTTTGCATCATGTACAGACGGTGGCAATATCAGACCAGACTCAGAGCGGCTTCCAACTACACCCGCTTCTTCAGATCCTCAAAGATTGCCAGGTGAGCAATCTTACACCAGTCATAGCTTGGAACATTTATTGGTAGCAAAATAAGATTTAAAATATTTAATTTTTGTATTAAGGAAACCTGCTCAACATGTTCATTGGATCACTTGACGTAGTTGGCTGGGTTGTATGAACATTTTGGGCTTAGCACATGTTAGTCTCACTATTAGAGTTCTCAGATTCTGCTTAACTTATTTTTAAGGCCAAAAAACAAAGAACAAAAAAATCATGCAACTTGTAATTAAAATTTTTGGAATCACCGTAATTGAAATTTTTTCAGGATTTCAATCAAGTATCATAATTCATGTTATTTTAGGTAAGTCATTTTATCTAATATATGAGGGGTTTTTCAAAGCCATTGAACATGTTAGAAGGCCTGAATAGACAGTTTGGCAGAAAACAATTGTTTGGAAACCTGGGGAACATTTATCCTGTACGGATAAGTATTTCAGAAATCTCCACTGTTTTGTTTGGCCTAAAAGATTTAAAGTTGGTTATATTTTTCTAAACCCCTTGTAGTAGGCCTGAAATGAGATTTGAGCAAAAATGTCTTCATCTGGGCCACGTTATCCCTAGGTGGCTAAATATTTCAGCTGTCTTGACTGTTCTCATGTCAGCAGGCCTTGTAGTGCGCAAGAAATATTTAGATTAATTTCACTTGTATAAATAACGTTGTAAGCAATGATCCAGGTTCAATATTACTCTTACCATCCAGTGAAATAAGGAAGCTATTCCTTTCCTTAATTTGAATACACCTCTAGTTTTTGAAAAAGTCAAAATTTGTGAACCTACTGTCTCGTAAATAAAAAAAATAAAAAAATTTAATGTTGTCATTGCAATGCAAAGTAGAAAATGTCCTCAAAACAAAAAATGTCAGGAGAACCTTAATTTTTCAGAATGTATCAAAAGTGATTGTTATATTAAAAGTTCTCTTACGATAATCAAAATTTAAAGAAAGAAATATAAGCAAGGGAATGGTGGCTTTTTAACACAAAAATGCAAAATATTTTGATGAAAGAGCTAATTTCACAAAACAATCTTAACCCTCCATTTGATGACTATTGGGTCAATTATAGATGGTGGTATCGTACTGTGCAATACATTTGTTTTTCGTAATTTATCTTAAAAACGGTGCTCACAATAATCACATATTTGCTATAGTATTAAAGAAGAAATAATAGGGTTTCCATGGATATATTGGATTTCAACTTTTTGACGTCTTTGAGAATATTGGGAATATAGTTTGACAGCTGATTGTTATCAGCGCTCTGACAGTAGCGACGACAGTAGTAATACGCAGTTTCATTGTTGTCACGTTCACATGTATATAAAGTGCTGTAAATAAACATTTCTATACTATTACCATTTTTTTTTATTATATACTATTTGTGGACTAGTGTTTGTAACATGAATAATTTTTTTTTTTTCATAGTTTCTTTGATAATAAATCTATAAAATTGATGGAAGTGTTATACAAGTACAAACTTTCATACGGAACAAGTATACAGTTTTCAACTCCTGAGTGTTATATATATTGTTGTAAATAGTGTATATATATATATATATATATATATATATACATATATATTATTTCTTTTCTAAACAAAATTTGGAACATTTTGTATATTTTTGATTGAAAATTTTTTTTATAAACATTTGAGGCATCAATCAGATAAAATATAAAAACACTTTTTTAATGACTAATTTTCAAGCCATAACATTTTCAGGAAATTTGACAAGTCAAATATTATTTTAGTACTTAATAAAGCATGTTTTTACAGTAAAATCGATATATAATAAATCATATTGAAACACTTCTAAGGATGAGTAAAAAATGTTTTAAATAAACCGTGTAAATTGCCCAAAAACCGCTTATCATTTATAAGTGATATAGTCATCAAACGAAGGATTAAGCGAACTTAAGGTAGAGTGAGGAAGGGAGTGTGGAGACAAAGGCTAGTATTGTACTAAATGAAACGAGTGAATGTGACTTAATATTATTGTTAATATTGCAGTGGGAGGATTCAGCAAGACACCAGGAGCAGGAGAGGAGATCCCGGAGAGTGTGACAGCAGAACTAGAGAAACTTGAGAGGGAAGAAGGAACAACAGTGTCAGGACTGAGTGAAGTAGAGGGTGTTAGCGCCATACTGGGAGACTTGGTTGAAGATGATGATGAGTTGCTTGGTTAGTTACAGTATTTTGTATACTAGTACTTTTTATTGTAATGGTTTGAGTTCTCGTTGGATTGAAACTTGGCTGAGAACCATACAAACTGGAAGGAATTAGGTGAGGTTACGTATATTGTTTTTATTGTAATGGTTTTAATTCTCGTTGGATTGAAACTTGGCTGAGAACCATACAAACTGGAAGGAATTAGGTGAGGTTACTTATATTGTCTTTATTTTAATGGTTTGAGTTCTTGTTGCTTTGAAACTTGGGTAAGAACTATACAAACTGAAAGAGATTAGGTGAGGTTACCTATACTGTTTTTATTGTAACGGTTTGAGTTCCTGTTGAATTGAAATTTAGCTTAGAACTTTACAAATTGGAAGGGATTAGCTGAGGCTATCTATACTGTTTTTATTGTAACGGTTTGAGTTCCTGTTGCATTGAAACTTGGCTAGGAACTTTACAAACTAAAAGGGATTAGGTGAGGCTATCTATACTGTTTTTATTGTAACGGTTTGAGTTCCTGTTGCATTGAAACTTGGCTAAGAACTTTACAAACTGGAATGGATTAGGTGAGGCTATCTATACTGTTATTATTGTAACGGTTTGAGTTCCTGTTGCATTGAAACTTGGCTAAGAACTTTACAAACTGGAAGGGATTAGGTGAAGCTATCTATACTGTTTTTATTGTAACGGTTTGAGTTCCTGTTGCATTGAAACTTGGCTAAGAACTTTACAAATTGGAAGGGATTAGCTGAGGCTATCTATACTGTTTTTATTGTAACGGTTTGAGTTCCTGTTGCATTGAAACTTGGCTAAGAACTTTACAAACTGGAAGGGATTAGGTGAGGCTATCTATACTGTTTTTATTGTAACGGTTTGAGTTCCTGTTGCATTGAAACTTGGCTAAGAACTTTACAAACTGGAAGGGATTAGGTGAGGCTATCTCTACTGTTTTTATTGTAACGGTTTGAGTTCCTGTTGCATTGAAACTTGGCTAAGAACTTTACAAACTGGAAGGGATTAGGTGAGGCTATCTATACTGTTTTTATTTTAACGGTTTGAGTTCCTGTTGCATTGAAACTTGGCTAAGAACTTTACAAACTAGAAGGGATTAGGTGAGGCTATCTATACTGTTTTTATTGTAACGGTTTGAGTTCCTGTTGCATTGAAACTTGGCTAAGAACTTTACAAACTAGAAGGGATTAGGTGAGGCTATCTATACTGTTTTTATTGTAACGGTTTGAGTTCCTGTTGCATTGAAACTTGGCTAAGAACTTTACAAACTGGAAGGGATTAGATGAGGCTATCTATACTGTTTTTATTGTAACGGTTTGAGTTCCTGTTGCATTGAAACATGGCTAAGAACTTAACAAATTGGAAGGGATTAGGTGAGGCTATCTATACTGTTTTTATTGTAACGGTTTCAGTTCCTGTTGCATTGAAACTTGGCTAAGAACTTTACAAACTGGAAGGGATTAGGTGAGGCTATCTATACTGTTTTTATTTTAACGGTTTGAGTTCCTGTTGCATTGAAACTTGGCTAAGAACTTTACAAACTAGAAGGGATTAGGCGAGGCTATCTATACTGTTTTTATTGTAACGGTTTGAGTTCCTGTTGCATTGAAACTTGGCTAAGAACTTTACAAACTGGAAGGGATTAGGTGAGGCTATCTATACTGTTTTTATTGTAACGGTTTGAGTTCCTGTTGCATTGAAACTTGGCTAAGAACTTTACAAATTGGAAGGGATTAGCTGAGGCTATCTATACTCTTTTTATTGTAACGGTTTGAGTTCCTGTTGCATTGAAACTTGGCTAAGAACTTTACAAACTAGAAGGGATTAGGTGAGGCTATCTATACTGTTTTTATTGTAACGGTTTGAGTTCCTGTTGCATTGAAACTTGGCTAAGAACTTTACAAACTAGAAGGGATTAGGTGAGGCTATCTATACTGTTTTTATTGTAACGGTTTGAGTTCCTGTTGCATTGAAACTTGGCTAAGAACTTTACAAACTAGAAGGGATTAGGTGAGGCTATCTATACTGTTTTTATTGTAACGGTTTGAGTTCCCGTTACATTGAAACTTGGCTAAGAACTTAACAAACTAGAAGGGATTAGGTGAGGCTATCTATACTGTTTTTATTTTAACGGTTTGAGTTCCTGTTGCATTGAAACTTGGCTAAGAACTTTACAAACTAGAAGGGATTAGGTGAGGCTATCTATACTGTTTTTATTGTAACGGTTTGAGTTCCTGTTGCATTGAAACTTGGCTAAGAACTTTACAAACTGGAAGGGATTAGGTGAGGCTATCTATACTGTTTTTATTGTAACGGTTTGAGTTCCTGTTGCATTGAAACTTGGCTAAGAACTTTACAAACTGGAAGGGATTAGGTGAGGCTATCTATACTGTTTTTATTGTAACGGTTTGAGTTCCTGTTGCATTGAAACTTGGCTAAGAACTTTACAAACTGGAAGGGATTAGGTGAGGCTATCTATACTGTTTTTATTGTAACGGTTTGAGTTCCTGTTGCATTGAAACTTGGCTAAGAACTTTACAAACTAGAAGGGATTAGGTGAGGCTATCTATACTGTTTTTATTGTAACGGTTTGAGTTCCTGTTGCATTGAAACTTGGCTAAGAACTTTACAAACTAGAAGGGATTAGGTGAGGCTATCTATACTGTTTTTATTGTAACGGTTTGAGTTCCTGTTGCATTGAAACTTGGCTAAGAACTTTACAAACTGGAAGGGATTAGATGAGGCTATCTATACTGTTTTTATTGTAACGGTTTGAGTTCCTGTTGCATTGAAACATGGCTAAGAACTTTACAAATTGGAAGGGATTAGGTGAGGCTATCTATACTGTTTTTATTGTAACGGTTTCAGTTCCTGTTGCATTGAAACTTGGCTAAGAACTTTACAAACTGGAAGGGATTAGGTGAGGCTATCTATACTGTTTTTAATGTAACGGTTTAAGTTCCTGTTGCATTGAAACTTGGCTAAGAACTTTACAAACTGGAAGGGATTAGGTGAGGCTATCTATACTGTTTTTATTGTAACGGTTTGAGTTCCTGTTGCATTGAAACTTGGCTAAGAACTTTACAAATTGGAAGGGATTAGGTGAGGCTATCTATACTGTTTTTATTGTAACGGTTTGAGTTCCTGTTGCATTGAAACTTGGCTAAGAACTTTACAAACTGGAAGGGATTAGGTGAGGCTTTCTATACTGTTTTTATTGTAACGGCTTGAGTTCCTGTTGCATTGAAACTTGGCTAAGAACTTTACAAACTAGAAGGGATTAGGTGAGGCTACCTATACTGTTTTTATTGTAACGGTTTGAGTTCCTGTTGCATTGAAACTTGGCTAAGAACTTTACAAACTAGAAGGGATTAGGTGAGGCTATCTATACTGTTTTTATTGTAACGGTTTGAGTTCCTGTTGCATTGAAACTTGGCTAAGAACTTAACAAACTAGAAGGGATTAGGTGAGGCTATCTATACTGTTTTTATTGTAACGGTTTGAGTTCCTGTTGCATTGAAACTTGGCTAAGAACTTTACAAACTAGAAGGGATTAGGTGAGGCTATCTATACTGTTTTTATTGTAACGGTTTGAGTTCCCGTTACATTGAAACTTGGCTAAGAACTTAACAAACTAGAAGGGATTAGGTGAGGCTATCTATACTGTTTTTATTTTAACGGTTTGAGTTCCTGTTGCATTGAAACTTGGCTAAGAACTTTACAAACTGGAAGGGATTAGGTGAGGCTATCTATACTGTTTTTAATGTAACGGTTTGAGTTCCTGTTGCATTGAAACTTGGCTAAGAACTCTACAAACTGGAAGGGATTAGATGAGGCTATCTATTCTGTTTTTATTGTAACGGTTTGAGTTCCTGTGGCATTGAAACTTGGCTAAGAACTTTACAAACTGGAAGGGATTAGATGAGGCTATCTATACTGTTTTTATTGTAACGGTTTGAGTTCCTGTTGCATTGAAACTTGGCTAAGAACTTTACAAACTGGAAGGGATTAGGTGAGGCTATCTATACTGTTTGTATTGTAACGGTTTGAGTTCCCGTTGCATTGAAACTTGGCTAAGAACTTTACAAACTGGAAGGGATTAGGTGAGGCTATCTATACTGTTTTTATTGTAACGGTTTTAGTTCCTGTTGCATTGAAACTTGGCTAAGAACTTTACAAACTGGAAGGGATTAGGTGAGGCTATCTATACTGTTTTTATTGTAACGGTTTGAGTTCCTGTTGCATTGAAACTTGTCTAAGAACTTTACAAACTAGAAGGGATTAGGTGAGGCTATCTATACTGTTTTTATTGTAACGGTTTGAGTTCCTGTTGCATTGAAACTTGGCTAAGAACTTTACAAACTGGAAGGGATTAGATGAGGCTATCTATACTGTTTTTATTGTAACGGTTTGAGTTCCTGTTGCATTGAAACTTGGCTAAGAACTTTACAAACTGGAAGGGATTAGGTGAGGCTATCTATACTGTTTTTATTGTAACGGTTTGAGTTCCCATTACATTGAAACTTGGCTAAGAACTTAACAAACTAGAAGGGATTAGGTGAGGCTATCTATACTGTTTTTATTTTAACGGTTTGAGTTCCTGTTGCATTGAAACTTGGCTAAGAACTTTACAAACTGGAAGGGATTAGGTGAGGCTATCTATACTGTTTTTATTGTAACGGTTTGAGTTCCTGTTGCATTGAAACTTGGCTAAGAACTTTACAAACTGGAAGGGATTAGGTGAGGTTATCTATACTGTTTTTATTGTAACGGTTTGAGTTCCTGTTGCATTGAAACTTGGCTAAGAACTTTACAAACTGGAAGGGATTAGATGAGGCTATCTATACTGTTTTTATTGTAACGGTTTGAGTTCCTGTTGCATTGAAACTTGGCTAAGAACTTTACAAACTGGAAGGGATTAGGTGAGGCTATCTATACTGTTTTTATTGTAACGGTTTGAGTTCCTGTTGCATTGAAACTTGGCTAAGAACTTTACAAACTGGAAGGGATTAGGTGAGGCTATCTATACTGTTTTTATTGTAACGGTTTGAGTTCCTGTTGCATTGAAACTTGGCTAAGAACTTTACAAACTGGAAGGGATTAGGTGAGGCTATCTATACTGTTTTTATTGTAACGGTTTGAGTTCCTGTTGCATTGAAACTTGGCTAAGAACTTTACAAACTGGAAGGGATTAGGTGAGGCTATCTATACTGTTTTTATTGTAACGGTTTGAGTTCCTGTTGCATTGAAACTTGGCTAAGAACTTTACAAACTGGAAGGGATTAGGTGAGGTTAGGTATATTGTTTTTAATAATTATTGAGTCATAATTATAATATTAAAAACATTACATAGGTGTTATTTGTTTGTTGTTAACATATTCACTCTTCGAACAAATGATATATTATTTTAACTATATAACAAAATATGTTGAATTTTTTTTAGCAAGAAATAAAATTTAATTGAATTTTATTTATTTATGAACTAAAACCATAAAAATGTGTGTAAACTTGTCGTAGTATCACAATTAATTGTCATGTGATCACAAACATAATGATGTTTAAGGTAAGGTACATTACAAGTTTACCATTTTTTCTTGTTCACGAGAACTATACATGGGCTCTATAGACTACTAAGTAGAGCTATAATTTTAATGCTTGCTTTTCTAGAGGATTATGAATAAATTTTAGTAATATAAGATTTTAAAATATAATTTTTGTTCTGTAGCTGAGATGGGAGCTGATTTCAACATCTTGGAGTACGCTGATCCTGAGTTAGACAAAGTTGGAGGTGGAGAGAAAACAAATATTTTTGATGTAGATGAATTCGAAGAAGATGATTCCAAAAAAGATTCTGGGTACGTATTTATTTTCTGGATAGTGTAAATATTTAAGGGAATTGGATGTCTAGCTGAACTTTGGAATATGCATAGTACTTTTTAAGAGAATAATTTGACCCTAGTGATACTTGGTTGTGCCGTTGACATCTATATTCTCACTGGAGCAAAGATATGGTGATGGTTTAAATGTAATTAGTCGTTGGATTTTTAAAGTAAATTTTCTGCATCAGACTCAGGGGGTTCCTCCCATATGAGAATGCTTCAATGGTAGTAGTTGCATGTAAATAGTTGTATTGTCAATCTGTGAGGGGTCTATCAAGGGAAGGTGCGTGGGCTCTGAGTAATTATGTTGTCAATTATTGATGTGTCTATCAAGGGTAGGTGTGTAGGCTCTGAGTAATTATGTTGTCAATCATTGATGTGTCTATCAAGGGTAGGCGAGTGGGCTCTGAGTAATTATGTTGTCAATCATTGATGTGTCTATCAAAGGTAGGCAAGTGGGGTTTGAGTAATTATGTTGTCAATCATTGATGTGTCTATCAAGGGTAGGTGTGTGGGCTCTGAGTAATTATTTTGTCAATCATTGATGTGTCTATCAAGGGTAGGTGTGTGGGCTCTGAGTAATTATGTTGTCAATCATTGATGTGTCTATCAAAGGTAGGCGGGTGGGTTTTGAGTAATTATGTTGTCAATCATTGATGTGTCTATCAAGGGTAGGTGTGTGGCCTCTGAGTAATTATGTTGTCAATCATTTATGTGTCTATCAAGGGTAGGTGTGTGGCCTCTGAGTAATTATGTTGTCAATCATTGATGTGTCTATCAAGGGTAGGTGTGTAGGCTCTGAGTAATTATGTTGTCAATCATTGATGTGTCTATCAAAGGTAGGCGGGTGGGTTCTGAGTAATTATGTTGTCAATCATTGATGTGTCTATCAAGGGTAGGTGTGTAGGCTCTGAGAAATTATGTTGTCAGTCATTGATGTGTTTATTAAGGGTAGGCGGGTGGGCTCTGAGTAATTATGTTGTCAATCATTGATGTGTCTATCAAGGGTAGGTGTGTAGGCTCTGAGTAATTATATTATCAATCATTGATGTGTCTATCAAGGGTAGGTGGGTGGGCTCTGAGTAATTATGTTGTCAGTCATTGATGTGTCTATCAAGGGTAGGTGTGTGGGCTCTGAGTAATTATATTATCAATCATTGATGTGTCTATCAAGGGTAGGTGTGTGGGCTCTGAGTAATTATATTATCAATCATTGATGTGTCTATCAAGGGTAGGTGGGTGGGCTCTGAGTAATTATGTTGTCAGTCATTGATGTGTTTATTAAGGGTAGGTGGGTGGGCTCTGAGTAATTATGTTGTCAATCATTGATGTGTCTATCAAAGGTAGGCGGGTGGGCTCTGAGTAATTATATTATCAATCATTGATGTGTCTATCAAGGGTAGGTGGGTGGGCTCTGAGTAATTATGTTGTCAGTCATTGATGTGTCTATCAAGGGTAGGCGGGTGGGCTCTGAGTAATTATGTTGTCAATCATTGATGTGTCTATCAAGGGTAGGTGTGTAGGCTCTGAGTAATCATGTTGTCAATCATTGATGTGTCTATCAAGGGTAGGTGTGTGGGCTCTGAGTAATTATGTTGTCACTCATTGATTTGTCTATCAAGGGTAGGTGTGTAGGCTCTGAGTAATTATGTTGTCAATCATTGATGTGTCTATCAAGGCTAGGTGGGTGGGCTCTGAGTAATTATGTTGTCAATCATTTATGTGTCTATCAAAGGTAGGCGGGTGGGCTCTGAGTAATTATATTATCAATCATTGATGTGTCTATCAAGGGTAGGTGGGTGGGCTCTGAGTAATTATGTTGTCAGTCATTGATGTGTCTATCAAGGGTAGGCGGGTGGGCTCTGAGTAATTATGTTGTCAATCATTGATGTGTCTATCAAGGGTAGGTGTGTAGGCTCTGAGTAATCATGTTGTCAATCATTGATGTGTCTATCAAGGGTAGGTGTGTAGGCTCTGAGTAATCATGTTGTCAGTCATTGATGTGTCTATCAAGGGTAGGCGGGTGGGCTCTGAGTAATTATGTTGTCAATCATTGATGTGTCTATCAAGGGTAGGTGTGTGGGCTCTGAGTAATTATGTTGTCAATCATTGATTTGTCTATCAAGGGTAGGTGTGTAGGCTCTGAGTAATTATGTTGTCAATCATTGATGTGTCTATCAAGGCTAGGTGGGTGGGCTCTGAGTAATTATGTTGTCAATCATTTATGTGTCTATCAAGGGTAGGTGTGTGGGCTCTGAGTAATTATGTTGTCAGTCATTGATGTGTCTATCAAGGGTAGGTGGGTGGGCTCTGAGTAATTATGTTGTCAATCATTTATGTGTCTATCAAGGGTAGGTGTGTGGGCTCTGAGTAATTATGTTGTCAGTCATTGATGTGTCTATCAAGGGTAGGCGGGTGGGCTCTGAGTAATTATATTGTCAATCATTGATGTGTATATCAAGGGTAGGTGGGTGGGCTCTGAGTAATTATGTTGTCAATCATTGATGTGTCTATCAAGGGTAGGTGTGTGGGCTCTGAGTAATTATGTTGTCAGTCATTAATGTGTCTATCAAGGGTAGGCGGGTGGGCTCTGAGTAATCATGTTGTCAATCATTGATGCGTCTATCAAGAGTGGGTCTGTGTTTTCTGAATATTTACGTTGTCCGTCTGTTAGGCGTCTATCAAGAGTAGGTGGGTGATCTCGGAGTAGTTGCGTTGTAAATCATTGATGCATCTATCAAGGATGGGTGTGGGGCTCTTGAGTTATTGCGTAGTCAATCATTGATGTTTCTATCAAGGGTGGTTGTGTGGGTTCTGATTATTTGCATCGTCTGTCTGTAAGGCGTCTGTCTATCAAGGGTGGGTGTGTGTGGGCTCTGAGTAGTTGTCCATTTGTAAGATCATCTGTAATGCTCTTCAGCTTAGACTTTACAGGGTCACAGAAATATGCCAAGAAAACAGTTTGTTGAATGCTAGTCATCGAGTTGTCTTAAAAATCATTTTCGGGATCACAATATAATCTTCATAGGAAATAACCTTTGAAAAAATTACATTCCACCTTAGAAAAGGAAATGAAGTAGAGCTAGGAATATATGGATAGCTGCTATGGCCAGTGAATATATTTCAATGCAGATAGAAACATTTTACTAGGCTCCCTACAGAAGTTTTTCCCGAAGCACTTTAAAATTTACTATTATCAGGCTTCTCTCTCCCAATTATTGACCTAGACTCCAAACTAAACCTTTCCTTCTTACAGTTCAATTGAAAATCATTCTAACTGACTATTTTAAATGAAACGTAAATGATAAGATGAGGAGGAGGGTGGTGGGTTTGCAAAGTATTTTAAAACTTCTAAACACAATCTCTTAGTTTAGTCAACAAATCACTCTACAACCAGGAAATATTAGAAAGAAACACCTGGTGAAATATGTATAACATTTTTAATTAGAATCTTAGTTTGAAATCAATTCTTGATTAAAATCCTCCCACTGCTACGAATTGTTTTACCAAACAATAATGATATTCTGTTTTTAGAACAAACAACAGAAGTGAAAAGAAAGAAACTAACTCGGAGTTGAAACCTGCAAGTAATACAAGTGCCGCTGGGCAACCTCAACAAGACAAACAAAACAAACCCCCCATGGCTACCAATCAGAGTCAGCCAGCAGCAGGAAGGGTTGATCAGGCACAGAACCTGCCCAGCGCTCAGAGCCTTGCGCCACCTGCTGCAGAACAACCAAGCCCCACTCCAGTGTCGCAGCCCAACCCTCCGCAGCCCGTAAACGTAAGGCTTACATGACTATTAAACAACTTCAGGTTTTGTAATGTAGAAGTATTTTTAAACTTTGTTTTTATACCTTATTTTGTAATTAAGACCAATTTTCACTTTCTCTGAATATGCAAATGTATTTCTTTATCTAATTAATAATTTACCTAGTCATATGTAAGTTTTTTATTTATGTTACTTATCAATCTAAAAGGCTTGCTTATATTCACATCTTATACATTAGAGAGTTTGAAATAAGCTTTATAACGATTTTTCACGTCTGTCAGCAACACTTGCGTTATATATATTTCAGGGGGAAATAGGTACAATTTTTTAATTTAACTTAATTGAAGTTTAAATTGGAACTTGAATAAGACCAAGTTCCATTATTGTTTATTTCCATTAACACTAGAAACGGTGGTTAACATTTCTGTAGTGCCAGGTTATTTTTCACTGTGTCCCAAGCATATTTTGAAAAATTTATTAAAAATCTATAAAATATTCACAAATGACTATAAATTTATACACCATTTTTATCAGGAAATAGTATAAAATATCTTTATAAAAAATGTTTATGTTGGTTATATGTAAAATAATAAAAAAAAAAAAATAATAAAAAATGTGTAAAAATAGGGGACCATACCTAGGAAATAAACAAAAAATTCAAAATATTATATTCCAAGATGGCCAAAAGTTGCTAAATTTTGTCTACTTTTAGAAAATATAAAGGGTTGAATAGTTTTTGAAAAACATTTATTTTTATATTTTTAAATACCAAAAAGCATACCAGCATTAGCGTATTGGCGTATTACATTAGCATTAGCGTATTACATCATCAATCATGTCTACGAAACAAAGAGGATCAACATAAAATTGAGCTGATCAGAAAGATAAACTTGTCCTCTTTCCAATGGTACCTAGATGTCTTTGCTACGTTAGACCGAACATACTATATGACGTGAAATATGATGAGCGTGCGTATCTTTAAAAATTGAACGACTTGCATTTTAGTAGAGCAGTGCTGTAACTCAGCTACTTCGAGACAAATTGTTGTGGAGATTATGGGCAATAGGTTCTATGCTTGACTCTCTTAGTACTGACACAGCGTTCACTCACTGGTTACCATCAATGTGGACATCATTAGAGAAGTCTGGGGTGTGGCTGTTGGATAGTAGTCAAGGTCTGGATGTTGTAAAGGGATGAGAGCTGAGTCAGGCTTATCAGTAAGCTAAAGCAGACCATTACTGCGTGATTTGAATTCAACGTAATGCTATAGGTCCTTTAGTTATCCTGGCTAATGGGCTATTAATAATTGACTATTTCTAAGGAAAGTTGACCTTAGTTAGTAACAATGACCACACACAGTCATTCACTCCACGGCCTTATCCCTACGATCGCCATCGTATTAATGAATGTCATGGAAGCTAAGGTCTATTTGGATCTTTGTATTTCACTTTTGGTCTCTGTTCCCCACAGTCTCTAAAGATATTATATAATTCTTTCCAAACAGCAATTTTTGTTTTTGTAAGATTTACTTATTTTGGTTTTAACTCTTAATATCAGCTGTTATAGACATTTTTCATTCTGACATTTTCAATTAAAATTCATTTGAATACGCTTAAATGCACAAATTAATTACCTAGACATAGTAGAGTCTAAAAATTACCAAATTTATATTTTGTACCTAAGCTCAGATAAACTACTTATAAAACACAACCACAAGGTTTAATTATTCAGTGACATTGTCAGGTGTTTGAAGAGATACTCTTTAACTTGTGAACTTGCCAGGTAAATTTGCTGATTGCATATTTCTCTTATTACATGAATTCCTGGCCAAGTGCTTTCTATCTCTACTCATATTTTACACTAAGTATTAAAACTTGTTCAGGCTATCCTCTCACAGTCTGCAGGAGCAAATTCTGGAGTTTCTTTTCCTCCTCCATTCAATGCAACGCCAACTTCTCAAGGATTACCAAGGATGCAGCAGCATATCACTCAAGGTACGTAGTAATACCACTTATTTAAATACCAATAGATAATGTCAAAGAAATCTTTATTTTCATTCTACAGTAATTAAGATGACTTCTTATTTTGGTTACTAAAAGTGAAACAAAGTCTGGAAGAAATTAGCATGCAAGTTGTTCATTTGTTATAAGGCTATTTATAAACAACACTGTCTTAGGAAAAATAGACGTTAGTTCTTAACAGAAAATACATACATCCCCTTATCCAAATTTATGTCATTCAATATCCTTATTCATCCATATTTTGTTGATAGTAAATAAAAATATGATGTTCGTAAATATTTTGGATCACATTAAGAGTGTACAGGAAAGAAATGCCTACTGCTGTATATCTAATTTGAAAAGCCATTTAGTGGTGTATGAACAAAATGTTTACGTGTATGCTCAAAAAACTTATTTTGATAACAATAATAAGTTTTTCTCATAGACCTAAACAAATTTTAATGTAATCTCAAAATAGAATGTAAAATAGTCTTTAGTAAAATTAGTTGTAATTGATTGTAGTTTCTTCTATTTTTTAACATTTATATAAACAGTTTTGTTTGATAGTTATTGTAATCTTGTATTATATTTAAAATTAGTTATCTAGCCATGTGTAAGTATTATCCATTGATGCAACAAGCAGATAAATGTTGTAAAAGTTCTAGATCTGTGATCATTTGTAAATTCTAAGATTTATGGAATATTTTCATTAGGTTATCCTAATTGTTTCAGTTGTTACACAACAAGAAAGACTACAGCAGTTGCAGAGGCTCGGAGTTAATGTAGGAACCACCCCACCTACTACGCCAGCTGTCGTACCCCAAGCTCCACCGCGACTTCCCCCACCATACCCTGGGCCACCACCTCCCTATCCGGGTCCCATTCAGCAGGTAAATATGTTTACCTTAATGTGTTTTATCTGTACCATCCATTGTTATGTATACTTTACAGTGTTTCTACTTCATTGATTGACTGTGTTAGCAAATTAATTCTCACATTCTCAGTGTGTTCTTTTTATGATCAGTAATTTATTTAGTCATTATAACCCTGTCTTTATTCTGATTATTCAGCTTGGCCAAGAGTGTTTTAAAGTGGCTTTAAAATTTACTTTATTCTAAGTAAATTGGCTTCTTTCTTTTTTCACATTTTTTTCTTCTTACAATAATTAAGTGAAACCAACCTACTCATCCTAACCTAACCTAACATAGCCTAAACAAACTTAAGATAATAAATTGTATTTGGGGGGCATATAACGAAATATGACTGAATTTTTGCTCAATTGCATCAAAAATTAATTTACTTTCAAATTAATCGTCTATCACACTTGTTAATGACAGTCAAACTCATCCCATGCCCACAATAAAATGAGATAATTGTAATATTATCTCATTTTATGAATTAATTAATCCCAGTAACTTCTCACACGGTAAGAGATAATGTTTATATTTTTATTTAATCCAGATCTGTCACAATTTGCAATGTTAGGCATCATTTTTGTTATTTAACGTGTACCATATTAATGTTTCCCCTGGAAGTTGATTCCCTAGGGAAAAGAATTGGGAATCACTTATTTGTATAAGTTTGGCCCTGAATATTCAGCAATACTGTACTATAGACTGAACATTTGAGAACATTGTTTGCCAGAGACAATAAGAACCTATTATACTCTGTATTTGGTGGAAGTATGTGGATGGGTACAACATAGAGTGAAACAGTCAAGGACAGTTCTTTACACGTTCACTGCGGGACCAATATCGATAAAACCAGCCTCACATGCTGATAAACTATACTATGTCACTAACACAATCACCTAATATAATTAACACAACTTTTCAGATATTGTATATTGGAACCACGTTGAACATAACAGTAGAGGCACCCAAATGACACAAAAACAACATAACATTCCGTCCTGGATCGATCCTCAGCTCACACTGACCTTATTTTGCTGGATAGTGGATAGTGTGGTTGGCTCAGTACTGGGCCACGTGCAACCGGCGCACGTCATGCCATGGCCCAGTGTACTGGGCCACCCGCAGTGGACGTGTTAAGTAAATCACTGGATTTACATATGCAAATAAAAGTAACGTGTAATTACTATTGATATTTAAAGGATTATGTGACCAAGCAATAATTTTACGATCAGTAGAAGGCAAGAAAATGTTATTTCAGATAATTGATAAGAACTTTTTTCTTTAAAAAATTTAAAATTCTGAAATTTATAAAACTTAAAATTATGACATTTATATAACTTATAAAAAAACACTTCCGTCAACCTTTTATTAAAATATGAATGTGATACAATAGTTTTTGAGTAATAAAAGTGTTAAGTTGATGTATAGTGTAAACTAGTGAAAATTCCGGTACTAGGATTAAAATTAATAATCCTATTTTAATTATTAAAATAGTCAGTGGGCGTCCAGCCGTATTACAGTGAAGGTTGTCCTAGCACTAGTTTGTTTTCAGTCGCATGTCAAAACGAGTTTAGTGGTTTTCTAACAGAATTTTCGGCACCCACCAAGCAAAAAACTTTCGGTACAAAACAGTCCTGGAAATTTGTGGAAATTCTTCCAATAATTCTGAGCGGGTGAAGCGTCGGTTGTCACAAATTTTTGCATTGATTTTCTCAACTAGATCATCAGTGACCATAGACATTTGTTTCCACTTTCAAACACACAAACCCATTCCTGAAAAACTCCTGCACTCATTACATTTGACCCATACACAATACAAAATTATTTATGAATTGCTGTTGCCGAATACTGTTTAGTTGCGAAAAATCAAATGACAGATCACACCTTGCTGGAATTTTTATTGCAGCACTCATTTCGAAAAGCAACTGAAAACAAACTAGCGCTAGGATAACCTTCACACTAATACAGCTGGATGCCCACTTACCTGCCGTGCGCCCCAGCGCAAGATGGCGGCCCTACCCCCAGTACTTCTCATACAGTAAGCAAACGGAGATTACTTACCGAACAGCCCTCAGTATATTTAAAATCATTTTTGGAGTACTATTATCAATGAATTATTATTCTTACTTTTCTACTTGTGTATTATTTTAAATCATTATTGTCGGTGTGTTATCGTTGGAATATTGACTTAAATGTGGGGGAAATTATTTTTTAATAACTTTTTCTTATTTTGGTTAGAATTCTTAGTTTCAGTTATAAAGTTAAGAAGTAAAAAGAGTGAATGTGTTTTGGCACTGCATTACTAATTAGTTATTGAATACAAACTGAGGTAATAGTGATTCATCAAAAATATTCAACAAGTATTAAAATGAGCCAATTTAGTGACTGCAACACTAACTGAATAATAACTAGAATTACTTTTCTTTAACATCAGCCACAAAAACACATGCATATTTAGTGCCCAAAAATGTTTGTAAATAGATAAACTATTGCATGAATCAACCGTATCATACACTATTTGTGAGTAAAAGTAGAAGATAGGTTTGTAATTAAGGTTTATTGGCGTGTATTAAATGATGAGTTATTGTATTTAATGACTAGTTGCTTATAGCACCCTCCAAATCATTTCTATACAGGGTTTTCAGAACACCCTGTAAAAAGAAAATATAACCAGCTGCCAGTATTCTTATACTTTTATCATATTGTCGTAACCCCAGCATTACAGCTATGCCAAATGCTTGGACAAAATAAACGTGTGTAGCAATTCAAGTGTGGTGAGCTTAGAAAATAGCACATATAAAATAAATCTTATTTGGCAGAAAAATGGCTGCTGCCAGCATGTTAAGGTATTCAAGTGGAGAGGAAAGTTAAAAAAAGTAGAAAGAATTAAAATTAATTAAGATTAAGTTTCATGGATAGGCTTCCACGGTTGTCACTATCACTAACAAATTCTTGGTCTTTGGGGTTCGACCGCATCACTTTACAAACATTGCAGACGTTTCGGCCACATTACAGTAATCCATCCTCAGGGCGAGACAAACACTATTTAACAGTACTTGACTGGTAAGGACTGGCTGGGCTCGAAGGTTATATACCCGCTTGGTGGTGGAGTGGGTGTTTTGGTAACTTCCATACCGTTCACATTCCAGAAGTGGCTAAAGTCAATGGCCCGTACCAGCCAGTCGAGTTCTGTTATACAGTGTTCGTCTCGCCCTGAGCATGACATACTGTATGTTGTCGAAACATCGGTAATGTTTGTACATAGCCCAGTGACGCGGTCAAGCCCCAAAGACCAAAAAATTGTTAAGATTAAGTTTCTTTCCAAGTACTAGGTATCCAAGTAATCCAAGCTATTTATTAATATCTATGTTCGATTTTATTTTGATTGCTTTTTCATTGTTAAATTTGTTTAATGTTGCATTTTGATAGTTGAATGCATTTTTGTAAATATCTGGAGTGCTTTTACATGTATTATTATGTTGTTTCAAGTTTAGAATGTAGTGTTTTCTTTTATAATAAGCTGTTTTTCTTATAAAATACCCCACTTTGTTGTTGCTTTGGGAACTTTAGTTCATATAAATTTTTTAGGCATTAAACATTATCTGTTGATAAGTGTGTATCGCAGATAGTTTGCTTACTAAGTGCAGGAACCATTTTTATGCTGTTTTTGATTTGTTTGTAAATAGTGTAGTGGTACATAAATTACAGGTTTTACTTTGATCAAAGGTATTGTTGAAGACCAGTTATCCAACCTCCATTTCTTTGGGCTTTCGTAATTCTACACAAAGCCCAACATTAACTAAAAAATGAATTCACAATCTAGTCAATTCACAATCAAAACCCAAAGTAAATTGTAATTGCAAATCCGTTTATCAGTGTATGTCATCAGTGTACCCAACACGACACAACTACACTACAGATCTATATGTGATACTATGACACCATTAGTCTACCGTAGAGCACCAGTGCGTTCTACTCACAGTCGATGTTATAAATAAACCTGACCTTGGCTACTGTATACCCACCTACCATATTCTATTAGATAATAGTTTACAGAATACAGTTTCCTGTTATATTGAATTAAATTATTTGTACATATTGCTTTTTTATTTCGAGCTAAGTAATTTAATCGATACTTAAGTGAAAATTGAAATATATATACTAGTGATGGGTTGGTTCCATTTTTTTCTTTTTTTTCGGTTCCAGTTCAGTTTTTTTTTTTTTTTTTTCTGAAATCGGTTCTCGGTTTTGAGTACTTTTTGAGAAAGTCTCAGACAATTTTTCCAATACCTTTATACCAGTGAATCAACAAATTATGTGGAATCAGTCAGTAAAAACAGTGCGTAGTATTTAGCGATTTCTCCAATATGAAGTATAATACACCCTAAAAATCCATAAAATTACATACCAGATTTCCAATAACTATAGAATTGGTAACATTTTATTTATTCTCAGGGTATGATTGTTTCCCTTTTGCACGAAGAAAGTATTGACTTCAAATTAAAAAAAGTATGCAATTTAGCTAAATGGAATATAATGCTTAAATTAGTATGTAATTGAAATTTACCTAGAAGAAATTACAAAACTTATAAGCCTAGAGAAAATTAAAAAATATCTTGCCATTTTAGTTCTGGTTTAATATTATAACTTATTCAAAAACAAATCACAACAATTGATTGAAATTACCAAAACTAAATTTAGGAGGTTGATGTAATTGTAGTACGTCAAAAATAAACAGCAAAAACAAATAATAATATAATTAATTCAAACATTTTTTTTATTAATTATTGAAAAAACTTTTTACTAACTATTGGTTCTTTTCTCAATTGGAAAATATTAATGCTACTCACATTCATAAAGAACTATACAGCCAATAATACCATAAATGTTTTTAGAAATTACAGTATACATTTTGTTTTAAAGTTAATTAATAATAAAGTATTTTGGGTCAATAAATGTTAAGTCAATGCAATTTAAAACATTAATCCAATTTAAAACTCTGTAAAAAGAAAAAAAAAAAGAAAAGAAAATTTAACTATTTTAAAATAAAAATGCTAAAGGCTCATTTTGTTTATAGTAAAAAAGTGAACTAATCTATTAATTTTGTTTATTTTTGATGCAATATAAAAAAAAAAAAAACTATTTTCCAATCCAATTCCCTAGGTTTTGTAATCATTGTTTTTTCATTACAAGCCTAAATAAATAAACTCTAATATCTTAATAAAAACCTTTTATTTTTCAAAATACACAATAAAACTAGAAGCATGATTAATTTCAGAATGTTAGATGAGTTGTAAACAGAATGAAATGTTTCCACAAGGTGTTTTTTATCAGGCAGGAAGTGATAAGAAAGGGTATAAACAAGAGTGGAGCTCAGGCTGGAAGATTAGACTCTGGACTCTTGAACAAAAACTGAATGGCTTTAATTCACTGCCTTTGCTTGTGAATTCCTATTCATTAATGTTATCTGTCTCTTTTCACTGCTGGCCAGACTATGGGCAAATATTTTCTGACTTTGATATTTTGTTTATCTCGTAGCCAAATCATGTACTGATAAGAAAGTGGCCTTGGGCAAATATTTTCTGATAAAGATATATTGTTAATCTTGTGGCCGGTCGTTTGATTGTTGTGTTTATTGGCACTTTTCACACCTGACACATTTCCGATATGAAAGCTATCTCCCCATTTAACCGGAACCGCAGAACCGAGATTTTCCCATCGGATCTCGGTTCCGGTTCTTTTGACAATAACTGATAGAACCGAGAACCGACCCATCCCTAATATATACTTGTATTCAGTTTTCATACTGATGCAATGCACTAAACTACAGCTGTTATGCTGGTATTGCGAAAATTAAATTGTAAATTGTTCAACGTGTTATTAAATTGTTATTTTAATGTTTTTGCGTTTTAAATTTATCTCATATCAGTATTAAAGTTTACCGGACTCGTTGGTATTTTGTGTAACTGTCGTGTAATCTGTGTTAAGATAAAATAAGTGAAATCTACTAATGAATTTCCACAAAATATTTTAAGGTTTTAAATATGAATATAAATTCTGTAGCTCTGATATAATAGTTGGATGTTCAATAGTTCTTTTGTCATTTTCAGTATGCATCATAAAAAAACACAAGATAATTAATTTTCATTTTAACCTCAGATAGATTGATACGTTGAACTGAAGAATCCACACTTTAAAATAAGACAAATCTAAAATGAAACTTAGTTAACTTTTAAAATGGACCATGGTTTTTAAGAACCAAATTGTTTAAATCAAAATTTACATTCTTACTAATGAAAATTCTCAATTTCTTAATTATCAGTGTGGCAACGAAGTAACAATCTGAGGTCACAATTTTTTTGTGAAGCCCTAAATTAATTTCTGTTATTTTCTTGATTACAAATAAAATAAGTTTGTATATTAATTTTGAAAATAAGTAGCACGCATCTTTTAATATTTGTTATATATTTTTATGTGTATATTCAAGGCTATATATGTTTTACAATTGTTGGGTTTAAAATTGTAAAATTAACTACTTATTGGCTAGTTGTAATCATGTTTTCAGATGATAAATTCTAATATATCTCTAATTTAACATGATCACAGATAAAATTCAGGCAAACAGCAAGTTAGATGCTAACAAATTTTGTAGATTTTGTTTAATTTTAGTGTCGGAATGGCAAAAGTGGACTAGAAAGTATTGTCAGAAGTTGTAAAATCATTCAGTGGCAATTTTAGAAATGTGGGAAGAATACTTGCCATATTCACCTGGGGAGAGTCTTGTGAAGTGATTGTCACGAAAAACAGTTTGTGATCATTCGTAATGACACGAGTTCCATAACTCAAATATAAAACACTTAGACAACTCTAATATAGAAAAAAGTTTTAAAAAACCTTTAAAAAGTCATAAAAACCTATATACAACGTTCCTCCAGAATGTCTCTTAAGTGATTGACGATAGCAATGGCACGCTGATCAGTCACTATAGTAAATAAGCACGTTTAAGGAGTAAGTCCTTCTCTGCTTCATCATCAGATTAATCTATTTGTGGCTGTGCAGGTGAATTTTGCCATAAATTAATTCACTTAGATCCGGGGAGGTTTATATTTATCCTGGCACACTACAGTAAAACCTCAATTATTACAGGAAACCCGGGTTATTGGAAACAGCCTGAGGAAAAACAAAATTTAATTTAAATGAATTATAAAAAAGTAAACTGTTCAAACATTACTATTAAATGCATTGTTTCTTTTGTTTGTTTTGTTTCAAAACAATAATATAAATTAAATAATGTGATATACATGTACTATATTGCCACTAGGCTATAGAATACGATAACATTGTTTTCTAAACTACTGTATGGCAGACAAATGCAGAGCGAATGTGAGTCATGGGCCACTCCCCTACCCCTTTCTGTTATATAAGAAGCGTTTAGAATCTTTTTATAGTTCTAAAAGCTTCTTCAATAACAGAAAGGGGTAGGGGAGTGGCCCATGACTCACATCCGCTCTACATTTGTCTGCCACACACTTGTTTAGAAAACAGTATATCGTATTGTAGCCAAGTGGCGATTGTTGTTCTAGACCAAGAATTGCAATGTGATGCAGTTTTAAAGTAAATAATATGTTTTTACAATGATAATATAATTTGATATACATTTCGCCAAGACCGTCAAACTAACGGTACCTTGGATTATTGGATATTTCCTTTATTGGAAACAGGTCCAGTCCCAATTATATCCAACAATCAAGGTTCTACTGTGATATGTACATTATTTACATATTGTACACTTCTATATAACTAAAAGTAATGAAAATCAAAAATGAAGACCACCCAAATGTTACTAAAAAATGTGGGAAATGAACAATGCCGACACGGTTCGCTTACTATAACAGTTCACAAAACAATAATAGTGGGAAGAATCCCATCTATACGTGCTGAATGTGTTAAAATATCTATGATATTATTTGCAATTTTTAATTTTAAATCTTTTCTGTCAGTCAACAATATTTATGTAGAAGTCTGTTTGAGCCTGGTTTATTTAGTCAAGCCCTAATAATACTTACCTGTTGTTTGTTATACCGCTTTCAAACTTCATTTTCAGAATGTTGGAAGCCTCAGCTTTTTGTTATCATTTTTAGAAAGTAAATTTTCAAATACTATTAGTTGATGATACAAACACATGTTTTTGGTCTTGTTGGTCCCAATTAACCATCCATCTGGTAACCGACTACTGAGTAGTAGATGAAAAATGTCACACCAATGGCGATCCGACTACTGAGTAGTCTTTTGGGCAATGTTGTTTTTAATTAATTATTTACTTAGGTAAAATAGATTGAACGATATCACACTGTATATCGTTGTATTCCACACATTACAATGATTAACTTGGTATTTAGTTATTGTCCATGACATAATAAAGACACAATGAATTAAAAAAGTTACGGAAAATATTGTTCTAATTGCATTTGGTTACTGTTCCAGTGCAATGAAAATGTGAAAACTTTAGAAATACAAGAAATAATTTTAAAATTTGTATTGTTTTTTGTAAAAAACCTTTTCTCCCAGATTTTGTATATTTTGATATTCTCATAAAACGCAGTTTTCTATTTTTCCCAAGGCCGTGTTTTGAACATTCTATTTTGCAGAATGTAAGCATATTGTAAGCAATTTTTGTTTTTCATATAATACTAATTTTTCTGTATCATTATATTTGGCATATTTTTCTGAACATGAAAATATATAATATATTCTTTATTATTATGGTTATTACAGCACAGAGTTGTTTATTGAAATAGAGCATTGATGTCAAGAAATGGCCTGCCACTGTAGGAATTTGTGACAGCCAGATGTAGGGTTAAGTGAATGCTGGAAATGAACTCAACCATCCTAACTAACAATTAATTTTCAAAATAGTCCCTAATGTATAGTTTTAAAATAGTCAAAATATTGACTTACCATTTTACTTGACAACACAATGAGCTTTGAGATGTCACAAGTTTTAAATGACACAATGAGACACGCTGAGAACCTTCATCAAATTTTCATTCTGACTTTGTTGAAATGATCACTTCAATGAAGACTTATTCAAGGTGATCTTCAGTCTAATGTATTGCTAATTATAATTTAATTCTTAAAACACCTCCGTCCAATTGATTAATCTGTTCTTGCTTCAGAGACAAAATTTGTAAGGACAGTTAAAGAAGTAGCGTTAAAGATCTATCAATTCTATTTTGTTTAAATCTGTGGGAGTCCTCTAATTCTAGTGTGAGATAAGTTTATGTACTTGTGGTGGTTTGTCTGTGTGATCTGGTTAGTGTCAGACTAACATTTTTATGCATGCATTGATCAGTCTGGCCTGAGGTGTGGAAGCCGGCGTCCACTACTACTGCAGGTATGTCAGTGCCCCACTAGTCACTAGTTCACCACACAACCTTTAGTCTAGACGACACCTTGTCTACTGTATGTGCACATCCCTCTGCCCACATGTGTGACACTCGATACGTGCTGAGTCCTACTTAGTTATATGTAGATGTGATTGGGTTCAAAACAGGGAAATATGTAGACATGTGATCCTTTATAGATATGTGTTTCACTCTACACCTCTGTTCATGCTACTCTGGATAGATGGATTTTTAGTTACTATATCATATTTATAATCGTCAGTGTAAATAAGAACAACAAAAGAGTTTGTAAACAAATTATTTACAATAACCATCTGATTCAATTAAATGTACACTGAATTAGATTAACCCTCCAGTCACATATAAACAAAAATATCCTGCCTTTAATTCTTTCAGGACTAATGAAAGCATTATTGTTAATAGAGTGTGACTGAGAAGGATCAGTATACTTGAAAATAACATTTGTTTTTAAATTTATTTATTTCTTAATTTATTTATGCGACAAAACAGAATTTTCCAATTACATTACAGCAACACAGTAAAATACATTCTAAAACTTGTATACTTTCACCATCTATGAATTATGAGAAAAATATAAGAATAAATATAAATTCTCCGACAAATTTAATATCTAATTAATAGTTTATATAACTGAAATTGAACTAAAACAACAGTAAAAATTAATAATAACATAAATAAAAAAGACAACCTTTAATATCTAAAAATGCACTTACAATAATAACATTATTAAATGTGTGGAACAATAACAAATATGCAAATTATTTTTAAAAAATCATGACAGTGATGCTCGTGGCAATAAATACAGTACAGTATTCAGTTGATTGATAGGTACAACAGAGTTTTAAAAATAATTTACCTCATGAACAACACTGTAAATATGGACATAATTTTTAGTTTTATCACTGATAGAAGGTTTTACTATTTTCTTTTTTTTTAAATTAAAACTACTCGCCAGTTCACTTGAGACTGCAGGCCTGTGCATGAACTTTATTCAACAAATTAAGTACCAACCGTTGGCTCAGTCGGGTATATGAGCCTTGGGGTTTGCCCTACGCAGTCCGAAGCCTTAGCTACTGAGCCACCATGCTGACCCACGTACTTAAAATTCAGAATAAAAAATGCCAGTTGACACGTGAAAATCCAAACTGGCTAAGTCAGAAAAAAAACACCCTCGACAAATTTACCAAATATGACTTTATGCATTTTTATTTTTTAAAATAGAAGTCCTTTTACAAAATTGTTATGTAAATCCTTCAACGTATGAAGAGTAAAACATTTCTCTTTACAATTCTTACCAAGACGTTGGGAGCGATAGAAGTTATTTTGTACCGTGGACAGAGAGGGCCCTTTGATTTAGGAATTGTAGGTGGTTTGAGCAGGTTGTGTTTGACTTGGAATAGTCTGACGAGAGTGTAAGAGAAAGGCATTATGTACTGGCACTCAACACACACTTATCAGAGCAAGATGTCTGACAAGGTGCTAGCAGTGGTTGATATCTTAACCCATTGTGGATAGATTTATTTAGAAGCGCATGCTCCTGCACAAAAAACTGCAGGTAACTGCTTAGATGTAACAGTGGCCTTCTGGGATACCGGCGATACAACAGTGGCAAAGCAACAGGTGGCGAGCCAGGTTATGGGGTGGCGGGGACGATGTTGGAGTCATAATCCAAATATAGCACACGCAGTTTGGGCGCAGAGATAACAACGTCTGAGTCATTGAATAGACTAGGCTTGGCGACAACATTGGCCTCCTCTGTGTCTGTTTCACTAACATCAATGTCACTTGCTAGATCGGTGCACCAACGTGGACAGACATGCACTGAATCTAAACTAAATATAGTATTATATTACTGAACAAAATATGAACTACTTCTTCAACTTCAACATACTACTGTGATCTTTAGGACATTAATGAAAGATTTTAGAAACAAACCTTTTTTTAAAAATACCAAGTTGAGGAATAAAGGTGCTGACGCAACATAGTAGAGTCTATTGTAACTATTTGGAAGTAAAAGTAAAAGCAGATTGCTTATGCGAGCTGAGCTCGTAAGTGATTCGCAATGGGTTAACAAAGTAATGGCTTAAGGTGGCTGTCCCCCAAACTGCCAAACCACTGCTGGTAAGTTGACAGCCCCAGACAGCCCTATAGTAGACATAACAATTTTACAGTCAGCGTATTAAAACATGCTGCTCTATTTCAACCGTATGGTTTTTGTCTATCATTAAATTAATTATAGTAAACACTGTATAATAATTCAAGGTCCATTCTAGTAGACCATAAGTTTAAATTATGAGTTTTTTAATTTAAAATCATCAAGAATGGCATTTAATATTTCACAAATTGAAGTGTAACAAATTTTGTGGATCCAAAATGTTTTTTAAAAAAATTAACTTATGGTCCACTAAAACAGTTCTTCGCCTATCAAATGACACTTCAAGAGTTGCATTAGTATCATTATTAACCCATTGCTGGTCGCGTAGCGTGACACATGCTGGACCAAACGGCGCAACACCTGCCCTGCTGACCTAGCGCATTCGCAAATTCTACACGATTGTTGTTATTTACGTTACACAAACATTACACTGACCATATTATTAGTTTATCTAATTCGGACAATCGCAATTTATCCTCCATTTTACTGGAAATCACAAACACTACAAAACGATAAGACCAAATGCAAGGAATAAATTCTGCAAACTAATATCAAATAGTCGAGATAAAAGTGACAGGAAACAGTAGCTAAGATGAAATAAGGAGACAGACACATAAGCGCCTCAAAACAAATGGGTGCATTGTAACAGCGATAACACTGACTCTGAGGGCCTAGTAACGCAACTGTAAACAACCAGTGCTGTGACGTCAGCGTCACGTCGTTGAGCTATCGGTCCACTCGGCGCAGAACGTGAATGCCACGTCTTTCATCAGCAATGGGTTAAGGATTGAATTGTTGAAATAGAAAACTATGTTTTAGGCGTTTTTCTTGAAGCAAAATGGTCCCTTCAAAGGGAAGGGACATATTGTACACATAAAAATGAGCAAAAAACTTCATATGAAGGTATGTCCTAAAACCTTTAGTTTTCCGTCTATCTGTCTTTATGTGTTTTTTACTTTTTTACATAAAAATTCATAAATTTGGATCCACTGAAGGTACAATTGTGAAACTTCATGATTGTACTACCCTATAGTAGATCTATTTTTAATAAAAATATAAAAAAATAAATATTTACCTGTTTCAAAATGGTGGACGTTTATTTTTTTCTAACCGAAATATCTAAAAACTGACTGATTTTACAAACAAAATGCAAGAATAATATTTTTTAGTAAATCTTATCATAATATTCACAGCGTTTGTTTCAACAAAAACGGATAAAAAACAGCCGAGTTATGCTGCAAAATGTAAAACTATGTTTTACCGCATTAACCAAGAGCTGTTTAAAATATGTGTGTACTGTGAACAGCTGATTTCATGTCAGTCTGCTATTTCATATGAACAGCTGTTTATTTATGTTATTAATATTAGGTTTGGTTTCCATTGTTGGCATTAGTAACAATAAGAACACTGTCATGTACACGTTTTTTGTGAGTGTTTCTGTTAATTTTTTTTTTATTGTATTGTTAGTTTTAATTAGTTAGTGTTTATAATTTATTTTCTTATGACATAGTTCTTTTTTATTATTTTCATAGTTTCCTTTTATTAACAAATAATGGCAGATAATGTAACAAACAACTTTACTGACTCAGAAATGGCAGACATGCATTTGATATATGGTATGGGTCATTGTAGTAGTATTCAAGCAAGAGCTATTCAAGCAAGTCTTAAAAAGGAATTCCTGTTCACTTGAACGCAGAGAGCAAGTTGTTTTTTTTTCTTGATTTAAATGTGTGTTGTAGCCTCTAGTACTACATTATCTCTCAACAATATTTATAAATTCATAACACCTTGTTTAATGTTGACGACTGAGATATACACCATGTATGTATTTATTCAGATAATAAAGAATGTCTATGTATGTAGGATGAATTCTCAATAGTTGCAAGGCCATTGTATTTACTTTAACTTAGGACATTGTATGTACCTTTATCTTGTTATTGAGTGCTTAGAACAGGATTTGTTTGATGTTATTTCTGTTTTGAAATGTTCATAATAATTTCACAATCCTTGTCAGTCATGTTCAAAAATGTACGGAATTTTCCATACATGAGAGCAAGAGAACTGCCCAAGTTTTCTAACTTCCTATCACTCTTTTTTTAACCTGCGGCTGGTCGACGGGCGCTCACTTTAATATATTTGTTATTATAGAGAGTGAACGGTCATTTCGGTTATTACCAAACTCGAGGTAGCTGTCAATCAATATCTGGTGGTGAGGAGGAACTTGTGTTCATCATGGTAGTTGACCTTCAGTCGTTGTCAGATAGCCGCCCGGAATTGACGCCCACATGACTGAGTTCACCCGTCGACCAGCCACGTTACTATTTTTGTCATTTATGTTTTATATTCTCGTTAACAGTTTTTAATTATAAGTAGATTATTTTATACTATTTTTTATTTGTTTGTGTGTTTTATATGTGTGACATTTGTTTTAAGTAATAATGAGTGCTAAGGATCGTATTGCAGTGTGGTTGGATGAGGAGGATATTGAGGACAGTGATAGTGTATCTGCGGATATGTATGACTCTGAATACTCTCTATATGACTCTGAGCCAAACATTGTTGAACACCAAGACTTTGATAGTTCAAGTGAACAATCTGTGAATGAAGAAGAAAACTACCAACTCTGGCCAGTAGGTTCACAGTACACAGGTAAAGACAATGTTACCAAGTGGAATATTCATCCACCAAACCAGCAAAGAAGAAGACCTTAGAGGAACATTGTGTTGCACCTACCTGGAGTGAAAGCCTGTGCCAAGCAAGCTACAACAGTTGAAGAGGTATGGAAACTATTTTTTCCTGAACATGTGATTGAAGAAATTACGTTCCGTACGAACCAATGTCTTAGTGTAATTCAGCAGAAGTACACTAGACCTTGCAATGTATTGAACATTGATACAGAAGAAATAAAAGCATTGATACAGGTTGCTATACTTGGCCGGTATATTGAGAGCTTCTCATACTAATGTCGTTGATTTACGGGCTACAGACAGCACTGGGGTAGTGTTATTTAGACTAGTCATGTCTTTCAAAAGGTTTTATTTGCTGTTGAGAGCTCTGAGATTTGATGACGCTGCAACCAGGCAGGCCAGAAAGGACTAGGATAAATTGGCACCAATTAGATCTATTTTCAAAGGTTTTGTAGATCGCTGTAAAAAGAATTTCAGTGTTGGCGAGTACGTCACACTGGATGAAATGTTAGAGGCCTTCCGAGGGAGGTGCTCTTTTCAGCAATTCATGCAGAAAAAGCCAGCAAAATATGGCTTGAAAATGTTTGCCATAGTTGATGCCCATTTGTATTATACAAGCAATCTTGAAGTCTACTATGGTAAACAACAGGAAGGGCCATATCTCGTAGACAATTGTCCAAGTGGTGTGGTACGGAGAACGGTCAAACCTATTTACGGCTCGGGACGCAACGTCACAGTGGATTATTGGTTTTTATCCATTCCTCTTGTAAATAAACTAAAACTTGACTACAGTTGCAACTGTAAGAAAAAACAAAAAGAAACTACCGCCTGAAGTTGTAAATACAAGATAAAGGCCTGTAAATAGTAGTGTTTTTGCCTTTGGACACAACAAAACGTTGGTATCTTACGTACCAAAAAAGTATCGAAATGTCATATTAGTATCTAGTATTCATGAATCAGATGAGATCGACGAAAATACAGGGGATTAAACTAAACCTGTCATTGTAACCTTCTACAATGAAACAAAAAATGGTGTGGATGGGGTTGATCGCATGAAGACTCAATACTCAGTTGAGCGAGTTTTAATGTGGTGGCCTCTTCGTATTTTTTATTCACTACTTGACATCGGTGCCATAAATACACAGTAATTCTTCACTGCAACACCGAAAGGAAGATTCTAAGAAAGGATTTATTGAATAGCCTAGCTCTTGAGCTAACAAAAGCACACATGACATCTAGAGCCACAACCAGTGGACTGAAGAATGACTTGAGAATACAATTGAAACGAAAACTCAACATGCCAGAGGAAAACCAAAATTTGCAGCCTATCCATAATAAGGAGAGTGTTAAAATGTGCATATTGCCCAAAAAAGAAAAAGCGGCTCACAACGTGTGGAGAAAAAGCGGCGTCGTGCCAATATGTGGAGAACACATCAACATTGTATGTGGTCCTTGCAAAGAAGATAACGATCAAGTAGAAGAAGACTAGATAATGTACATGCATAAAAATGTACAATCATAAAAAAGATACATTTGTTACATAACAAAGGTATATTTTTTATGATTGGTTTCTTCCTTATCAATAAATATACTAAAACAATGAAACATGCTTAACAAATTAAACGTACTAAGTAGTTTTAAAACTATTGTTGTCAATAAAAGTTTGTTTTTATTTAGTTTTGTTTTTTTATTCATACCATCCCTTTATTTTATATCTTGGCTAACATAAATTTATGTGAATGGTATTTATGGTAATTCCAGAGCAAAATAAACACTTTGCTGGTGTTCAAAGCATCATATTTATAAATAAATTCTTATATTTTACTTTTTCAATTGACATCAAGGAATAAATGCTATAACAAAATATTATTACACATGTATATATAATATTTTTGTCTGGGTGTGTGTATAAAGACTGTAAAACAAAATGTATTATACAATATATAAACAACCTTGTATATGATGCAGTTTACATTCAGTATATGATACATTGAAAATATGCGTACGATTGGAAAAAATGTTTACATATTTTTATGCCAATAATATAATAATGCCAAGTTTATATGTATGAAGATGTACCTAATCATGCTTAAATATCCAAAATACAATGGGTGAACGCGACGCTTACCTGTCGACCAACGGTGTTACTAACCACTCGCAGGTTAACTCTATCTTTAATCCCCTAGCACATAGTATCTATTCTGGACAACGGTGAATCTTCTTCTTACTGTCTCTTTTCAAAACTTTCAATGATTTAATTCACACAAAGGTTCCATTTTTCATCAACATTTCAAGACAGATTTTCTTGTTCGAACATTCGTAGAGTGCATTGCCTTCTATTACTCAAATCTTAAACTAGAGAGCATTTCTTTGTAGCGAACAATTTAAACTACCTCCAAGATTCGTATTGTGTTCCTACTTATTGGAAGCAGGAATGCAATGGAATGTGAGTATTTAAAAGTATTTGTGTTGCATGTGAGGCTTCATCAATCCCCATTGTTGGTTTTACATTATTACCCTTTTTACTGATTAGTTTTCAGTGTGATTAGCATAATTGTGTGTGTGTGCAAGAGGACAGCAATTTTTAGAGGTTTATTTTTGATTGGCTTTTATTGTTTGTAGTAGATTAAGATACGAAAATAATGATAGTGTCAATGATATACTCTTTTATAACTGATGTATCCGTACAAGGTTAACCCTTTCAGTATCGTAGCGTCGACATAGTCGACAATGTAATTTATGCATAAATTGCCGGCGTCGACCCGTATTTTCGTAATATTTCAATATAGTATGTATTCGATCGACTTGGTTAAAGATCCGCTGTATTCCGAATGAATTGATCTTTTGATTGGTATCGTTTTCATATTTCTTTCTTTTACGCCTTTGAATTGGTAATCGAGAAAAAAGATAACAATGACATTTGTCAGCTGGTGTTGATTCAGAAGGCAGTCAGTAGAATACATGAATATTATTCAGTTCTTTTGGTTATGTTTGACAATGTTATGTCAGTTGTTAGTAAAGTAATTTGTAATAGAGTTTTACTTTGCTATTTTGAAACATATAATTTGTGATAGTCATTATTATATCAAAGGATATGAGTTTGTTGTGATTGTTTATTTGGTGATAGTTTTTTTTTTCACTTTCGATTATCATTAAATGTTTCAATTATATTTCTTTCACAAATTGTCTGATTACTATATGTATTTTTGTATAGAATTTTATGTTCTACAATGTAAAACAAGATTTATGAATTTGGGACACATCGTTTTTTTATAACAACGTTTTTTCTACCTAGTTACACAAAAATGACTTTACGATGAGTTCTGTTTATATTGCTCAATCAAGTCAAATATAAAACTATAAATTTATGTTATATATGAATTTTGTTTGTTTTTTATTGATCTTTTACATGGTATAAATAAAAGAAATTGTATACTTTTTATGAAAATTCAGTTCAAACTTTTTTTTTAATTTTCTTTTTTTACTTTTGATTATTATTTTTTAATTATTATTTACCTGTCATAATTGTCCTATTAATATATGTATTTTGTAGAGAATTTCATGTTCTACAAATTAAAACAAAAAATTATGAATGTAGGGTACATAGTTTTATTTCAACAACGTTTTTCCCAAACCCTTGTAAATTTGTGAAAAGCAACCCAGCAATTTATGCACATCCTTTTGGGAAATGGTCACGGCACTAAAAGGGTTAAGTTCAATTATTAATTTAAAAAAATATTTTTATTGATGATGAAAGGTTTGCATCGTGAAATTATTAGGCTGTACGCATAGTCATCGGTTGCAAAATACAAAGATTATTCATTAAAAGAATCAAGAACATTTTACTGTCGTTAAAAAATCAATGTATTTACAAATAAAACATATGGTGCTGAATTAACACAAGTCAGTATTATAACGAATAAGATTATATTAAGGTAATATACACTACAACCTTTTGGCTTATGTACACTGAGTTCATCATCAGGTGAAGAAAAGCAAACTTAAAACAGCACAGAAACTCAATCAAACTAAAACCAAACATAGAATAAAAAGTTGAAGTACAGTTGTCAGTTGATATTCTCAAAATATTGAGCCTTCCTAAACTCATTTTTTGTGGCAACCATAATGATCTGGATTGCGAACAGGCAATTGACTTTCAGGTGACACTAATTATTGTAAATGTAACATTAGTTTTGTTTTGAAAGTTCCTTTGTTCCAACATTTCATACTGTAAACACAATTTACTGTACTGTCTACGACTCTTAGGTTTTGTCTTAAAACCATTTTGCTAAAGTGTTTTCTGGGTTTTTATTTTTTTTAATGATTTATTACTTTTTCCGACTTCTTCCAGGTTTTTTTATTTTAGATATTTCAGGATATAATAGGAATTTACTTGAACTTAAGTTTTTAAAGTAATATTGACTTTTCTTTCCGATAATTACTTGACGTCATATGAAATATTTCTGACCGAGGGTCTAGTTAATTATTATTGAATTAAATATCTGCTATTTTTTTGCTATTTATATGCTAAACATAAACTGATAATTAGATTAATATTTTGTTGGCTCGTGGTAAACTTATTTTCACAGATTTTATTTTTTTTTAGAAAGAGATGTTGTTAAATTATTTTCATTTGTAAAAAATAACAGTATAAATATATATTGATGTTATTTAGGAGCAGCCTCTCTTGTTGGAAGACCTGTTGGAGCAAGAAAAGCGAGAGCAAGAGAAACAACAGGCGGTAGCAGTGGGAGGTGAGGATGAAGACCCAACAACGTTGCTCAGTGATGCCGAGTTTGAGAGACTCAGAGCTGATGTTCTCGGCACCTCACAGACCAATACATCTCCTCTCCCAGGTCAGTTTGCACCATCAACATTGTTAAATCATAACCTGTGGTGCTTGGCTTTATACAGCAGATTTGGGACAGTCTGGTTTAACTTTATTTTTGAGATTTCTGTGAACATTAATTACATACTTTGTTGACAGATGAAATATATAGTATAAGTGGCACTTAGTCTCAGTATTTCTTAGGATAAGCATCCTACACACGTTGAGATTAGTCAAGACATGTCTCTGTAACTAGGTGTCACAAGTTTTTGTGTCTTGTCTCTAGCAGCCTACACAAGATGAGACTTGTCTTTAGACAGGTCTCTGTAACCAAATGTTATGAGTTTTTGTGTCTTGTCTATAGCAGCCTACACACAATGAGACTTGTCTTGAGATAGGTCTCTCAGTAACCAGGTCTTATGAGACATGTATGTTGTGTCTTTAAACTAACGAGTAGCAGAACTTCTACAACACTGCACCGTGGTTCTTAAGACCGTCTCGGAGACACAGTGTCACATAATCGCAGCCCGCGGGAGACTGAGGCACCAAGACTAGAACATCCCTACACACAGTAAGATTTGTCACTGAGACTTGTCTCAAGACAACCTTGCACACCTTGCAGTATTAAACAAAAATAAATAATTTATTGTTCTTGTTTGGTGCATTTTATAAATTACTGATTCGTCTGTTTCAAACCACTGTTACACCAACCTGAAATTAAATCTTTGTGCCACAACTGTTTTCGTAAGTTCTCATTGTTCACTGTGCTCTTTTAATATCAATTTTATTAAAATATGTGGCTTCTGTAACTGTATTCTTATACAAATACAATATGTGAGTTTTTTTATGAATAATGAAAATTTGTTTAAATGTTAATGGCAAATCTACAAATTATACAGCCCATCTTAATGCACTTACAAGTACATTCTTAGCTTTCAGTTTCCACGTAGTGGTAAGTGGTACTCAAACCTTTAGAATATGCAAATAAAGAAGTTTCTTTACTGTTAAAATTAAAGTTTATGATAATATTACAGAAAGCACTTAAAATTGAGTCCTTCAGATAGTAAATAAATGTAATTGTATAAATTAAAATGTACAATTGTAGTAATTTTAATTTGTTAATCTTAATTCTTCAACCACCATTTTTCAACAATAGCAGATTCCACACTAAAAGAAAATAGAAAAAATCTGGACAACATAACCATAACCAAACCACTCGCCTTTCCAGACTTTAACAACCAGCTATTGAATCTTACACCAACAACTATAAAAGAAGTCCTATCAGTGATATCTTCCCTCAAATCTAAGCTTTCTTGTGGACTGGATGAAGTCCCTTCAAAAGTTGTAAAGCACTGTGCTAAACAATTAGCACCACCATTAGTAAACATTATAAATAAATCCTTCAATTCTGGTCATTTTCCATCTTCTTTAAAAATTTTCAAAATATATCCGAAGCACAAAAAAGGTCCAATTACAAAAGTAGAAAACTATCGCCCAATTTCATTGATATCAACCTTTTCAAAAATAGTAGAAAAAATAGCACTTTTACGTATTTCAAAACACATTGAACAAAACAGCCTGATATCAAATGACCAGCACGGTTTTCTTAAAGGAAGGTCAACAACCACAGCTCTCACAAGTCTGATTGAAAAAATAACTGATCACCTGGAAGACGGGAAGCTCATATCAGCCGGTTTGCTAGATTATAGTAAAGCGTTTGATTGTCTTGACCATGATCTCATATTGAGAAAACTACCAACTCTGGGGATAAAAGGTTTAGCAAAGGATTGGTTGGATAGCTACTTAACTGGTCGAAGGCAAATTGTTGAAATTCAACAAATTACAAACAAGAAAAAATGTGTATATAGATCTACACAACTTCCAGTAAGTAGAGGAGTACCCCAAGGGTCAGTTCTTGGTCCTTTTCTATATATACTCTTTACCAATGACTTTTCTAATTACATTAATGACCCCAAGGTTCAACCCATTTTATATGCAGATGATACAACTCTACTTTTTACAAATGACACACCTCTCAGACTACACATAGACATTTTAACATCTACTGACAATGCAATGCAATACTGCCTTCAAAATGATCTCGCAATAAATCCGTCCAAAACCACTCAGATCAACTTCAACAGAAGACACGAGCAAATCCCGGAAACTCCCAATATTATAGTTGAGAACACAACAAAGCTACTGGGTGTAATCATAGATAGTGCTCTTTCATGGAATGACCACATACACAACCTCACAAAAAAACTTTCATCAGGTATCTACGTGGTAAGAAGAATAAAGTGGATTGCAAATACAGATGCAGCCAAAGCAGCTTATTATGCTCTTGTCGAATCCCATATCAGATATGGGATACTATCTTGGGGAGGAACAGCTGAATGCAACATGAATAAAGTTTTAGTCCTTCAGAAAAAAGCAGTCAGAGTACTTGCAAACCTGAATCGTACAGACAGCTGCAGAGATGCCTTCAAGTCACTGAAGCTCTTAACCGTAACAGCACTTTATCTTCTTGCAGCAGTCATTTACACCGACCAGATGGACTTTCCCAGGAATGAAGACATTCATTTATACAATACACGAGGAGCATTAAACTACCCTTTTCCTACCCATCGGACAACACATTTTAGTAAAAAACCATCCTACCTGGGCCGTAAAGTTCTAAACTCACTTCCACAGAACCTCAAAAACCTCAGAGGAAATGAACTGAAGAGACGTCTCCAGGACTGGCTAGTGGAACGACCTGTCTACACTATAAACGAATTTTACAATATTGTAAAGCAAGAGACATAAAACATCATTTCATTTCTGTTGACGCCATTGTATTTCTTGAAGAAACTACAAATAAAGATTCTTGTCTATTGTCTATTGTCTATTAATATTGACTTATGGTATACTTCTATTCAGATTAGATTCGATTAGATGCACCGGGTGGTGGTCCTGTCACCAAGCCCACTGCGCTTAGATTTCGTGGCCCTTTGCACCCCGAGCCAACTTCCAATTGCAACCTGAAACATCGCACTAAGTAGAGTGAATACCACTCACCTATACACATACAGTGGTAGTGACCCACCCGCCCACCCATACACTTACAGTGGAATTGCTTTTTGACTATTCTGCTGCAAAGGTAGGCCTTGATACATCTGGTAATGGTACTACCGACGCCTGTCTCAGCAACAGCAGCAATCATGGACTGCAGGGAGACATGTTTAAACGCTCCCTGTATGTCCGTAAAGACACCCCTAACCAGCTCCTTCAGCAGAATCGTCTCTTGAATTCATGCAACGAGCCGATGGAGGGCTGACTCAGCAGATCTCCCAGCCATGTATGCTTGTTAATTCTGGTAGAGTGGGTTATCTCTCAATACCCTGTCCCTCATGTACCTGTCCACCAACCTCTCCAATGTCTTTAATAAAAAAGACATGAGGCTGATCGGTCTAATTCTTTAGGCCTGGAATGTGTACCTCTTCCAGGTTTGGGAATATAAATCACTTTTGCGGTCCTCCACAGCCCTGGAATGTGACTTAAGGTCAGAGAAGCCCTAAATATTTGAGTCAACTGAGGCAGGAGCGCCCCCAAACCCCTCTATTCAGAAAAAAAAAATCAGATTTGGTTGTTTGGAATCGATTATTGCTTCGAATCTATATATGTGTGTGTGTGTGTGTATTGAAACAATCAGAATTGGAATAAATAATAATACAGTATATAATTTTGTATGTTTTCTAAATGAATAAATAAGTGTGTTCCAACATTTACAAGTTGTTCTCAAACATGATAGATGGTATGATATGATCTAAATCGTAATGGGAAATACTAATTAAATGACATTCTACTTTTCTTTACATTTTATTCTACCAATTACTTATTTTAAAAATCAATAACCAAGATATCTTTCCATTTTACTGATTCATTTCTTGTTTTAGCTCAAACCATGCTGGGTGCAAGGCCTGCGTATATGCCCTCGAGGATTCCTTCGCAGTCTCCCCAGTGGCAGCAAGCTCCACCTATCGCACGCACCCCAGCACCACCAATCACACCAGCAGAACCTGGTCAGCTGCAGTATCAATTATTCATTTCCAATTACTAGCCTGAATAACCCAATAATTTGTAACTGCACTATGAATAACATATGAGGCAATTTATACAGGGAGTTTGGTAATTAATGCAAACAATTTTAACTGGTGAAACTACATACAAAATGTTATAAAAACATGGAAATTTTATGTTCTTCATTTGAACCAACTCGGTGCAGCAACCATTTTTAGGTTTGTTTCAAAACATCTGTTTATAATTTCTGAATGTTTAATTTACTCAAACTTAATATTTAGTTCATTATACCATTTGAAGGGCTGGCGGGATAAAAGGGAGAAGTCCATAAATTTTCAAAAATGATGTTTTTATGCCTAACTATACATTGAACCAATGTCTTTTGAATGGTGTTGTTGGTTATGGGATAAATGAGACCAGTCCTTCTAAAATTAATAAACAAATAATACTCTATTCGGGGATAAAGGAGATCAGTCCGTTCTGTTTGAGCAATAAAAGGGACCAGTCCAAAGAGTCGTGAGAATTGCGTGATGACTGAGATCAGTCCAAGCGCTTGTTGCTAAGTAAACTATGACTCTTAATCTCATGGAGAGTAAAGACGAACAAGACACTTACATAAGCGGATTGATATCTGTTCTTCCTGTACAACGTCGACGTAATCGGAAACCAGTAGAAAAGGCTAGATTGCCTAATTCGGCCACTTTTAAGTATAGAGTCTGTGGTAAAAATGATGAGGGCCAGACAGTTGAGTATGACGTTTGCAAAAAGGCTTTCTGTTCTATTCATGGAATAGGAAAAAAACGAGTAGAACGTGTTTGTACTGGTCTTGCAGCTATTGGATTTTGTAAAAAAAGCAAGCAAGGAAAACATGATGTTAGGCCTCACAAGATTAAGGATGGTGTTTTAAATTTAATTAGAAACCACATTAAATCATTTCCTTCCAGGAACAATCATTATGGTTTGAAAGATTCCAAACGAACTTACCTGCAACAAGATTTGAATGTTAAAAAAATGTTTGAATTGTTTAAGATACAGAATCAAGAAGTAAAGGTGTCCTACCACTACTACAGACAAATCTTTTTAACAGAATTTAATATAAGCTTTGGTTATCCACGAGTAGACACTTGTTCTACTTGCGATGAATTTCATTCTAAAATCAAAGGTTTGGAGACAGAAAAAAAGAACTCCACAAACATTGACAGAATAAAAGAAATAGAAAACAAAATAAGTCGATTAACGTCATCAAACACACTTCACAAAAGAAAGGCTCAAACTTTTACAATAGAAAAAGTGCATCAGTTAATGATAGTCGGACTTCTGTAGCAAAAGAGGCCATTTGCTTTGATTATGGCAGAAACTTGCCAATCCCAAATAAGTCGACTAATGACGTTTATTATAAGAGACAGCTGTCTTGGCATGTTTTCAATATCACAGTATTATCATCAGGTCAAAGTTATTTCTACTTGTACACAGAGACAGTGGGGAAACTCAAACATAGTCTGCTCTCTCTTACACGACTTCTTTTATAACCACCTACCACTAGAAGTCAAGGAAATATGCTTCTTTTGTGATGCATGTGGCGACCAAAACAAGAATTTTACCATGTTACGGTTTATGCATTATTTGGTCCACCATGAGAAACGTTTTACCAAAATTACTCTCACTTATCCAATCCGTGGCCACAGCTACTTAGACTGCGACAGGCAAATGGCTTTATTAAACCCAAAAGCTTGGCTTGAGACACCGGAAGCTTGGAAGGAACACTTCGATTCAGCTCGGCAGAAACCTTCACCTTTTGTAGTTCAACTTATAACACAAAATGACCAAAACAGTGATCAGATTGCTAGGCAAAATATTTTTCGAAAATGGACAAAGAACCTAGCTCCACTCTACACAAACAGGTAGTTTCCAATTCGACCAATACGAGAGGTGACGACCGACAACAACACTGACACTATTCTTTACCGGACCACGTACAACGGAGCATGGGAAAAAGCAACCATTGTGAAAAGGAACAATCGACCACCCCAAAATGAAGAATTCACTCTACCAGGCATCTCCTATGATGGTAAGTTAATTTTCATAGGAACGTTTTATAAATTTTTTAAACAAAAAATTAGGTTTTTAATCACTTTGTTTTTATTATAGGGCCCATTCCGATAAGTGCAGCAAAATATCGAGACCTACAGATTTTGGCCAAATTCTTTGAACCTAAAGCTAGGATCTTCTTTGTAAACCTTCCACACAATTAAGCAGGAAGAGAACACTCTCTTATCATAGTTTGTATAACTACTTAACTTGTAACATGTAATAGATAGTTTATTTAACTGTAATAACATGTAAAGTCAAAAATAAAAATGACGTTTGAAACAGTATTTATTTAAAGTCACTCTTATTGGAATAAAGGGGATAAGTCCTACGGACTAATCACCTTCTTCCCACAAAAACTTATAGTTTAGACACTGTTTTGAACAAAAACTACCTGATAGCATTTTTTACTGTACTTTTGTACTACAAATTGTTAATATATATATTTTAAACTACTGAGGGACAAAGAGAACCAAAAAATAAATTATCAAGCACAACAGTTATTTGGTTTCAGATGACTTTTTTTGCTCTCCTGAAAAATGTTTGAAAGTGGGCTTATCCCTTTTATTCCGCCAGCCCTTCATTTTAAAATCTATATCAAATTTATAACAAGAATAATTAATTTTAAACCTGCTAAAACTATAATTAACTGTTACGAAAATCAGTTAAAGTTAACATTTCTGGAAGTTAAGAAAGAAGTGAAACGTAAAAAACGATTAATATCTCTGTTATAGAATGGTTTATAGGGTTTCAAATGCTATTAAAAACTTGCCTGGCTTTCCATCAATTCAGAAGGATCTTTATCATGTATCAGGCTTATGAGACTTGCTATGCAGTATCTTAAACGTTGAAAAACACGACAAGTCTTAAATTTTAGTTTGCTCTAATTGATTGTTACCACAGACATTGTCAATATTTGACACTTGTCACTAACATTTTAATTTAATTTAATAAAGACAGCAAAATTTGTAATTCAAAATTCCTTAAATTAAAGTGGCTCATATTTTCATATTGTAAGTCTCATAAACCTGATACATGATAAAGGTTCTTCTGTATTGATGGAAAGCCTTAAGTAGGCAAATCTTTGATAGCGTTTGACACCACACTGTAACAGAAATCTTAGTGTTTTTTCACTATTACTTTTGTTATCTCTGTTTCCTTAACTTCCAGAATTGTTAACTTTAACTGAGTTTCATCACAGTTTATTTTAGATTTAACAGGCTTAAAAGTAATTATTATTGTTTGAACTGTTACATGTAGACTTTGAAAATGGTATCACATTTAGCTAAACAATAGTTTTATTTGAGTAAATTAAACAAAGAAATTATACACAGAATTAAAAAAAAATCTAAATGGCTGCTGCAACAAGGTGGCTTAAGTGAAAAACTTGGCATTTCCACCATTTTATCACATTTTGTATGCATTTTCACCAGTTAACAATTTTTATACTAATTGCCAATCATCCTGTATTACAAATGCTACTAATTTAAATAATGCAATGGGAAATGTCATGTTAAGGACTTAACAATGAATAGAAGCAACATATGTGGTTTAAAGCAAGGATAGACTATATCGGCAATACGGGATTACAAAATGACAACCAAATTCTCTTATCAGTGCTAGTATTGTTTGGAATATTATGCACTACATTTTTTTACAAAAATACAATACTGTTAAGTAAGTAGTTCCTAACAAAGTTGTAACGTAACATGAAGGAAATGAATGTCCTCAAACTCTTTAACCCTTCAGTGCATGCGTCGCAGAGTGAGATGAAGGAAATGAATGTCCTCAAACTCTTTAACCCTTCAGTGCATGCGTCGCAGAGTGAGATGAAGGAAATGAATGTCCTCAAACTCTCTAACCATTCAGTGATTGCGTCGCAGAGTGAGATGAAGGAAATGAATGTCCTCAAACTTTTTAACCCTTCAGTGCATGCGTCGCAGAGTGAGATGAAGGAAATGAATGTCCTCAAACTCTTTAACCCTTCAGTGCATGCGTCGCAGAGTGAGATGAAGGAAATGAATGTCCTCAAACTCTTAAACCATTCAGTGCATGCGTCACAGAGTGAGATGAAGGAAATGAATGTCCTCAAACTCTTTAACCATTCAGTGCATGCGTCACAGAGTGAGATGAAGGAAATGAATGTCCTCAAACTCTTTAACCATTCAGTGTATGCGTCGCAGAGTGAGATGAAGGAAATGAATGTCCTCAAACTCTTTAACCATTCAGTGCATACGTCGCAGAGTGAGATGAAGGAAATGAATGTCCTCAAACTCTTTAACCCTTCAGTGCATGCGTCGCAGAGTGAGATGAAGGAAATGAATGTCCTCAAACTCTTTAACCCTTCAGTGCATGCGTCGCAGAGTGAGATGAAGGAAATGAATGTCCTCAAACTCTTTAACCATTCAGTGCATGCGTCGTAGAGTGAGATGAAGGAAATGAATGTCCTCAAACTCTTAAACCATTCAGTGCATGTGTCACGGAGTGAGAGTCTGCATTTCTGAAAAATCAGTATTATAAACTTATTATTTCTAATGGCTGTGGTTCCTAGTACCTTATCCCATATCATTAATAAATACATTAATGAGTTAAGAATAAAAATGTACACTATTAAATGGCGTAAATGAGAGCATAATCATGGTCGCACACTGCAAATGACGCTGCTAGTCAAAGTATTAGCGGACTCACAGTCTGCACACGTTACTCTGTGTTCTGGAATGGCGAGGCCATTCCAATGGTTTTTAGTAGCGGACTCTCAGTCTGCTCACGTGAACTGGTGTTACATTTTACCACGCGTGTACTGGAGGGTTAACAATTATGTATGGATGCTAAGGGACTTTATGGACATCCTGTACATTTTAAAGGTACAATTATTTCCATTTTTTTCTAATTAGTTTTCTTCTACATTAAGGTCCTTACCATATCTAGAACGTTTGTTCGATTTCAGTTTTGTAAAACTGCTACCTGTAAGGTTTGGTACCCAGCAAACCTGACATTTGTGTTCATCAGAATAAGAATTTATTTCTTCCTTCTCTAAACAAACAAAACTGTTTATCTTACAGTGTCAATTATCATCAGGCACAAAATTATGTTGTGTGTGGCGAGAACATTATTAATCCTGATGTTCTCACCATATACAAGCAACAAAATGAGGAGCTTTCAAGTTTAAAAAAAAAACCTAAATTACGCCCTTAGTTCACAGTCTGCAGGATTTTAAGGACAGCCACAATTTTGAGTTACGGTAAAGGGTCGATAAAGCAGCTAGATTCCTACTGAGATGGCCAACACAACTATGAAATGTACATCACGCTCTTTTGTACTCCAGGTTGAACTGAAATTAACTTTCTAAATAAAACTTTTATTTGATTGATATTCATCTTTTTCGTAAATTCTTATTCTATAATATTGTTCTACCATATTTTATATGTGAGTTAACATTTTATATCTTTTAATAGTATATATACTATGTATCTTCAATCTTTTACTCTCATTTGTCTTATTTACAGCACTAAGAGTACCACTGTTGAACACACCTGTACTTCCCTCTCCCCCACCGCCACCCGATGTTATAGTTACCGATGAAGACAGACGTGCTCAACTGCAATATGAAGCCTGGCTCTCCAGTCACAACAACGTGGTCTCACTACAACTCAAGCACTACGAGACTGAGGTGCTAAAGTTACGCAAACTACGCAAGGTACCCTAGTGCTACAGCTACTACTAACTGGTGGAAGCAAGTAGTTAAAACTGGGGCACTTACTTCAAATTCCTACCACAATTAACCTCTTAAATAATTATTGCTCTGTGGTGAATCTGTTTTCACTATATGAACAAATTCCACTTTTACTCTTTTATTAATTTGCCTTAGAAGTTCTAGTAAGATCCAAAGGAAATGCTTCAAACATTTCAATGAATTTAAATGTTATTTAAGTCTTTTCAATTGAAAATGTATCATTTCCCATAGCACTATCGTTAATCAAGTGTTTGAATTATTTCCTTTCTATTTGAGCATATGATTGTATCTATTAAAATATCCAAGAATTGTGAATATTTAAATTGTAAATGTCTTGTTTGAAATAAAACAATATACCTAGAGCTTTTGGTTATCAAATTTAGTGTCCTAATTCTAGGACTAAGGGACATTGTATCCTGAAATATGATTGATATCACATAAAATGAACCATCATTAAGATTGTGCAGTGAATAAATCCACCAGATCTGATTTTTTTTCAAAAAAATCAGAACAGCTCTAAATAAATTGTGAACAAGTGCATTTTGACAAATCAAAATTAAAGTTATCCTAAAATTCAAAATCAAAACCCCTGTTCAGAAGGATAATTTACTGTAAATAGAATTAATAATTGTAAAAGAACACTCTTCTTTTATAAAAGTTCATCAAAAGCCAATATAGTAAATCACATCCGTAGATCAATTCAAACAATGGTAGATGCCTGTTCAGATACTTTTGTACAAACTTGAATAAACATTATGATTAGATCGACATTAATCAGTCATAGTCATAAAAACAGAGTAGAGACTTAATTTATACTCTGTTGTACTACTACATGAAAAATGGACAGTTATTTTATACACTGATGTCATTTGTTAAGTCTAGATTACCGTTTGTTGGATTTATGAATGCTATTATTGCTTATTTCAAACATGTATTTATAAAGATCCATTTTAAGTCAGCTTATACGAAGAAACTAAAGAAATGGAAACACTTACTACGTCCATTGAGTACCAACACAGTTAAAAGACTCTTGGACACATTTTTTTAAATCTCTGACAATCTTGACAATCTTGATAACAATTGGAAGGGTATAGGGAACAAACAATTTCTTCTCATTGTATCTAAAAAAGATTTCAGTTGTGTGAAAATGTGTTTTTAAATGTCCTGTTAATTTTTTGTACAAATTGTTTACCCATAAAACCGAAATGGACTGTTGTCTCATTTGTAAAGCTTTTCGACTTAAAAAAACTTTTAAATAGTTGTAAATATCAGTGATATGACTATTTTGAAAATCTAGTAAAGTTTGGGATGTTACCTGGAAACCTTATTATAGGCTAACAGAATTTATTTTTATTTTCAACAAATTTGTAATCAGTAGTCTTGGTCTACAAGTCTATATACATCACTTGTTGAAATTTTAATGCTAACTAACCAATTCTGAATGAAAGTGAGAGAACAATTTTTACTGTAAGAACTGAAAACATTTATAAAAATCATTTAGACTATTACTTTCAAGTAACTAGGTAGTGTATTTTTTAGGTTGAAGATGTTATACTGTAGAAGAATATAACAAATATATATTGGGCCTTTGTAGGTTCATTCTTAATCTTTCCTGTTATGTCTAAATGAACCAACCATTCTTTTGCCTTCCAGGAAGGAACTTGTATATTCTATATGACTCCTGTCGGTTGTAAAAAATGTCTTCTAATAATAAATGTTAGCTTACTATTTACTGTTGGGGCTCTTCAAATTCCGGTTGATTTCTTGCCTTGTTGACCAGCCTCTTCCAAGCATCTATATCTCTATCCAATTGGATGTTAGCAGCCAGTATTTGTACATCCTTGATTGGTCATTTCACCTCAGTTTTGTCCTACCCAACAGTCGTGTTCCCACCAATGGCTTTCCAAATTTCAAACCGACTGCTTGAGCTACTTCAATTTCTTTAAATCAGTTGTGTTATATCCTGTCATAGCATATGTCCCAGCCAACTTGATTTTGTTGTGGTCTCCCTAGAATATGAACTGTAAGAAGCTTTAAGTGTGATTATAAACATCCAATGAAGTGATTATTCTATCCAAACTGAAAATATTTGTTGTGATTTTGATATATTACAGTATTTAACCCATTTGTTATGTTAACAAACTATGTATGTGGTTGTTGTAAAAATTTGAATAGTAAATTCTGTGAAAGCCAATAAAAGACTTTTTTACAATTTTAAAGGAATGTTCATTTCAGAGCCTGAGTAGCAAACAACGCCAGTTGCGAAAGAATGGCAATGAACTGACAGACAATGATGCATTAGAGTTGCAGCGAGTGACAACTGAACAACAGGTTCTTCAAAAACAGCTGGACTCTTCTAGGAAACAGGCTCGACAACACAGTATGCTCATTCAGGTAAGTGTTTCAATATATATGAAACCCTTTTGAGGAGTAAACCTTTTCTTTAAAAATATTGTGTGCATTCTAACGTCTGTTTCAAATATTTATAAAATATTTGTAATGGTACAAAAATTGCATTAACATGAACATGTTATCATAGAAATAGAGATTCTTTATTAGTACAAAACGTTCATAACAATGTGCAATACATTTTGAACAAGAGCTTTGTCTACTAATTAAATTATTGAGTTAATCTTTATGAGATTTAGAAGCTCACTCTACAGTTCTTACCAAAGTATGGACGAGTATTTTCAAGCAAATCTAAACAATGATGTTAAAGTCATTGGAAATAACCATACATCTATAAAACAGAAATTCCTGATAACATTAAAATTGTATAACTTCAAGTAGAATATTCATGACATATCAAAACAGGCTGTTTTTATTAAAGTTGTATAAAATTATCAAAAAATTAAATTAAATTTCAATGTCATCATCTTAAAAAAATCATTTCGATTGTGAAATCGACTGTGTAATAGCTTATGATAAAATTTAATTTTTAATGTTTTAAACGGATATATATATATATATATATATATATATTCTAAATAGTTATGTATTTTGAAAGAAATTAAATTGTGGCTATTGAACGAGTTAATGTCCACAAATAACTTGAAATACATTCTAATAGGAGTATCGAACCAAGCAGCAAAACAAGGGGCGGGGTAGTGGTGGTGCCACACCTGTTCATTCATCTCCCTCAGGTTCGTCTCCACAGTCACCGCACCAGCTAAGTAGCCCTGGACCGGGTCTTAACACTCAAAGCAGCAGTATGAGTCCACTGCAGCAAAGTCCTCGCATTGGGACTCCTCTCTCACAGGTAAGTGATTTAGCATGGATGGTCTGAGCATAGACTTGCACGAGAGGGGCCATCCCTAAATTACATAAAGCTTTTAGGAGAGGGAGGGAGTGTTACAGGGGAGTGTAGGGGGTTTCTACACAGTGTTACGTAACTATTAAACCTTAACAATTTGTTTGGATTAATTCACAAAATTTGACTGTTTTCCCCAAAAATACTAGTTATTTTCAAAGATTTTAAAGTAAGTAATATTTTCTCCCCCATTAGAAAACAATTGAAACATAATCAAAACAATGACTATCATAAATCATAATCTGCATGAAAGTAGCCAGATTTTAGTGTTACGCAATTTACGAATGGCTCCATATACAGAGTATGGAGCTGTGACTGGTGACTCAACTGTGGAAGTGAAGATAAATGGGTTCAATTGTAGTAACATTTGTACTGACAACAAGAAGGCCTATTTGAGACAGTATCAATTACACATGCAATCAAACAGTGAACCGTGAACATCATTATGTTCCTTTGGACTAAGGCATTTGTTTTATCCACCACCTAAAACATTTTCCCTCATTTAATATCCAGTCCAGAACTCAGATTTGGCCCATCCACTTATAAAACTACAGTACTTTTAATGAACCATGTGTTTTATTGTGGGACATTGTTTTTCTTAGTACATCTTAACCATCCTGTGAGCGTCGAGTGTACCATTGAATAATACTTCTTATTCTATCATAAATTAACAACTGTAAATAATCTAATAGAAATTAACATTTGTCAGTACAGTAATTTTCCTTTCTGTTGAGTAAAACACTCCCTAGTGAGTTACTATTTCTGCTGCTGTTACAAGCTTCATCAACCTTAGTAGGGTAGACTACTACTTAGTTGTATCACTTAGGGTGTAAGTATTTATATATTTCTCCTTAATTAACGTACAACTTTTGTATTGGAACAATAGTAATGTCAATGATTAATAGTGTATTTGTTGAGAAATATTATCTTCAATACACTCAGTTCGACTCTAAAATAACTCTCTAACAGTAAACTCTTATCAGTCAGTTTTTGAAATTTTGGAGAATTAATTTGTCATTTTGTATTGTTTTAAAAAATATTTGTTTATTTTAGAAAATGGACTTATTAACAAACGTAGATTTTTTTATCCAAAATTTTTTTAAAACATCTATCTTTTACATGTTTTAACTTGATTAAAATCACAGGTGCCATTTTTTTAACAGGCATAGAAAAGCTTTTACCATACTATTACAAATGCTTATAGAAGGATTGTAGGTAAGTAGAAAATAAGTTTTTGGTTTTGCCTTGTAAATAAAAGACAAACTTAAGGAGAGTCTAAAAATCAACTTACGAGGGTTATCCTGAAAGTAAAGAACGTTTTGGTATAAAAAATTAAAAACGAAAGATTACAACACAGAACTTTATTTATATACTCACAGTAACCTAGCCTACTTCTCAATGTAGTTGCCTTGGTTGTCAAAGCATTTATTGTACTGAGGAATCAGTTTTTCAATGCCGGTGTTATACTCTTCAGCCGCCAAAGATCTGAGCCAGGATGTCACTTCTTCTTTCAGTTCATCGTTTCCAAACTGCTTCCTACCCAAGAATGTTTTCAGTTTCGGGAACAGATGGTAATCTGAAGACGGGAGGTCCGGACTATAGAGAGGGTGTCCAAAAATTTCCCACTTTAGACCTTGAAGTTCTTGCTGGGTTCATACCGATGCATGTGCCCCATGCCGAGCATTGTCGTGGATCTAAAACACTTTTTTTGACAACATGCCACGTCTTTTGTTCTGTATTGCATGTCTGAGTCTTTGAATGGTTTCACAATAGGCTTCTGAATTCATCGTTTTTCCTCTTGGAAAAACTCGACATGGATTAAACCTTTGCAGTCCCAAAAAATAGTTGCCATCCTTTTTCTTGTGTTCAGATTTGATTTTCCTTTTACGGATTTTGAGGGCGAGTTTGAATGATGCCACCCCATGGATTGTCGCTTTGTTTCCGGAGTTCTGTACGAAACCCAAGTTTCATCTCTGGTCACTAAACGATTGAGAAATTGTTCACCATCACTATCATATCGGGTAAGAAGTTCAAGGGCTGCTCCCATTCATTTAGTTTTGTGGACTTCTGTGAGAAACTTTGGAACCCACCGAGCGCACATTTTTTTATACCCAAGATACTCAGTCACAATTTCATGTAAGAGGGATCGAGAAACGTCTGGAATAGCGTCTTTTAAACTGGTTAAAGTGAATCGCCGGTTTTCCTGAATTTTGTCGTCAACTTTTTTTTCAATTCCTCAGTCAAGTGATGGCCTCCCCCTCCCAATACGTTCTTCATCGTGCTCATTGGTTCTTCCTTGGTTGAACTTAATGCACTTAATCCTTACTGAAGATTCGTTCATAATATTATCACCATAAACAGTATTTATTTGCCTATAAATTTCAATAGGCCGAATATTTTGAGCATTCAAAAACCGATTGACACTGCGTACTTCGTACTTGGCGGGATTTTCAATGGGTGCCGCCATTTCGAAAGTTTACAGAGCAAAGACGCGTGGCCGCACAGGAACGAAACTCGGCTCACACTGACCGGACAGCCAGAGGTAACTAGCGTGTACGCAGTCGCAGTGGTGGGGGATCGGCGCTGCACGTGATGCACAATCGTTCTTTACTTTCTGGACGACCTCGTATTTTTAAACAGTATTTGTTAAAGAATCTTGATTAAATATAATTCTTGATGAATTAACCAATCATTAAGTTCTAATAGGTGGATTATGATTTTGATAATCATGATTTTAATTTATTAATGGAAACAGAAATTTCAATCTGTCCTTTGTATGGTGGATATGACAAAGTAGTTGGGTAACAAAGTTGTAATCAAATGATAACTCAAAGTTATTGGCTGATTGTATTTTGATTGCTTCAGCAAAGTGATGAGCACCCATTTAGTCCTGGGACACCTTCTCCCCGTCCGCCCGCACCCTCCGCTACTCCCAGGCCTGCAGTGGTGGGCAGCCCAGGAGCATTCTCTCCTCAAGAGGCTCAACCAATCAGGTCAGTTTTTAGACATAACACATTAGTGACCAATTTCTCATTGGTCACATTAGCTTTTATTTGTAAATATTGTATTTCTTAGGATAATGAAGGTGACTTATGGTGAAGTATGTGATATTGATTTTGTTGCGTGTATAGGCACGGGGTTCTAGCCGGAAGGTTTGTGAGATCACCAGAAGCCCAGCCACGGCCCCCGCGCAGTATGCTTACTGCCCCTACTCTTCAGCGCCAAGCTACTCCCACCCCACAACCGAGACTACTCACCGCACAGCAACAACAACAGCTTTTACTCCAGAGACACCATCAACTCCAGCAGCAGCGACAAGCCTTGCTCCAGCAGCAACAAGATCTCCAGATGTTCCAGGTACAGCTTTTAAAATTTAATATCTAGTAAGTTATTCTCTAAATATATGAATTAACAATAGTAAATTACAACTTACTTGATAAGGTAATTCCACTTAACTCAGAAACACGTTACATAAAACAAACTCCAGGGAACAAAAATTTGTAGCCTATGCCATGAACATCTGTTTTAGGTACTTGAGAGAGACTAGTCTAAACTTTGTTGGCCTGTACACCAGCGATCTTTGTAAACACCACTGAATAGGTTTAAGGTTCCATGTTATGTGGTGGCATGGGTTCGAATTATGTCCAAGGGAATGGACTGAGTATCAGGCTTGTCAGTGTGCCGAAAATCAGACCATTACTAAGTTCTGTTTCATGACAAGCTGTGAGTTGTTTAGTTGCCCTTTCTAAGGTTTAGTCGACCTAAGTAACAAAGATTGTACTCGTTCATCTACACCTGTTCACACCTTACAGTGGTGTCTTGACAATAAATAATTCTTCAGGACCCTGAAGAATATGACTGTGGTTAAGAAAAATTTGTTTTATGTGTATTGCGTTCAGTGAACTTGCTTTTGGGGTAAGTATGGTGATGCACTACCTTCCATATTATATTAATGCATGGTCTAAACCTAACCTTTTATTTTATTTTTTTACTGAACAACTATTAGTAAAGATATTATTTCTTTATAAGAGTGGCTTCAGACATAAAAAACTGAGAATTCTGCCTGAAGATTTTTCAGTTTGTCCATTTAAAAAGATAAAAATCTTCTCCAATAAGTTTATTTAAGAAAATGTACTCAGTCCATTGCCGATCATGGAAGTGGATTTCCATCGCCATGATTGTTGTTTAGTCCAAAACAACAAAGTCTTCTGAATAGCGTGGGATGTGATTGTTTATGGGTTGTTATAGTCAGCAGAGGTAGAGAGAGATAAGCCAACAGTCTGTTTTGGTTTTATGTGCAAGAAACCACTAAAAATTAAATTTTTGGGCGAGCCGGTGGCCGAGTGGTCTAAGGCGTCAGGACTTTGAGCTTGGGTTAGAGATAGTACTAGTTCGAATCCGGCCTAGACCGGAAGATTTACAGTAATATTCACCTTCTACTGTACTGGTTCGCCCCCTTACTCTGTCTGAGCTTGAGGGTAGATTTATTGCCTTGTGAATGAAAAGCAACTAATTTTTTCAGGCCAGCAGTTTTTTTGTCCTGCGCAACCCCCTGCACCCTTGCACCCTTACTCACAGTACAAGCAGGCAGAGCAGGATTTAGGTTGTGTGACTTAAACCTATGTCTGCATTGCTGTATAACCTTAGTAGGGTTGTATATATTTTTCTTTATCTATATATATATATAACGAACTGGTAAAGAGAAAAATATATCTCTTAAACCAAGGCGTTTAAATATTACGATCTTAAGTATTCAGATTTAAGTATTATAATCTGAATTGTTTCAGATTTTTGACTGTGATCTGCCCTATGTTCATTTTGTATCATCTTTTAATCAAACAATACACATTTCTTTGAGCCTTATGTTGCCTGGAATAACAATAACGATTTAGCAGAAATAACAATATTTTATCTGTCAAATTGTTGGAGTTTTTCCTGCTTATTATATTAGACTTACAAAATATAAATTTTGTTATTTTGAATATTTTCCAGAGATTATATTCCTTGCCTGGAAAGTGGCTCATTAATTAATTTTTTATTTTTGGTTTTGTGGCCATTCTGTACATATCATAAAAATAATTTTAGTTTTGTCCGGAGTTTTTACTATAATTTATTGTTTTTAGTTTGCTCAAGACATTTAATTTTACCTTATTACAACAATTTATGTGGCTTCATATTTTATTTCATTTAAGTACTCTATGTTATTTTTTCAGATAGCACCCCAAAGAATCCTTCCATTGGATCCCAGACTGAAGTGATCCTTAGATCCTAATTTTAAACCCAGTTATCCATCCAACGTCATTCACCCAGGTTTTGACCTTACATATGCAATAGAATAGTTTTATTTTCATGGATATGTTTTAATATATTAAGGTGTTTGAATTCATCCTAAATGTTGTATGTTCATTTGGTTTTTTTTTTCAAATAATTTTATTATTATAGAGTAGTATTAGTAAGTGTAACATTTAATAAATTATTATTATTGTATTCTTACTTTATTATTGTTTAATTTAATTCATTGCAATTTGTTTCAGATACTTTTTTTGTGACGTTTCTGCTTACACAAGTTGTTCATACTGCTTTTCCACTCATTTCTGTTCTTCCTCAGTACTTTCTACTTTATTTCTTCATTGCAAGGACCTCTTCTCTCTGATGTTCTATAACTTGGTCATGATATCTTGTCGTTAGACCACTTGGCCAACAACTCGCCCAATGATATAATTTAATAGATCTGTAAAATGAGATATAACTCAACTTATATTAATGTTTACAATTTCCAGGATAACCGCCGTGAAAAATGGATTGGTAGAAAAATTGACTGATATATTCCTTGAGAACGTTAAAGTTGTGGTAATTACTACCTGAATGTGTTATATATTATTAGATTTATAAATTGATTTTTCAAACGGTTTTATTATACATGTTAGATTTTAAAATTCATTAACTTGGTTAGTTTGTGGTTTTAAAATTACATAATAAACCATATAAAACGTTATATATAAAATGTTTACAATATTCTGTTGACTGTATGGTATTTGAGTAATATAAAAAACTGAATGAGATCATTGACAGCTTACTAATTTTCTTAATCAAATTTAAAGTCAAAAAGCTCCTTTAAATACTCAATAACGTTTTTTTGGTCAAGTATGAGAATGATAATATTTGTTCCAAAGCCAAATATAATGAATGCTATAAGTTTATTTTTAACTCTTCTTTTGAATTAAGTATTCTTTTAATATTAAACTTGAAGTAAAGTTAATAAAATACAAAATCAGAATATAACATAGACAAGTTATTTTTCCTAACCGGTGAACATAACGAAATACATCATATTGATTTACCGCAATGGTTTGCAGTGAAAACACTACATTTTCCAGACACCATCTGACCCATTAGATTATAAATAATCCAATCCATTAAAACATCTACTCATCCTTATGAATAAACAGTGCATTATAATTTTATATGTATATTTTCAGAAAATTAATTTCAGTTTATTAAATTTTGGGGAAATTTGTCATTAGCTGGATTGATATGTATTAAGTAAAAGCTTGATTATTCTAATTACTTATACTTTGTATTATTTGTAATTAGGAGACAAGTGGTTTGACAGCTCAGCAGAGGCAGCTACAAATAACGCAACAGCGTCAAGCCTTGCAACAGCAACAAGATCTCTTACAACAACAGCTGTCTGACCCTAGTTTGAGTGCACAACAAAGACAGCAAATTTTACAGCAACGCAATGCACTTCTACAACAAATCCAGGAACTGACAGAGAGAGCTCAGAGAGACCAAGGTGTTGTTGATTTAGCCAGACAACATCAACTACAACTGCTTCAGCAACGGCAACAATTCAATCGGCAGCAGGCATTCAGACAAACGACACAACAGTCACCATCTCGTAGTCCAATGGGACAGTTTGGCCAAACTTCATCTATGCCTCAAAGTCCTATTCAGGGCCAGTTTCCAGGAAGTTCACCCTTGCATCCTCAAAGCCCTATGCTGAACCAGCATCAATCTAATTCATCACCAGTACTACCTCAGAGTCCAATGCAAAGTCAGCAATTCCAACAAAACATGCCATCTCCACATCCTCAGAGTCCAATGGTTCAACAGTACTCAAATCAACCACCCAACTCTCCCATTCATCCTCTCAGTCCACGTGTGCAAAACTACCAACCACAGTCTCCAATCACAACACCCCAGTCACCAATGATTCAATCACAGAGCTTCCATCAGACACCAAATTCCCCAATGACTCATCACTTCAACCAGCCAAGTTCTCCAAGACCACCACAAAGTCCTCGGGTCCAACAATTTCAGCACCCCAATTCGCCTATGGGTGCTCCACAAAGTCCTCATATACAACAAAGTCAGTTTGTACATCGCCCTAACTCTCCTATTAGAAGTCCTATGCCTCCTGCTTCTCCAATGCCAATGAGGAGACCATCTAGTAGTGACGGGCAAATGAATATAGAGAACCCCTCCCCTCGAATGGTACATGAACAAGAAATAAATACTGGAAATGGTGGCGGAAATCCTCACATAAACCCCATACCAGCCCCACCAGGTTTGCTTGGAAGAATAGGCTACATCAAATTAGGGCTGAGGGGTGGTTCTCCAATGTGGGGATCAGAATGTACTACTCCACCAAAAAGACCGTTAACTCATGTCATAACATCTGGTGAATGTTCCAAAAAAGAAGATTACGATTATGAGGACGACTCAGGGTCATCTCCTTCTACATCAAAATCCTCACAAAAGAAATCTCAAAGCTTTGAATCTCAAGAGACCTCTTCAAAGACTGATGATAATGAATCAACTGTATATGATGACATTGTTTTGGTTGATAATGAAACAAATTTAGAAGTAGAAGAACTACAATCTTCATTACAAGGTAATGTAATGACTATGCCAATGGTTATTGATGGAGGTCACCTTCAAGTGGGGGAAATGAATTTAGAATCAGAAAATGTTGGTGTTCTTGAGGACTGTTTAGTGTCGTCCACAAATTTGGTTGTTCTTGATGTTGATCGTTCTGGGTCAGGTGAAGAAAATGACAGCTGCTTATTGGATATGGTGGACAAAGAAGGTTCTGAATCAGTTCAAGAAGATCTTCTTATTTTAGATGAAGATCTGGCTGAAGGAGAATCAAAAGAAGATGAAAGTGATGTGATAGAAATGATGGAAGAAAGTATGTCACCACCCACTGGAAGGAAAAGGCTAGTGGGTAAGGTACTTCCCGGAGAATCATTGAAAAAGCTACAGGAGAAAAGAGATAGCACAACTGACACCCCTGATTCACCTGACCAAGATGAAGGAAACAATGACCAGTCACCTGAAGCTTATACTTCAGAAACCGACAATGAAATAGTATCTACTACTTTTGAAGTAAAAAGTGAATCAGTGTCAACAACTACTCACGATCTTAGTAGAGAAGACATAAAAAATAATTCTGAAAGCATTAAACAAATTATACCTCTCTCTGTTTCATCTAATTCTCAAATTCCTCCTTCAAGTGTACATCAGGCAAACATTGGTATTCCAGGATTGTCAAGACCAAATGTTTCTTATCCCAGTTACCCAAGAGGTGTTCCAAGGCATGTATTTCCTCTGATCAAAGCAGATGGCAGATCTGTAATAGCTGTTCAACAAGTCTCACAAGCTACAGTAGCAAATTTAGTTCAAGATGCTGTCAATGCTGCTAAATTGGTTGCTGAAAAGAAGCAATATTCGCAAGGCGTTTCTGTTGGGGCTAGTTTGATTCCTACTTTGATGTCAACTCCATCAACAATTGCATCAATTGGAGTTGTCAGCACAACAGGAGCAACATTACTTTCTCCTCCAATAATGTCAGTGCCTTTCTCTGCATCTACCAGAATTACAACTGGCTCAACAGCTTCAAATACCCATTATATGCCTATTCTGTCCCAGTCCAGAGGTTTGTTGAAAATTGAAGTCATGAATCAAAAAGTTGACAAGAGTGATATTGATAAAAATACACAAAAGCAGCTTCCAGCTTTGACTTCATCGCGACAAACCACATTAAGTGAGATTCCAGAAGGATTTCAAAAGCATTTTGCTGATAGTGTTGCACAAAATTTATCGAGACCTGATGAAAATAGGCAAAAGTCCGAATCCCCCATTGGTCCTCATCCGTCTAAAGCACATAGCTATAGCAAAATTCTTATATCTACCAGTGAAATGCAGTCTCCTTTGAAAAACACAGAAACAAGTGAAAGCAAACGTACAGATATCTTAAGCCAGGGAATGGTTATTCAAAATTTTGGTAACGATTCAATGCGACACTCAGGAGTGATATGTAGTAAAAGTCAAGTGGGTAGTTCTCAGCCATCCTCTGTAATAACACAAGTCAGTGTTACCAGTGATGAAAAAACTAGTCAAGGAGACGATGTTGCACCAAGCAACATTAGTTCAAGTATTCTTGAGGCACAGTTGACAGCATCTAGTCGAGAAGATGTCATGATTCCAAGGAACCCTGCTGTTAGTTCACCTTCTAAAACTCTGTTTTCATTTTTGGATCACATGAGAGAGGCTAATAAAGAACCTCAATGTGGCAGTCTCAATCTAAATGATATGTCAGTGACCTACGATGACAACAAGGCACACACAGAAGGTCTTACATTGTATCGTTCAAGTGAAAACATAGTTAGCCAGACCAGCATTTCACAGATGTTAAAAAATCAAGGACCTCAAGATATGAAGCTACCTGTGACAGTGATGACACACATAGAAAAATCTGAAGAGTCTAGAGGGGCCTCTCAGCCTTCTATTAGACGGATAGGCAACATCTATGTTCATTCACAGAATATTAAAAGTGAAGAAGGAGAATCATCAGATGCAGGTCAAAGAAACCCCTCTATTGTATATTCCAGTAGTGTACAAAGGCAGCAAAAAGTTGAAACTAGTCCAATTATTAAAACTGAAATACGCACAACCACAAACATTTCAGATCTCTTTAGACAAAAGCAATCTTTCTACGATCAAAAACCTGTAGTGAGCCAACAACAAGAAACTGAGCCAATAAATTATTCTTCAGGCTCTACAATGACAAGTACACGAATTGTCCCAACAAGACTGGGAGAACTGATATGCGGTGGAACCAATGTCCATGCTCACATAGAAAGAAGACTATCAATTGCAGGTCAAGCTGATATGAATTTAACCAAAAGCCAGTTCCAAAGTACACCCCAAATAGACGGTCATCAACAAAAATCTTCTCCCAGCTCCGAAACCAGTCCAGTATTTCTTGGTGGGCTTCAAAGAGACAACACAAATGATGCTGCTTCACAGTTTATCCCACTATCATCAATACTTACCTCCAAATCTGAAGCTGAAGATAAGAACAAAGGGATCGCTTCAAGAATGCCTGATGACTCTCAGAATGTATTACTAAAACAATTACTACAGAACACTGCATGTGCAACAACCAACGCCACTGTCTCCACCTCTGTCAACAACAATGTGCCCTCAGAGCAGGCTGCAGCTCAACCCAACCCTCCTCCACCAGCTCTCTTCCCTCCTCCACCACCACAGCCGCCACCAACACCCACAGCCATTAGGAATCAACAGGTATCTATAATGTCAAGAATGTTAATATTCTAATTATTATGTTTTTATCAAATAAGTAATGAAAATACTTATTGTTAGGTACAGTACAACCTCGATTATCCAGCCTCGCTTTATCCGTCAGTCCTTGTCATCCGGTCCAGCAAGTAACAATAAAAATTATTTACAAGAAAAAATTACAATTAATCGTAAGCGCCTTTTAGTTCTGAAACGCAAATGCCGTACATGAGTGTTTCTGTTTTAGATTTTGCAAATTGCAGGCACTGTATTGGCTTAGTCATCCTCTCTCGACAAGCGGTCGCTTGTTACCATTGATTATATACGACAATGCTTGTTACTGCGTAATAATTTAATAATACACCTGAAGATCCAAGCTGGCAATGTTGTTTACTTTTGTTTAGTGTGGCTGGCTGGAAGAGTCCATTTCACGAGTGGGGGAAGTGGAACAGTTCATTTTACGTACACACCCACAAGCAGCGTCAAAGTTGGCGATTGTGATAAACATTGTTCGTTTCATTACAATTGCTGCAGAACGTGTTGCGTCACATGCTATTGTAGGCGCTTCGCTTAAGCGTGCTGTCTGTTATCAGTTATTAAACATGTTTCTCCAATAGTACCAATTTATTTATGACTTATGTTTTATCTGGCTTTTATTGTATCCGGCTTGATATTCGCCACATTAGGGTACATAACCAAGGTTGAACTGTACTTAATATATACACAGAATGTCCCATGGTTAATGGACATAATTACTTAGTACGACTATACAAAAAATTGGGTCTGTAGCTTCTCAACAAAGTAACAGAAGTTTAAATATCTCCTATAAAAAACTCTTTAAAGTTAGGTTTAGTGAGTGGGTATCAGGGTGCTAGGCTCAATTAATAGAATAAAACATCTCCAATGAAAAATATTTTCTTCCAATTAAATCTTGAAATGGAATGAAAAATGGCTTTATTAGGCGTAGTTAGGACCATGAAGTTATCTCTTCCACCTAATGTTAAACTCATAAAATTTTTTCGTGTTAAAGTGGATTTTACTTCTAAAAATCTGATTACCTACAATTTAACCTCACGAATTTTGATTTTTGAAAAGCTAGGTAAAGTTTTGATACTTCCATAACGCAGTGGGGAGCTCAAGATCCAATTTGCAAGAGGGAAATTCTTAATTTTTTCTCAAGAATTGTGTTATATAATTCGGTCTATTAATTATGGGACACTAAATATGTATAGTTAAATTTTATATACAAATTTATTTTCATAATTTTGGCTATTGTGATGTTTATCACATGACATGCACTTTGGCTTGAAATTTGACTGAAAAAACCTATTATGTAAATTAGTTATTTGAGAGTGAAGTTTTGATGTCAGTGACTCATATATTGATTTTATATCACTGATCATGCACCAGTTTGATTTAGTAACAGTAACAAATGTAACAAAACGATTTATTCAAACTATTTAGGATACTTTATAATTTTTAATATATCATCCATTAGTCAAGAAACTTGCATATTTTAATCAAGTGAACTACCTGCTGTTAGCTAAGGGTGTTCGTCCGACCGGCTCAGTCTGACGCTGGATGGAGTGTAATTCAACGTTTTTCTGCCACTGTTGCCACTAGTAGCAGAGTGGTTGCCTTGCTGTTGGCATGGGAGAGTAACAGCACTCTTGTTGCATGTCCCGAGCACAACCAGTAATAACTTCCTAATTTATTGTAAACTTTATCAATAAAGATTTTATGTATTATTAATCTACTTTTTTGGCCAAAGATAATTGTATGAATTTCAACTCGAAATTCATACAGACTTAATTTATCAGATAATAATTGGTTACACTTAAAAAAATATTCTTTTTATTATTAGTTTTAATTTACTCTAGGTTGGTTAGTACCGTTTGTCCACTATATTCTAAAAATTTGAATAAAATATTGCACAGTTTGTTAATGAGTTTAAAACCAAGAACGGTCAAATTAGCCACTTTAGGTAGCCATATATTCATAAAATGTTTTTTTTTTATTTTTTCCCTCAACACACTTATTACTTGTAACAATACAAACAATTTTATTAAAAAGATTTCAAAAATAATTTTTGATCGAACACCCTTAATTTGAGGATAATAACCTTGAACTTTACTGTCAAACCTGTATGCACTGATTTACCATTCTGGCAAATTGCTCATTTAAAACTGTTTGTACTTTTCCTTTTGATTAAACAAATTTGAATTTGTATTATTACTTTATGACTATAATAACATTCTAAACTGAATCTTTATATTATCCAATGAGTTATTTTTAACATTACAGTCGTTGCGTACTGTTAAGCAAACACAAGGTAAAATAAATACTACATTAAAAATTCAAATTATTAAAAAAATGATGTGGACATACTGTTTTTCAAGGATTTGTCTAGCTCTTTTTCCTTTCTTAGTGATTAAGCCTTTTTTATAATAAATAAAAGATAATATTTATTAACAATTCAGGTAATAAACAAAACCCAACATTTTCAGGCAGCAAATTATAATTTCAAATATTTTCCTGAAACCAGTATGTTAAATGAACAATCACGTAGTTTGTTTATATATAAATTAGAATGTTACACAATTTATGAAGATATTTGTGGCTTGAAAAGGATTAGATTACAGTAGATGCTGTTGAGTTGACATATTGAACTTTTTATATGAAGCTTGAGCTGTAATGTAAAATAACAAAGCATCTAATACAGAAGCTATTATAAGTAAAAAAAGACAATTCTACTTTTTATCAATGATTTTGTAGGTATAATGTTTGTTATAAACATTTTAACCCATTGCTGATCAAAGACATGGCCTTCACGTTCCGTGCCGAGTGGACTGATAGCTCAACGACATGACCTTGACGTCCCGGCACTAGTTGTTTACAGTTGCATCACTCGGCCCTCAGAGTCAGTGTTATCGCTGTTACAATGGACCCATTTGTTTTGAGGCGCTTATCTATCTATCTCCTTATATTATCTTTGTTACTGTTTCCTGTCACTGTTGTATCGACTACTCAATATTAGTTTGGGGAATTAAGTTCTTGTGTTTGATTTTATAATTTTGTCGTGTTTGCGATTTCCAGTAAAAGGGAGAAAAAATTGTGACTGTCCAAATTAGACTACTAATATGGTTAGTGTAATGTTTATGTAATGTAAATAACAACAAGACTTGTAGAATTTGCAAGTGTGCTATGCCGGCAGGCTAGGATTTTATTTTGTACCGTTAGGTGCACCCCACGCTACGGGATCAGCAATGGGTTAATGTCAAAGATCATAAAATGAGGAGGAGAAAATAGTTAGTGAAAAGTACTACTTTTCTGTACCTTTGAAGTAACTATCAGGAAACCATACAAAATAAATAAACACTGCTTCACCCTCCAGGCGTTCTTCACCAAACATTAAGGTGGTACCTGAGTAAGGCCTTCGATTGTGTTGAGAGTAATAAGCTAACATTAAAATTAAATTACTATGGTATCCGTGGTTTTACTTTAAAATTGTTTAAATCTTATCTTTATAATCGTAAACAAATTGTGTTCTTTGATGGAAAATTCTCAAAAGAGGCTGCAGTGGAATGGGGCGTGCCTCAGGGCTCAGTACTTGGACCCATTCTCTTCTTGATCGATATAAACGATTTGCCATCTGCAGTAAATTCAAAAACTATACTTTATGCAGACGACAACATTCTTCACCACTAGTAGTAACCTTACTCAACTTGATGAATTGGCAAATGAGACTTTGAAAAATGCATCTATTTGGTTTCATAATAATGGCCTTTTATTGAATCAAGAAAAAACTCAAAATTTAATCTTTACTATGAATAATAATGTTATGTTTCAAAATAAGTGTAATAACAAAACTACCTCTGTTTCATCAGCAAAGTTTTTAGGAATTCACATTGATAGCCCATTATCTTGGACCTCACACATTGATTATTTGAGTACTAGACTGTCACAAGTGATTTATTTATTAAATCGTCTAAAAATTTTTGTCCCGATAGTCTATGTGAAAACTTCATACTTTGCATACTTCCAATCGGTTTTTAGATATGGGCTAACTCTATATGGGAACTGTACCAGAATACAGGAGATCCTCATCCTCCAAAAAAAGGCAATACGTGTTATCTCCAACAGTGACCCAAGGGAACACTGCAGACCATTATTTAAAAAATTACAAATTCCTACTGTAATCAACCTGTATATTTCTGATCTGGCCATTTACATTCTGGATAATCCAAATTTACTAAACTTTAAACAAAACATTCATAATTATAACACCAGAAATAAGACACAAACCACAATAGGATTTCACAGACTAAGCAAAACCCTGAATAGCCACATAGTTTTAGCATTAAAAATTTACAATAAATTACAACATTTAATTTCGATATATTCCTTTAAATCTTTTAAAAATAAATTCTATCACTGGCTTACAAACACACCCTTTCACAGTTTGGATGAATTTTTTGGATTGGAAAATCCTCAATTCTGAAACTAGTTTTCAGTTGAATGTTCATTTTCACAGACAGCTTGATTGGTTTTCGCTGTGTTCTCTAGCTATTTGGAAAATAATTTGATGTATTAATGTTATCATTGCCAATTGTTGATGCACTTAAGAAGTTGGTATCTAGGAAGTGAACTTATGTATTGTATGTTGTGCTTGACTTGGCCATTGCTGTAATTTGACGTTGTCAATAATTTGTTAATTATTTTTACGACAATAAATGATAATTTGATTTGATTTGCAATCGGTTTTCGGTGTGTTGATTATTTTCCAATTTTATAATCAAAATCAGTCAATACTCTACCATAGTACGTGTTGGGTGGGTAGTGTCATTACCATAATACGTGTTGGGTGGATGGGAAGAAGGGTCATTACCATATTACGTGTTGGGTGGGTGGGAGGGAGGGTCATTACCATAGTACGTGTTGGGTGGGTAGGAGGGAGGGTTATTACCATAGTACGTGTTGGGTGGGTTGGAGAACCATTACCATAGTACGTGTTGGGTAGGTGGGAGCGCCATCACCATAGTAAGCCGGTTTTTTGTTAACCGGTACAATGTACCCATCATTAACACAGTACGTGTACGGGTGTATGGAGGAACTATATTACAAGGTATTGTAAGGGTCAATACCTTACCATAGTCAATACCACTGTAGGTGTATGGGCGGGCGGGTGGGTCAATACCACTGTAGATGTATGGGCGAGCGGGTGGTTCAATACCACTGTATGTGTATGGGCGGACAGGTGGTTCAATACCACTGTAGAGTGTAGGTGTATGGGCGGGCGGGTGGGTCAATGCCACTCTACGTGTATGGGCGGGCGGGTGGGTTTCATAACGAAATCTAACTGTAAGCAGTAAGCAAAACATGTCCGAGCAAAATCTCTTGAGACAGGAAAAATAGACAAAAATATTGTTTAACTACTACATTAAAACTTGTGGTCTTATGAAGTGGTGAATTTAGCTGATTTTTAATCAAGTATAAGAGAAAACCGTTCAAAGTACAAGTTTAATATTTTATAACTACGTTTTAAACATAACTGAAGGGATTAAGATGTTTTTCTTTTTTTTTAAATGTAAGAATATCTATAATTTTAAAGGTTAAAAAAAGGCATCCTTCACATATTATATATAAAGGATATTTACAAAAGAAGTTTTAACTGTATGAAAAATATATTACTAATAACCTTTTTAAATCATTTAAAAAATATTTTAGGATGATCAATCTAAAATGTCTAGCTGTTTGTAGAAACACTATTATATAGGTATAAATAGTAATGTAAATGTTATGACTTTTTTAGACATCTCCTGTACCAGAGCCACGTAGAATGTCTGCTGATACACCTACCTCTACTCTAGATGAGCTCCTCTCCCCTTCACCTCCACCTATAAAGGTAAGATCAAGGTATACTTCAGAAAACTACCTGAATCTGCAGAGGTAGAATCATGTATTTTTATTCTTCTTAGTTTATTGCTATGTGGAAATACATTTGAAGAGAACATTAATAAATGATTCCAAAGAATTGGCACAAACTTTTCCCATATTAAACACTAAAAAATCAAAACTTTGAAAGTTACCAGTTTTATTCCCAAATGTTTTTTTTTTTTTTTTTTTTTTATGACTGAAAAACTAGTCAAGTTAGAGACATGCGGTTTTTAATAAAATATTTTAAATTGTAATTCACATCTTTACTGAAAATTTAATCATAATCATTTGAGCCGTTTTTGAGGAAATTCCATTTTTGTATGTTTTTTGCCTATAAAAGTAATTAAAACTAAAAGTTCAAAAAAAAAAGAAAAATAGTCAGGAGATATTGGCTACACCTACATACCAAATTTCATAAAAAATGATTCATTCCTTTGGTCTCTAGCGAACTGCACATACACACAGACAGACACACTTTACAGATAGACACCAAAAATCTTTTTGAAAAAAAAAAACACTTGGGTTCAGGGGATGCTAAAATGGATTTTTAGACCAACATAAAAAAATTTTTTTTGTTGATCACAATGCTTTCTCTATGCTAACGCATATGGGAGAAAGTAAAAAAGTTTAATAATTAAAAAACAGGAGTACAATGACCTCGCAACTATTCGGATATGTTGTAAATATAGAGTATTTGATTTGATCTAAATCAATTAGGCTTGTTCCTCTTGGATAAACCATTATATGAAATAAATATTTTTTTGTGATCCTTAAAGAGTAATTAATTCTTGTTAGTTACATTAATTAAATAATAATAATTGCAAACTGGACAGTAAATTTTGTTTATAGACTTTTGTAATGTAATCTTTCTCAGCAATATATAAATACCATTGAGCAAAGTATAGTAGGACCTCGATAGTTCGACACTCAATACTTCGACAATCCTTATACTTTTACACTGGCTGTCATGGCGTAAAGAAAAATATTGTCTGTTACAGGCCGTGTATGACCTAAGCAGCTGCAGTTCAACAAAAACACAGTTTCACAGAGAAAAACTGTTAACATTAACAAAAAATACTCTAGACAGTAAGATACTTTACATTGAAAGAACCGTATTGTGTGCACTTAAATATCTTTGTCCTGTAGGGGTGTGCGAGTAGCTCGAAATTGGAGTATTTTTGGAGTTTTAAAAAAACTTGATTGAACTCGACTTGAGATTAAAAAAAACTCGAAAAAATTTAGTTGAGTTTTGCCATATCTTTGAGCGTAAAACGCTATAATCAAGACAAAAGTCCCATTTTATGCAGGCAACTATATTTAAAATATGATCATAATATCGTATTCATAACCTGATATTTTCTCGCGATGTATTCAGTTTCGTGATTCACGCACACAGCTCTTGATTGTACGGCCATGGCGATTATGGTAAAAATTATTCTCGTTATTTATAAAGAAAGCATGTCCAAATAAGCTGTTCCAAATAGCCGTCACTAGTTATTCATATAAAACGTTATAACTGATCACAAAGAATCAGTTATTGAACCGTTTAAAAAAATTAACAGTTACATTTATTTCAGGTCCATGCTTTAAAAGTTCATGACTAAAACCTTTCTAAGACTGACGATTTCAGACAGATTTAATTAAATTCTGTTCAATCTGTAACATAAACTATGCATGGAACGTAAACTATTGAAATTTGAGATAGAATGTCCGGAACAGTTTCGTTCCGGCACCGTGGCTAGTAAAATAACGATTACTGTAGCTACTACCAGTACATAGCTGACTTGACGAGTCCCAATATAAAATGTACTGCTAGCCTTGGATTCTAATTGTATCCATTTTGTTTTGAGTTTTTGTTACCGTTTACACTAGAGATGGGAATTACAGTTACTTTTTCGATAACCTGTTACGTAATTCTATTATGTTCTGATAACTTGTTATAGTAATCTGTTTTTTTTTTTTTTTAACTTGTTACTCTTGACCCGTTGACGTTCAGACAGTTATTCTGTTTTTTTTATGGCCTGTAACGGCCAGAAGCCTCATTACGGCTGGTCTAGATAACGTTCCAATTTACCAAAGGTTATGAAGTTGAAGGAGAGATCAAGTAAGTTTATTATTTTTGGTATGTGGTTGAGGTTATGCCTTATGTTACGTTACGATGTCGATAATGAGTTAGGGTCATTGGGCTTTACTTGCTCATTACAGAGTTACCACTCAAATTTCGTTCTGTTATCGATAATTTAACTGTAAATTGCAAGAGTCTTTAATTTTCATTCGTTGTTCAGTTACAGTTCCGCTTACTTCTCAGCGTACTATATTTACTCTCCATTACCACCATGTGTTACAGTTATATAAAGTTCGTTATAGCCTTATCATGCATCATGACTGGATTTTAAAAAAATAACAGGGTATTTCGTGTAACCTGTTAAATCTATAACAGGTTTTGTTAAATAACATGTTATAGATAACGTTTTGTTATATAACGCCCATCTCTTGATGACTCAACATGCCACATGAAATGTTGGAAGTACAAATAGTATGATGAAAACCAAAACAAGGTTAACCCTTTGAGGACCAGAGCCATTAAAAAAAAAAAAAAAAAGTTGTCAAAATTTTTTTTGTTGCAAACAGTCAGTTTTGTATGCGAAAAAGACCGCAAGAAATCTGCGTTTTTGCAAAGGTTTGTAAATTTTTTGTATTTTTGTCAATTTTTAAGATATTTTAATAATTCTTTTACCAAAATGATTGTCATTAGTTACTCTAGCAACTAATAAGGGTATATTGCTGTTTGATTGACATAATAATATACCTACGCCGGAAAAAAAATAAAAGAACCAAAAAATAAAATAAAATTTTGACTTTGTGTGTCAACAGAAAAAAATCAATAAATATTTTTACTGTGGGAAACTATTTTATTCAATTATAAATGTTATAAACAAACTATAAAACAATCAAACAAAATGAATAAATCACCGCACATAACCTTCTTCACTTGTTTACAAGCACTCACGCACTGCCCACTGCCACTGTGAGCGCTAGTGACGTGATGGAAACACGGAACAAAAAACAACCAATTAGTATTTTTTTTAGCTGTTCTTTTATCGAAAACATTATCAAGGCACTTAGTAAGAAACCAAAGACATTTAAAACAAGATACGGGATCATTCAATGTACTATAGAAAACATACTACACAAATTATTGCCCGCTGACGATATATCGTCAGTGGCGTTTTTCGCACTGTCGGCTGCTGACGATATATCGTCAGCGCGGGGTTTTTCGCACAAAATAGTACTGACGAAATATCGTCAGTTGGTCCTCAAAGGGTTAACCATGATCAGTCGGCACGGCAGTTGTTATTGCTAGTTAGTATTGTATTGACAGTAATTATTTTATTTCTGTTAGTGGAAACAAAACATTGTAGTCAATGGTGAACTGAGGTTAGCTGAAAAGAACATATTATTGTGTTTTTCATTTTTGAAAATTAAGGGATACTCCTCGAAAAAAACTCGAACTCGAAATTATTTCTTAAAACTCGACTTGAATCCTAAAATTGTTACTCGCACACCTCTAATGTACTGTAACTCCTCTTTACCAATTCAAGTGGGCATACATTGTCAGTAAGAAATAGATTCTTTTTACTTTTGCTAATTTTTTCTGTTTTCATAAGGAAAATACTATAGAATTTCCCTATGAAAATGTTTTTTTCTTTCTTGTTTACCATATTTTTTTTTTATAAAAAGGAGAAGCCAGCTTCCTTCTTTTACCTTATATATTCAATAGTTGGACATTTCGATACTTTGACACCCAACTACAAAGTGTTAACTCAAGAATCAAGAATATTTATTTGCCATTAAATAAACAATAGGTTTACATTAGGCATCGTCAGTCATGCTAATATTATTAACCTAATTTAAAATGTCCATAAGGCCCATATCACAGGTTAAGTATTCTTCCAAAGTATAAAATGATTTTTTCTTGAGCCAGTCTGATATAACTATGCTAAACCTCTTAAAAGGTAATACTCTTACAGCTAGTGGTAACTTATTGAATAAGAGGAGCCGTTGGTATTTGTGACTTATAATATTTAGGTAGTCTAATGTTAGGTTTAGTTAGATTCTCCCTTTGTCTAGTGTTGTAACTATGTACAGAGCATTGATCAGAAAAAACATCAATATTTTTCTTGACAAAGATCAGATTAAAATTTATATACAGACATGTAAGTGTCATTATGTTAAAATGAGGGAAAATATTTCTACAAGAGGCAGTTAAGGATAATCCAGCTATAATCTTAAGCGCCTTTTTTTGCCATACAAAAGCTTTTTTTGCTGATGCTGAATTGCCCCATAAGCATATACCATAAATCAAATGAGTATGAAACAAACCAAAATATGTCATAACTAACACATCTAAACTGACACAATTTTTTAATTTTCTTAAAAGACAGGTTACTCTTGCTAATTTTTTACATAGATTATTTACATGTACATCCCAACAGAGTTTACTATCCAGATAAATACCAAGTAACTTAACAGGTTTAAACAAGTCATCATCTAAGTTCAAGTGATTTTTTAGAGAGAAAATTAGATGCTCAGTTTTACTATTATTTATAACTAATTTATTGGCTGAATACCAGGTTTCCGCTTCTTCTAAAGATCTATTGAGTTTTTCTTTAACCTTAAAAATATCAACATCTGAGTGGACCAGCGTAGTGTCATCAGCATACAATACAGAAAATGAAGAAACATTACAGCTAAAGTCATTAACAAAAACAAGAAACAGAAAAGGACCTAGAACCGATCCCTGCGGACACCTGTATGAATCTCACAGAAATCTGAACAATTGTTTTTTATCTGGACCATTTGTTTTCTATTGTTAAGGTAACTTTCTATTAGATTCAACTCATTATTTACAATTCCATAAAATTCCAATTTTTTACAAACAATCACATGAGAAACGGTATCAAAAGCTTTGCTTAGATCTACTAGGCTAGAACCCACAATTTGCTCATTCTCAAAGCCATTTAATATACAATCTACAACTGTTTCAACTGCATTAGCAGTGGAGTGATCAGGCCTGAAACCAAATTAAAAATTATTATTATTATTATTATGAAAATTATTGACAAAGTATTCATAGAGCTGATTAACTAAACAAGATTCTATTATTTTGCTTAAGATTGGAACAATTGTAATAGGCCTATAATTTTCTGGGTTTTGGACATCCCCTTTCTTAAATATTGGGGTGACCTTGGATATTTTTAAGCAGTCTGGAAAACATTCTTGTACAAGAACCAAGTTAATAAGAAAAGTTAGTGGTAACAGAATTTCATTCATCACATTCTTTATTATATTATTCGAGATACCATAAATATCTTCACTCTGTGAGTTACTCATCTTGCTAATAACTGACTTAACTATTTTTACATCAACAGGTTTCCATTTAAATTCACATTCAAAATTAGGCCTATGTGTACAATTAGATAAGAGTTCATTATATTCTACCCTATTAACATTTGTGGTATTACCTTGATCACCACCAGCACAGACATTTACAAAAAAATTATTCATCTCATTAGGCGAGATTGGTATTTTAGGTTTGGCCACAATATCAAGCCTACACTCCCTCTTAGCAACCGTCCAGGCCGCTTTACAATGATTTTTAGAGTTAGCAATATATTTGTCATTTGCAACTATCTTAGCCTTATTAATACTTTGGATATAATTTTTTTTAAAGCGTTTAAAATAATACTAATCGTCTATGTATCAAGGTTTCAGTGTATAACGTTCACAAAATGAATGTCTCCTGAAGGCTGTTCTACACCTTCACACTGTTCTTCTCTTGGAAAGAAAGTGAACAACATAAAATCTGTATAGTTTCAATTCTAATAATTTTGTTTGACAACTAACTGTCTTGAAGAATACGTTAATAAAGAATATTGTCCATTAAATTTTTATTTTTCAGAGGGAGCCATTGCTGACCCCATCTCAGATAAAGAGGGAACCTCAGCAGACGATGCCACCAGGCCCAACCCAGCCTCCACTGGCCAGTCCTGGTCCTGTCATGATAGAGGTTAAGAAGGAAGTGATGTCCTCAGATGAAATGGTGTCTCCTGGTCTACGCTCTCTTGACCCTATGGATCCTGCACTCACATTAGACAATTCTTCAAATCTACCTCTGGATCCTCAAGGTATTCATTTACTCTCCTGTAGGGTGAGGGGAAGGGGGACAGTGTAGAGATACTTGTAGATTTGTTGCCCAAGTATTTCCGTTATATCATTTTTATACATAAAAACAAATTATTGTAATTTAATGTGAAGTCCCCAAGAATCTCTGTTATTTCTATGTTATACAGTGAGCATAAAAAATGTATTTGTATTGTATATTCCATAACACAAAGTCGTTAATATTATTTTTTCTGGGGTCTGGAATATCCTAATCTTTTCACAATGCGATTTAGATATATAAATATATTTCTTATTTAGAAATTAATCAAGAGTTATTTTTTCACTCCAATCGTCAGTTTATTGTTCAATATAACATTTTTAAAGTATTTTTTAGGGGTGTGCGAGTAGTGATTTTTGAGTTTGAGTCGTTCACATTTTTTCGAGTATCGAGTATTTACAGAAAGATTTCCTGTTCACCCAAGACAACCGTAAAAGGCAGACACCATCCTAAGCTTATGTTAAGTTTTGCCAAATTCGTAAATATGTACATCTAAACTGAACACAATATTTTTGATTTGTTGTTTGTAACTGTAACATTTGATAAATAAAACTTTTTACATTCTGCCTTCGTACATTTTTATGTGAATTTTTTGTTTAACCTATTTCCTTCATGACTAATATGATGTGAGAAAGTACATTATTAATTTAAACAACGTGGATTATGAAGATTTCATCTGTTCACTCATATCACAGATAAGATTTTCTATGCAAGACAATTATACTGTTTTACAGCCGGCCGATATGTTTATCTGGTGGTTCCGTTCAAAATGTACTGCGAAAACGTACAGTAGCGAAGCTTGTAAAACTGATGCTAGAATTCAGGCGTAGTCACCAAACGCAGTCAGTTGCTCTCAGAACTGCCTTCTCTGAACAAAAAATTACTTGTGCACACGCCATGAAAAATGGATCTGTGGGAATTTAATTCAGTAATAACAAGGTTACAATTAACCGTAAATAAGCTGTGCATTATATATTCAAATTTGAAAATCTGGATGACAAAGTAGTTCAATCGATCAATAATAACTTATCAGGTTTACTAAAAATAAATCTTAAAGCCGCTTAGGATGAATTAGTTTTGAAATTATGATCAGTAATCAAATGTGTGCAACTTAAAACTACTTCGATACATGAGGCTATAGTGAACAACAGATAAATAATTACTGTATTTCATAAAGAGAAATTTATGAAAACCTGGTGTATTCAAATGAAAACCATAGACGTAGTGGGCTAATATAATAGGTCTAGCCGATATTGGCGACGAGATGCAGTCTGAAATATCAGCCAAGTGCCAACTAGTGATACAGACATTTGATAATGCTTCGGTTCAATAAAAATTATTTTCCAAATCTCTGAATTCGTCATATTTAGTTTTATTTGTTAAAAAGGTCTTCACTTGGACCTTTCTCCTTCACTTGGATTGATTGTTTTTCATTTTATTTTTACATCGAAATTGACGCAGTAGCAAAAATATAAACAGGCAACCATTCAGTGAGTTTACGAATCAAAAGTATCCTATTTTACTACCTTTTACACTCCAACTGTGCTATTGTCTAACCTAGTCAGGAAACTGTTCAACAATTTGACCGAAAAAAATATTGTATGCGCAAATATTACATACAGTTTTGGCGATCTAAGGTGTTTACGGTAAAAAAATGAATATACATTCACCAAAATATCTATTTTTTATTCGACAGAAAATAAATCAATAACGTTATGTCACATACTGCTAGAACGCCATTACCATATTTTATATGATATGATACTGTATTTTCTTACGTCAAATCATTTGACGATTTCCTGCTCGGACTTCAATCGACTCGCGAGAAATACGATAATTTCAATTCCGAAAAAGAGCTGAACGGTTCCTTTGCACGTACAACACAACCAAGATGAACTTTCGCCTAGAAAAGATGGAAAGTTCAGTACTTGGGGTGTAAAGTGACACGTTCTCGGGATCCTTTTGATTGAGCGATATTATTGATACGAATGAAAATAGGCATATTTTCCACAGCGTACAAACCATTAGATTTGTTTCTGTAACATGTATTTTTTAGCATCTTGATCCGGTTCTCTCGTCCCCTTTCTTGGGTAATAAAGACACTAACCAGCACTTCTGTTTTTATCATGCTATTTTAGTGTAAGTTACAAATGACTATAGAATTGGTCAACCTATATATGTGATCGCTACCTTCTCAGCTCTGTTGTTCTCTTTGAATTGAACTAGTTCTAATCATAATGAACGAACTCGTTCCGTTCACTACGTTGACTAGTTCATTTGACTGTCGTCGTGTACTACCAATTCTTAGCTGTATTGTTTAGTTCATAATTATGCATTCCAAACTGATAATGTATGATTAAGGGTATATTAAAACACAAGGAAGCGTACAGTATTCATTCATAACTTATAAAACTGTTTACTTTAAAATCTAAATTATATGTAAATCTAATATTTTCTGAAATACAACCACTCGATTGAACTTCGAGTAGTTTTGGGAGCTTTGAGCCGAGTTCGAGCAGTAAAATACTAGATCAAATACTCGAAGTTTCGAGTACTCGCACACCCCTAGTATTTTTTAAGATCTCAACAATTATCATTCTTAAAGAACTTTTTTCCTGGAAGGGATTATTATTGATAGTATGAAAGAACTCAAAAACTTCATTAACACATTTGCTGCGGGTGACGCCTTAAATCGTTATGGCGGTTGGTGCTCACAAGATGATGACGGCTTGCGTACTCATTAGACAATCTGAACTGTTTTGTTTCAGCATTCTAGCAATGCACGTGTGACTGTCGTTTGTTCATAGTGCGGTTCAAATATTGCATATAACTTTCTTTTTTTTCTTTTGTGTTTGAAGTTTATTTTATGTAAATAAGTGTTTAGTATATATATTTCTTATTATTAGTGTTTTGTTTTTAACATGGCTGGACCATCTAGACTACCTGTTATTGACCAAAATGTGAATACCAGTTAGTCAGTAGACAATAATTATAAAGTTCGATAATATATCTAATTTGTTTATTACGGCTTCTGATCATGAATAAATAGAGAGTAATAAAATGAACCGGTGGGTTGAGAGGATTGAATATTATAATTGCCTAACACATGAACCAAAAATATTGTACGAATTGCACAAGTATCAATTTTACTTGTCGCTATGTTGAAATATGTAAGCGTGCGGCTATAGTGCCAAGCCGGGCAGGTACCGCCGTACCGCACGAGCAGTGCTGTTGCGTCTTGTCTCTTTTGTTGGTGGCCGCACACTGAATTGAACAAGTCAAGACGAAACACTTGCCATCAGAGAAGTTGTGTCTAATTTCGCAGTCTCATTAAATACTCAAGAGTAGTTGAATCGAAAAAAAACTACAATAATACGGTTGTTTTGGGGTTTTGTAAAGTGTTTGGCTAGGTTTGTGTCGAGTAAGTGCTTGGCTTACTTTTAAGATTTTGACGTAAATACGTTAAGTTTTTTTGTAATTCTGGTTTAATCATTTTAAATAGTAAAGAAACACAATACGGACAGCCAGTAAGTGGAATGAGATAGACCATTGGTTGCATTAAGTTTTTTCATACTTTTTTATAGCTTTTATTTTAGGAAACCGTTGATAAAAATTGGGAAGTTCAGAATATATTTAGTCCAGTGTACTTTTATTTTGATGATACATATGGAGTTTGTGTTTATACAGTTTAACACTTTAGCTGCCGTGTCAGTCCAGTACGCCCGACGGTTCTTTGTCTTAGCTAGATGCCGTCGGGCCACTATGCCCGACATTGTTGTTCAGTAACCTTTTGGTTATTTTATTGTTACTCGACTGATCCTGCTTTCTTAAAGAAACCGATCACACTTTATTATATTGCAAGCATCATACTATTTACAGAGCGAATTTCTAAGTTTTTGGTTGTATGCAAAGTTGTTCATAAAACTTTAAATTTTAGCATGTTTACGGGCAAGTTGTCGGGAGTAAAGGCGCGACAGACTTATTTAGTGAATGTTGGTATTGAAATAACGTAATACATATTGAATACTGGATTACTTTCATCTTCCAGTCAGTGTAGCCAAACCATGAAAACAAATTTACCTCAAAATGTGTCAGGCCAATATGCCCGACAGTTTTTTATGTGCCGTATACGTTAGTAAAAAAACTATGTCGGGCCAATACTCCCGACATATTTATATACATATAATGCCTATGTATGTACTATTTCTATACTCAGAAATGGTGGCATAGTAAATATAATGCATCATTGTTTTAAATATTTGCATAAAACATTTTGGCAATTTAGAGCAAAAATACTCATTTTAAGGATGGCAGCTAACTTGTTAAATATTTAATCAGTTTTTTTACATTCTCTCCATAAATTACGACAGAAATAAAACAGAGATTTTAACTTTTATATCAATAATTAATTCTGAACAAAGTCATATTAATAGTGACTAGTCAATTTTATATAAATATTATTTAACAAATTTTTAATATATTCTTATCTCATGAAAATAAGACGGTAAAAAAAATGAGTGGTAAATTTTAACTCTTATTTAATTGATTCGGAATAAGATAATAGACCTATAGTGTAATAGCAATTGATCACTTTTATACAAATATTATATCACAATTTTTATATGTAAACAGTGTCAAAATAGGCTGAACATAGATTAGGAGCACAATTGAATTATTGGAGAGTTAAATTGTATAATCAAATAAAAATTTAATGATAAGTTTATTTTTTAGGAAAGTAAATTAGGAGTCCATTTACTTTCCTATGTCACTCCATATTTTTTGTAATCAATTCTATGTTATGGTGTTCTTTGAGTGTAGCGTTGTATAAAGGTGGATTGGTTTGCCATAAAATAAAAGCTTATTTACATCGATAACAATCGACATCCTCAAATCATCAATGTCTTGAGTCATCTCATAAAGTAAAAAAAAAAAAAAACATATACGAATAAAAATAATATGATAAAACACTAATTAGAACTATAAATCAACGTGAACTAGTTCAATGTTATGTTATATATGTGTATCCGACAGTCAGCTGTACCGTGGGAATGGAAGTAGCTCATTCGCAGTAAGTTTTGTTTGCTAGTAACTGGTCACAAGATGAAAATTTGGGTACCTTCGCCAAGACGCCTTCAGGCTTCTTTAAATGTCTGCTAATGTTTTTTCCTCTTGTCTGGGCAGTGTGCAGCACTCCCATTTAAACTCATGCAAACAGTTTCGCCACAGAAGTTTGAAGGCGTCTAGTTTTGTTCTGTCTCGTCTCGTTTTATTCAGTGTGCAGCAGGCCTTACAATTACTATAGATACTTATTTTGTTGCATATAACTTATGTTTGAGTACTTTTAAATAAAGGCGACAATAACACCAGCTAAATCAACCAATTGTGTAAATAACTCAAGGCTTATCTCATAGTTAGGTAATTTAAGTAAGACCTATCTCAACTGACATCAGTTTTTAGATGATTTGTTTGTGAGCAACTTTCATTTGGTTACATCTGCTATAATATATTAACATTTACTAAGTTATTCTGTAGTAATACTTACCTGATAGATAATGGAATTAAGTCCTCTAAGATTATACTTCTTCCAGATTTGAAAAAGTTAAAACGTCGTCAATACCAACAGAAGAGGCGCCAAAGCCAAGGGAAAGATGGACTCACTCCAAAGAAACGGCCAAGAAAGGTGATGTACATGAATCATAAGCGTTATTATAACATCATTATTTATAATGATTACTCTCCGCCAAATGTATATTTATTATGTTTGGTCATATATAATATTATATCGTTTTTAGTTTTTAATTTTATAATTGAATCTCATTTTGATTATTAAGAGTCTTCAGAGGCTGTCAGCTATGTTGGTTTTAATCCCATAAGAACAATGTTATTTTCGAACAGGACATACAATCACGTGTATCCAAATTAAACAGTTATTTCAAACAGATTATTTCTAAACAAATTGCAGTTGCCCAAGAATAAAATTGCGAATTGGAATTACTTGTGAGATTCGTAATTATATTTAAAAAATATTTAGTTTGAAGTTTATATTTTCACCTATTTTTCAAAACTAGGTGTATGTATTCAAAATATCAAAAGCAAACCCAAATCGCAATATGATAACGTTTAAAATAACAACCTAAACTTTTGGTTAGTAAATAACGAAAAAATATGGATTTGCTAATAACATTGTTCTTATGGTATTAAAACCAACATGGCGGACAGTCTCTGCAGACTCTTAATAGTGTTAATAAAATTCAACAACATAATTTTAGTTTCTTTTAGTTCTTAAACTGTTTTTTTACCTAGTATCAATTCATTTGGCAAACAAATACAGATTAAAATTTGTAAAATGTCTTATATTGTGACAACTTTGACACTTTGGACTGATTCCATTGAAAACTAATGACCTGCTTTTGTCATAACACTCTTTCAGTGGTAATTTTATTCTTGTTGTAGGAGAGTTACTATTTATGTAGGAATAATTTGTTTATAAGACATTTGGTGACAATTTAATATAACAGATAAGTAAGACATCGGAAACTTACTGTAGAAGATTTGGTAACATACCAATATAAGTTAATAAAAAACCCTCAATATCACCATCAAGTATATTGTCCACAGTGAATCCTTCATTCATATTTAGAATCTTCCCAAATAAACTAAAAAAAATGTTAAAAAATCAGTATTTAAAAAGAAGATATATGCAACATTATGAACTCTATACCAGTTGCCTTACTCCCATCTATATCAAACATATATGAAAGAGCAATTCATCATCAATTTGTTGTTATTTAGAAAAATAATTACGTTGAAAACTGTTGGTGAAGGTTAAAAACTTAATCTTTGAAAAGTAGTTAAAGTTTTTGTAGAATCAAATAAAGCCTTTGAATGAAAATCATATAATTGATTTTAGGGAAAGAATATAGTCTAGTTGTTAATATATAACTGGTTGAACTCTTATTTGAGCTACAAGAAGCTATTTTTGAACATAATAGAATGTACATGAGTCAATACTATCTATAATTCTTCACTCGTATAAATTATAAATGGAGCTTTACAAGGTTAAATTTTGGGGCCTCTTCTACTGTAGCACAGGTGATTAATTACTCAGGTAATACAATATGTCTGTATGCAGACACCTTAAAATTCCATCCAAATCTGGATCCATAAAATATATTTATTCTTATTCTAAAAATTCAATAAAAAATCATGTAATTCTTAAAATTTTAAAGCAAAAACGCTACCTGAGTTATTCATATTTACATATTTCTAAATACATTAGTCAAGGTTATCAGCAAACATTTTAAATTCTTTTATAACTTAAAGTTTGATTTGCGTTCTCTTCTTATTGCAAACCTTAAAGCTTTAAATCTTAAGCTTTCAACAACAGTTTCTTTCTTGCTTATGCACTAATAGGCTTCTCTGTCTCTTTTAAAGCAGATAGATCATTCAAATCCCAACTACTATGCTCATTGTATTTGCTTCTGCTTTTAAAGCAGATAGATCATTCTAATCCCAACTACTCTACTCATTGTGTTTGCTTCTGCTTTTAAAGCAGATAGGTCATTCTAATCCCAACTAGAGTAGACTCGATTATCCACGTTAATGAATGGCTGACCCTTCGTGGATAATCAAAATCGTGGATAATCCAAAAATAGCCTAAAATTGCCTGGCAATGACTAAAATCAAATCTGAAACAAAACTGAGCCTTAAATTAGGCCTTACTATAAGTTTAGGTTTAAAAATAAACAATTAAAATACAGTAGTACAGTACATATTGACATTTAATTAAGTATCACTTGAATCACATAACAACATTTTAATGAAAGTAAAACAAACACTTATTGTTGGGTTGGAAAGAAGTCTTTTATAGATGTTTGATTCTTAACTCTAGACTCTTTTCTTACAATGCTCGCATGAATTTTTCGTAACACCATAATATCACACGCTGTTGTGTCTTGTTCCCCCTCTATGGATTTTCCGTTTATCCATCTTGTAAGTCAGTCGATAAGCACTTCCACACTGAACTGACTACTGTACACAACTGACTCACAGTGGCAGACGGCAGTGGACTCAAAACATAGAGCGCGCCACTGCCACGCCTGACGTGACTCGTCAGTGGCAGGCGAAGTACATTGTAAACAACTACCCTACATGTTTAAAAAATAACGTTGAAGAGTGGAAAAGTGATAGTAATTTGATTGATAATAATTTCTAATATTATATATCATATATTGCATATAAGAGACATTTCGATCATCTAATGATCATTATCAATCTGTAATTATATGTTAAATTTTGAATACAAATCAAATTACTATAATCATTTCTATCATAATAACATCGTTGCATAAACTATGTACTATTATGTGATTTTTTTTTCACGATCGTGGTTGATCCACAACGTGGTTAATCCACTTGTGGATAATCGGGAATCTACTGTACTATGATCATTGTGTTTGCTTCTGCTTTTAAAGCAGATAGATCATTCTAATCCCAACTACTATGCGCATTGTGTTTTCTTCTGCTTTTAAAGCCTTTAAAATATATATTTAACTTCTGTCTCACCAGTTTATTACTCATTTGGAACCTGGATACTTTTGTTTTCGTCGGGCTGGGCTTTAGTTTCCAGGATCTAAAAAAATTGTTGAGTATGGTTAGATTAAGAGTGTTTTTTCCAGTTTTTCAAATATCCTCGTATTGGGTTACATAAGAGTTTTCTTGACTGTGTGTTATAATAGGAGGTATGTCGGTATTATAAAATTGAATGGAAGAGACCAAGAACAGAGCTTTTTGGCAGTCTTTTGGTGAAGTACTTAAAAGAACTTTTTTTGAAGTTGTAACAGTCGAGGGCACAAAACCAGAAAATGAATAGTGAATTTTTTTCTGGTTCTAAATAAATCCACTATTGTTGGCATTTTAGAGCTCCAAGGTGGAAGAAGACTATGATTCCTTCATAGACTCACTAATGGCCCAACTGCGTCAGACTCCAGTCATGAATGTTTTGGAACCCTCTCTCAGTCGTAACTACACTGTCTGCCCCATATTTGGTGCCGGTGATCTCTCCAAAGTTCACTTAAAGTAAGTTGCAATAAAACTATCTAGTATATTTAAGTTTTTGAGCCATTTTGTAAAGTTTTCCGTATTACAAAACAAACAAAAAATAAATAAAATAAAAATGAAAATTATAAGATTTCTATGAAGTTATGACCATCTTCCCTAATGGAATTGAAACTTTTTAAATCATAAGTATAATGAAGAAAAATATAAATGATTATTGATTGAATCTTAGTTATAACCTTATCTGAAGTGAGATAATGTTTCGGTAGATCGTAATAAAATATGAGCCTGTGATACTTTCTGTACACTATTGATTGCTTTAAATTGCTGTTTTATAGAAATAATTCAGACCATGACTGTTTGTTGTCTTTGTAAAACTAAGCAGTAATCTTATATAATGGTATTTTTGTAGTTCAAGAACAGGAGAACTGAAGGGCAGTTATGGGAATGCCACACTATCGGAGAGTGATCATTACAATACTGTGCCTTATGGGGAGCTGCTGCCTTTGCCCCCTCAGCCAACCCCGTCAACACAGCGGGGTTTCTATAATGAAGAGTTCTCTCCACTTCGCCTTGATAGCTGCAAAGATGAATGTAAGTTAAAGTGGCTTTCAATTTCATAAAACACATTTATATCCATTGTCATAAAGGTAAATACAGATGTATGTATCTCTTATGGTTTCATCTTTGTGACTGGTGGATAAATGAAGTCTCTCCACCAGCCTTTTCTTTTTTATCTTTCACTTTCAATGATTTCAAATGATTCTCCTCTTCTATGTCCTGCTATGATTAACAGCACCATATCTCATAGTGAATTTACACTTTCCTCATTAAAAACTCATTTTTACCTCATTTAACCCCCTGAGGCTCAGCTTAAGAGTCAAATCAAATCAAGTTTATTTTGCAAAGACATTATAAAAATGTATCACAATCATCATATATATAAATTAAAATTAAGACATTCATACCACATCGAAACCTCATTCAAACATACATAATTTTCAGTCCAGGAGTTCATGCCTGATTCTCCCTTCTGGTGCCGGTTGTCAGTCATCTGGTTGTGTGACCTCCCAGTTACATGCCATATACTCATCAGGATTGTAAAATGCATGAGATGCTAAAAAGCGTTTGAGACGAGTTTTTAACGCCTTGGGTGTTGGTGCATTCTTAATTTAGTCCGGTAATTTGTTGACAATTTACCTGTGTGTTAGAGAAAGCGTTCGTAAACTACCGTCCTGTGGCTTCCAGTTTGGTAGTTGTCCCTGTCTGGTTTCGAGCGCACGTTTATCCACTTACCATGGCACTTTTACATATGCAAAACAATGTTGTTTCTAATATGTAAAGGCAAGGCAGTGTCAATAGTTGCAAGTTTTTGAATGCTTCTTTGTAAGATTTTCTGAACTTTAACTGTGCGATTGTACAAATCACTTGTTTTCGTAATCTAAACGCTCTGCTGAACTGATTGTTTGTTGAAGCTCCCCACTGTACCACCCTGTAAGTGAGATGAGGGTAAATCAAGCCATAATACACCGTCATCAGAACCTGAGTTGGGCAGAATTTGGCCAAAGTCCTCAAATATGCATAAGCTATCACCCATGTCGGTTATACTCCTGTTAAAACAGTTTTACTTTTTTGTATAGTATCCCATATTTGTTTGTTATTCATAGTTGTTATCAAAAGTTATGAGTGAAATATAATTTTAATGTTATCATATTTCACATTTGTTTATAATATTTTCTATATATACACTTAGTTTTGAAAAACATAAAAATATAAGCTTTAAAATCTAAAATATATTTTTCTACAAAAGTAATTTGCTGTTTTCAACTGAATTTCCCTTCAAAACCCATTTTAAATAAAATTAAATTTATTTGAAAAATCCATTGAAAAAAACTTGTATTTGGATATCTTTGATCATATGTCTGGCAGTGATAATCGTGGAGGAGTAGCGGAGGGATAATCAATCAACTCCTGGCCAACATGATCGAGGGAATATAAAATTTTCCCTTTTGCCAGACACGTGTATTTCCCTGCTCTTAAACTAGTTTTTATCTGATTCAGTAACAGTTAGGACACTTGAACAATATCTTGGTCGCTTATCAATATAGATATATGTTTAGAATGTGCTATAGCGCTTGTCATAAGCAATAATAATATTTAATAATGTCAATAAAGGTCCTCTCCAATATGTTTTGAATCTGTGGTGACCAAACCATGATTGTCATCAAATAGAATTTGTCACACATCCAGGACTTATTTGTAGCATAGCCATTCATTTTGATTATCTGTTTATATTTACTACTTCAGTCAGAGTAATGGTTGTATATTTCATACCTGTTAGTTTACGTAGTATAGTTTGTTTCAACAGGCATATGATCATAACGCCATTATCTAACCATTTAGTAGAAACAAATTTTGTAGGTATTTCTGTACTTTACCACTTCCACCTAGTAGGTAACGAGAGTGTGGATAACATCTACTTTTAATGTTGCCAGATTTGGTTTTTGGGGTAATTTTAATATCTAATGTGAATTTTTATCCTTCAAAATGCTTATCTTAGATTGAAAGAGCTACGACAAAACTAAAAAAACAAATTTAACTTGCTTCCGACAAAATTCTTAATAAATAATCCTATCATTCTTTGAAAAAAATTTTTATTTGTCATTTTCGGCTCTTATTGATCTTATTTTTCTGCATATTTTGTAAATGTAATTTTCAGTCAACTTTGTATATATTAAAATACCCAACTAATGGTGAGTTGAAATTGAATGTTTTAGTTTTAGAATTCAAGTATTTGTGTTATAAAATTAATAATTTTAGGTTATGTTATAGGAATTGAATTGATTTGATTTGATATAAGAGATAGGAAACCAGCAAACTTACCCGAGAAGACAAGTCCACCAACACAATACAGAAGAAAAGAAAATACAGACTTAACTCTTAAGACAAATTGTTAGTGCTCCTTGCGCCTTTTTTGTTATTATTGTCCTCTGAATTGAGGTTTACTGATACCATATCACTCAATTTCAATTTTGTAAATGTTCAATTTAATACAGTAGAAGACGATATTTTGTGATATCAAAGTGACTGACGTACATTTGTAAATAAAATTAGGGTTCTCTCATCATATGTTAGTTATTTACTTACCAAGACACACAAATTGCATTGTTATATAAACATTAATTTTCCTTTAGAACTGTTTAGTTATAAATTTAATTTTTGTAAGCACAAATACAACTCCTCAAAGCTTGGGACTCCGGGTGGCAACCATTGTCAGCTAACTTTATGAGTTTGTTTCAGTTGATGACCGTAAGCATGAGTTTAATCGGGAAAGAGACAATGACACTCCTGATACTATCATCAGCTCATCTTCACCCGAGTGTGTCATTCCTGAGCCTTTTGTACGCTACCCAGGTAACTTACTTGTAATTAAAGCATATTTTATATTATAATTTGCAGTACTAAATCAGTCAGTATTATTGAGGGATTTTAAAAACATTAAGTTAAATAAAGTACATATATCTAAATGAAAAATAATACAGTACGTAAGAGACAAACTAATGCAGAAGAGAAAAACATTGCTGGAAAAATCAGGTTTTAGACTGTAAGAAAAGCAAATCCTCATTCCATTTGGTTAAAAAAATCAGATTAATTTTCAGTGTCTATCCCTTCACTCCCATTCTTAATTATTTCATCCATTTATCATCAGATTTAATGCGATCAAAGCTTCTGCACTTAGTTTAGCACTTAAGTGAATTTGTATTGCTCCACAACAATACCCTAACAACAAGCATTTGACTGTATTCTTGGGTTATCACTACTTGGTGCTAGCTGTTACATAAGAACGATCCCACTGACACCTACATTGGCAATTTTGTCAACTTATGGTTTGTCATAGTGTTATATATTTTCATCACATGGTAATCTTTGTTTTTTGTTTTAAATTTTTCTACCTTAAGAAATTTTCTGCTTTTTGTTTGTCAATCTGATACTTTTATAATACTTAAAGAAATACATCATAATCTGTCTTATAAAATTAATTGTTTCATAGTCATATTTTATGCAAGTATCTCTCATGTTCGTGATTTTCAGGTTTGCGGCTAATAGATGAGGATTCTTCAGATGAGGAGAAAATGTATCGCCGATCCCCCATCATCCCTATAGTCATTCCCATAGCTGTCAAGCCACGTGACAAGTTGCTTTGTGATATGGTTAGTTGTAGTTTTAAATTTAAGAACTTCACAAACGTACTCTCATAAACTGCAATAAAAAGTAGGGACCTTTTCAGTTAATTTTTTATCACATTTACAATTAGGTTAGGTCATATTAGGGTAGGTGTCATCACAAACTGGTAAATCCAATGATTGACTTACCGCCGAATGCACTATCTGTGTGTAAGTTCTTAGGAAGCGATAAGATAAGACCAGCAATATCGGATTCCTAGCAGATAAGGAATATCACAGTGGACGTAAAAATTACTGGGGAACAGTTTTTAGAGCAATAAAATGTTTATCAAGAGGTAGTGAATTAATGGAAATAAAAAAAAGTAGTGATTGTGAATTAACGGAAAAGATTCAAAAGTAGTAGCTTCAATTTTGTGAATGTTCAGCTTCAATATAGTTATCATTTTTATCTGGTTAGTTGTTGTGCTAAACAGGAGGGTTGGTCCTACAGTATTTCTGATTGCCTTTATCTATTCTGACAAAGTAGGTTGGGCGAGCCGGTGGCCGAGTGGTCTAAGGCGCCAGGACTTAGATTTTGGGTTAGAAATAGCGCTGGTTCGAATCCGGCCTAGACTGGAAGATTTATCAGTAATATTCAACTTATACTGTACTGGTTTGACCTCTGTGTGAATAAGTTCATCACACAGATCAATAGTCTATGAGAAATGGGCAGAGTAAGGTTAAAAGGAGGAGGAGGAAATGAACAATAAGAATAACAAAAATGTGCATGCCATTATTTCAATCAAATTGATACTAACATCATTTTATGTTAACGTAATACAAATTTAAAATTGACCAGTTTTGTTCATTATGTGTTATCTTTTTGTCATGATTATGTAAGAATAGCACAAATGAGTCACTTTCCAAAAAGTGATTTAATTTATTGGCTAAAAATGATTTAATAACACATTTCATAATTCTATCTACTACTCTGCATAATTATGCAGCCACTGCCAGCACTGCCACAGATACTTGAGCATGCGTTTATCCTCAACAATAATTGCGCACAAACTGTGTGTTAGCTTCTCAATATCAGATGCTGACGCCATTGCTTGGCCGGCAGGCAGGAACCCAGTATATGTTCATTGTTATAAATAAAATTAGATTTTTTTGCAGTTGATATATGATTTATTTGAACGTAGGAGAGGATATCATTTAATTATATCGTTTATGAATCCAGTTTTTTGCAGGATCTTTCTAAACTTCATATCACCATATTTGCCGTCCCCCTTAGATTGCTGCTCTGTATGGTGTCACAGTTGGTCTCTAGCAAGTCTCTTCCAAATCTTTGTCCTGATTTGCCTTGGCACAGTTCTTTTTCTAGCATGGTTGTATCCAGTTCTCTTCTTAATTAAATAATTGTATCTAAATGCATTAGATTATCTTTTTTATATTTAAACATTGATTTTAAAAAGGGATGTTGGTATTCATGCATCCAGAATAGTACTAAGATAAAAGAATTATCGTTAATGGTAGTATAATTTTTAAACTCTTAATTGTAATTCCTGTTTGTTTAGGATAAAGAAAATGCATTCCGTGAAAACTCACTTATCAAAACACGATTATCGCCTTCAATACCTTTGAAAGACTCAGCTAACGTCACTGTGACCTTAACCTTAACATCTGCAGCTGCCGATGATGTTTTGGGTGTCCTACGCAATCTTGGTGAGTTTATTTTTCCTTATCTTTAGAAGTAATGAATTGATACAAATTCCTTATTTCTTATTAATTATCTTTTACTAGTTCAGGTCTTATATCAAAAGAAATCAGCAATCTTCAAAGGAATAAATTATAAATTTATTCAGATTATAGTGTAGAGAATTACGTTACTTGGTAAATTGCTATTAGCTACGACGAATGGTTTGTGGCATAGTTTATACTACCATCTTTGATTTACAACTTAATTATATGCCTAACATCTGTGTAATTGAAGCCAGGCTTGATAATTTTCCAATTCAGTAAATTATAAGATAATGAAAAAAAAAAAAAAAACACTTAAATGAAGGAATGACATAGACCAATAATGTTTTTAAAATACTCATATTTTATGATATTCCCTTGGTTATTTGTTAATTTATTTTTATCATCTTTAATTTATTTATCGATTGAAATTGCATCTCATAATGTCACATTTCAACAAAAAATTCCATCTCATAATATTACAATCATCAAACAGGAGTTAAAAATTAGTCTAATGTCGTTCAACATTCAGATCTGCTAAATGAATGCTAAAACATTTGTTTTTATTATTATTACCATAGCTTTTACAACATTGAACGTAGTTATGTGTATCAAAAACACAAATTACATAATTCACTCTTGAGTCTATCAATATTTGTTGGATTTAAAATCTAGATCTATAACTGACCAAATCCTATTCGTTTTTGTTTTTTGGTATGTAGAGTTATTTTCTTATATTGTCATATAAACACAGTTGGGGTTTTAGCGCTGTATTTTGCACATATTATTGATGTCATGTGATTTCAGGGTTAAGGATGAAAAAGTACTATTTTCCTTGAAGTTGTTAAATCTTTTTCTTGTAAATTATTGTTATTTCTGTACAGTTATTTTGTAATGGTTTTATAAATTCTTCAGCCCTTAAGTATTAGTTTGGAAAAGATATTAAATTTTATTGGTAGACGTTATTTTAGATATTACTAAAATTTCATAAGAATTGTTATTTTACTAATCCTTACCATTTAAATCTTATTCAATTTAGTATTCGTTAATTTTTAATACTTTGCACGCAGAAATTATTTTACATCGTTTTAAGTAACGCTTAATTATGAAAAAAAATAAATAAATAATTTTAATGAAATGTGAAGTTGATTTTTTTCAAGTTTTAGAAACATAAAGGAACATAAAAATAGATTTATATTTAAAATTAAAATTATAATTTTTAAAACTATTTTATTGTAGATATACAATTATAATAATGAAAAAGTACAAATATAAAAAGTTCTACATTTTATTTGAAACCTTTAACAGTACCTGTCATTTGTGATACAATAATAACTATAACAAAATAATTAAAAACTAGAAAACAAAGAAAAAGAACGGTAAGTGTGGAAAACAATGTGCTTGGGTGAAGCGACAGACCGAGGATATTTCCATTTTATGTGTCTACAAAGGCAAGAGACGGCGCTGTGCCTATGCCTGATTGGCTGCTCCGTCCCTTTTCACTCATAGGTTTTTGATAGGCTGAGGGAGTTGTTCAAAGACATGTCTAAGTTGATCCTGTACTCTAGCAGATGTTTTTGGAACTATCCTGTACATTATCGACAGAAATATTTCATTTTGGATATATTTCGTTAACCGTGTTTGAGGCAAAGTAGAGGTTGCGTATTTATAACCGTTTGCCGCATGCGAAGGGTTATGAAAGGTTTTTCTTTAATTTAATGTTTTTCCTATTAATTATTTATAGGGATTATAACGGTTGCTAATGGTTAATTTTAGGTTAGGTTAAAGGGCACTAGGCCAGGAATTAGTATATTAGAGAGATAGGACATCAGCAAACTTACCTTAAAAGACAAGTTCACTAACATCAGTGTAGTAGTCACAAACACAAAATAGACATAATCTCACAAATTTTCAACACCACAGGTATTTTCTTCAGGTGAGTAGAGGGAGAGAGAAAGAGAGGGAGGGAAGAGGAAAAGACAGGAAGGAAGGAAACAGCTCTCTCTCTCTCTCTCTCTCTCTCTCTCTCTCTCTCTCTCTCTCTCTCTCTCTCTCTCTCTCTCTCTCTCTCTCTCTCTCTCTCTCTCTCTCTCTCTCTCTCTCTCTCTCTCTCTCTCTCTCTCTCTCTCTCTCTCTCTCTCTCTCTCTCTCTCTCTCTCTCTCTCTCTCTCTCTCTCTCTCTCTCTCTCTCTCTCTCTCTCTCTCTCTCTCTCTCTCTCTCTCTCTCTCTCTCTCTCTCTCTCTCTCTCTCTCTCTCTCTCTCTCTCTCTCTCTCTCTCTCTCTCTCTCTCTCTCTCTCTCTCTCTCTCTCTCTCTCTCTCTCTCTCTCTCTCTCTCTCTCTCTCTCTCTCTCTCTCTCTCTCTCTCTCTCTCTCTCTCTCTCTCTCTCTCTCTCTCTCTCTCTCTCTCTCTCTCTCTCTCTCTCTCTCTCTCTCTCTCTCTCTCTCTCTCTCTCTCTCTCTCTCTCTCTCTCTCTCTCTCTCTCTCTCTCTCTCTCCTCTCTCTCTCTCTCTCTCTCTCTCTCTCTCTCTCTCTCTCTCTCTCTCTCTCTCTCTCTCTCTCTCTCTCTCTCTCTCTCTCTCTCCCTCTCTCCCTCTCCCTCTCCCTCTCCCTCTCCCTCTCCCTCTCCCTCTCCCTCTCCCTCTCCCTCCTCCCCATCCCCTCTCCCTCTCCCTCTCCCTCTCCCTCTCCCTCTCCCTCTCTCTCTCTCTCTCCTCTCCCCTCTACTCACCTGAAGAAAATGCCTGTGGTGTTGAAAATTTGTGAGAATATGTCTATTTTGTGTTTGTGACTACTACTCTGATGTTAGTGAACTTGTCTTTTAAGGTAAGTTTGCTGATGTCCTATCTCTCTAATATACTAATGGTTAATTTTAAATTCAATTTAGTATTCATTAATTGTAGTTAATTTTTCATAACTAATTTCATAACAATTAATTTCTTAACAAGTTAATTTAAGTTTAATTTCATAAGAAATTAATAATTCATTAATTATTGTAGTTAATTTTTATATTATTGTTTGAAATAGTGAACTTGCTGTTTCTCTCAAATTACAAACTACGTTTATCTCAAATTACAAACTACAGTTCATTTATGGGTGATTTTCAATGTTTCTAGAATATAGATGCTATGTTCGCATAGTGCACATGGGCTACAGGCCTCTTTAATATGTTAGCTCAGACGAGGACCTTGCACTCCAAAGTCTCAAGCCACCATGCCAGTAACTAGATATCATTTTATTATATGAAATAGGTATTAGGAATTATTTTATAACATTTCATTTCATTTCATTTCATCTTTATTCGTTTAAAACAATTACAGATATGTTATAAACACGTCATGACTAATACTAAAAAACTAAAAATAAATTAAAATTGATATAAACTACAGCAAGTCACTTAAATTATAATAACATTTATCAAGAAAATGAGTTTTTACTTTTTTTTTAAATAATGGTAGCTTTTCCTCTACCTTGATGTTAAGTGGCAATTTATTATAAATACTAATACAAATATGGTATGGGCCTCTCTCAAACACAGAAGTAGAATGTTCCAAGATAGAAAACATGTTCCTATTTCTAGTTGGGTATTTATGAAAAGTGCCATTTGTAATAAAGTTATGTGAATGCTGCCTCACGAAAATACACGCTTCATAACCAATAATACCAGCCAGCGTCAAGATTCCCAACTCTCCGAATAGTGACCTGCAGGAATCAGATCTTCTCCTATTACTCATTACTCTCAGACACCATTTCTGGAGAATGAAAACTCTATTAAAGTTTGTCGCACTTGAAGGGCCCCAAAATATAATACCATATCGTAAAATTGATTCTGCATGTGAGAAATATACAGTACGCAGGACCTCACGACTGCAACATTAACTAGATTACAGTAATTAGTAACAGTAATATATATAACAGTAGATATAACAGTAATTAGTTATTACAATAGTAGAAACTGGCATCTTGGTTACTAGTTATGGTACTTGATATTAATTTTGTTTGTGATGGTTGAAACTTTTCTAATTTAAATTTTGGCAAGTTCTACAAGCAAGTTGTCGGGAGTACCGGCCCGACAGACTTATTTAGTGACGTTTAGTATTGAAATAAGGTAAGACATATTGAATACTGGATTGCTTTCATCATGCAGTCAGGGTAGCCAAACCAGGAAAACAGATTTATCTCAAATTGTGTCAATATGCCCAACAGTTTTTTATGTGCTCTATACGCTACTAAAAAAATTGTGTCGGGCCAATACTCCCGACATATTTATATACATATAATGCTTATGTATGTAGTATCTCTAAACTCAGAAATGGTAGTACAGTAAAAATATGCATCATTGTTTTAAAAATTTGCATTGTTTTTAACAATTTTTGACAGTATAGAGCAAAAATACTTATATTAAGGATGGCGGCTAACGTGTTAAGTGACATGGAAAGCATAAGTGATAGTGCAATATTCTTTCTAAAACAAGAAAATATATCTGATAATTAAAGAGAGTAGTTTTTTAAAGTCTAACTTTTACACAGAAAATGTGCCAAAATAAATAAAGCTGAGAAGACTAGTTATTACAAAGAAATTTGAGTGAAAATTCTCAAAATAAACTTTGTTGTTTTACAGCCAATGTATTGCGTATTCCGGCACCAACTGCCTACCACATCACGGAGCGCACAACCACCCCTCCTAGTCACAAGCTGGGCCTCTATCGCACAAAGGGCAAGGACGGGAAGGAAGGAGGTCAGTATACAGTGCCAACTATTTACTCACGTTCGCATAATTGAATCATGATCCGTAGTTATTTACTAGATACATGTTTCATCCATGGAAATGAACTATGAATTAACATTTAAGATCAAGAAAAGGTGTGTTAACTTTTTTTGCAGTGCAAACATGAATTAGAATCAATGAATTGGAGGACAATAGCTCTAGAATTCATTTTCAAATATATATATATATATATGTATAGGGAAACAATATTGAAATTTTTGTCATTTATACTAAATTACACTTATTCATGATATAACATACCACAACATCCTTTCTATTTACCATGTTCGCAACAACATGAGTAATATCTGACCCACGCTACACTTTAGTCAGGCACGTAGTGCGTCAAATCTGACTCACATAATCGTTCGGTTTCTATGGCAACATAAATGTCTACGGCCATGTTTGAGCATCATTGTTTTGTTGTACGGTATTAAATGAAGCCTTTTATCAACAGTTGGTCAAATATTACCCACCGTCGGGCATATCATAGGAAAAAAAACAACATATTTTAAGATTATGTATGTATTCTCCAATAAATTTTTAACCAAAAAATACAATATTATTTGAAAATGCAAGTTATAGTGATAAAACATTATTGACGTTAATGGAAAAAAAATGACAGGTAAGGGAAAAAATACAAATATAGGAGAAAATTAACACGACACACATCAGGAAAATCTATTTGTATTTCATATTAAAACATTGCAAACACATTACTGAGCTGTTAGGGCATGTATTACAAAAGGTTTTGACTTTTGGCATTGTTTCATGCCTTGACTGTCCCTTGGCCTACTGCTACCTTCTCGTAGAAGGGATGCTCTATTCCTCATGCACGTTGTGGTTCAAATATGACTGATTTCAAAAACACAAAATATACTTTATAAAAATACATATTACTGAAAACTGGTCAGATTATGATACTTTTTAGGCATAAAAATTTAATTGAGTCATAATTTTTATGATATTCTTTATCAAATTTAAAAAAATTACGCATTTTTGACATGTCATATAGTTTTTTTCATGTCTTCTTAAAAGCTCAGAGTTTATTCTGTCGTGCGAACGTGTTAACAGGCAACTACTTCCTAAGAAAGATTTATTTATACGAATAATTTAAAATATTTGTGTACCACATATTATTATTTTAAATCAGAGTTTATATTATCTCATAACACATTCGTCACTACACTGGTGTAGTGTTTTAATTTAACTTAACCCACCCATACATGTACAGTGGTAGTGACTCACCCACCCACTCATATACGTTCAGTAGTAGTGACCCACCCACCCATACATGTTCTGTGGTAGTGACCCACCCACCCACTCATACACGTTTAGAGGTAGTAACACAATTTGATTGAATATAAAATTCGGTCTAAAGAAAAAATTGAAATAAAAAGGAATTAGTTTCAAAATGCGATATGAGAAGTAAAAATATGGTTTGTTTTCATAGCTGATGCAGTATGCAACAAGATATGTTTGGCATTTTTCCTCGCCCCCTTTGCACACCTTTCCCTTCTGGATTGCCCAGAACTCCCGAACAAGCTTTGGCTTTTTCTCAGAATGCATGGGTTTTGTTACCATGGATAATTGAAAACATTAATATTCAAAAGTTCACTAGAAATGTTGTATATACAAATGTAAACCACTCTGATATAATTTTTAAACTTTCACATTATGGTTTTTCTGCGTCATCGTTACAGTTTATTAAGTCTTATCTTGCAAACTGTAAGCAAAAAGTTTTTGTAAATGGAGAATGGTCCAAAGAAGTAACTGTAAAATGGGGTGTACCTCAGGGATCGGTCCTGGGCCCTTTTTTATTTTTAATGAGTATTAATGATCTTCCTTTATATGTCAATAGAAAAAAACAATTCTTTATGCCGATGACACAACTTTTATAAATGCCTGTCCTATACTTGATGAACTACAACAACTTGTCTCAGAGACTTATGAAGAAGCTTCTACTTGGTTTAAAGCAAATGGATTTCTACTAAATAACGATAAAACTCAAAATATTCTTTCCGGCCTTAGACCAGTCCTTTCGGACAACACAGATCAATTTTGCAGCACAGTAAAGTTCCTTGGAATTCATGTTGACAGTAATCTTAATTGGAATGCACATATAACACACATAACAGCTAGGATTTCTAGAGTCATATTCCTTTTAAAACGTCTCAGAGATACTGTTCCTAAAACTTATTTAAGAGTATCTTATTTTGCATTTTTCCAATCCGTTATTAGGTATGGTTTGATCTTGTGGGGTAACAGCAGTAAAATTATATACATCCTTATTCTACAAAAAAGAGCTGTAAGGATCTTAACTGACTCAAACTTCTTTGATCACTGTAAACCACTTTTTATTGCATCAGGGATACAAACAGTAATAAACTTATACATATATGTCCTCATCATTTATTTATTTAACAATCAGAATTTATTAAAACCCAACCAGCATAACTATAACACAAGAAATAGAAATACTACCATGATAGATTATCATAGACTCAGCAAAACACAAAACAGTCATACTGTTGTAGCGTTAAAAGTATATAACTTTCTCCACTTGACAATAAATAAATACCCCTGTGAAATTTTCAAAAGAAAATTCTATAATTGGCTTTTAAAAAATCCTTTTTATTCACTTGATGAAGTTTTTTCAACTGAAAACATTCAATTGTAGTTTTTTTCCTCAATGTAATTACTGTTAAATGTTTTTCTACAGTCATCACCTGCTTTCATAAATTTAGTTACTAGCTGTAGTTTACTACCCTATGTAGTAAAAACTTAATTCTGTACTTCAATTAAAATGTAATTTTGATTAATCATTGTTATAAGATAAGTATAGTCAGTAAGTTAGTTTTTAGTATTTTAAAATTTTTGACCTGGTATTATAACCATGACTTTGACGTTGTCAATAATACTTATTGTATTCTGATGGCAATAAAGATGATGATTATGAGTAATTTTTTTGCTGTTTTATAAAAGTTACTTACACATTTATAAGCCTAATACTTACCTTACCTCCTTGGCCATTGAAACCCCAGTTGGTTTTTGGCCTCGCCAACAATGCCTCTCCATTCTGCTCTGTTCTTTGCTGCCTCAGGTGTAGTCCCCAATTTGTGAATATCTTTGAGGACCTGATCTCTCCATCTAAGTCTTGGCCTGCCAAGGAGTCTTCTACCTTCTGGGTTCGATCGTTCAATATTAGGGGTGTGCTAGTACTCGAAACTTCGAGTATTTGATCGAGTATTTTACTACTCAAACTCGGCTCGAAGCTCCTAAAACTACTTGAAATTCGAGCGAGTATTTGTATTTCACGAATATCAGATTTACATCTTAATTTAGTTTTAAGAGTAAACAGTTTTATAAGTTATTAATAAAAAATGTTTGTGTTTTATTTCACCCTTAATCATACGTTATCAGTTTGGTACGCGTAATTATTAACTGAACAATTCGGCTAAGAATAGGTAGTACACGACGACAGTCTAATGAACTAGTCGACATAGTGAAAGAGTTGTTCATTATGATTTGAACTAGTTCAGTTCAAAGTAATCAACAGAGCTGGGAAGGTAGCGATCACTGTAAATAGTAGCGATCACACATGTTGGTTGCCGAGTCTACTAGTCACTTGTAACCTAACCTAAAATAGCGTGAATAAAACAGAAGTGCTGTTTATTGTCTTTATGACCCAAGAAAGGTGACTAGAGATCTGGTTCAAGATGCTCTAAAAGCCTGTTACCAATACAAATCTAACAGTCTGTGCACCATGGAAATTATGCATATTTTCGTTCGTATTAATAATACCGTTCAATCAAAAGAGTCCCGAGAACGGGTCACTTTACATCCCAAGAATCGAACTTCCGATCTTTTCTAGGCGAAAGTTCATCTCGGTTGTAGTATACGTACGTGCAAGGAACCGTTCAGCTCTTTTTCGGAAATGAAATTATCGTATATTTCTTGCGAGTCGATTGAGGCCTATTTTGTTTTTTAATCTGAGCAGGGAATCGTCCAATGATTTGATGTAAGAAAATACCGTATCATATCAAATAAAATATGGTAATGACGTTCTAGCAGCATGTGACATTATTGATTTATTTTCCGTCAAATAAAAAATAGTTATATATCCGTGGCGAACGTCTATTAATTATTATTCCGAAAACGCCTTAGATTGCCAAAACTGTGTGTAATATTTGCGCATACGATATTTTTTGCTGTCAAATTGTTGAACGGTTTTCTGACTAGGTTAGACAATAACACAGTTGGAATGTAAAAGGTGGTAAAGTACGATAATTTTGATTCGTAAATTCACTGAACGGTCCCCTGTTCACATTGACGTTGATGTCGATGTAAACTGTAAAACAATCACGAATCAACCAAAAAGTGAGGTAGAAACATTTTGGAAGACCTTTTCTAAACAAAATACGACGAATTTAGAGATTCGGAAAATAATTTTTATTGAAACGAAGCCTTATCAAACGTCTCGTTTTTTATTCATAAGTTTATAGTTTAGCTGCCCAAAATATTCACTGTATCACTAGTTGGCACTTAGCTGATATTTCAGACTGCTTGTCGTCGCCAATATCGGGTAGACCTATTATATTAGCCGACTACGATTACACCATGTTTAATGAATTTCTCGTTATGACATAATTATTTATCTGTTGTTCAGTGTAGCCTCATATATCGAAGTAGTTTCAAGTTGCACATATTTCATTACTGATCATAATTTAAAAACTAATTCATCCTAAGCGACTTTAAAATTTATTTTTAGTAAACCTGCTTAGATATTATTATCAATTGATTGAACCACAGTCATTGTCATCCAGATTTTCAAATTTGATTATATATAATTCAGAGCTTATTTCCGGTTAGTTGTAACCTTTTTATTACTGAATTAAATACCCACAGAATACAGATCCACTCTTCTTGGCGTGTACACAATACATTTTTTGTTGAGAAGAGGCAATTCTCAAAGCAAATGACCACATTTGGCGATATTGCCTGAATTTTAGCATCAGTTTGGTTGGATGCAACTTTTGCCAACAATCTTCACTACGTTTTCGCGGTACACTTTGAACTGAACCACCAGATAAACATATAGGTCAGCTGGGAAACAGTATAATTGGCTTGCATAGAATATCTGATCTGTGATATGAGTGAACAGATTAAATCTTTATAATCCACGTTGTTTCAATTAATAATATACTTTCTTAATTTCTTACATAATATTAGTTCTGAAAAAAGGAAAAAGGTTAAACAAAACATTGCCACATAAAAATGGAGGAAGTAACAAGTTTTATTTATCACAAGTTACAGTTAAAACAACAAATCAAAATTATTGTGTTCAGTTTAGATGTTTATATTTACGAATCTGGCAAAACTTAACATAGGCTTAGTATGGTGTCTGCCTTTTACAGTTGTCTTGGGTGAACAGGAAATCCTTCTGTAAATACTCCCTCGAAAAATAATCGATACTCGAAAAAATGCCAACTACTCGACTCGACTCGAACTCAAAAATCACTACTCGCACACCCCTATCAATATATTTAATAATGGAGGTATTTTCTCGCCTCCACACATGTCCAGCCCACCTTAGTCTTCTCTTTTTCACTAGTGCTACTATATCTGGGTGAGTGTATATTTCTCTTAGTTCTCTGTTCTTTCTTATTCTCCAAACATCTCCTTCGCATACTGGACCAAACACTTTTCTTAATACTCTATTTTCAAAGACAATAAGCTTCTCTCATATTCCTTTGTCAGTGTCCATGTTTCTGCTCCATATAGTAACACAGGGAGGACTATTGTATGGTAGATTTTGATCTTATCCTGGTGTATTTCTAATCCCACCTTTCTGGTTTCTTGAATGAGCATTTTTGCTAAATTTTTCAGATCTGTTCTACTGTCAGCAAGAAGAGCAACGTCATCCGCAAAAGCTAACACATTTACTTTTGATCCAACATAGATCCCAGCTCTTAAATCTTTTGTCTTCCTGAGTGCATCTTCTAAGACTAGGTTGAAGAGTAGAGGTGATATCCCATCACCTTGACGAACTCCTGTATTAACTTCAGCTGTATTGACGAACAACTGTATTATAAGCCTAATAAATGTTTATAAATATATAAGAACATAACATAACTCATTCTGTCCACTATTGTGCTACGATATTTCATTATAAATAGCACATTTTTTGCTTACTACCACAATTATTACAACATATAAACACTATATAGCACATTTTTCACTTACTACCACAATTATTACAACATATAAACAATATATAGCACATTTTTTATTCACTACCACAATTATTACAAAATATAAACACTGTAGCACATTTTTCATTTACTACCACAGTTATTACAACATATAAACACTATATAGCACATTTTTCATTCACTACCACAGTTATTACAACATATAAACACTATATAGCACATTTTTCATTTACTACCACAGTTATTACAACATATAAACACTATATAGCACATTTTTCATTCACTACCACAGTTATTACAACATATAAACACTATATAGCACATTTTTCATTCACTACCACAGTTATTACAACATATAAACACTATAGCACATTTTTCATTCACTACCACAGTTATTACAACATATAAACACTATATAGCACATTTTTCATTCACTACCACAGTTATTACAACATATAAACACTATATAGCACATTTTTCATTTACTACCACAGTTATTACAACATATAAACACTATATAGCACATTTTTCATTCACCACCACAGTTATTACAACATATAAACACTATATAGCACATTTTTCATTCACTACCACAGTTATTACAACATATAAACACTATATAGCACATTTTTCATTCACTACCACAGTTATTACAACATATAAACACTATATAGCACATTTTTCATTTACTACCACAGTTATTACAACATATAAACACTATATAGCACATTTTTCATTCACTACCACAGTTATTACAACATATAAACACTATATAGCACATTTTTCATTCACTACCACAGTTATTACAACATATAAACACTATAGCACATTTTTCATTCACTACCACAGTTATTACAACATATAAACACTATATAGCACATTTTTCATTCACTACCACAGTTATTACCAAAGTGGTTGAAGTGGTTATCAAAACCCAGGTTAGTGACTACTTTGAATCCAATAAAATCATATCTTCAGCTCAGTTTGGTTTTAGGCCTGGTATGTCCACGGCCGATGCAGTTGGAGTACTTGCCTCTTCAGTGATTGAGGGTTTTGAGAGCGGCCTATCCACTCGAGCCTCACTATTTGACCTTAGCAAGGCCTTTGACTGTGTCGACCGGGACATACTACTAAAAAAGCTAGAATACTATGGTATAAGGGGCTATAAATATAAAATATTTGAATCTTACCTTACAAATCGGCAGCAAAAAGTCTTTGCTAAAGGTTCAACGTCAGCCGCTACCAGGGTTGAATATGGTGTGCCGCAGGGATCGGTACTGGGCCCATTCCTTTTTTTGATAATGGTAAATGATTTGCCTGATAATGTATCTGTTAATACTGTTATGTTTGCTGATGATGCTACATTTTTTAAGACAGGCAAAAATCATCAGGATCTATGTAATTATATGGATAGTGTAGTTCTTAACGAGGCTGCTGAGTGGTATGCTGCCAATAAATTCTTTCTTAACATAACCAAAACACAAAATGTAACATTTTCACTAGATTTAAGTGCCCTCAAGGAGGCTGAGAAAAATAGTTTTGTAAAACTTCTAGGCATTCATCTTGATCCCAAATTTGGTTGGGATGTGCATATTTCAAAAGTTTGTTCTAAGCTCTCCAGAGTTGTTTATATGTTGCGACGTCTTAGACACAGCCTACCGAGTCAATATCTTAGATCCTGTTATTTTGCTTTCTTCCACAGCATTTTGCTTTATGGAATCTTGTATTGGGGTAATGGCTCAAAAATAAATGATGTGTTACTGGTTCAAAAAAAGGCTGTGAGAATCTTGGCAAATGCAGGTGCAATAGATCATTGTAGACCTCTGTTCCAACAATATAAAATTTTAACTGTTATTAATGTATATATTTTAGTTAGTTTATGTTATGTAAAAAGGAATCTAGATAATCTCACATTGTCAAATCAGATCCACAACCACTTTACTAGGTCAAGCCATCATGTTTATGTAGAATATAGTAGGCTAAGTAAAACTTTAAAGTCCTTCAAGATACTGAGCATTAAATTGTTCAATAAGTTGCCACTTAGTGCTAAAAGTGTAAGTAATGAAAGATTTGCAAAGGTTATTTTGGACTGGCTATTAGAAAATCCAATGTATAATATTAATGAGTTCCTAGAAATGTCCTTTGATGAAATAATGTTACCTTTTAATGCTTAGGCTATCATGCCTTTTTTAACCTATTTTTAACTTAGTTGTAAGGTTATTTGACTCTGTCTATTACATGTACATGTTTAATGACAATAAAAGATTCTATTCTATTCTATTCTATTCTATTCTATTACAACATATAAACACTATATAGCACATTTTTCATTTACTACCACAGTTATTGCAACATATAAACACTATATAGCACATTTTTCATTCACCACCACAGTTATTACAACATATAAACACTATATAGCACATTTTTCATTCACTACCACAGTTATTACAACATATAAACACTATGTAGCACATTTTTCATTTACTACCACAGTTATTACAACATATAAACACTATATAGCACATTTTTCATTCACCACCACAGTTATTACAACATATAAACACTATATAGCACATTTTTCATTCACTACCACAGTTATTACAACATATAAACACTACATAGCACATTTTTCATTCACTACCACAGTTATTACAACATATAAACACTATATAGCACATTTTTCATTTACTACCACAGTTATTACAACATATAAACACTATATAGCACATTTTTCATTTACTACCACAGTTATTACAACATATAAACACTATATAGCACATTTTTCATTTACTACCACAGTTATTACAACATATAAACACTATATAGCACATTTTTCATTTACTACCACAGTTATTACAACATATAAACACTATATAGCACATTTTTCATTTACTACCACAGTTATTACAACATATAAACACTATATAGCACATTTTTCATTTACTACCACAGTTATTACAACATATAAACACTATATAGCACATTTTTCATTCACTACCACAGTTATTACAACATATAACACTATATAGCACATTTTTCATTCACTACCACAGTTATTACAACATATAAACACTACATAGCACATTTTTCATTCACCACCACAATTATTACAGCATACAAACACTATGTAGCACATTTTTCACTTACTACCACAGTTATTACAACATATAACAATATAAAGCACATTTTTCATCCACTACCACAATTATTACAACATATAAACACTAGGTAGCACATTTTAATAATATACATATATTGTAAAACACTCAACAAACTGTTTAAAAAGAACAGTAAAGTTGAAGTGACTGGCAGACCGGGTTAGGTTAGTTTGTTCTAAAGTTGGTTCTATTGGTTGTAACTTTAGTTATCTTATTCAATCAGTTGTAGGTTTCCAAGGTATGAATCACATATCAATGTAGACAGCAACTCACGTAGTGTCTAGTGGTACTAGAATCGGGGTGACGATGTGCAGTTCATAACTTAAATAAGTGTTTTTCGCCGCCACCGCTCGTGATGTGTAATACCGCACAGTGCCGGTTTGAGAGGTAATATTTTAGGGTATATCGTTGTAGGGCTAATTTAAGATGAAGAAAACATTATTGGTACTTACATTTACACTAAGATTTGTTTTTTAATGGTAAATACATGGTAAAGCAAAATATACTGACATCATTATACTAATTTTTGTAGTGACTCTTTGTAAAATTATGACGTTGAGGAAAACATAGGCCTATGACCAGGTTAAGCATACAAAGTATAATAAAATTGTGTAATACTTTTTACTAACTTATAATGAAGGACAATCATAAAAACTAGTTTCTGTATATGTGTATAGTATATTAGAGAGATAGGATATCAGCAAGTTAAAAAAAAAATAAATAAAAATAGGAATAGCTTTAGGACAAATAGTCAAACTCACGCATATAATACAAGGAATAAGAACGAAATTGTATTACTTCACTATAACCTGGAATACTTCAATAAAAAGAAATCCTGTTCAGGCATAAAGCTACTTAAGTACCTTCCCAAACACATTAGAGATGTAAATGATGAGAAAAAGTTTAAAACACAGCTAAAAAACTATTTATGTGATAATGTATTTTACTCATTTCAGGAATTTTATGATTTAAAGAAAGGGAACTATATTTCATTAATTAATTAAGTTAAGATTGTTAGTTAAGTCAATCAACGTTTTATTTATGATTTTTAATGTACTACTGTACAGCACTTATATGTATGACACTATTCAATGTATGCAATGTACAGATACGAATAAAGATATTTTGATTTGATTTGATACCTTATAAGACAAGTCCACTAACACCAGAGTTGCAGTAAACAAATACAAAAGAATCATACAATCACAAATTTTCTGTACCACTGGCACTTTCTTCAGGTAAGTAGAGAGAACCTCTCTCCCTACTCACCTAAAGAATTTGCCAGTGGTACAGAAAATTCGTGATTATGTGATTCTTTTGTATATGTTACTATCACTCTGCCGGTGTTAGTGAACTTGTCTTCTAAGGTAAGTTTACTGATGTCCTATCTCTCCAATGTACTAATTCCTGGCCTAGTGCCCTTTAACCTAACCTAAAATCTTTATAAGATTTTAGTAGCTTCAGACTGTTATAACTCTCTCAGTGGCTATAGGATGTAGTAAATTGACAACATTCCTATTTTCATTGTAATATTTTTTAAGTTTTTATGTATAAATAAAAGGAGCTATTTAGAAATAATTTTGTTTGTGGATCATAACAGACTCATAAGTTCATTTACTAATACTAATCGGTAAAACTATATTTATGGTAATAGCTTTAACAGAACTAAGGTTATAAAGTTAGGTTTGATAAATTGCATGTTGTGACTGCTAATAAATCAGAGTAGAACAGCGAGTAGGCTTCTGGATAGTAGGACGGGAATGAGTTAATTTAACATTATTTTAACATAAACTCTAGTGAACACAATAATTATTCCTCCATTGTGTAATGGGTTAAACATGTTACAGCACCAGTGGACATTCAGAGTATTTTAAATGGAGAAGCCAAGTTCTGTCGTCACTGTGATGTCATCATTCTCAACAACCTCATCCGCAAGAAGGCGTCAGACTTGCCTTTCTTGGCCCGTGAGGAGAGCACCGAAGATCTCTACTTCTGTAGCACTGTGTGTTACATGCAGCTGGCATTGACACATCATTCACCAGCTGTTTCACAGGACAAGGTCAGATGCTGCAACAAGCATTTACACTTAAAAATATAATGTTTCATAAAACGTTAGATATTTGTATTTTATTCATTGTAATAAAAAACAATGATTACTGTTCTACAATAACTGTAAAACAGTAGCTAAGTTTTTCAAGTAGTTATGTTTACTATGAATTTACCTTATAAATTGATACACCACTGCATTAAGTTGGAGATTGATTTTCCTTATGCCCATAGCAGATTCTTCAGCAATGAAAACATGGTCTTCTGACAGAACTGTTTGCCTCTTGCTTATTTAAACTATTTCAAAACACGTTTAGTAATGTGCAGTTACTACTTAAGTTTTGCATGAAATCACTGATACAAATTATGGACATCGTTTCTTAGTTTTAGAGTTAATATCTTTGTGGGGATGATTCCAGGCTGCTGCAGTGGTAGACCACCTTTCCCAGAATGAACCCAGTCCGGCGAAGAAGCCCAAAATCAACCTTGATATGGACATCAAAAAAATAATAAAACAGGAGATAAAAGAAGAACCTATTAAAATGGTAACAGTGCTCTTTGATTTCATGGAATGATAGTAATTTATGACAATTAGAAGTGTGCGAGCCTGAATTGTTTTTTCTCAAGCTGAGTTTTAACTTGATATTATTTTAAAACAAAATGTTTTATTTTCATTCACCAGTTCACATGGCCTGCTGGCCTGTGTATTCAATGAGTGAAGTACCGATCAGCTAAATTGGGGATTCAAACCTTGGACTCGGCAGTTTAAAGCCTTAATTAATGTGCAACCAGACTTGCAACCAAACATCGAAACTTATAAAAATCCAAGAAGTTTTTTAAAATTTTTTAATAAATACTCAACCTAAAGCACCCTAGACTTCTTGATAAATTAATAAGATATATTTGTCTAGAGAATATTTGTGTGATATTTACACTATTTGAATGTAATGGGATATTTAAAAAAATATATAAGATACCACCACTGGTATCTGATAAAGTCTTATGCCAATTCATTTGGTTTCAGGAGATTAATTTTGCATCAATTAAGAAGGAAGAGCCAAGTTTACCAGTCAAGGAAAAGCCCAAAACAAAGGGAGTCAGATACCGTGTGTGGACTGTCAACACAGTGCCGCCACCTGCTGCCAAACATAAACGACCTTCTGACAAAGAAATGACAGATGTCAGTAATATCCACAATAGTTAAAATTATTGTTCTTCCTATTCTGAAAATATGTAGAAATTTAATTACAATTTGTACCTATCTCCTTTTTAGTGTTTGGTGTCACTTGGTTTTGTGCTTATATGTTTTATGTTGTCAGTTCATATATTTTGTTAATGAACTCTTTTTTTTTAAAGTTAAAAAATAACAAGTATTTAGACATTAGGTTTGCTATAAAGTATTTAGACATCTATATGAGTATAAAAGTGATTTTTTTTTACACGTCATGTATACATAACAAGTGCCCGAAATCCACTACCAGATGCTGTTTTCATGACACTGCTAAACATAAACAACAAGCGGACAACATCTGTAAAATGAAATGAAAATCATTTTGTTGATATAATTACCCCTTTGAACGCCAGATAATTATGCATTGGTGTCGCCACCACGCCAGCCGTTTCAGTGCCGTGTCCGAACCACACCGGGCGAATAATGCCTCGAATGCGCTAGAATGCCAGGCACTTTTTGCTGTTTTTGTACCTCTACGCTAGAACTATTGTCATTCTGTTATTTTTAATGGCAAAACAGTATTTTTGGTACCATTTTTTTCACGATGAATGCGGCAAGGTTTCAGTATGAAAGAAAGTACAAATTGTTCTATAAAATCGTAACATAAAACAAAATAAAATAAAAATAAAATTACATTTATTTGTTTTTTTTGTAATTCTAAACCACTTAAACGTCTGAAAATAAGTTTATGCTGTTAAACCATATTATTTTATGTAGTAAATTTAGTTCCCAACAAAACTGTGTACATTGCATTTGGAAATAACAATTGGTTTTCGATTTATAATTTTTAATGAAAACTCGATTTTTTTGCCTATTTTGGACTTATTTACATGAACTTTAGTTATTCTGTATATTTTTATTGAAGGCTACATGATTTTTTTGTGCAATTTAATTCAAACAACATTTGAATAAGGCATAAAAGTTACATTTCTTTGTTGTTACTCATTCTCAAAGATAATAAAATATGTTATAAAAATACGAAACTACTTTATGGAAATAAATAGAAATACAGTTTTTGATGAAAAATAACTGGAATCTTTTCTATAGAAGTCTTGAACAAGTTTATTTATTAAAAGTCTTTACTAAAATGTTAAAATCACAATTAAAATGTTAAATGAAGATAATAAACAAAACAGATCAGCTGTCACTAATCGTACTCGCCACTGCCTTACAAATATTGTGAGTTTTTGCAAGTGTTTACAATTTAAAAAATTAATACAAAACAAAGAAATGTGTTGTATTATAACTATGCATTTCATCCCAAATACAGTGGTATGCGTTTCATCGAAATTCAACAGAAAATAACTTTGTAATACGCAAAATAAACATGAGCCTTTACATAGGCATTTGGTGTTCAACGCTGGCACGGTGCCTGGCTATATATAGGCTTTTGGCGTAGGTTTACAGGCTATATATTTTACAGGTTTAGGATTGCACTAAATATGCATGTTTATAGATTAGGTGTTATTAACTCATTGCGGATCACTGACGAGATAATTTGTCACGCACTGCGCGGGTCTATCGGCACACTGATGAGGTTAGCTCATCATTGCGTCCTGTGTTTTGTTTTGTTACTAAATGTTTTTCATTTCATCTGCTAGCATATTCTTCGACAATCTAAAAAAGAAGTTAACAACATCTTACGTTTACACTCATGTTAGTGGGTTTGTAGTGCTGTTTTACGCCATGTTTAATGTATGCTCTCTAGGTAGGGTGAGCCTGTCCAGTAACAATCATAGTTTCAATACATTTACTGTACACTTATTTAGTTCCAGTATCGTGAGTTTTTGTTTACGAATGATGAAGTGATTTAGTGATGAGTGTAAATTGGAAACTTTACGTTCATCTGAGTTGGACAGATATTTATTGGAAATATTTTTACATTTATTTATAATACATATAATTAATTATTTTTATATATTTATCTAATTTGGACTGTAGTTATTGTAAAATTTGAACATATTGAAAAATGTAAACATATGAATCTACAAAACGTAAGCTTCAGTTGTATGGGTTATTTATTTTTTTCCATCAAACATCGCTGTTTCGCAGTCAGTGTGCCGCACGCCATGCTGGGGCGGTCAACTAATTCGTACCTGCTCTGACACACCACGCCAAACTTTACGCATTGGGTTTATTCTTCTTACTTTTTAATTAAACATTTCTTTTGGTACTTACTAATATAGTTATGTTTTGTGTTCAGACATTATTCCGTATGGGCATAACAGTAATGCCGGCCAAACTGCCTGATGACACACGCACATGTCTCTTCTGCCACCAAGTGGGCGATGGCGTTGCTGATGGTCCGGCCAGGTATTTTAACCACTGATTTGGTTGTTTGAAGTCCTAACTTTTACATATGCCCAAAAGCCTATGTTGAATATAAAATCAACAAATTTTCCAACAACCAGCCATCAAGAAAATAAAAAAAGAACATATTTAAACAAGAAAAAGTATTCAAGAAATCAATCACTAAACCTAATTGCTAATTTATTTTACAACTTGTTTTCCTGTTTCAGTTGATGAAATCAAATCTCAAATATGTAAATTAAACTAGTATTTGGAAAGTTATCATAGACAACTTCAAATGATATTCTCATGTTCAACTATAACATTTGTTTTGTTGGAAATATATTGAAATATGTTATTTCAATATATGTCTGCTACTATTATATATGTTAGAATATAAAAATGAATGAATGGGTAATGTTGATTTTAGAGCTTCATGTCAAATATATTATATTTCTATCATTTTATGGCTGATTTTTCAGATCTAAGTACAGTAGTTGTAACTAGAATCTATATTTTCTGGTGACAATCGTGTCAAGGTGCTATGTGCATTATTTACAAAGTTACTAGACGTTTCGCCCATACTGTGATGTGGCATCCTCACTGGTATCTCTGAGAATGAATCGGTGAATGACCTTCCAGCTTTTATAACAGGTGGTGGGGTGGGGACTGGTTTGGCAGGTACGCTGGAGAGGGGCAGAGGCAATACCCACGTGAGCTTCGGCCATTGGTCGAAAAAAGTCAACATGACTAACTCTGCCATTTTATTTTAATTTACTTAAAATGGGTTCCCATGTCTTCGGAAGCCGTTTACGATTTCTATAGCTTCCCTTACGATTCTCGGATAGTAATGCTGGATGTTGGCAAGGACTTTAGTTTAGTTAAATAAAATTCCATGATTAGTTTTTGCACTATGTTCAGTAACTGTAAACTTCATTCTTAATATGCCTTACATGTTCTTTAATCCTTGTGGAAATTAACCTCTTGGTTTCTCCTATGTATACTGACCCGCAACTACAAGGTATTTCAAATACTCCAGGCATAGCTAAATGTATATGAATAGACAGTAGTTGTATTTAAAATACTCAGTCGTATAAATGTATTACAATAAGGAGCATTGGATTATGTAAGAGAAAATTACTCAAGTCTTAGTATTTAAGAATTTATCATTATCAGAAAACTAAATCTAAACTTGTAACCATTCTATACCCACATCTCCGATTCCATGAAAACTGTTTAAAGAAATTGAAAAAGAAACAAAATAGAGCACTGATTATCAGGTTACTGACTGACCAGAATATAACATTTCTTATTTAGAAACATATGTCCTACAATTTATTTAGATTTTGTACTGTAATATCATTGATTTTACTATACATAGAAGATGGTACCATCCAATGTTAAATATTGAGGCACGGAATATGGGAGCGACTGTGCTGCAACCTGTCATCAATCAAGTTAAAGAGGTCGAAATTGCCTCCAGTTTCGACTGTTCGGTTGCACAACCTGTGAGCAGTAAAGGAAACTAATAACTCCCTCTCATTCCCCCATTCTTTCTCTCTTTCTCTTGAGACGCTCGTCCGGAAGTACTTGACTACTGTCGCCCCTCCACCTGTCTACTGTCGCCGATTGGCCTTGATAGTGGTATATTATTCCGTGCTGTGGTTTGTATTGCACGGAAAGGAATCGCGATCTTTTATTTAGGCTTTAGGGGTTTGTGAATATGAAAAAATGTTTGGGGACATATTTTTGTTATTTTGTCAATATAAATAACAGTGTGTTACAGATGTTTAGTAAAATCATTATGCATTATCTAAAATGATGTAAATACTGCGTATTGTAAGTTTATTGATATTTTAAGTAATTGTATATTTAGAAGTAGCAAGAAAAATGGTGGTAGTTCTAAATTGTTAAAGGCTAAATTGTTAAGTCCCTGGATAACAGCAAACATTTTACATAAATTTGAGAGACGTAAAAAATTATATAAAATTTCTACAAGAAGAACATATGACAGTTTTTCAAAATTATTTTGCAAAATATAGGCTACTAATGAATTAAATAATATGATCAATTTTACAAAAAAACAATTATTATTCAACACTATTAGAACACTGTAAAGGTGATGTATCTGAGCAGTGGAAGGTAATAAATAACTTAACAAGTGGTTTTTCAAAGAAAATAGTTGAGCTAATTGAATTACCAAATGGCGAAGTTAGGCGTGAGCCCTCCTTCATTGATAAGATAAACAATCACCTTATCGCAATCCAGTCTAGCCGTCCAGACGTTGTACATTCCAATACCCTTCCACCTTTAAGTACTTACTATCAACATTCTTTCTTTATAACTCCAACAGATTTAGATGAAATTAAGAGTATTGTTAAGCTCTTAAAAAATTAAAAAATAACTGGCTCTGACCAAATTAATGAACATTTACTGAAAAATATAATTGATGAGATTAACGGTTTTATAGTTCACTTAATAAACAGTAGTTTTATCAAAGGCATTTTTCCTGAGAGCCTGAAGTTAAGTTCAGTGGTACCTATTTTGAAGGACAATAACTCTATAAAACTAGATAACATAATACCTATCAGCTTGTTATCTGTATTCTCTAAGGTTTTTGAAAAAAACAATGATTCCAAGACTCCATAGTTATTTATCTAAGTTAAATTTTCTTGTTATAATTAAAAACGCCACAGTGTGCGGCTATAGTTTATTTTGTTATTATTTAGACTATGTAGTTACTTAAAATTAGTTATTTCTTTTTTTATTGCTGGTCACGCTACTTGTGAAGTGTTACCAGTGTAATTCCAGAGTGTCTTTTCCAGAGAAATTGAAAATATGAATAAATTGCAATTTATCCATACTTTCACATCTAGTAAAATAATAGAAACGTGTATGAAAACCAGATGTGTTAACTATATTTGCCTTAGACATACTTTTTACAATGGTCTGATTCAATCAATGTTATAGAACGGTATTTTAGATAGGGGGACATAAACAAAATTTATAATAGTTTCAACCTGATTAAAATAATGAAAATTGAATCTAAATAATCAGTAGTCTAGTTATATTCTATCACAATAATATTTCCTAACCAATTTCAGTTGACATTGAGATTGTTTTTCTCAAGAAGTAATAATAGAGCTACGACTCTTCATGATTCCGAAAAAAAATAAAAACTGACTATTCACCAAACAATGAAATATTTTACAAACAATCATGCAATTACTTGGAACCAAATAATATGTTAATGCAACAGACAGTAATAATAAAACAGACGTTTATAATAAAATTAAACATAATGCTATTTTAAATTAAATGCCTATACACAGATTGTCTGAATCAGGCCATAATATGAAAGCTATTTTTATCTTGTATAGAAGTAAATTAGTGGTTTTGTTATGATTTTTTCTAACCCTATCATGAAATTTGAATCTCACCTGGGTTTTATGTTTTGCCCAATATTATTCTATATAAATATCATAGGCCTATTGCAATATTTATTTTGTCAAATAAATAAATAATGTCACATTTTTTAATATTTCACTATATTATATATTCCTGGAATATTTGCAGATTAATTTCATAATTGAAAAGGGAGTCATTGATTGGATTTGAAAACAATTTATTTTTTAATCAATTACCAAATATGAAAAAATTAATGATTGAGTACAACAGTCGATTTAATCACCTAATCGATGGGTAAAATGCAATAGATAAAGATTTTTCAGATGGGCTATATAATATGAAAATACTTAAATCAGCAGTAATTATCGCCAGCATTGCCGATAAGTTAGCGGTCTATTCAAGTGTGTCTATTTACAAATACACGGTGTTTTAATCATATAAATCAATATGGTATTTTAATTTATTCAGTTATAAATATCTCTTTATTCAATATGAATGTCACACTGAGTTTTACTGTAATAGTATCAACACAGTATTCTTTGTTGTTCGAAAGACATGCAAGCAAATATAAAAACAGAAAACCCGGATAAACGTTGGCAATATGGAATAACGGAAACAATTATCTAAGCAGGACGTTGTTTGTGTGTGGGACCTGAGGAAGGAGAGGGCGGGGCGGCTGTCTGGAGAATGGGAGAGTGGGTTAAGAGGAGGGAAATGAGAGAGAGTCAGAAGAGCGTGCGAGAGAGAGAGGAAATAGGGCTATGCACAGTGCAGCGTGGGGCCTCAAAACAGTTTTGGGGCCTCGCCACAACTCTCCCATATGGATGGAGTATCTCTTTATATAGGAAAATCAATGGTAATATCTAGTGCAATTCAATAGGTCTCATCAGCACTGATCAGGTTATTTTTGTTTTATGAAGGTTGTTGAACTATGATGTTGACAAATGGGTACACCTCAACTGTGCACTGTGGTCAGACGAGGTGTATGAAACAGTAAACGGTGCCTTGATGAACGTAGAGACTGTGCTGCAACAGAGTCTCACCGCCACTTGTTGTTTGTGTACACGGACTGGTGCCACTCTCAAGTGTTACAAGTTGAGGTGCAGCATCATGTACCACCTGCCTTGTGCCATCAAAGATCAATGTGTCTTCTACAAGAACAAGGTCAGTATCTAGTAATACCTTATCACAACAATTTTTGTTTGTATTTCGAATATAGCAAATCTTAAGTCGAATTGTAAATAAAGGATGTGACTAGAAAGATTGTGACTCAATTCTTTATTGCAATCTATACAACTTTTACCTAAAAAACTTTATTATTATAATAACTGCTTGATTGCATCCCCTAAACCACCCTGATCTACATTAATTTATAGATTTTATAACACAAACACTACATTATAAGTTAAATTAGAGCTAAGTTACAGGCTATCACACCATTATCTGAACCAAGTATTCATTGACAATAGGGCTCATCTGTATGCGTTTTATAGGAACAAGTAAATGATAATAAATTAACCCTTTGCACACGTCAAACGAATATCTACTCAGCCTCTACTTTGCCTCAAATGCGGTTAACGAATATATCCCAAATGAAATATTTCTATTGGTAGTGTAAAGGATAGTTCCTAAAACTTCCACTAGAGTGCAGCATCAACTGAGACATGTCTTTGGCCAACTCCTTTAGCCTATCAAAAACGTAAATCGTCTGAATGAAAAGGGGCGGGGCATGGGTGCGGCACCGGTTCCTGCCTTTGCACACGCGTAAAACGGAAATATCCTCAGTCTGTCGCTCCACCCAAGCACATTGCTTTCAACACTTATCGTTCTTTTTCTTAGTTTTCTAGTTTTCAATTATTTTGTTGTTATTATTGTATCATAAATGACAGGTACTGTTAAAACTTTCAACTTAAATGTTATATTTATTTGTACTTTTCATTATAATTGTACATCTACAATAAAATAGCTTTAAAAATTACTATTTTAACTTTAAATATAAATCTATATCATTTTTTATGTTCCTTTATGTTTCTAAAACTTCAATTTCACATTTGATTAAATCTAAGGTAAGTTTGCTGATGTCCTGTCTCTCCTAATGAATATACTAATTCCTTGCCTAGTGCCCTTTAACCTAATCTAACATTTTAAAATTAAATAATTGATCATCTGTACAAAAAAAAAACAGTAGCCTTACTCCACTTAACATATATTATTAATATGGAGAAGTTAATAATAATCAAATATTTCCTTATTCATCAGATCATTGACAGCAACAGTGGAGCCTCATTATCCGATATTTTGTTTGAACCGACCTACTTGTCCCAAAAACAATTATGTATAATAAAAATTGTCTGAAAATAGTATAATTTATTACTGTTCTGTAATGACAAAAACTGAATGTACCTGGTGAAGTATTTCCCGACCAGCGCACTGTTTTGTTCCTTACGATATTTGACTTTATGTAGAGCGGGGACTGTACTGTATGAGCAGATTAAATCACTTTTGCCATTGTGTAAAATGCCTATAAAATAATGTTATCTTTAGGACAGATAGTGCTTTTAGGGAGGGGGAATAGCGATCGTGTGACTCACTCTTAATTCAATAATTTCATGACCGGTCACACTTATTAGTTCATTGTATTAAAATAATATTACTTTTCAGTATTTAATGCTACGAAGAAATCTTATTATGGTATTGTATTGGATAGTATGTTTGTGAAACATTTTCATAATAAATTAATTGTTTTTGTTTCAAAAAAATGAACATGAGTTATTGCTAATATAGTACTGAAGTTTAAATCCTTAACAATATTAATTTATTAGTAGAGTTTTTATTATCAATCCATGTTATCCGGCATCATCACAGCCTATTTATATCAGATTAGTGAGACTCTTCTGTATCTCTAAATCACACTCTATTAGACTGCATTCATATTCGATCGGCGCTCAAGTTCAGGACACGTTATCCCCTCCACCACCGCCAAGCACTCCCCTGCCACGCCATTCCTCACTACCTGAGCGTAACAACAGTTCTAAAAAGTAGAGCTACCACAGAATTAACATAAAAATCCTAATTATTATATAAATATACATAACACGGCCAAATTTCGTAAGAATCGGTCCAGAAATAAGTGAGTTGCAAAACAGTAGGCTTTAGGCCTATCAGAACATACCAAGTAGGCTTACTATATTTGATTGCACAAAATAATGAAACATAAGTCTAGACTTATTATACCGATTTTCATATACTAAAACCATTAACAATAATAAACCGCTTAAAATTAATTCCTTAATTTGGCCTCACTAAGTTTTAAAACTTGTCGGTGAGGCCCAACGATAAAAAAGGTACATCTACACTTTTTAACTTTCACTATGCTTAAGTAATAAACATTATTATAATGTGTTAAATTCTTTTTTTTTCATTAAGAAAGTTGTAAATTGAAAAATGAAACATTTCATATTGTTAAGTTGAAATATCATATTGAGATATTCGTATTACGATTTCATTAAGAATTTTCATAAGAAGGGAAGTAGCTCGTTGAGTATCTCCAAAAACTTCTTGTATTGTTGCATTACACTTTGTAGCGACTAGATCCTTCAGCTGATTGTAAACTGCAAACACTATGTTTTTTGTTTGACTACGATAATCTCGTTTGGTCGTTGCCATAATTGTAATAAAACACACCTCTAAAAACTAATAAATGTACACAAGACACAAATAGTAAAACAAAACTGATCTCTTGTGAAGTCGTGGAGCAGAGCAAAGCACGTGTACAAAAACAGACTACTAACCTCACCGTAACTGAAGTCAGAAACGCCCTGCGGAAGTTACTGGGAATGACATAAACGGTTTATGTCTCTCAAAAATTATACTTTTTATCCTTTCAAGGGTATACTCTGACAACGTGTACGTGCAAGTAACATATATTTATTTACCTTGCCCTAAATTAGTACCATCCTTTTTAAACAGTATAATTTTATGATTAATTTGTTTTAAACTTATATACATCACACTGTAGGATGTTTCATGGTTTATATCTCAATTTGTACACATTAGTTATTTCCAATTAAATTAATTTGACTAAGGAACATTATATGAAAATATAACAACAAAAATATATTTAAAATATAATGACGCTAAGTTAGCATTCCATTGACTCATTTCGGAGACAAACCATAAAAACAGTAGTTACATTGCTGCTCATATGTTTTCATTAATAAGATAATACATTGTATGTAGAGTTTTGTACATGTTGTCAAATATAACTTTATAACAGCAATATAATTAGGCAACCCATGTTTATTAAGGTAAAAATATATGCAAAAGATATTCAGCATAAACAGTTTCAGTTATTTATAGTCTGTAATTTTTCATTACTTCCGTAAACCAAAACCAATATTCATAAAAAAAACATTAAATTTGTGGAAGGATGTCTTATTTCAACCTTGTAACTAACTGGAAATAGTGAGCACAGCGCCACAGAGGAAATAGCTGCCTAATAGTGGGGTAGGTGGGACGAGGAAATGGCGGTAGAAGCTGTGTCCTTGAACCGCCAATTGAATATGAATGCACTTTATTCTATTATTATCTATTCACATCATCAGTGAAACAGTCCAATAATTACATTTGTAGGACCATGCATGACACAAACTATTTTTGGTGGTCCTAATGTTCAGATAAAATGAGCAGCCCTTTATGGATAGATAGCACTGGATGATGTGACACCACACTGGAATCTAATGTGTAATTTTCGTAGCTTCCTTAACCCATTGGCCTACCTATTATTTCGGTACTACTTGGGACTAAAAATCCTAATAAATGAGCATCTTCATTCCATTCACGTCTTTATCAAAATTGTTGTCACTTTCATCTAAAACACGATCGATTTCGCTTGAAAATCTTTTTTCAAGTGTCAAAATTGTTTCTCCTAGCTATGTTTCAATGACATAACTAAAATAAAATAACAACGTGATAAACTTTCATCTAAGAAACAACAATATCACACATCAAAACACGAGCAGCAACTGAACACAACCTACAACTATAACACAAACTTTGTTATTGTTTTCATCAGCTGAGAAATAAACCAGGTATGGTTAGTCTACCTCTGACTACCAGAGTCAAATATGAATTCAGTACTGCTAATAAAAATACTATACTGCTTTCAGAGAACACTTAGTTATATCATTTTTTTACTATAATTTTACTGCTACGAAATGGTGTTTGAAAAATGTTCACGATTTTAAAATACTTTATAAAATAATTGATGCCTAGTTTTACCGTATATTTTATTTTTATTGCAAAGTACAATATTTGATTAATAATTCGTGCCCATTTGATTACAGTAACTTCAATACCAAATTCATTACAACAATAACAACATGTTATGTCATCATCACGGAACAGTTCTGTGATGTTCTAAATGGGCCATGCGACGTCATCATGGAAAGGTTCTGTGAAAGTAGGCCAATGGGTTAAATTTGTTTAGTGAAGATTTATTTGTCTTTGTCTATTGATGGAGATATAAGGCTTTTCAGTAAAAAACATATACTTAATGCTGAATATTTTTGTTAACAGACACTTTACTGCAATCTGCATGTACCAAAAAATGAGAAAGACAATGAGTTGACGACTCTAGCTGTGTTTCGCCGTGTCTACGTCAACAGGGATGAGAACAGACAAGTTGCGGCTATCATGCACCACACCGAGCACAGTCACGTTATGAGAGTTGGCTCTCTGATATTGCTTAGTGTGGGGCAGTTACTTCCTCACCAGCTTGCTGCCTTCCATACCCCTCACTACATTTACCCCATTGGCTACAAAATTGTAAGGACATTATCACACCTTCATGTCCACTTTGTAGATTGTGAATATGGAGGGAAATACATAGGCTTATTAAGTCAGTTTTCTTTAGAATAGCACGGCAATAAATTGATTATTTCATTGCAACATTGTTTTTGTAACATGGAATATAATTCTCACATTCTGTAGTATTATTTCTTAAGTTTGTAGATTTAATATAACCATGTGTTCTTAACGTGTGGTTGTGTATTTTTTCCGTAATAGTCATGAATGTTACATTATTTTTCTGAAGTTCACTGATTCCTTTTTATCTTGTTCCCATAAATTTTCTGTTGATGGGTTAAAGCCAGTACTGATAATCAGTATTATGTAGTGAGGATTGCCTGTTCAGAATCAAACATTTTAGAATTACTGTTCTTGGTGACAGTGATAAAATTATAATGGTGAATTAATAATGTTTGTTTTTGTGATATCAGGTCCGCTTTTACTGGAGCATGCGTGTTAGTAATAAGAGATGCCGCTACATCTGTTCCATTCACGAAGCTAATGGTAGACCAGAATTCAGAGTCCTAATACAGGTTTGTAGATCAGTCTCATTTTCTAAATAACAGCAGAAAGTCCAGGTAAAAAAAATGTAAAGTACCAGTTTAGGTCATCAGTATTAATCCACATTGACTCTGGCTAAATAACTTACTATTGAATAAAAAACAATGGTTAGAAAGTTTAGTTTCAAAAGGATAAAACTGTTAGAATCAGAAATCATTTATTTCATAAATAACTAGTGGAAAGGTTGAAACATAACCGTTTAAAACAATAAATAATTTATATTCCTGGTTTTTATTTTGTTGATACCTTCATTGATTTTTATTTTATTAATAATTAAGTTTTGTATTAGTTTTTCTCGCTAATTAGCTGTCTGCCCCTATACTAGACCAGAGTAAAGAAATATAGGAGGATTCATACATTATATTACTGTACCCCATAGTTCATCTGATCTTTGCCTTATTTACATATATGTGTACAGGAACCACAACAACAGGATGTAGAATTACGAGATAGCAGTGCACGGGCAGTCTGGCTCCGAGTACTAGAACCCCTCTCTACGCTACGCAAGGCCAACAACAGTGTTCAAGTGTTTCCTCGTTTTGTATCTGGAGAAGACCTGTTTGGCCTCACTGAACCTGCCATTGTACGAGTTCTTGAGAGCATGCCAGGTCAGCACTTTTATACATACAGTAGACCCGATTATAACAGAAATTTAAGGGAATAAATATGAACTACGTTGTAAGGCCAACCTCGGTGTAAACAAACAGTATATCTTACATAATTATTTTAGAGCACAATGAACATATTATATTTTCTTATACTGTTAATCGTGACTTTATTTGAATATCATCCTTATTAGACTTTTTCACTGTGCAATTAGTAAGTTATGGAAAATGAAAGCAGCATCATAAATCAAAGATTTTATTTGACTGTATTGTTACACATCGCTAATAATATTCAGATCAGCTCAGAACTGCGGTCTTTCTTTCTCATACTAAATGATTGCACAGCACCACAAAATACTCTCTCATAGTTTGACAGAGTACTGTATTATCTATAACGAGATCAGGAGTCACACGCTTCCTTTTTTTATACAAAATTATATTAAATGTTCGCTTATGTCGGCAAACCAACAGAGCAGCAAATCACTTCCCTTTCCCAAGCAAAATTGTACTAATAATTTGTGGAATAAGGCAAAGTTTCATATGCCAAATTCAATGTACTTTACTTGGAGCAGTTAGAGATAGCACAGGTTTAAGTCCGGGCCAAGACTAGAAGTATTTATCAGTAATAATCACCTTGTAAGATACTGGTTCTCCCTCTTACTCTGTCTGGATAAGTTTCCCGCACAGATCTGTAGTCTCTGGGAAAAGAGCAGAACAAGGTCTTGTTATAATTGTGTTATTTAACTCATATGAATAAATTAAACAATTGTGTTTTTTTGCAGGGGTGGAGACACTGACAGATTATCGTTTCAAATATGGGCGTAACCCCCTGCTAGAACTACCGTTGGCCATTAACCCTTCAGGTTGTGCTCGAGCAGAACCCAAGCCTAAAGGCCAAGAGAAGTGGAAGCGGGCTCACACGCAGCGTACCTCCAGTGCCAGCCAGCGCAGTAACTACGTGGCTACAGGTGCCTTAGGTGAAGCCTTCAGCCCATACAGCAAGCAGTTTGTACATAGCAAGTCCTCTCAGTACAAGAAGATGAAGCAAGAGTGGCGCAACAATGTTTTCCTAGCCAGGTAAAATATACGAGTTACACTAGACATTCAAGCAAATATGTAAAAATAAATTATACATTAACAAGAATATTTCAGTTAATAATATTAAATTTGACAACATTCACTCTCAAGTAATGACGCCATGGAATGTTATGAAATTACGAGCCTAGAGGAGTAATATTTTGAGCACAAAAATTACATTATGGAGTATAAAATTTAAACAGTAATTTTTTTCATTTTAATCAGTTTTATTGCAAGGCAATTTTACTGTACAGTAAAAATGACACAATTTAAAAAATAACTCAAAGAAAAAGCAATTAACTAACAATTTAAAATGTTTGTTTGTTTGAAATATTTGAAAACAGGAATATACGCATAATGCTGCATTGCTCATATGATGTGTCTTTTCACTATTTAGCATTTATTGCAGAGTTTGTAGCACTACTTTTGAGGTTTCCTCTGTTGACCTTGAAGATTCCATAGAGGGCGTAGGAAATGCCGGGCAGTTAGGCATAGCGGATGTTTATCGTCGCTTGGTGCACCTGCGTGCAGCATGGCCTTTATCTCTCTTGTTTTATAATTTTTTTTAATTTAATTAATTAATTGTTTGTATAATTTTTTAATGTTATACAAAAAGAGAGTTGTAAGAATTATTTTGAGTGTTGGAGGTAGGACTCATTGTAAACCTTTATTTAAAAGACTTGGTGTTCTGACTGTTCCGTCTTTGTATTTATTACAGTTACTAGTGTACATTAGAGCAAATTTAGGTATAATCCCCACAAACAGATCAGTCCATAATTATTGTACAAGACAGAATGATTTTCTTAGAGTGAGGCAATGCAACTACAGTTCTACCATTAAGTCTACCTTTGAACTAGGTAAAAAAATATACAATTTGTTACCATGTGAAATTAAATGTTTAGATAATAATATGTTTAAAGCTAAGCTAAAGTCATTGTTGTTAGAACTTTGTGTTTATGATACTAATGAGTTTTTGGAATATTGCAACCATTCTAGGTAGTAATAAGTGATTAAGGGAATATTATTATTATTTCTAGATTTTTAGTGTTGACGATGCCTTACATGTAAATATGTTTTGCGGCAATAAAGAATTTGAATTTGAATGGCATTAAAAGGTTCAGTTTGAATTCCGAAAATGCAATTTGTATGCTGTTGTCCTAGATTTTGTACATTTTAAATGCACATTCAGCGTGGTGAAATCTCACAAATGAAAAGAAATGTTTTCTGTACCATGTCGTAGTATTTTTTTGTTACATATTTGAACAATATTATGTCTGTTCTGTCTATGGCACCCAAGTCCTTATTGTATTTGATAACAGACTTGTTTTTGTTGTTGTTTTACCACTATTGGTTACTGATAACATAGTTGACTTGGCGAGAAGGCCGAAAAGCCTGTGCATGCAGTTGTCTTGAATGATTTCTCCCATGGACAAAGCCCTGCCCAGGTCTCAATTATGTGAATTGTCATCGCTGGAATAATACTTCCTCTTTTCCAGAAATTTATTTTCTTCTGGAGACGGTTATATGTGTTCTTGAGCAATAAAAATTTGTTTGGTAAAAAACATACATACGACGTTCCAGAACATCACTACTTCTTTGAGCCTCTATCAGACATGACATTCCAGAACGTCATCACTCTTTACATGCATTATTCCTTACTCCTGAAAGGGTTAAAATCTACCTAAATTAAAATTATTTTTGATATAGAGTGGTGACCGGTTACTTTTTGTAATTTTTTTAGTTGCACATAAATTATCTACTTGTATAAAAATACTGATTGATCAACCAGGTGTTTCAATGATTAGTGCAGATAATTTTTAGAAACTAATTATTTGAAATTTTGTTTTTGACAGGCTCAATTGAAATTAATATGTGTATTCAAATTTAGAAAAAAACATATTTTTGATCTTTATTATCATTTGTTAATTTAACTAATTAACAACTGAAGAAATACAACAAAATAAAAACTATTCTTCTTAAGGATGTATAAAAATCATTATTGGGTAATTTTTAATGTAATCCGCCAGTTCACGTTGGACATAGCCCTGTTTGTGTAACCTTTATTTAACGAGTGAAGTACTAACTTGTCATCCCAATTTAGACCTTGTTCGTCCTGTGATTTGAAAACTTTATTTTAAAATCACATTTAAATCAGTTTGATTATTTTATTCACAAAAGATTATTGCTTTTATTAGTGTAAATATATCAAATATCTCATTCATATGACATTATTTTTCTCATGGTAGATTTAAGACACAATACTATTTTTTTTCTATCCAGTTCTTAAGTGAAGAAAAGTTATTAATAAGTTGAATAATACCCTTAGTCGACACTGTGTTTGTGTATGAGTTTTCAGCCATAGACAGAATGTTTAAATTCTAATTTTATAAAACTGTGATATTTGTATGCTATTTTCAGTTAACTCAGTGTAAATCCAAACTGTGCTTTATAATGACAATATCAATGTAGAAATCTTTATCATTTTGAATTAAGTTTGAGTTAAATGGTGATAGTTAATCAATAGTCAAAAACTAACTTTCTTTATCGTCTTTTGATTTTTAATCGACTTTTCCACAAGAAAGAAAGTTGAAATGTTATATTAAATCCATTTATTTCATATTGGCTTATTTACAACTTCTCGAGTGACCTTGTGACTGACAAAGGTGCTAATGGCCTCAAAATATTTCACTGCCTCTGTTCTTTGTGTTGTCTATGTGTCTGTCTCCAGTTCACCGTTTTATCAGGCATGCTTGGAGAACGGTGCAGAGCCTCTCCTTTTCTACTAAAATCCAAGTGCCAAAAAATAACCTATAAATGAAAATAAAGACAATATTTTGCTATATTTTTTTAGTTAATTATTCAAGTTTACATTTTATGGCTTTGTAAATCATTTGTATTTAAAAAAGTATCAAAGGAGTTTCCAGCACTGATTATTCATATACTTTGTGCCAGATCCAAAATCCAGGGACTAGGGTTGTATGCTGCAAGGGATCTAGAAAGGCATACTATGGTCATTGAATATATCGGAGAGCTCATTCGCACTGAGTTAGCCGAATCCCGCGAAAAGCAGTATGAAGCCAAGGTATGCAATTTATAATTTGTTAACTATTTTGATGAGTACAAACATTCACACTTTATTGGTCTCTTTTATATAAAGACAGTTGACTTTGAAAGTAAGCAATTACTTTAAATCACTAAAATTAAGTAACAAACATAATTATTAATTTTTTAATTTTATATTATTGATACTTAGTAAACTACATTGTTTATCTTATGAACACAAAAAATTGCAATCATAATTTTTGGATAAGTAATAATCATTTTTTCATATTCTAATTTTGAAGTAAGATTGCTGAGCATCTTTAAATATTCACATGTGTTGTTACGGAATAGAGTCTTTATTTAATAGTTACAAATTTAATATAAATAATATAGGTTTTAAGTTAGTTTTGTAACGAATCAATTCAGCATTGGCAGTCAAAGGTTGGTAGAGAACTTTGCTTGTCCTAGGTTCTTTATTAATCGTCATTCTTCATCAATATGTTTCTAAAAGTGATTTTTAGGTTTAAAATTTAAGAGTAATCTATTTTGATTGAAAATGCTAAAAACATTCTAAAAATCATAATACTTTCTAGATATCTATTCTTATATAATTAATTACAAAAACGATAATTAATCTATAATATTTTCATAGATTTACACTCAACAATGGATTAACTAGTTTTATATTAACCGTTTCCTTAACCCTTCAGTGGTGACGTGAATTTTTATGACATCAGTGGTGACTATGGTCTGTGAGATTCATAATTTTTTTCATATTTTCTTAAAATCACACAGGAAAATACCAAAACAGCTTAGGTAGTTTGAGGATGTTTATTAGTTAGTTTATTATGACAATTTTTCATAAACTTAATTCAATCTCTTTTTTTTATTCAAGACACAAAAAAAACAGTAAATATATATATATTTATATAAAGATTAAGAGACAAAAAAATGGGTATAATCGTTGTCTCAAAAACTAGTAGTGATTATCAATAATACATTAGTATATTAAATAACTACTTAAAATATGATTTAAGCTAAATATATTTATGTAACATAAAATTATATTGTTTAAAAAAACTACAATATAAGACAAAAAAATCATATATTTATTTAGTAATCTACTTTTAAATGTTTGTTTAATGCTAAAACAATATGATTATGTAACTAACTTTTTTTTTAACTGCTTATTATTAAATAAATTTTGTAGTACCAATGAAAAATTACAAATATTAGTACTAAACATAAATTTCATCGAAGAAAAAAAAGAAACATTAAAAAAATGTATTATGATAAATAAACCAGTGGTCACCATTTAGTCATTTCATGACAGAAGTTTAGATCTGAAATTTTTTATTAGAAACAGTTTTTGCAAACAATGCCTACATGTTCTAAGCACAGATAAGTAAAGCACTTCTGGCAAGAATACTTAGTTTTCCGGTTCTTTTTGTAACCACACTCTTTGCATTGTCCTATAGTCCCCTCACGGACAGGTCGGTCTGGTTGGTTCATGTTACATATCAGCATTATTCTTTCTCTTGTTAATTTTAGTAGGCTCATAAGGCTCTTTGAACTAAATGTGATTGTTAAAATAAATTATAAATATAAACTAAACTAACTAAATTAACAGGTTTTTATGTAGTTCTTATCAAATAATATTTAATTAAAAATATAAGTTTAGCAGTTTCAGGTATTTATGTATAATAAACAAAAATAAAACATGTCTTACCTAAATTGAAGAAAGCATTCAAGACGTGAGTGGTGACGCTGGTCTAGGAGACTGTAAATTAAATATAACCTCTGTAAATTAATATAACCTCAAAATGATAAATGTGACGACTATGCGCTTATAGTTGACAAATCAGAACTGTCTATGTGGCAGCTACTGAGAAGTTCAGCCTGCCACCTCTTCCGGTGTTGTAGAAATTTTAAAATAATAACAGATGCAGTCTGTCATACAGGGCACCTCTGCAGGGTTTACTATTAAACTTTACACTTGCACAATTGCACTTATGAAGTGATAAGGAAGAGTTGTAGTGAACAAAAACTGAAAATATCAATGTAGTTAAAATTTATTCAATAAATCAACATATTAATACCAACTGGAATATAAATCCTGTTGGAATAAACTGTGTTAGTTAAAACTTAGAGTTTTTACAAAGAACATATGATAAACCATTAGTAGTGGGGTGTGGTGGTGGTTGCTGGCATGCAAATTATGCCACATATGCAGATTACTTACTTACTTACTTACTTATCCGGTCCCGTTCCAGTCAATCCTGGGTCTGGGTTGTCACCAAGCCTCTCCATCTTCTCCTGTCCCTCCACATCTCCTCTCTCACCACTTCCCCCCACACACTCCCTCTCTTTTCCACGTCTGTCCTCACTCCATCCAGCCATCTTCTTCGTGGTCTTCCTCTGGGCCTCCTTCCCTCCATTTCCCATTCCTCCATCTTCCTCGGCAACCTCTCTACACTCATCCTTTTTACGTGACCATACCACCTCAACCTTGCTTGTTCCACTCTTTCTCTTATACTCTCCTCCACTACATCCTTCCTTATCTCACTATTCCTAATTCTATCTCTTCGAGTTCTTCCCTTTATTGCTCTCAAGAACCTCATTTCCCCTGCCTGTACTCTACTCCACTCCCTTTCTGACATCCGCCATGTCTCTGCCGCATAAGTAATTATAGGCCTATAGTAATTCTTGAACATCATTACCTTGGCCCTCCTTGGTACCTCTTTGTCCCATACTAGGTGTTTCACCGTCCGGAAGAATCCCGCTCCCATTCCTAATCTGGCATTTATTTCCTGTTCCATTCTTCCATCACTTGACACCATCGTTCCAAGGTATTTGAAATCATCTACCTTTTTTAGTATACTTCCATCTACCAATATATCTTCTTCCAAAACTGTGTCCCTTCCTACTACCATTACTTCACTTTTTTCCTTGCTTATCCTCAGCCCTCTCTCCCTCATCTTCCTACTCCACTTGTCCAGTTGTTCTTGTATCTCCTCCCTGTTTTCTCCCCACATCAGAATATCGTCAGCAAACATCATTATCTTCATCTCTTCATTTGTCTCCTCTTTAATTTCTCTCATCATTATCTCCATAACTACATTAAAAAGAATCGGAGACAGAACACTCCCCTGTTTCAGCCCTTTCTTTACCTTGAACCATTCTGTATTACCATCACATGTCCTAACTCTGCACTCGTGCACTCTATACAATTCCTTAACCCATTTCATCATATTTTCTGTCACTCCTATTTTTTCCATACTCTCCCATATACTTTTTCTCTTAACAGAATCGTAGGCTTTCTCGACATCTATAAACACCAGTATTAACTTTTTATTGAACTCCCAGTGCTTTTCAACCATTTGTCTCACTGCAAAAATCAAGTCGATCGTACTTCTTCCCTTCCTAAACCCATGTTGTTCCTCCCCTATCTGGTCCTCTATCACGTCCTTAATCCTGTTAAAAATTATTTTTTCAAATATTTTGGCAACATGGCTTATTAATGTTACTCCTCTATAGTTCTTGCATAGTCTTCTACTTCCCTTCTTGTGTATTGTTATTATTTCATCTTTCCCCCAGTCGTCAGGCACTCTTCCTTCCCTCCATACGCATGTGAAGACTCTCTTCAACCAATGTACTCCCACTGCTCCCAAAGCCTTTACCATATCTGATGATACTTCATCTGGTCCTGGGGATTTCCCACTTTTCATCTCTTTCACCGCCTTTTCTATTTCCCTCCAACTTATCTCTTCCAGAGAAATGCAGATTACCTCATGCATAATTGCAAGGTAATCTGTGGTAATAATATAGTTATAGATTAATACTTGATGTCAATAATCAAATTCGTGACTAACTCACTAACCAATCATTTTAGTTATGGTTTTTAACTCTCTTAGTGTCGATTTATTTTTATTTTTAAAATAGAGAGATCCTGGAACGCCTTTGAGCCGCTGGCTGTTATGGAGTAAGGAAATGTTTTCTTCTTGGGCTCAATAATAGGTCGACTACGGCATTCCAGCATTTGTTATTTATTACTTAAGTATACCCCATAGTAAAGATGGTCTGCAATCAATTTCTTCTTTACAAATGAATGTTTTCAGATGCTATGATAAATAAACTTGCTAATCTTCCATTGTTTACAGTCAAATAATATATAACACAAGTAATTAATTTTTGTTGTTTTTGACCATACAACATCAATTTTTCAGCTGTATATGAAAATTTTAAGCAAACTAATCAAATCAATTAATATCTTTTTCTTTTAGTCCAACCCTTCAGTTTCCAAATATGATGTTTACCTTGGGGTAGGCAAGTAGTTGCTTACAGACAATAAAAATATTTTTTAATTGAATCAACAGAAAATATGTGGTTTTACAGTCTATGTGTTATTTTATCTTTAACATTTGCTTTTCAAACTACTGCCTGGTACGCATGATACAATCAATATTTTCCCTGTAGAACCGGGGGATCTATATGTTTCGTCTGGACGAGGAACGAGTTGTAGATGCTACTCTCAGTGGAGGCCTAGCACGATACATCAATCATTCTTGCAACCCCAACTGTGTGGCCGAGATCGTAGAAGTGGACAGGGACGTTCGCATTATCATCTTTGCCAAACGACGCATTAATCGCGGCGAGGAGGTGAGCACTAATTTGTTGTTAAAATTGTGTAATTACAATAGTTATGAATAAATGTAAAAAGATTTGTTAGTTGCACTATTCATTTGTTTACCCTGGGTAAGGGAGTAGGTCAACCGGGATTTAGCATAAAGGAGGAATGAATACATGTAGATTATAACATAATTAAATTTGATTCCACCTCATTGATTGGAGAAATCATTTTTCTCCATAGAAATAAGTTACCTCTTAACTAAATGATTCTATTCATATGCAAGAATTGTTGATTTTTCTTTTGTTGTTGATGTGAAACAACATGAATTATCCAGTTGCAATGTCACAAAACACAAATCTTAACCTAACAAGTGCAACATAAAAACTACAGTTGTTTAGTCCTGTATTGGAATTGATTTTTCAATATTTAAAAATAAGCACTATGCAAGTATATTTTAGAAAATCATTTATTCTACTGTTAAGTACTTTGACAATATTGAAAATAAATAATAAAAACAAAATAATATCTTTTAGATACAATAACTCTATTAAACAAACGTAATCTGTTGGTGCCTACCATCGATATACGAGGTGTGGCTAGAAAAAAAACTGGACTGAGGCTGAAAATTTTGATTTTGTCATTTGTGATTTTCATGTTGTGGAGAAGCAGCGAATTTGACATAAAAGCACTTGTTGTAACATAAAAAATGTTTCACTTGCAGATTTTCCAAGTTTGTAAAGAAATTTAATGTTTACATGCAGGGCTTTCTGGACACTCAGCATTTTCCGACGCAGAGACAAAAGGTTATGTGCTTATAACTGACACTACAGGCGGAATGAGTGCGGAAGAGAGATGAAAGTCAAGTGCGGGTGGAGGGGGAGTCGCGTGACCAGCTGTACGATATTCAGCCTTATTGCATTCGTTCTGTGGCTACGGCAACCTCGTATACTAATGGATTATGTGCTGGCCAACATAACCTAGCCGAAATCTGGGGTTGCGTCTGGGATCTGAAGGCGTAGCAGGGCAAGATTATAGCTAGGAGCATACGGTTTATAGTACAATAATGCTGCGCTAGCAATTAAAACCTCTGTAGGTTCATTAACATTGATATGTTTCACAGTTTAATTGTTGTAAATGCTGGTAATTGTTTATGGTCCATTATAAAAGTATTTTTGTTCAATTTGCAGAACATTATATATATGATAAAATAAGATTTTGATTTGGGTTAGACATATTCAATCAGTTACTAACACTCAAATCGTTAAAATTCGTGCTATGTAAAATAAATCAACAGTTTTGTTTATTTCATTTTATTTTTTACTTTATAAGTAAAACATAACTTACTATTACATCAGTTTTTAAAATTAAAGTAAATGCAAGTGAAAGAATGAAATAAATAAGTGATTTCCCGTTTATACATAAATGACAACTATGTAATATTCGTATTCCAGACAATAACAAATTCAGAGGCTTAAAATTAATTGCTAATACAAAATAACAATAAACGGAAAACTTTACATTAACTAAACTATATTCAGTATTTAAACATTAATTAAATTATTAAATAACAACAAGTTTGTGTTAAAACTTTGGCTGATATGCAACGATTTAGCTTTGTAGCAAAAATAGCTGAAAACTGATAAACAACAATATATCGCTGAATTGGAATTGCCAAAGAATCTGGTTTGAATGTGCATTTTAGTGACAGGGTAAAATAAAAACTACCCTATATATTGTAAAGAAGTTATTATTCTTTAGTTTTTTTAATTAATAAGTTTCTTTTACAGTAAAATTGCCATTTTATTTGATAAAAGACTCAATGCTACTTGTACAAGGATTTGCAATAAATCACCTGAAGCATGCATAAGTCATTTTTTTTCATTCATAGGTTAAGTATTTAAATAAAAAACTCGAAATTTTCAGGATGTGTTCATAAGTTAATGTACTTTCAGAATATACTACAATCATTAAGCTAAAATGTATATGTTTTCTAGCTCCAAAAAAAAATTCAATTTATTTGTTGAAATATTTTTTCCTTACAGACAAACCGAAGACCTAAAGAACAAGACTACTTTCAGGCAAATATGTTAATAATGACCATAGTTACAGATTTTTAATGAAACCCTTGCAAAAACACCATTTTAGGCCTATCAGTTTTAGGATGACACATGCCAAAAATCCTACCAGTTTTCGGAAAAAAAATTTTTGTTGGCTTATCAGTCAAAGATTTAAACAACTACCTAAGACGCATATGCTGCCTCTCTCGCCCACAATGGGTTAAACTTTCAGTGTGAAGGAAATGATTTTTAATCAATTTTTTGAACTGTGTCCAGCTGGCGTACGACTACAAGTTCGACATCGAGGATGACCAACACAAGATCCCCTGCATGTGTGGAGCACCTAATTGCCGCAAGTGGATGAACTAAGTCAGTCTATTGCTCAAACATGTACAGTCATGCCTACTCAGGTTATACTAAGGAATATTTTTGCTATGAACTAACTACATTGTACAGAAAACATTACCACTTTCACTTTAGATATCATATATCTTTGCATAGTATTTTTTTTAGACTTTATTTAAGAGTTGTATAATCATCCTGTGATCAATTGATTAAATGCCATTGTTATTTTTTTACAATTTTTGTTTTAAATCGTATGTTCCATGTCTTTATTGTTTATCACTTAAGTGACCTATTATGTAATTGTGCTGTAGTATAAAAATTATTTATTTGTAGACATTTATAAAAAGTGTACAATAATGTATATCAGTTTTGAGATCACTTGATTTTTTGTATCTAAATTTGTATTGTTGTGCAAAGCTTTTTGGATGAAGCCTGTTACAAGATATGTTTTGTCAAGTAGAAACAAGTTTTAACATAATTTAAAATGTGGGAGTATGAATTTGTCAGTGTTATAAAATGATTGTAATCTATATTGTTAAATAATTTTTATGTTATATGTAATTAAACATAACTATAAAAAGATTAATTAATTTTGTGTTATATTATAAAAAATAGTATATTTTAGTGCAATATTGAGTTTCACAATTAATTTAGCATTGTTATTGTAATAACATCCTTATTAAGAAATGGTCTCTACATTTATAATTTAATATTTATTTCCTGTCAAATTAACAAATTTCACATATTGCCTCCCTCTACTTGATAAACAAACCAGGAAAACATATTTTGCTTGGTATTTGATATTTTTATTTATTTTATTATTATATTTTTTTTATTTTATTTTTTTTAGAATGATTGTGATGTTGCATTTTCCACTGCAAAAAAAGTCAGCAAATTTGTGATTGAATTGATTAATAAATTGAAAATAATTTTAAGTGTCTTGTGATATTAAGTTTGAGATGTGCGCTGAATGTTGTTTTATAAATGCAACATTAGTTTAATGCACCTAGATTATTACTTTATATTTGTAGCATTTATATTACACTCTACTTCTTTGCACTTAGCAATTTGTTGAAAATCTCATTTACCCTTATAAATTGTAGTTTGTATAATAATGTATCATAGAAAAATAGAGGTTTCTTATTTTATGTACGGAAGATATCGTTTTGTTTTACCAAAATTTCTGTAAGCAGCATATTTTTTATTGATATTGCAATGTTTATTTGTACAGCTGTACATTAGTATATTTACTTTAGATTATAATAAGAATTGCTTAATTAAATTGGAATTATTGCTGTGCATAAATAAATTGATAAAAGTGTTTATTTTTTACTTCTATTTCCTCATAGAACATAGTTTATACTTTTATAGATAATATTAGAATGAAATTAAAATTCTATGTTATTGATCATATTATACATACAATCAACTAAAACATAAATTAGGTCTCAAACATTAAACCAAGTTAACAAAAATATGTGACTCAAAAATTCAGTGAAACTATTGAAGTTTAGCATAATATCAAATTTCATAATGCAGCAAAATACAATTTAGCTGAACAGCAATTTAAATAACTCCTAGAAAATACTAAATATATCATAATTTTCTAACTATATACCATTTTAATTACAACATTGTAAGTAATTTACACATATAACAGTAAATTGAACTATTTCATTTTTAAAATGTTGATAAGGTCCTGAGAATAAAAAATCGTTTCTCCAAAACACCATGTGAAAAAATTATGCTCACTAGATAATCATTTTGTGCGTAATTGTATGGTCTGTTAGATTTATAACTCATATATATATTATTTACTTAAATAAACCCATTAAAAACAAAACAATAACCACGAACAACACTGTTCATGAGTTTCACTAAATCAAGTTTCAGTGAATATGCTAAACTGGTATGCAGTAGGGTGTTTGCTGGCATTCACAGTCTTAAACGGTGTGCTTCCTAGCTGCCATTTTCTCTTAAAAGTGATGCTGGTAAAAACTCTGGTTCTGCCGCACTTAAACTATTGTGACATGGTGATCAATGACATGACTGTTAAGCTCTCAGACAGGCTTCAAAGAGCACAGAACTTCTGCATTAGATTTATATTCAATTTAAGATGGGATGATCATGTTTCTCCTTTCTTCAAACAGTTAGTTATGCTCAAATTAAAACAATTTCGTAAATACCACATCCTTATTCTTAATATTTTAAACACTAGATCTCCTGAATACTTGTCCGAGCGTTTCAAGTTCATCTCCGAAATCAGCACCAGAAATACACATCAGGGAGCCTCCCTACCTTCAGTGCCTATTCATTACACCACTCTCTATAGCAACTATTTTACCGTTTCTGCTTGTCGTTTATGGAATTGCTCTCTGATAACATCAGGACCATTGATAAGCGCACTCGTTTTGGGTTGGAGGTAAAGGACCTGCTTCTGCGAGGCCTGTAGGGTGGGTGGGGGTTGTGGTTCATGAGTGATTTGTGCGTGTGTGGGATGTATGATATTAGTAGGGGTGTGCGAGAACTCGAAACTTCGAGTATTTGATCGAGTATTTTATTACTCGAACTTGGCTCGAAGCTTCAGAAACTACTCTAAGTTCAATCGAGTAGTTGTATTTCACGAAATATCAGATTTACATCTTAATTTAGTTTTAAGAGTAAGCAAGTTCATAAGTTATGAATAAAAAATGTGCACTTCCTTGCGTTTTATTTTACCCTTAATTATACGTTAACAGTTTGGTACACGTAATTATGAACTAAACAATACGCCTAAGAATAGGTAGTACACGACGACAGTCAAATGAACTAGTCGACGTAGTGAACGAGTTCGTTCATTATGATTTGAACTAGTTCAATTCTAAGTGAACAACAGAGCTGAGAAGGAAGTGATCACACATGTTGGTTGTCCGAATCTACTTGTCACTTGTAACCTAACCTAAAATATCGTGAATAAAACAGAAGTGCTGGTTAGTGTCTTTATGACCCAAGAAAATGGACGAGAGATCCGGTTCAAGATACTCAAAAAGACCTGTTACTGATACAAATCTAATGGTCTGTACGCTGTGGAAATTATGCATATTTTCGTTCATATCAATAATACCGCTCAATCAAAAGGGTACTGAGAACGGGTCACTTTAGATCCCATCTTTTCTAGGTGAAAGTTCATCTCGGTTGTAGTATACATACGTGCAAAGAACCGTTCAGCTCCTTTTTGGAACTGAAATTATCGTATATTTCTTGCGAGTCAATTGAGGTCTGTTTTGTTTTTTGATCTGAGCAGGGAATCGTCCAATGATTTGACGTAAGAAGATATTGTATCGTATCATATAAAATATGGTAATGATGTTCTAGCAGCGTGTGACACATTATTGACTTATTTTCCGTCAAATAAAAATATATATATAGCTGTGGCGAACGTCTATTAATTATCATTCCGTAAACACCTTAGATCGCCAAAACTGTGTGTAATATTTGCGCATACGATATTTTTTCCTGTCAATTTGTTGAACGGTTTCCTGATTACGTTAGACAATAACACAGTTGGAGTATAAAAGGTGGTAAAGAACGATAATTTTGATTCTTAAACTCACTGAATGGTTCCCTGTTCACATTGACATCGATGTCGATGTAAACTGTATAACAATCACGAATCAACCCAAGTGAGGGAGAAATATGTTGGAAGACCTTTTCTAAACAAAATACGACTAATTTAGAGATTCGGAAAATAATTTTTATTGAACCGAAGCCTTACCAAACGTCTTGTTTTTTATTCATAAGTTTATATTTTAGACTACATCTCGTCGCCAATATCGGCTAGACCTATTATATTAGCCGACTACGTCTATGGTTTTCATTCAATTATGCCAGGTTTTCATGAATTTCTCGCTATGAAATAATTATTTATCTGTTGTTCAGAATAGCCTCATGTATCGAAATAGTTTCAAGTTGCACACATTTCATTACCGATCATAATTTAAAAACTATGGTCATCCTAAGCGACTTAAAATTTATATTTAGTAAACCTGCTTAGTTATTATTATCAATTGATTGAACTAATTTCACTTTGGATGACTTAGGTCTTTGTCATCCAGATTTTAAAATTTGATTATATAATTCACAGTTTATTTCCGGTTAGTTGTAACCTTGTTATTACTGAATTAAATACCCACAAAATACAGATCCACTCTTCTTGGCGAGTACACAATCAATTTTTTGTTGAGAGGAGGCAATTCTGAAAGCAAATGGACTGCATTTGGCGATGACGCTTGAATTTTAGCTTCAGTTTGGTTAGTTTCCTATAATTGGCTTGCATAGAAAATCTGATCTGTTATATGAGTGAACAGATTAAATCTTTATAATCCACATTGTTTCAATTATTAATATTCTTTCTTAATTTCTTTCATCATAGTAGTTATGAAAAAAAGAAAAAGGTTAATTAAAACAATGCCACATAAAAATTTAGGAAGGCAGGTAGTAACAAGTTTTATTTATCAGATGTTATAGTTACAAACAACAAATCAAAATTATTGTGTTCAGTTTAGATGTATATATTTATGAATCTGGCAAAACTTAACAGGCTTAGGATGGTGTCTGCCTTTTACAGTTGCCTCGGGTAAACAAGAAATCCTTCTGTAAATACTCGCTCGAAAATACTCGATAATCTAAAAAAATTCCAACTACTCGACTCGAACTCAAAAATCCCTACTCACACACCCCTAGATATTAGAAATGATTAATTCTGAATATTGATTTATGTCTATAATATTTTTATATCAGTAATGTTGTTTTGTCATTTTTATCAACAAATTGTTTGTCCTAAGTCATTGCTTTTGTTTTAGGATATACAAGTAGATATTTAAGAAACTGTAGAATTTACTGTATATATTTCATATAGTTAAAAAAAAAAGAATTGTTATTTTTTGGAAATAAGGTTGAGTGGAAGAGAGGACTTAATAGTCATAACTCCGCCTAATAAAGACAATTTTCATTTCATTTACTCTATTTTAGAATGAATAAAACCCAGCAGATAAAAGCGAGTAGATACATGGTCAATTTGCAGTTGTAAGCATATATTTAGACAGGAGTAGGGGTAACACAGAGTAATTAATTCAAATAGACTCTTCTGTGGGCATAGACTCTTCTGCGATGAAGCTAGTCGTCACCACCAAAATGGCATCCCGCTCCACTTACCGTCTGAGTACGGAGCGTCGATTGCATAGGATTTATATTCATAGCTTACATAATATACTTTAATATATATATTATATATGTAAACTTATATAAAGAGCGAACAAAGAATCATTAGGCGACTATACAAACTTTACGTCCGTTGGTTTTACACCTACCACTTGACCACATCATGCAGAGAAAAATAATTGTCCTAGAATCAAAATCTTTTCATATTATGAAACCTCAATTAACAACCTCAAACTTCTTCACTGACGAAAATTCTCTGACCAAGAAATATGAAAAATTGTCACATACTTTTTCTTGTCATTTGAATTTTGTAATTGGTTTGTTACTTATTAAAAAGATTATTGTAAGTAAACTGTTGGTTATTACAAAATTATTCTATTAGATTGCGCATTAACAGCCCATGAATTAAACATACGCTTATTTTCAAAATTTTATTTTGCCTCTGAATGGCTTAATTCTTGATTCAAACAAATCGCTTACTTTGTGTGTGCCTCACACGGCGAGTCAAAGAAGATCTGGTGACAATCAAGATGGCGGACCCGGCTTCAACTGCTCCCATGTTTCAGCTTGCCGATGCCTACTCCATTTGCATTCCTTTTTTGTGGTTACAACTTGTCCATTTCTGTCTTCAATTTTCTTGTCTAGTCTTCTGACTTAGTCTTAGTTTCTGTCCAACTAGTATTAACACAACACTTATTTAAGGAAATGTGAACCTTCTTACTAGTTCATTTTGTAATATTTCTGTTGTTTTTGTAAAAAATCCATGAATGAGATTTCTCCATTATCGCTTTTGCCTAAGTCTTTGTTACAGTTTTTCTATGGATACCAACGTCCTATTCAATGCTGCTTTGAAAGCTGGGGTCACCTACATAGCGTAAGAAAACCTGCATTCTTTCTCAGGCATCTCCTCGACTTACAAAATCATCTTCTAAGAAGTGATGACTTATCCATTCTACTCTACATTCACTTTGTTAACCTGTACAGGGACAGATAATGTAATTCTTGCAAGTAACGGTGAACTCTATGAATCTTTTCACTACGAATTGGCATACTAAACTCTGCGATATTAAACGGTTTACATATTTAATACTTGATGAGTCTACTACTAAGCAAACTGACCTTTCTTGGGCACCTACTTCATTATTAGACGAGGTTCTCACTGTTATTCACAGCACTTTTTAGAGTAGGTACTCAAAGTCAATTGTTTACTCATCGTGTGAGTAGATTCTCCTCGTTAGACCTGAACATGTCATTTTTATTCACATGGAATTGAGCACCTACTCAAAAATGTTGAGAAAAAAGTAGGTGTTTAGTTTTATTCTCTTCACCTAATATTTACACCAAGTACTGTCAGTAAACATTAGAGAAAATTATGATTAGAAGATAACAAGTAAATGATAAATTATAGGTAAAGTGAATAAAGCTAAGTTTGTGCTCCTGAGTATGTGCTTAAAACATTTTTTTTAATTTAAAAAGAGAATCTACTCCTACTGTGAGTACATACTCAGTTTTAGAGAGAATAAAACCTAGCAGATTAAAGCGAACAGATATTTTTGGCCAATTTCTAGATGTGGTCAACTTTTGTTGCATTTATAGTTTAAGTATATATATCGTATGGTTTTTTTTGTCAGCAACCATTTTTTTCAATTTACAATTATGTAGTTCGTCAAAATATTTTTATTGGGACAGATTCAATCTACATAATAACGTCAATAATACAATAAACCTTGTTGCTTGTACTCCATTTTAGAGTGAATAAAATCCAGCGGTTAAAAGCGAGTAGATACTCGGGGTCAATTTTCAGATGTGAGCATGTAATCAGAGAGTGGAGTGGGAGTAACGTGTTACAACTTGTCCATTTCTGATCTTTTATTGCATTTATAGGTTTCTGATTTGGTCTTTGTTTATCTCCAACACAACACGTATTTAAGGTTAAGTAATCAGATGGTTACCGAACCTAATTTGGAGTCAAACGAAGACCAACTGAAATTTGTAGAAATTTTAAAAATAATATCCAGTTATCCTGGAGAAGAGTAATTTGCCAGAAATTAGAAAAAGATGCAGTAAAACAATTATCGAAGTCAAGGGGAAATTACTCTCAGAAACACTGAGAATCAAATTTGGAAAAAAGATAAATAACATTAAATCTAAAGTGAAAAAGAAGTCAGATACAAATCAGACTGGAAACAAGAAAATTATGCTGAAGCCATGGGAGGACAAATTTTTTTGAGTTCATGGAAGGGCAACCAAATCCAACCAAAGTGAGAATAAAAGGTAAGTTTATTTGAAATTAATATGTTGGTTTAAGTACATTTTACTTATAATTTGGCAAATCATTTTTACTTCTAACTTAATTTAACTTTAATAATCTAGGCCTATATTTTAATATACTTTCAACTTTTTTTATTGATTCTGTACCTATTGTCCTAGGAGCTATGGCAGTTGGTACCAGATAGATCAAGCTGCACACTACAGATGTTGAGAATGAAAATAACAATTTCAACATGGTAGATGATACTCCCGATACATCAACCTCTACACCAACAAACACTTAATGAGTAAAAAATCTGCAATAACTAAAAATAAAATAAACACAAACGAAGATGATGAAACTAAGAAGTTGATGCTTCAAGAACTCCCAACAAGTTACTTTTGCATTAACTTAAATATTTTAAGAAAGCTCAAGCTTATCTAGATTTAAAAATTAAACAAGAGTTCAGCAAAAAATCAGCTCCAGCGAACGATTCTCGTGCTGGTCTTGAGAATGTACCAGAGCATAACCACTTTTATGATTCTTTAATATGAGTTTGTTCCCAGGAGAGTAAAATTTTTAATGATAAATATGTGTTTGTAATTTTAAAATATTTAAATGTAATATTATTTTTAATTGTTCTAAAATAAAATTTCCCTACTCCAGTTCCATAACCTTTCTTAAAAAAAAAAAGATTTATTAAACAAAAATAAATCTATTAACATTATCATAATATAATGCATGCTTGTAGGTGTGTAGCCTTCTGATGTATTAGTAAGCAGGTCTACTGCTTGTTTGTGTATATATGCATAGTTGTGTGTAACTGTATGTGTGTTGGGTGTGAATATTTTAATGCTTTTATCTATTGCATTACGTTACTAACCTATTTCTGATATTTCTCTCAAAATTATCTGTCGTCTATGTTGGCCCCTTTGAGGAATAGCTAATGTGCCGTAGATGTGAGCTCCTTCGTTATAGTCCTCAACATTTTCATCTTTCATAATTTCAAAATATCATCCGTCATAGAGACATTTGGCAACATTGTGCAGTATAAAGCAGCAAATAATAAGGGTTGGCACTCTGTAGTTTAATCGTAATTTTATGCTGAAGTATGGGAAAACGCTATTTTAGCTGTCCAAAACGCCTTTCTATAATCACACGTTCCTGGGATAGGCATCTGTTGTAAACTCTCTCTTCATGTGTTATGGCTGGTGCGAATGGTGTCATTAGCCATGATATACCATATCCAGAATCACCAATTAGAAGTGCATTCACTCTGTTTTGTTCCATTACACCGAAGATATCAAAATTTCTCCAAATTCTTGCATAGTGTACAGAACCTGGCCGAGAAGCATCAACACTGGTGAATTCTTTATTTGAGTTACAAGTTGCTTGAACGTTAATGTTGGGGAACCATTTTCTTTTAAGATATTCGTCACCATGTTCGAACGGCTTAAACAATAGGGATGTGGGTACAATCAATAGCATCGACAGCTGAAATAAATGTGTACCTTCTTTGTTACTTGTTCATTTTGTAGTTCTTCTGCTGTTTTTGAAAACTTAATCCATATATGAGATGTTTCTATTATTGCAGCCATCACTTTTGATAAAGTCTTTTTTGTAGTTGTTATATGGATACCCATGCCCTCTCCAACGCCACTTTGAAAGCAGTTTTTAACTCATAGCGAAGGTAAACCTGCATCCTTTCTTCATTAGATAAAGCTGCTCCTCGAATTTCAACACCATCCCCTCAGAAGTGATGATTTATCAATTCTACATTCACTTTGTTAAACCTATACAGAGACCGATAATCTAATTCTCGAGAGTCACGGCAAACTCTGTAAATCTTTTCACTACGAATTAGCATGAACTCTGCCATATTAAACGATCCACGTATTTAATAGTTGATGTGGAGTCTACTACTAAGCAGACTCGGCTATTCTTGAGCACCTACTTCATTATTGGACGAGGTTCTCGCTGTTATTCACAGCACTTTTTAGAGTAGGTACTCAAAGTCAATTGGTTTCTCATTGTTTGAGTAGGTTCTCCTCGTTGGACCTGAGCATGTTACTTTTATTCACATGGAATTGAGCACTTACTCCTAAATGTTGAGACAAAAATTAGGTGCTCTGCATTATTAACCTTACCTTATGTTCCAAAAAGTCGGTGCCAAAAGTTGGCACCGAGCAACCAAAATATTTCGAACCATTCTTCCGAATGTCTTTGTGGCTTCTTCAATTTTAATATCCTTTGGCTCAGTGGCGGCTCATAGGTATTAAAGTAGGGGAGGGGGCTTATTCTACCTCTAAGTCCGTAGATTCCACTCCCCCTATTGTCAATATATCTCCGTTTCAATTTCTCTTTATGGATACCACTTTATTTAAACAATTCCTCGAAAATAAAAATTAAATTGAAAAGTAAAATTATTGACTATGTTAGTGTATTGACATGTTATTTTAGGCTAATATATACGTTTACATAATTTACCCACAGGAAATTGTTATTTAAAACGGTGAGTATTCAAAAATAGCAATCAGACCTGACATACTAATAACTCACTGACTGATTGATAGGGTATACAAATTCTAAGGTACTTCTAGAACTGCTAGAAACTTAAAATTTGGACTGTGAATAGATCTTGATAGTGTAATCACCAGAAAAATTCAAAGATTTTCAAATAAATAGGAGTTATTTTGGGGAGTAAAACTCGAAATTTTCCTATAAGAATAACATGGCTGTAAAGAACATGGTTCCGTTTAACGAATAAAACTAATTTTTATGTTCATACTTGGCATATCATTTTTCAGAGGAAAAAACTTAGATTTTAACAGTACCAATACATCCGAATAGTAAGAAATAATGTACACAAGCGTTTATATCAAAACTTCATTTTAATTCATCAAAAATCATGACATGAAATTTTTGAGAAGGGAGGAAATTTTTTATTTTTTGGTCAGGCAAGTTCTACCAGCGTAAAAAAGTGTTGTAATTAACCAAATTAATTAATGAATTAACTAGAAATCTTTTATGACAAGTAGTTGTTTTACAGTAGGGCTTAAAAGTCAAAACTATTTTTATGCTTTGAGTAGTGAAATTATTTTAAGTTTTAATTTTACACCCGGGACAAATTTTCATTATTAAGACATATTGTTTCAGAGCATAAAATTTTCTACAACTTTTACATTTAAAGTTATTCCTTATCTATTACAGTTTTGTTATAAAAGCTGTTTTACTGTATAAAATACAAGTAATTTTCGGGAGTCATTTAACTATTTTCTGTTTTTAAATTTTTAGACTAGCACAATTTTTTTTCTGAGGTAATAGCTATACTACCCATTGGATTCTCCACAGTTTTCAAGCTTAAAGTTGCTGACTATCTCTCATACAGTTTTAAGAAAGCGTGAACAATGCATATTCTCAAGCAGCTGACAGAAGGTGGATGGAGTCCGCGGAGTCCCTATACCAGCAATGCTACTGTCGTCATCGCACGGTTAGTGCTGAAAGCTGTATTTCCCATAAACACTGCATGTAGTGGATTAGGACTCTTTGGCCAGCGTCCGCGATTAATCCCTGGACTTAAATACTTATGTTTTCTGATTGTTTCATTGTTTTGATACTTGAAGCAACATTTTTAAAACTAATTTTATACAATTTGATTTTGTACAGGGAGAGCTGCGCTCGAATCCTTATGGACAAGCCGCCACTGCAAAGGTGAGTTAAAGAGCATTACGCCATTATAATGCAGGTGGTTCTTGAAATAGGAAGTTTTGTAAATGGGAATGTCAATGTTATTAGTGGTGCGAAGGTTGTAGTGATGAAATAACTGAAAATTCTTGTGAATAAAGAGAAGTGTGTAGAAAATGTAAGTAAATGGAAATGTTGGAAGGTTATTGTCTTTGAAAAGTGACTTACATGAGTAATGGTGAGGTTTTTTATGGACAACTCTAATATCTCTTTTTTGCATTTTAAATAACTGAATGGTTCAAACTCATGACCCCAAATTTGAACACCATTAGTAAGAAAATGATAAATGAGTCCATAATAAGCAGTTAATAGTACTTTTGAGTCGGAGAATGTTGACAAGGATCTTAATATAACAATTCCGGAAGAAATGTTTTTTATAATGGTGTCAATATGGAAATGGAATTTTAAATTATTGTAGATATTTTATCAGAAGTTATGTAAGTATAAAATGGATCTGATCACCTTGCAAGATATCAGATGGCCTCTCGCAAGCAAATTAAATACCTAAGGCTATGTGATTACAAAAATGGAAATGATGACAGAAAATATTGAAGAGGACTAGAATTCACTATGAGTAAAAGTATATGAAGTGCTGAAAAACTTTTTGAAGCCAAATAGGAAAGAGTTTGCTATATTATGATTAAGAGCAAGTTCAAGAATATAACTGTGATAAGTTTTCATGTACCAATAGAGATGCAGATGATTATGAGAAGGATAATTTTTTAGAAATGTTGGAAGAAGAATGGAGGCAGCTACCTACCAAGTCATGATACCGGTACTAAAATCATAATGGGTGATGCAAACAGAAAAATTGGATAGAATCCTAATATGTTTAGTCACAGCGGGGAAAGAATAGTCTGCATAAAGACAGCAATAATAATGGGGTAAGGCTATTAAGTTTTGCAGCTAGTGGTGACATAGATAGTCAGCACATCTTCCCAAGGAAAAACATCTACAAGGCAACATGGCTATCACGGAATGGTGGAACTAAAATCAAATAGACCATGTGCTGATTGACTAAAGACACCTTGAGTCACAAAATGAATATTCATAACACTAGGAGAGAGGAGAGTGTGGGTCTGATAACTTACTTAATACTAGTAAATGTGAAACAAGAATCTATAGTGAAAAAAGGAAATATCAATATAAATTATAAATCTGAAAGCATAAATACTGAAAAATTGAAAGTAGGAGACACAGTTAGTGAGTTAGGCTAAAACTGTCAAACAGATTTCAAGTCTTGGAGCAGGAAGAAGAGAATTGGAAGCTACATATGGAAAGAAGGTTGAAATTACTAAAAAGTAATGTCCAAAGACATACTTAGGAATTTTGTGGACAGAAGAAGCACAATGAATGAAAACGTTGGTTTGACAAATAGTGCAGGGTAGCAGTGAAAGAGAGGAAGGAAGCAGGGATGTACGCAGGGGGTTGCTCTGGGTATCCGGACACTCCCCAAAATTGTCAAGTATTCTGACCACATAATGGCATCTTCAACGTCCATGATGTAATTTTTTTCCTGGCCGAAGAATACAATTTTTTCACATCCTCACTTTTCCATGTTGTCAGTTTTACACAGGTCTTTTCTTATGGGGTTTATTGTATATTATAATAAAATTATTACTAAATTGTTGTATAGTTATGTCCGTCATGAAACACAAATTATAATAGTGCAAGTTTCAATACCATTTAATGCTTTAATTTAAAAGCAGAGACTTGTAAATGATCACGCAACATAAACAAATGGTTCTGTGGCCTGCCTGAGAACAGTAGATAAGGCCAGTGATGTCACAAGCGTGCCTCCGTCCCTTGTCTACAGCCAGGTGTTACAACGCAACTATAAAAAAAATGGTACATCCCTTGTTTTCTGTAGCCTTGAATCACTTGTCTCCCCCTGCTTACTACCCCTCCTCTGATCCCCCGATTGGACAACCCCAAAAATTAGTTTTGCGTAGGGAAGCCAAAGATAAATGGCTGAGAGATGGACAGAATATCCAAAGAGTGGCAGAAGCAAGTTCACGAAAAAGGGAGGTAAGCAAGAGTGTAATAACAACATGTACTTACAGTGAAATTGACCCACACGCCAACCCAAACACATACCTGCCACCCACCTATATATGTACATACCCGCCTTCTCATACAGTATAGTGGTAACATCTCTCTTAAATAATACGTATAAAGTTCTATCTAAATTAGTACAAAAGAGACTTAAAAGAATATGCAGACTCGTTTATAGGGAACCAACAGGCTGGATACACTGTACTGTAGATTACTTGTTCATACTAAAGGAGTGTCTGGTGAAATTATGAAATAAATGATTTATTTCCACAATTAAGTTACAAAAATATAAAAAATAAATTGTTTGGAAATATACTGGCCATTTAATCTAGTTGTGTGGCCAGGTAAAATAATCCATTAAAAATACATATATGAATAAATGCAGTCTAGCTCCACATAAAAAAACACTCCTGTGGCGGCTGTATTGCAAATAAAAAAATACTTCTACATATTTACGTACATATAATTCGCTATTTATTGCCTGTGCAATGTTCTTAATGAAATTCAGAAACAGTTGAATTTATATTTATACATCATATTTTATATTTTTATGTGTACAGTACCAACATTTAAGAAAACTTATACTTCCCAGATAACATCAGAATTATACATACACACATATATATATATATATATATATATATATATATATATATATATATATTGTTTTATAAAAAGCATAATATAAAAAATTTAAATATTGGGAGTATGGTAGGAAATGTCATGGTTTACTCATAGGTTTTAAGAATTCCCCAATATTTAATTCTCTGGAAGAGGCCTAGTAAATAGTGGGAAACTCACAAACTGGACTATATAGTTAGGGACAAAAGTAAATATATTGACATTTGGTGATGATGTAGTATTAATAGCAGGATTAATACTACATCATCTCCAACCTTACGAGGAAGGTTCATTCCCCCGATGAGTCATAGGGTCTAATACCAGAAACACTTGTTTTTACTGTCAGACATATCCAAAAATAACGTTCAGTGTTTTAAGCATAAACTAGGAAAGACGTTGGTCTAAATGCCTTAGCTTGGCTATAATTGATTTGCCTTGTTTACGGTTGTCTTATTGCCTTTTTATGTTTTGTTAAGGCTGAGTGATTACCCAATCTTGAGTTTATTTGGCAAGATTGAAGAAAGATAATATTTCTCCTCTGCAGATTTAGATCTCCGAGTCTAAAATGCAAAATTGGACTGAGCCTGATCTGTAGAGAACAGTTGTCAACTTCAGAACCAGTGATAGCATCATTCGAGACTTTGCTATTTGGTCTATGTCTTCCCAACTTCTCATTATTTTTGTCAGTGATTGCTGTGAGTTGTTCAAAATAAAGCACCCAATCAGTTTTGCTAGAATTTCTGTAATGCACCTGAGGTTGTTCAACACTCAGTGTGAACTATCAAACTATATGTATTTGTGGTCTGACAGTGATGCTTCATTGGAGACTTTCCAGCCTTTGAAGAAAGCTACTATATTATATGTAAAGAAAGTGATATCAATAATCTCGCTACGCATCCAATTTACAAAGGCTGATTTGTCACTGACGTTAATTATCTGTAAGTTATTAGCTAATATGAATTTAAGGAATGACTCACTTCTACAGTTGGTGTCAGAGCTTCCCAAGCAAAGTTTGTGATGTGCATTAGTGTCACACCCCACAAGGAGGTGTTATATGTGTGTTTTTCCACCAGTAGTCTCAGCTCTGGCTTTTGGGGTGGACCAGTTAAGTCATAGGAGAGGTAGACTGAACTCAATGTTAGGTTTTGCCCACCTTTTCCCAGCTCAGCTGTATGGTGGTTATGTCACCAGAACAAAGTTAAGAGACTATAGTGAACTGCATCCCTTGCGTAATTAGAATACTAGTTCTCATAATGTTGGAAATACACAAAATTAGCTTATTTTAGTTTCCAAGTACAGTGATGCAACCTCGATGGATCCAGGGCTCCTGAAACAGGGCACTAGAGTTGTAGTGATGTTTCATTTAGTCGCACAGACTTGCATTGGATTTCATATTGAAACAACCATATTAATATGATACAATTGGTCATAGAATGTAAATCTATTTAGGCTCAAACTGTCAGTAAAATTGAAATTTCGGTGACTTTTTAGTTCTAGGGCAATTTTCAAGGCAAAAAGTGGTTTTTGATCTGCCTGTGGAACTTCAAAAATAAACTACCACAGCACTCAGCAATAAAAAATTTCAAATGTTTAATATTGTCTTACTACACCTAACTAAGTGTAACTTTAGTTGTAGTGATTGTCCTTGTGAAGCCGCACAAACCATTAGGATTTGTAAAAGACAAACTTTGTAAGTTAATATAAAAACTAATTAAAATTGATTTAGCTACCTCATGCAGAGAATCAAATTAAATCGACTTTGATTTTGAATCAGAATATTCACCACTATACCGAAAACTAAAATAGCCAACAAATGAGTAAAAAACACTTAATGTACCAAAGGATTTTTAGTTTGATTGTCAAATTAAAGTGGGAATAGGTTAGTTCATATGTAATGTGAATATTGATTAACACATTCCCTGCACATCTGCACCTCACCCCACATGCTAAAAGGTCTGCCGCAAATAGAGACGCCTGCTTCCCACTGCATGCCAGAATTGATAGTAATGGCACCAGGTGGTGAAAGACAAATATCTCTATACGCTGACAAATAACAAAGTTGCTGCACAGGAAACTAACCACACATAAGCATCGTGAGCAAACATCGGCCAAGTGGAAAGCCGGTGTCCCATGCGCAGCGTAAATATGTTAACAAAATTAAACTTAACCTTTAGAATGCATCTATCTTGATATATGCTAATGCACTTTTGGAATTAAATTGAATTCCTTATAGGCTCTTATAATAGATAAATGTATTTCCTAGTCTTGCAGAAATTTAAATACAAATAGGTTTCCACTTTGAGAGTAATCATTTAGTAATACATACAAACTACCCTCCTTTTCTGATATTAACTAAAAAGTTGTGAAATAGGAGCTATTATGCAAATGTTTTGATCCTACTTCCACCTGATCTTCATACCATCTAGTTCGAAGCAATATGACTAGTTGGAACTCACAAATTAAAGACTAATATCCCTGTTTCAACATTTTAAAAGTAACTGAGAAGGTAACCCTTCTAAGATTACAATAATAACTTGGAGCTCATCTAGACAGCTAGAGTTTATCGGACTACTAACAACAACAGCATTTCTTGACCTGGTAAAACTCATAGATCTCCTGGAGGTGAATGACTAGTTTGTCACTTAATTACAGCATAGCCTGTTAGTTAAAAACAAATAATGCTACATTACATGTGTCCTATCTCTTTGTTCAGTTTTCCCTATTTAATTAATTTTATTATTAAAAAATTAGTTCACTAATAATGATTTGAAATTACTTCTTTAAAATTCAATTTTCTTGAATTGTAGGCCTTGACTTTGAATTATTTTTTCATTCCAACAAATGCTTTGATAGTATAGAGCTTTGTCAATATCTGAAGTTCAAATATTAAGGATTTTGTGATTTATTTGGATAGTGAAGTTAACTTCAAACTTGAATAATTTTTCAGCGTTGAATTGTTATTAAGATTGCTATTAGGTACACTATATATTAAGATAAATGTTATATAGTTCTGAAAGAATGTGAGTCATTGACGCCCAGTAAGTGTGAAAAGTGTTTTATTTTTCTTAAGTTCAAAGCTATTTTTACTATGTAATAAAGGTTTATGTTTATGTATAACAACGCTCAAATAATGCCACTAAAAACATTATTTAATAATGTGCCTATAATGTTACCACTTGATAGGTGGTAGGCCTATATATATATATATATATGAATGATCAATTCTTCTTAAGTTTAAATTTATCAAGGCATTATTTTATACATATATTGTATGGCTTTCATGGCGAGCCACCAAACTAATAAAAGATTTTTTTAAATTACACAGATAGATAATATTAAAATAAAATAAAATCTACAGTGAAAAGTACTTGTATCTTAATGTTTAAATATTTATCTCCCGTTACAAAGCCATATCCAGGATTCTTAACCATTCAACACCAGCTAATTCCCCTTGAGAAGAACGCAATGGGCACTCTTTGATCCATAGTTTGAAATTCATCTCTGCAATCACATGACTGATCATTTGCCATTTCCCACTTAAATTTCCAGTAGTTACATCTTCCTACTCCATTGCGAAAGCAACTCAACATAATCCATTCCTTACGAGGAAGGTTCATTCCACCGATGAGGGACATAGGGTCTGATACCAGAAATTTGTTTTGACCATGAAATATATCCCACGTTAACGCCCAGTTGGTTTTTGGCAAAAACTCCTTTGAGAATAACTGAGAAGCTAGGCGAAGAGGTGGTTTTTTAGATTTAAGTTGCCCTGCACGTTGTGGGATATTTTGCATAATCGGGAGATTCGGAGTAGATAGGATATTTCTCTTCCGTAAAGGTTGATAATTTTCCTGAAGAAGCTTCCACGGTCCTTTAAATCACTAAAACTATTGTGGTCTTCAGAAATTGACAGTGTCAAATTCTGTACGCTATGTATAACGGCTGGTGCCGATGTTTTGGTCTCGTAGTAGAGTGCCATCATTAGGGCGAGTGACATGCACTAGTGGTAGCTGAACTGAGAGTGTGACTTTGTAACACGGTCAAGTCTTGAAGACTACGATAGATTTAGATAGGATATTTTTAAACACTATAAGAAGTGCCTCTTTGCGTCTTACATCTGAAGGAGCTATGTTGCACAGCACTGGAAGCCATGATAGAGGAGTTGCAATGAGGGAGCTGCTGATAGCCCTTATCGCCCTATTTAGATACTGATTATTTTGAAAATTAATTTAGAACTTAGGAAAATATAATTTAGAGACATAAAAAAAAAAAAAAAATTAAAAGACATGTTAGCTATTTAGTAAATAGACATTCAAATGATTATGGTAGGCTACTCATAACATAAAATACCAAGACTGCTGATTTCTTTACCATCGAATTTCATAAATCTCCAAATTAATGATCAAATATCAATACTGTTAAAAATACGCTTTATTAATAATTAGGCTACAATTTACAAGCTAATAGGCTGAAATAGTGATAGAGCGTAATATAACTTGCCTTAATCTGCGTGTAAATAGAGAAAAAAATCAATTGATATGTTTACTTTAATACTGTATATAGGCCTACTTCACAAGAAAATAAACATTTGCCTTGGATGAAGAAACGAGTAGCCTAAATAAATAAAGCTTTACATATATAGGCCTAACTTTTCAGGAAAGGAAAAATCAGTTGATAAGTGCGTTTATTTAATTGCTTGTATATTGTATTTTTATCTTTTTAATTTTAATTAGGACCCAATAATAAAGCATAGAATTGTTTGATTCATAGAACATTTGACAAGATCAAGATGTTGAAAGATACAAATCATGAAGACAGAGATTCTTCATGATTTGGTTTTCAAGCGCGTACACGTTTTGTTTAGATAAACAGATAAGTGTATCAGTTCAGAGCTAGACAAAACTAGACAGGCCTCAACCGAACCCGACAAGAGCGATCCCGATTCCCGCCCCGAAAACTGATTCTGGTTGGATACTCGTATTACTGATTCGAGAGGTTCGATTAGAAAATTCGAATACTGTTGTTTTCTCTTTCCTACATTGAATATATATATATATATATATACATGTTATAATAAAAAATAATAACTGAGCACCCTTAAATAGTTTTTTATTAAAGGTGCTCAGTTATTATTTTTTATTATAACATTATTATAAATAGCAGCTCTAGGAATTACAACTTTTCTATATATATATATTTCTGTAATAATATGTATATGCAAATACATTATTATATAATTGTATTGCAATTTAACATTATAGTATCTTGTTATGTTCTTGTTGAGTTTGTTCAGTTTTATCTGTCATAGTTTGTATTTGTTCAAAATAAAAAATATTTCCAAACGATGCTACCAAATCCCCCTCTAATTTTTTATCCACATCCATGCATATTTTTATTTATGATGAAATCATTCATAGTTTAGATTGTGTGCCGTTTGTGTTTTATTGTTTTTAAAAGATATTTTAAACATACAAGATATCTTTTTATAAGATATCTTGTAAGTTTAATATAAATATAAATAAAATATAAAGATAAAAGACGTTATCTTGCGATAACGTCGGAAGCCTCGTAATTATACAAGAAATGCAATAATTAGTAATTCAGCAATAATTATTGCGTTGAATTAATATAAATTATTTATATTTAATAGTTATAGTACATTGTTTAAAAAACACACATTCATATACATGTTTCGATTAGTATTTAAAGAGATTACTGATAGGCTGTGTTTTTTCCTGAACGCGATGGTTTGATGGTGCTTATACGATAACTCTTATTTGATTGGTTGGCGATATTGGCTCAACATTATCCCGCCAATTGCTAAATACTTCCTATGTAGTTGCGATTTTAATCCACTTTTTGGCGTCTCAAGTTCTTTCTATTTGCTTCAAATTGGTTTTGCTTAAGTAAGTAGACAATTTATATTATTTATTGTTAGTCATTTTTTGATTTAACGTCTTTTGTTATTATTTATTATCTCATTTTTAGTCTTATCTTTCATGTCGAGTATTCTTAGATTTATTATTATCGTTATTAGGTTGTAAGTATACCTGATCTATGTAGCCATTACGATTTTGATCTACTTTTGGCGTCTAAGGCACTGTCTACCTGCTTCAAATTGATTTTGCTCAAGTAACTAGACAATTCGTATTATTTATTGTTAGTTATTTTTAGATTTAACGCCTGTTGTTACTATTTATTATCTCATTGTTAGTCTTATCTCTCATTTTCATTATTATTAGATTCATTATTATCGTTGTTAGGCTGTATGTTCCGGTATAGGCCTAACTGATCTCGTTGGCCATTTTTAACTCAGCTATCACAATGATTATGTTTCTTATTTATTAATTCCACTTACAGTACACATAGATTATATGATGACTTGCAAGTGACTAAATGTGGTATTGACAATAAATAATTAACATCCAATAAACCAGTAGCCTAATACTAGTATTAATATGATCAGTGTTTAATATAATGTTTAACCTTATATTATTGTAACTGACTTTTGTTTTTTTTACCAATTGTTGTATCTTGTTTTCTATTTATTATTTTATTGTTAATCTCATCTTTCAATTGAGTATTTATATAAATTTATTATTGCAGTTGTTAGAGTGTAAGCATAACCGATCTCTTAAGCCATTCATCTTGCTCACTCCTATCACGTTTCACGTTTATTAGTAATTGTCGAAGTGTATTATTGTCAGCTGAAATACTTTTTGAAACAAAACACAGTCATGCTATCAAGATAAGTGAAGGGAGGCTTTCCTTAAGAATCTGCAGACCCTGTCGGCCATGTTGGTTTTAATCCCATAAGAACAATGTTATTTGTGAATCCATATTTGTTGTTATTTATTAACCAAAAGTTGTGTATGAGCTGTCATTTTAAACCTTATCATATTGCGCATTGGGTTTGCTTTTGATATATTGAATACATACGCCTAGTTTAAAAAAATAGCTGAAAATAAAAACTTCAATCGAAATATTTTTTGTATAAAACTAATTAGAAATTCTCAAAGCAATTCCAACGCACAATTTCATTCTTGATAAAATGCAATTTGTTTGGAAAAAGTCCATTTACAAATAACTGTTTGGTTTGGATATGCGTGATCGAATGTCTGGTTTGAAAATGACATTGTTCTTATGGGATTAAAACCAACATGGCTGACAGCCTCGGCAGACTCTTTAACCGCGTTTACACCAAATGTTGACAACAAATCAGCTCTTTTTTTCACTATTTGTAGCAGCCGATACATAGTACTGAAGCCACGTCGGCCAATCACGTGCACTGGACAGTGGAAGGGGAAGTGTTGCCAACATTGTTGCAGGTCACTTAAGCCAATGCGGGCACTTTGATCTTTACCAACTACTAGTGGGTAATGTTGCTAACACTTATTCGGTGTTGACAACAATGTTTGCAACAAATATTGAGGAAGATTTTAATAGGATTTTTGCAAATGTTGTCAACTGGTTTGTAGTTCCGTGTGCGACCTTCTTTGTGTAATAAATTCTAGTATTGAACTACGTTTTCTGCAGACGATTACTTCATCCTTTGCCATTTGTTAACTAAAGTAAGATATGGTACTGCATTGTATACAATCAGATTTTCTTACTATTGTTTGGATTAAACTTTTTAACGTGGTATAAGATATCCGGTATCAGATTCTTAACACAAGCAACAATATTATAGACTGGATGCCGGTAATGCAGGATTAAAGAATGCAATGAACTTGATAGAAAAGACCAAAAATGGTGGCAACGCATTTTATTTGTTGATTTGGCCATTGTGAATTATTTTATTTTATACTTCACAACTAGTTTATCAATGGCTAGGCTTGGTCTGACGATATTCCTTTGATACATCCTCTTTGGATTTGTTGGCAGGGATGTACGCAGGTCCGATTTCACATAACATTCAAATCATTATTTATTTGCCCATACAATAGTGCAACTTCTCTTTGAAAATAAAAAAAAGCTACTTTGTCCAAAAATTTACTTATTTTACTGTAAAATTTGTACTTTAGTAAATCGTTTATGAAAAAAAATCCTTGAAAAACAGTCCAAGGAGGGCTTATATACAATTTTTAATGTGCACTTTATAAAGCCTGTTGACTCAAAACAATTAAACCTGCTTAAATACAACTCTTTCTTCTATTTTTCTAATTATAAGAACATAGAATAATGTTTAGTAAGGCTAAATCTTTTCTTAAGTAAATAAATGAATATATAATTTTCTGTTTTCATTTGCATTATTGTACATTCAGATTGTCATATTTGTTCAGTTACACTCAGATTGTTTTATTTTACCAGGCGAAGTTTGGACTAAGAAGCCCTCTCTAACACTTAATCTGGAGACCAACGGCTTCACGTAACTTATGAACCAGTTGGCAGGGCAAAAACTGTTAATGGTCATATCAGAGATCGAACCCGGATTGATTGAGTGGCAAGCCAATGCTACGGCCGCTCCAAATAGCTTTCACTGATGATTTATACTTCCTATAGCTAAACTGATGGTCATTGACAAAGCTGGGGTTTCACAGAAATCAACAAGCCTTTTTTAAATTAATTTCTCAAGTATTAAAAAAATAATAATACACTGTTGGATCTTATATTATATAGCTTTATTGAGTCTTTATATGTGTCAGTGTGACAGTACTTAAGACATTTCTTGGAAAATGTCAGCTTTAGTAGCCTACTTAATTATACATATACAGAGCTATATCTAAAGAAATATCTATTACCCATTAACATCAAACAAGGTATATTCAGATGATAGTTTTATTTTCATAGTACAGTTATTTTACTTTTTGTATCAAGACGTATGTTGGGTGATTTGGAGGGACTATCAGGTTATGTTTGGGATGAGTGGGAAGATCTGTTGAGACATTCGTTAGGTGAGTTATGATGTACGTTGGGTGAGTTGGATGGCCAGTAAAGACGTACAGGGGTAATGGTCGCTAGAGGAATGATATGGGCCAGTTAAAAACGCATATTGGCAGTGGCATCATTACTGTTTATTTAAAAAACACGGTTTTTAAATAAACCGTGTTGTATGGTTTATTTAAAAAATCTTTATCTTGTTGAACATATAGATTTTGACTAAATAATTTTTTTAAATCATCTACTCTTATTCAAGTTTTACATTAGTGTCTCTAAGGTACGATTTATTTAAGAGTTTATTTTTCACAAGATAATTGATAGTACAGTAAACCCTTGATTTGACGGACTAAATGGGGCAGATTCTAGTCCGTTAAATCAGGGTGAACTCACCTCAAACTGTTATGAGATGCTACACCTTAATCAAATCTAATATGTTGCTGCTAGCTCATTGTTAACTCGACAATTAGTAAAATTATACAAATACATATTGTATAAAAGGTATTAGTCTATACGTTTTATAAATACAATTTTTCAGTAAAAAAACCTTTCAGTGCACATTATATTGCAATTTAGATACTGTAATACAATTGTGAACTGTCCATTAATACGATGATGAGTGGAATCCGTTAAATCGAGGGTTTACTGTAAATAAATAGTCTCAAATTTTACTCATACTTGTTGACTCTATTTATTTTGAATATTCAATTCAATTCAAAAATTGCTTTATTCATTATAAATGTACACTTTGTACAAATAATGGTATCAAAATTAATCTATATTGTTATTGTTATAAATATTTTTAACATTCACTATGATGAAAATTTCTATCATAAATTCTCACTATCGTATTTCATAATGAACAAAACAATTTGTACATAACAACAACAACAAACATAACAAAACAATTGTACCTTATTACGTACAATTTGATTGATATATTGTAAACAAAAATTATCTGAAACAAAATGATACAGACATAATTTTCTAGATCTTATAAGTTTGCATGGAAAAGTTATTGAGTCAAAGTAGCATTCTACATATATAATCCAGAAGAGGATGCAAGTAAGAACCAAAGAATTACCATTTACACCATAATATCTGAATTAATTGACTTACGATTATGGTTTGTGTTAATTTCAAATAATTGTGATAATTTCCATTTACTGAACATAAAATACTTATGTGAAATTCAATTAATTTTCAAAATTTTACTACGAAAGAAAGGTTTTAATTACGTGTCACACTAAGATCAGTAAGAGAAAGTCATGTGTACATGACAAGATTGAGTGGATCTTGCCCCACACATTGACGTAACTCCAACGTGATTAATTTACCACTGCCAGACAATGATATAAATTTCAATTTATTTATTTGGCTTAAATCAGTATAAACAACAAACTATACTATACGGGGGGTGACCCCCCCCCACTCATACACGCACTGTGGTATTGATCCATCCACCCAATTATACACGCACAGTGGTTTGACTCACCCGCCTACCCATATATGCAGTGGTTTGACTCACCCGCCCACTCATACATGCACAGTGGTTTGACTCACCCACCCACACACGCAGTGGTTTGACCCACCCGCCCACTCATACACGTACTGTGGTATTGACCCACCCGCCCACCCATACACGCACAGTAAAAATAAATAAACAACATTAAAAAAGCTGAATGTTGTTTATTTATTTTTAAAATATACACTGATTTATTTACTGTTTACTATTAGTCAATGTACTGGTGTTATTTAAAACCAATTCAATCTAATTTTTTTTTCCAGAAATGGAGATTAAGTCTCAGCCTGAGCTAAAATTACTGAGTAGTGCAAAGAATCATGAGTACCATAGAATGGTGAATGCAATTAAAAGGTATCAAAGATATCCACCTGATGCTAGAATTGTTGGTCCATATGATATTGACCCAGAATATAGACTTATTATCCAAGCTATCAATGCTTGTGTTGATATGGATTCTACATTAGGTAAGTTTTGTCTCTATAATTATTTATTAGCTAAAAACATTTACTATTCCTCTTAACGACAACATTTTTTCAATATTAGTATTTTCATAGTTTATGATGTCATTTAAAACTGTTTAAAAATCCATTATGTTAGCTAACTATATATATTTCTTTTTTTTAATTTTAATACTTTACATTTTTCACTTTTTACATTTTCCATTGTTAGTGTTACTATTTAAAACTTATTAATTATGGAAAGTTTTAGTTCATTTTACATACATTTAATGTTTTTCATTATTTATAATGTAAATTTACAACTTTCTAAAAATGGGCAATTTTAGTCAACTTAACAAACTTCTTAAATGTTTCATTGTTTATAATGTCTTTACAGCTGTCTAAAAATCAATTATTTTAGTTAATTATACTGCATTTTACATTTTCTCACTTTTTTTCATTGTTTGTGTTGCTATTTAAAACTTATTAATAATGTACAATTTTATTTCATTTTACATACATATGTCATTATTTGTTGTAAATTTACAACTTTCTAAAAATGGACAGTTTTAGTCAGTTTTACAAACTTAAATATTTTTGTTCTTCATGATGTAATTTTAAACTGGTTAGAAATCTATTATTTTAGTATTTTATAGTTTTAATTTGTTAATTTTTTCATTGCTTGTGCTACTATTTTTTATTGTTTATGATGTAATATAAATCTGTCTAAAATTGTATTATTTTACTTAATTATTCTATTTTTAAATATTTTACATTGTTTTTCATATCCCATTATTTATAAAACGTTTCTTACTTAATTAATTTAGTAAAAATGTTTTCTATTATGCCTATATGTTCTCCCAGTTACATGTTTTTATTTGTGAGTTTGGTTACTTATAAAAACCTTACTTCACGATCATTGCTTCAGGTAAATTTGAAAGGGAAACCCTAGATAATAATAAAACATCAGTTAACTAAATTTGCAAACAGAAATAGACCCCCTAATTAAGACTAAATTATTTTCATAATGTATTGCTTCCGGACCTCTGTCTAATTATATTAGAGGTTTGTATTACCTTATATTCAGTCAAGTGGATATAAGGTGACATTATTGATAAACTTAACCTGAAACATAAAAATAAAACCACCTCTTTGGATAGAAACAAAAACACAACATATATATCCACAGATTTTGGAAATAATCTAAGTAGCACATTAAGGAGTCAACTGGCCAAAAATGAAGTGAAACTTTCATTTAGAACAAAAAATAAACTTTCTTCTTTTTTAAAAGCACGGAAACCCCCCTCTTCAGATAAAACTATAGCAACAGGAATATATAAACTTAATTGTGACAGCTGCCCGAGTTTTTATATAGGTTCATTCAAAGCTTGTTTCAAAGAACATCTGCCTAAAAAAACCACACAGAAACAAACCTCTTCCTATGCTGAGCACCTAATCAACGCAAATAATAATTATTATAGTATTGACAAAAATGTAGAAATATTACAGATACATAGAGATAGAGGTAGATATTTGGACACGATCGAAGAATACCACATTTACAAAGCCGGAAAACAACAACCCCAGTTTATTCTAAATGAAAAATCCTCCTTTGAATCGAACCTTCTCTATGAAACAGCCTCAAACATCTAGGGAATTATAGCAAAACGTAAGGAACCTGATAAGAACTTTGAGAGGGGGAGAGGGAGCAAGATTGTGCAAGGTCACGGCGTCAGTCTAGGCTCGCTACCTGCATCACCTGCGCCGTATACCGACCGTGCACCTGTCATATTTTAGTGGTAATAAATGTCCGCTTTGTGTTTTTTTGTGTGTCGTGGGTTCGTGTGTGTCAGTGTTTTACAAGACTTATGACGATCTCACATTAGTGAAGATTTGATGTATTTTCGGCTTGAAAATGACTTCATGAGGTAGTTGAAACCGGTCGCCATCTGACGATGTGTTGGGCCACTTGACTGAATATAAGGTAATATAAACCTCTAATAGACTAAATTATGTCAATAGATGTAGCCGTCCAGTGGTTTGAAAAAAGAAATAAGTGACTTGCATATGACATGACACAACATGACAGGCAGCACAACAGAGATCGTAGGGCCCGGGTTTGTTGGAACTTGGGTGGCTAGCCTAGATGATCATACAGGAAGTAGCCACCCGTGATCAAGTTGGGTAGCGCCTATTGGTGCTACCTAAAATTTCATTAGGTGTATAATTTAATTTTTTTAAATAATTATTGTTTAAACCAAAGGTATCTGGTGAAATAAAATGATATTATGAGTAAACAAAACTAATTTATATAGGCCTATCCTAACTAATTACAAGGAAACACTTTTTTGTTAAATATTTACCTTTATAGTCTTTTTAGGTGACCAAATTAATTGACAAGTGATTAGAATAGTGGTTCTCAGTTGCTACCAAGTAAACAAGAAAATAACACACAGTTATTTTATATATTAACATTATGTGCACGTTAGCAAAAATGCTCATACAAGGTGACACACTAAACAAATGTAACTCATTGGGCAGGTCATTAGACCCTCGGCTGCCTCTTCTTAGGTTGACAAGCCCTATAGCAACCCCCTTATCACTACCCTCGCCAAATGGAGAGTACTACCCAAACCATTACCAAATAAAGACCGAGAAACAAACTTGGCATGATTCTGTAGGATGTGGACTCTACTTGGAGCAAGCCACAATGACTGGCTTTCCTCATTCAAACACAGATATTACAGAATACACCTCTGACAGGCTGATCTAGTTCTCATCACTTACATCTCTTAGTCGTGCTAAATATTAATTATTTTAAAACAAATTTTACTCATACAAAAATCTATTCTTGATTTTTAAATAACAATACTTTTTTTTAATGAAACACAAAATCAACTACAATAAGATGAAACAATGTTTAACTAATAAAGATAACTAAAATAAAGTCATCAATATATTTACCAAAGAAGACGAATCCTTTAACTCTGAACACAGATAAAACGTAAAAAGACAATACATTAAATAAATATACAGCACCATTGGTACTTTCATCATGTGAAAAGAGACTGATTCAGTTCTAACTGTACAGACCTCGCGGTGAAGGTCCGGCCTCGAGCCCACTAAGCGGTGATAGACAGGGAACAAGTGGATGGCCCGATATGCCTGCAGTCCTGGAAACATTTGCTACTGCCAGACTTTCCCACGCAACAAGTCTTTCCCATTCTTGCTTATAAAATAAGATGAGTTAATTTTTACCGACGGATGTACCTTCAGTACGTTTCCAGACTGTGTACGATAAGTTTGCTTGTGGTTTAGGAGTGTTTAGAATTTTGACTAGTGCGGAAAATAATTATTTAGTGCTTTATATGGTGTTTTTATTTGACTACTCAAGTGTAATAATTATATGGAACCCATTTAATCAGCCTGTGTCCGTTAAATCATTATTAGAAAATACATCAAAAACATATTTTGATGTTATTGATTTATTAATTTGAAGTTATTACAGTTGAAGTAATTAATTTATAAGCATTACCTAATAATTCAGTAAATAATTGTCTCTTTCATTTCTCTATAAAAATGTTCTTTAAATAAAAATGTCAAACAGAAAAGATTTCTTTTAAACCAATCTAAACGAGAATTTAAGAGTTTGCAGAGGCTGTCGGCTATGTTGGTTTTAATTCCATAAGAGAAATGTTATTTGTGAATCCATATTTCTTCGTTATTTATTGACAAAAAGTTGTGTATGAGGTGTCATTTTAAATGTTATGGTATTGCGCGTTGGGTTTGCTTTCCATTTTTTGAATACACACGCCTAGTTTTGAAAAATGGGTGAAAATAAAAGCTTAAAACTAAATATTTGTTGTATAAACATAATTAAGAATTCGCAAGGCAATTCCAATGTGCAATTTCATTCTTGATCAAATGCAATTTGTTTGGAAAATATCCGTTCAGAAATAACTGTTTGATTTGGATACGCTTGATCGTATGTCAGGCTCGAAAATAACATTGTTCTTATGGTATTAAAACTAACATGGCCGATAACTTTCGACAGCCTCTGCAGACTCTTAAATAGAAGTGATAAGTATTTTAACGGAAGTGGAGATCACAGAAATATTTTTCTAAGTCACAATAGGAAGTGCGGTATCGTGATAAGAAGTATATAGTTCATAGTTACTTTATTTTATTTAAAACAGATTTATAATTTTTTACAACATATATTATTGTTGTTATTGAAATACGTTTCAAATTTTAACTTTCAAACGCTTAGCAAATTAGACATATTATCTTAAATACTGATCTAATTACAAGAAACATCAAAATACAAATACTCCGTAAACACAAAAAGAATCACCCTTTACGATCTGTCAGTAAACGCCTCTCTCAGAGTCGATGTTTTATATGACTAGTAGGCCAGCCAGGAAGCCGGACCTTCAGTGTGCGTACTGTACATGGATAGAGTCCTAGGGAAAGTTAGAATAAAATTACAGAAAATGTACTGTACAGAGGTACACTTAGTACTGAGTACAGAGGTGTTGCTAGGGAGAGTTGAAACTGAGTCAGTCTCTCTTTTGGTGTGATGAAACTACCAGTGGCACTGAACATTTGCGTATAGTAATGAGTCATGTTCTGGTTTTCCTGTCTTTTGTGTTAGTGGAGTTGTCCTCTTAAGTACAGTAGAACTCCAATTATTCGTATCAATTGGAACCAGATTCTATTCGGATAGTCAGATTTTGTCTAAAATGGTCTATTTTATTTAATTACTGTACATAATTAAATGCTTGTAGGTTGAAATGGAATGAAGAACAATATTTTAAATGAGAAAAGGAATTTATTATATAATTAATTACAGTTTAAAGACATACTATAGTGTATTATAGTACTTATTTACGTACCATCCTGTAAACGAATATTATTTTTTGGCAATCACCTTAGTTAAAATGTGCTTTGTAGTATGTTTGACTGTATTCATCCGTTTTTGGCCAGCCAGATTGCGCATTCCCTTGACAATAGACAACAGACAAACTTCTTTATTGACATATTCAAAAAGAACAGCAATAGTGTCACAAATGTTGCAGTGTAAAATAAATTAAATATTGTTAAGAAATACAATTTTAACAGAAAAGAAAAACAAGTCAGTTATAAAGTTGATGTAAGGAAAAGTCAGTATCTTGTATTCAGTCTCTGGAACGCGTCTCGAACTCTTCCAGAGAATAAATAGGGTCAGCAAGTAACCACTCTTGTAGTCGTTTCTTCAGTAACATTGGATCTTTTGTCTTCAATCCAGGCGGGAGAAGGTTGAACAGTTTGGCACCAGCGTATGAAGGTTTTTTTGCAAATAGTTCAATCCTGTGCACCAGTAGTGTAAAGTACATTCAATTTCTTGTATGGTAGCGGTGAAATTCGTTAGCTCTATTTAAATTTTGCCTTGAACTATGAAGGATAATTTCAAGGATGTAGATTGAGGGGATTGTTAGAATTTTGAGGGTTTTGTAAGCTTGTCTACAGCTGTCCAGTGGTTTCAGACCTTCCATTGTTCTTAAATCCTGCTTTTGTAAGATAAGGACTTTATGGAGTTTGCCTCTTGATGAGCCGCCCCAAAGCACTATACCATAGCGCACGTGGCTTTCAAAAAGTGCATAGTAGGCTGTTAAAGTAGCTGCGGGAGTGCTGGTGGCCTTTATACGTCTCAGAACAAAAATTGCAGTTCTCAATCTCTTGCAAAGAAATTCAAGATGCTCATTCCATGATAGGCAATCATCAATTATCATACCAAGGTGCCTTGCAGAAGCAGTTAGTGTTAGACCAGGGAGTCCTGAAACACCATTCTTGTGTCTACCTAGAATAATTTGTTTAGTTTTGCGTTCGTTAAGAACAAGGTCATTATGTCACAGTATTCCTTGCCATGGGCGGAGTTAGACCTTGTATGTTGGGGGGGCACAAGTAACAAGTTTACCATGCATTAAATTTCCTGTATCCTACTTTTCCGGGGGGTCTGGGGGACATTTTTAAAAATTGCAACTTAAAAACATGACATTTAGGTACCTTTTTTGAATGAAAAATACTTAAACTCAGAACATAAAATTGATGTTTATTTTTATCAATCATAAACATAATATTGGTTTTTATAGCAATATAAACCAGGTATATACATATTTACTTACTACAATAGAACGGTCTCATATTGTCAAGCAATGTAACCCTTATATTAACACATTAGCACTACAATATTAGCCCTCCTTTATTAATAATTAAATAAGAGGAAATTTTCTATTGCATACTTATCCGTTAGTTTATCCAAGTTGAGGCTTTTTACTAAATCAGATTCTGAATAAATGACAGCCAAATTGGAGAAACGTTCTTGGCCCATGGATGACCTAAGCCATTGATTAATTCTTCTCATTGTCGAGAACGATCGTTCACAAGTAGCACTATTAGATGGAAGGGTAAGACAAATCTTAAAAAGCAGTTTGAAATTGGGATAAATATCATCTTGAATTAAAACCAGTTCTTTTATATTTTAACCAACTCTTTAAGCGATATTTCTTTGGGGTTGATACCATCTGACTCGAGAACGCACCTGACTCGTAGTATGCTCATTTCTGATATGAGCATAGTTTGGTTCAATCCGGGCACTGGATATTTCTGTATAAACAATTCAGATTTCTCTACATTGAGGCAAAGGAACTCTTCACTCGCATTTGCTACTTCCATTGCTTCACTGGCAAACCTTCTTTTGAGTTCACTGATCAAAATATCAAGTATTGGGTAATAAAGGTCACAACGGTACTGTACCTTGCTGTTCACTTCACTGTTATCACCCGAACTCTCTGTATCGACTCCTCTTGACTGTCCAACAGTAGACATGACAAAATATTCATTAATAGTTTTTGAAATAACTCGTCGACGTTTGGGCGCAATATGTGAACTTGAAGTCGAATGACTTTCTTTTTCCAAGGAACAAGATATTGTGGTAGTCTCATTGGATTGTGTTGCGATGCAAATATTGTCAGGGAATAAATGTAGTTTGTGAATCCTTGAAAACTCCCATTACTTCATTCCACTTTTTCTCCCAGGCGTTTTCACTTCTTTTTGACTCGAGCTTCATAATAATTGCTCCAGCTGCTTTCGCACATCTTGCTATGCCAGAGTCCTCCTCCTGAAGCGCTTTGCTGAGGATATTTATATCAGTTTAACACTTCAATAAAAATATTAAACATACTACAAAGTCCATGGATGTAATTGAAGCCAGTAATCATTTGGCCTGAGGAGACTTCGAATTCCTTAGATCATTAGCAATCTTTTTGAGGACGGCACAAATTGCATCAAAATTTCTGTTAACAGATTGGACAGCAGTAGCCCTACACAACCACCTAGTTTCACTTAATTTGTGGATCTCATGTGGGCCTGGGACTTTGATCTATAGCTCCTCTTGCAGTATTTTGTATTCTGCATACATATCAGGGTTAGAAAAAACTCATATAGTGACTGCATCACATTTATGAGAGTTTACAAGAACCAAATTAACCTTATGTGCTAAACAGTGCACATACATGGCGAGAGAATGGGTATCCCTGATGATTCTCTGTAGCCCATTCTTTACTCCGGACATTACACTCGCTCTATTATGTGATTGACCTATTAAAGTAGCAGTTATACCTACTTCCTTAAGGTAGTTCAAAATAATGTTTGGTAAAGACTCAGCACTACGATCTAGAGAAACATCCTTCATTGTTAGCAATCTTTCTTTAATTTCTGATTCAAACAAATATCTTATACAAGTACAAAATTGTTGAACTCTGTGTGACTGCTTCATCGACCATTAAGGCATAAAATCCAGATTCGTTTACCTCATTCACTATTGTACTTAAAACCTCTTCAGTAACAATTTCGAAAATTTCGTTTTGAAAGTCATGAAATTTTCAAATTATTAAATTGAAATATCGTTCATATTTTCCTTTGAATTTAGCATCATATTTTGAGTATAGTTCACATAACTCTAAAAAATTACCCTTGTTGCCTGACGTTTCTTTTTCATCGTGTCCACGAATGACATAAAAGGCATGCCTTGTTTGGCCAAAAATAACAAAAGGTCCAAAATTTGTTTAAAATATTCACGATTTTCAGAAATAAGCTCTTTATGAGATGATGATATTTCTGAAGCAATTGTATCCTTTGGCTTTCTATAGTTATGCCACTTTGCCATGGAAAATAAGTGACTTTCACTGGACGAATACTTTTCTAATTTTTCCCTTATCTTCTTCCAGTTACTTATGTCTTTTTCAGTTACAGATACTTCTTTATTGTTAGAAGAAAATATCCTGCAAGCATAACAGAATACAGCATCTTTCTTTATACTGTATTCTAGCCATTCAAATTTCTTAAAATAAAATGGTGTAAATGCTCGTTTTGGATTTTTAATGTCTGAAAGTGGATATGTAGTCAAAATTGGGCGTGATGGACCCGTCTCTATATTACCAAGGTCCAATTTTTTGAGTAGGCTCCTTCATCATAAGAAGAAGTAATTAAATCAATTTGTTTACTTACGTCATGGCAAGACTTTGAACAGCCTGGGGAAGCTTTTATTGAACACTCAGATTCCGCTTCTTCATCGGTCTTAGACACGGTCACTGGTTCTTTTATTTAAAAAAAATTCTAATATCTATTGTTTTTTTACTCATTTTGTTTAAACTGTAGATTCCATAGATAAACAAAACAGAAAAATGATAATACTGTAATTAATTAATATAGAAACACCACTCATCTCATCTTAAATAACACAAACAAATTTTAATACATGAAGCATGAAAGCGGGAACAGAACATGAACACTAGCTGACAACTGCTGACTGACTAGGCTGGGCAGACAGCCGGCCGCGCTAAACACGACTCGATTCAGTCAGCCGCGCCAATTTGTAGATGGTAGGTAGGTAGTCAACCCGTAATTGTATTGTATAAGTGGGATGCTAATACTCTCACTGATCTTCATTTTGGATTAATGGCATTCTAATTTATTATTATTAGTATATATATATATATATATATATATATATATATATATAGAGAGAGAGAGAGAGAGTCAACATGCATTTAAGTTCATCGTTCATTTAGTAACTTTTATATAAAATTATATTCCTTATAAATAAAAATAAAAATTCACACAAAGGTTGGGGGGGAATTGCCCCCCCATAACTCCGCCCATGTTCCTTGGCCATGCTGAGTGATATAAAGGATGCAATATCTAGGCTATCAGCTGTTTTTCCTAATGTAAGGAGTGCTGTAACATCCGCATACATGACTGGTTGACAAAAAGCATCGAGGTACAATGGAAGATCTGAGGTATAGAGTATAAACAGCACAGTTCCTAGAACAGAGCCTTGCGGACACCTTGTATGATGTTTAATGGTGAAGATTTGACAGTTCTTACAATTCCCCGGGAGGCCTGTTTGATTTCAACAACCTGCAATCTTCCCTCTAAGTAGCTTTTAAAGCACTTGAGTGGTGTGCTTCTAATCCCTTGTTATATAATCGAATGGTGTGTTAGCAAGTTTTGGAGACAGAGGAAAGGACAATAGCGAGAGTAGACAATAAATTTCCTGGCAGAATATGGATTTGTTCTTTTTAGACGGTGTCACAATGTACAGTATTAATTGACACATTATTAGTTATTTATTGGATACATATATGTATGATTTATATATTTAAGGGTTAAAAATATTACTCTTTTTTTGTATGCTTTTAGTTTTGTTTTTTTTTCAGAACAAAATTACAAATCTGAAGATTGTAAGATTTCTGTTATGATATTCTGAAAGCTATTCAGATAATCAGCGATTCGGATTGTTGGAGTTTGGATAATTTGAGTTCCACTGTAGACTTATTTTCTCAGTAGACTTATCTGCTGATACCCTATCTCTCCTATTCTATTAATTCCTTACCTAGTTCCCTATATCCTAATCTATAATTTTTACATTTTTCAATCATTAATTAAAAAATTAAACCATTAATTTTTACTGTTTTCGATCAACAGTATTACAGCTCAATTTGCTTTTAATCTGATACTATAAAGCATAGATTATAGACTAATAATTTGCTTTGACAGTTCTGATTTACAGGCATGTGCGAGATATATATTCAGTGCGATTTCCTGAGTTGAAGGCTTTAGTAGTGCAGCCGCAGCAATACATGCTGACAGTGCGAGAGCTTGGCAATAACGTAGCCAGAGCTAAGAACAACAGAGTACTGCGGCAGTTCCTCTCTCCAGCTACTATAGCAACAATTTTTCTTACAGCTCCAACTTCTCTAGGGTTAGTACAAATTTAATTTTTCAAGGAGATGGAATGAATTTGGTTTAGAAGTGCTGGCAATGTTGTTTGACACCTTGACATTAGCTTCATCTTCCATCTCTATCTCTTACTACAATATTTACTTTATGAGTGAGTATATAGAAAGTTGAATGAGTTAAGGTTATTATTTCTTGACTAGAAATAATTAGAATGTTTCTTATGCTGAAGAATCTTAAGAAGAGTTTACATTTTAATAGTAATGGTCAATAAAAACTTGTGTGAAAAAACAACAGAAGTTTATAGTCTTATTACTAAAGAAGTATATATCTAATAGTTTAAGGCCAGTTTCACATTTTACGTTTTCGTTTCGTACGAAATTATTTCATACACGTTTTTTCCGTTGTTGGTTTGTTTTCACACTACACGATTTTTTCTGTCCAAAAGGGTGTGGGAACTTGTGAACCCTCGGTGGAGTTGTGACTTCCATCTATAGTAGTTTTATTTGAATTTGTTAATATGGATTGTGAGCAAATAATCCCATTGTTTTTTATCCTCATCGTAAAACATATACTTTTATATAAATTATATATACGTTGTTGAATATTTATTTTTAATTAATACTTCATCTGAATGTAAGTATACATAATTTATAATAATTTAAAAAAGACGTAATTTATTATTCTTTCTAATATTTTAAATTAAATTAATTAAAAGTAACGTTTTAGATATCACAAAAAAATTTGATATTTTTTACATTTTTTGGAACTTTCTTGGATTTAAGTTTGCTTTTGAAATATTATTAGAATCATATTAGCAAATTATCTATTATTTATTTAGTTATTATGATTGGTGGGAGAGTGAAACCAATTTTGATCTTTGTGTTGTTATTATTTATTTATTAGTATCGTTCTTTGGTGTCGTGGTTGAAAGCCACCAATAATAAAAAAATATGTCGCAGTTTTATTAATATTAATCTCCACATCATTGTACAAAATAAGAAAATATTAAATATGCACTGTTTAAAATGTTGACCATAATTATATACTATTTAATACTAATACTATAGATGGTTAAACTCTACACTATACAGTATATATTTTAACTGTTTAAAAAAAAAAAAAATATGCCTTCTCTGAGGAGATTTCATGTTCGAATATATGTGCATGAAGATAAATAACAGTTTTTCTATTTCATTATATGTGTTTTTCTGTGTGACTGCCTTTTAAATGAATGGACTGACTCCTTTGTAATATATTAGTTTTTATTTTGCTAGTGCTAATCACACAATTGTAAAAGTGATTAGCTAATTTTCCTAGCTTTCCTTGTAACATTGTAATGTTTGTAAATGTTGGAAAAATAAACGATTATTATTATTATTATTTTTAGAAGTGCAGATGTGGTACTGTGTTGTGGTCTGAATCCAGATTGAAAATTGGACAGGATATTGTTACGTTCTATAAATTATGATAGTTGCTCATGCACTACTCTTTCAAGGCACTTGGACAATGGGAGAATATTAATAGGTCTGAAATCAGAAGGTGACAGGGGAAAGTAGCATTTATGAAGTGGGCCTACTATAGCACTTTTCCAAATAGTGCGCTTAGCAAAAGTAGCCTGGCACTAGTAAATTTTTTGCTGGCATTCGGAGGATTAAATACCTCAAAAAATTATTTCTTAGGTGTAATATGCATTTAAGAAGTTTTAATCTCCCAACTTGAGGTAAGAAAAGAATACTAGGCCATCTACAACAGACACTAATATTAACTTTTTTTAAGTAGTTTTTTTAGGGGCTCTAGAAACCGGATAAAATTAAAATAGGCCAGTAAATTCAAGACCACATACAATAGCCCTGAGGGCTCTTAGCACATACCTGGGAGATGAATGATTAGGCTTAACTAACACTAGCAACGGAATGGCTGAATACACGTTTTTATGACACAGCAGTGAATGAATGTTGGAACGTCAATAGTTTACTATTCATGGAAAAATATAACAATAAAAAGATAACAGAAAAAAACATGGATATTTTCATTTTATTCAAGAATGTTTTGTTAATATTATAAAGAAAACAATTTTAGAATTATTCAGTTATTAAAGGTATTTATAAATATTATTAAAGCTCTTCAATAAGAAATATTTTGAAACTAAGTAACATTATTTTTCAACCCTAATAGTAGCACACAGTGAATTTTCACCAATCATTACATCTAGGCTGGTACGCAGTTATTTTTCACTGATAAAGGACTGTATTGGTTAAACATACAGCAATCAGCAAGGTACTATTGCAAAGCAAAGATTCCTCATGACAATTATGTACGGATGTGCGTAATTTAAATGGAGTTGAAGACTGTTTTAGAATTATTCTTTTTAGTGTTGTCATAGCAACTGACTAAGCTTGTGTTCTTGTATTATGTTTAGTCAGTGTTTCCATTACATTGAATTTAGTTATTTATTTTGATATATATGGTTTTATTTTGAGTTTTAAAAATATGTATTTTAAAATGTTGATTAAAAATATGTTGATAGTGTGAGTCATATTTAGTACAGTACAACCTCGATTATCTGGTCTCGCTTTATCCGGCAGTCCGTGTCATTCAGTTCGGCAAGTAGATAACAATAAAAATTATTTAAAAGATAAAATTACAATTAATTGGAAGCACCTTTCAGTTTTGAAACGGAAATGTCGTACACGAGTGTTTCAGTTTTGCATTTAGCAAATTGCTGGCGCTGTATTGACTAGTCATCCTCTCTCGACAAGCGATCGCTTGTTACTGTGTAATAATTTAATAATGTGCCTGAAGATCCAAGCTGGCAATGTTTACTTTTGTTCAGTGTGGTTGGCTGGAAGAGTCCATTTCATGAGTGGGGGAAGTGGAAAATGACATAGATATTTTTCGTATTGTATTGTAAAGCAGCGTCAAAGTTGGCAATCGTAATAAACATTGTTCGTTTAATTACAATTGCTGCAGAGCGTGTGTTGCGTCACATGCAATTGTAGGTGCACCACTTACGCGTACAGTCTGTTATCAGTAACTAAATGTGTTTCTCCAATAAAACCAAGATATTTATGACTTATGTTTTTATCCGGCTTTTATCATATCCGGCTTAACCTACGCCACATAAGGCTGGATAACCGAGGTTGCCCTGTATTTGTAATGTAATATTGTGTTGCTATTGTGATTAATGCAAAGTGCAAATTGTGTGTGTAATTTATTATAGAAGAGTTAGTTGCACATAGTTGTAGACTTTACTAATCAAATCAGTAATATACTGCATGATAGTACATACTATTCTTCCATTCGTAAGGTCTATTGTAAAAATGTCAAATCTTAAGGTCAAATCAGTCAACTTGAGGAAGATTATTTTCGTTCATATATTTTTATTATATTTATACATTTTCATGAACTAAAATAAGTGGAGCATATTTTGAGTGCATTATCTTTATTATATTTTGTCAATAAATTAAATCTCTAATTTGGATTTATCACTTTTTCAACATAAATATTTTAAAAATATTTATTAATTCATATTTTATAGAACATTTGTTGAGCACAATTTAATTAGTTCAAATCTCAATACCCATGTTATTGTGAAGATAGTAATATACAACAAATATTGTTACATATGATTTTTAGAGCAACCCTTAGCATGACACCTAAATTTGACATGTATGACATACGTATGATTATTGACTTATGACTTTAGTTTTTTATAAATATCTATCTCAGTAAAAGTATATATTTTCAGAAACAAGATCAAACTTAAAACATTTTGTTATCTCGAAAATACAATATTAGATGTGAAAGTACATTTCAACTGGCATGTCCCCTCCCTTTTATACCAGTTTCTTTTTAATTTAACAATTTTTAGTATGATCTTAATCCCTTCAATTATGTTAAAAAAACGTAGTTATACAAAGTTAAATTTGTACTTAAAACGGTTTTCCTTTAATGCTGATTTAAAATCAGCTAAATTCACCACTTCATAACGCCACAAGTTATATATTTTTCTTGTGGTTAAAAAAATTGTTATCTATTTTTCCTGTATCAAGAGAATTGGAAAATATTTAACTCATCGAAAACCGATTGCACCATCTTAAGGAGAGACTGGTCCTTTGTGAATAAGTTACAGCTCAATCCCTTTAAATACTAAATTCCAGCTCCAACTAATATTTTGACATAAAAAGCTAGGCAGCTATTTGAACAACTGATAGTCTGCCCCTCTACTGGCCAGTAACGGGCGGAACCAAAACTTTCAGCAGCTCCATTTTACCAATTCCTTATCATAATACCGACCCTAAAACTTCTGCTTTCTGACATAATAGTTAATTTTTTAGGAAATAAAAGAAATATAAATGCATTACATTTATTTATAAGCTTTGCAGTATAAGATATTCAGAAATATCATAATATATACTCCTTTTGTCATGCATCTATAATTACTTATCAAAACGTTCTTATAATATAAAACAATGTTTAATATTCTTTGGGGGCATCCTAGGAGTGTGTACTTTTTAAAATTGACATTTGCTGTATATTTTAACTTAAATTGTTAATAAATTGATATTACATTAGTTGATAGAACTAATGCTAAGGCAAAGTGGAAATGGTAACATCATTTTGTGGCTCGTCATCAAAGAAATTATGTGTACCCGAATATTAAGACTGTTGTCTAAATAACTAAGAGGCATATGAAAAATCCAATCATACCATTGCTTTTTTGTCATTTAATTATACAATATGACATATGCATTTTTAAATTTTATTAGAGGTTTTAATTTTTATCCAAATAGGAAAAATTTTGATTAGATTTCACTGTGCATCAAATTTACAATTTTATTGCTCAAAATCCTGTTAACATATACCCTGCTTCTGGGTCAGTACTCACCCAAGGCAATCGGTGCGTGCACCTTGCTGGGTCAGTATAGTCACATACTACGCAGCTGTTCCTTTGCCAATGTGAGGTTAGCATCGGTAGAAAGAGCGTGTACGTCATGTCAGTGTGGTCAGATGAGTGTAAATAGCATTTCATTCCGGTAGTACTGGCGTGGCATTTTTATTTTGGTCTATGTATAGTGCAAGGTGTAAATAATGTATATGCAGCATTTACTTTTTGGTAGATATTTAGGTTATTTCTAATGTTTATAACATGTTTTTATCTTTTAAATAATTTTTATTGTTATCTACTTGCCGAACTGGATGACACAGACTGCCGAATAAAGCGAGGCCGGATAATCGAGGTTGTACTGTACTAAATATGACTTACACTATCAATAAATAAAATACATATTTTTAAAACTCAAAATAAAACCATATATATCAGAATAAATAACTAAATTCAATGTAATGGAAACACTGACTAAACATAATACAAGAACACAAGCTCAGTCAGGTGCTATGACAATACTAAAAAGAATAATTCTAAAACAGTCTTCAACTTCATTTAAATTACGCACATCCGTACATAATTGTCATGAGGAATCTTTGCTTTGCAATAGTACCTTGCTGATTGCTGTATGTTTAACCAATACAGTCCTTTATCAGTGAAAAATAACTGCGTACCAGCCTAGATGTAATGATTGGTGAAAATTCACTGTGTGCTACTATTAGGGTTGAAAAATAATGTTACTTAGTTTCAAAATATTTCTTATTGAAGAGCTTTAATAATATTTATAAATACCTTTAATAACTGAATAATTCTAAAATTGTTTTCTTTATAATATTAACAAAACATTCTTGAATAAAATGAAAATATCCATGTTTTTTTCTGTTATCTTTTTATTGTTATATTTTTCCATGAATAGTAAACTATTGACGTTCCAACATTCATTCACTGCTGTGTCATAAAAACGTGTATTCAGCCATTCCGTTGCTAGTGTTAGTTAAGCCTAATCATTCATCTCCCAGGTATGTGCTAAGAGCCCTCAGGGCTATTGTATGTGGTCTTGAATTTACTGGCCTATTTTAATTGTATCCGGTTTCTGGAGCCCCTAAAAAAACTACTTAAAAAAAGTTAATATTAGTGTCTGTTGTAGATGGCTTAGTATTCTTTTCTTACCTCAAGTTGGGAGATTAAAACTTCTTAAATGCATATTGCACCTAAGAAATAATTTTTTGAGGTATTTAATCCTCCGAATGCCAGCAAAAAATTTACTAGTGCCAGGCTAATTTTGCTAAGCGCACTATTTGGAAAAGTGCTATAGTAGGCCCACTTCATAAATGCTACTTTCCCCTGTCACCTTCTGATTTCAGACCTATTAATATTCTCCCATTGTCCAAGTGCCTTGAAAGAGTAGTGCATGAGCAACTATCATAATTTATAGAACGTAACAATATCCTGTCCAATTTTCAATCTGGATTCAGACCACAACAAAGTACCACATCTGCACTTCTAAAAATAATAATAATAATAATAATCGTTTATTTTTCCAACATTTACAAACATTACAATGTTACAAGGTAAGCTAGGAAAATTAGCTAATCACTTTTACAATTGTGTGATTAGCACTAGTAAAATAAAAACTAATATATTACAAAGGAGTCAGTCCATTCATTTAAAAGGCAGTCAACAACGCCGCTCTCCGTGGTGCTGCTGCATGTTGTAAATATATACATTATATTGCAATTACATAAACAATTTGGTTCTGATAAATATAAACAGAAAAAAACATAGAGAAAAGACACCTTAAAAATATATCTGTATGTGTCAAAATTATATAAATGAAGTCTTATCAAATTCATGCGTAATATAATAATATATGCAATTAAAAGGCTACTGTATTCAAAGCATTGCTTAATATTGTACATACACAAAATATGAAAACAACTACCTCAATTTCATAATAATTACATCAAAAAAAAAAAAAAAAAAATCTACAATCTTCTGCATGTACTACTAAATATGGACAGAAAAGATATATTTTATAACTATTAAGAAAAACGTAATAATAAAAGAATACAATAAGCATTTTTGCACTACAATGTAAAAGATATATGCCTATGAAACTAAAGACTAATATAAGCAGTACGTATTTCACCAGGTTTACAACGACATACACAAGACATACCCATACAGAAATACAATCATATACACACACATACCACAACTACAAAACACAAAAATGTATACATTATACCATAATTTAAGCACTCACACACAATACATATACAAACATAAAAACAGATACCATAAATATAATCCAAAACATCAAAAATTAAAATCTATTCCAATGCACCTTGGTTAGATTAACTTTATTTAACGGTATGGCTATAAGTATATTAGTGGTTCACTTGGTAGATGAAGTTAATATCAGCATGAAGAAGTAACCATGATTTAAGTTTCTTACAGAAAAGGTTTAAACTATTAAGTGATTTTATTTCCAGAGGGAAGTTATTGAAACATTTCGGCCCAATATATAATAAAGATTGTCGGAATGTGTCTTTGTTCACTTTTGGTAATCGAAAATGTCTACGGTCTAAGTTTCTTGTTTTATATACTAACTCGCTGTTCCAACATTACCACTTCGAATATAAAAAACTCTAAGAACTTTAAAAACAAAGATGCTCAACTGGTAGAACATTTATTTGTTTATAAATGGGAAAAGAACTCTCGTCTATGTCTTCCTACAATAACCCTCAAAATGAAATTTTGTGAAATCCGTAATCTTTGAATTAATGATTTAAAAGTACCTCCCTAACAAACGATCCCATATTGAATTTTCGAGTTAATTAAGGCAAACTATAAAGAGCGCAGTAAGTTTTCGTCACAAAAATTTCGTAGGAAGTAAAATGTTCTCACTGATCTGCTTATATTTTTGTTTAATTCAGTAATTCTCCAATTTAGCTTTTCGTCCAAGATCACTCCCAATTACTTAAAATGATCAACTTTATCTATAATTTCGCAGTTGCAGTCATTTCCTTTACAAGATGAAGAATGGAATCTTAAAGAGTTAGGTAAATTAAAATCTCGTAAACCAAAATTAACGTACTTAGTTTTACTTATATTAACTTTCATTTTATTTATACTGCACCATTTAAGTAGTAAAGTGAAATCCTCTTCCATATTTCTCCTTAGCATGTCTGGGTTATCACTTGAATAGAAAAAAGCTATGTCATCCGCAAAAGCGCTCCTTTTTCCAATAAATCTCTGCTCTAACAAGTCATTTATAAATATAAGGAAAAGTGTAGCTGAAATTATCGACCCTTGAGGGACCCCAGTAACCACAGGCAAAGGTGGGCTAAGCTGATCCTCAATACACACTTGCTGGGTTCTTCCAGATAGAAAAGACCTAAACCAGTCTAATGACACTCCTCTCACACCTATTAGAGACAATTTTCTTAACAAAACGTTGTGATTAACCAAATCAAAGGCTTTTTTGAAGTCTACAAACAAACCTGTTACTTCCACTCTTTCTCTTATACTCTCCTCCACTACATCCTTCCTTATCTCACTATTCCTAATTCTATCTCTTCGAGTTCTTCCCTTTATTGCTCTCAAGAACCTCATTTCCCCTGCCTGTACTCTACTCCACTCCCTTTCTGACATCCGCCATGTCTCTGCCGCATAAGTAATTATAGGCCTATAGTAATTCTTGAACATCATTACCTTGGCCCTCCTTGGTACCTCTTTGTCCCATACTAGGTGTTTCACCGTCCGGAAGAATCCCGCTCCCATTCCTAATCTGGCATTTATTTCCTGTTCCATTCTTCCATCACTTGACACCATCGTTCCAAGGTATTTGAAATCATCTACCTTTTTTAGTATACTTCCATCTACCAATATATCTTCTTCCAAAACTGTGTCCCTTCCTACTACCATTACTTCACTTTTTTCCTTGCTTATCCTCAGCCCTCTCTCCCTCATCTTCCTACTCCACTTGTCCAGTTGTTCTTGTATCTCCTCCCTGTCGATAAAAGATAAAAGATTTTATCGACATTAAAACATGAATATATAGTGTCTGTAACATCAATTAAAGCATCCTCTGTTGATTTACCTTCTCTAAAACATACTGTTTAATATTAATAATTTTGAAACGTTCAAGATAATTAACAAGTCTAACTTTTACAATTTTTTCAAAAACTTTGGAGGAAACAGATAATAAGCTAATAGGCCTCAGGTTCTCTAAATTGGCCGTTCCATCTTTTTTTTGTAAGGGGATAACAACACTTAGTTTTAGTTTATCAGGGAAGATTCCGGTACTTAAGCTTAAATTTACAATATGACTTAAGATAGGCGCAATAAAAATAGCTATTTCTTTTATTATCCTTACAGTAATAAGATCAAAGCCGGTAGAGCGTTTGTTTCTTAATTGCTTTATTACACTGAGTATTTCTGCCTTGCAAGTGGGAGTCATGAAAAAGGAGTGAAGACAGCTCCGCTCCACTAACACCGGCGCACCGGGCTGCGCAGTGGCTCAACCTTGAACTTGCCCATCAGCTGACAGCACAGCAATAAGATGTTTGTTTATAATATCCGCAACAATGCTCAGCATAAAATATATTAAAAGATTTTAAATTGTTAGGGGTACAGAAAAAAGTCTGAAAATAATGATCTAAGTCAATGTTACTAGGGGTAATATTCATTTAGTACATAGATAATGCTCAGGCCTTAAGTTATTAAATGGTGTCAAAGAAATAAACCAGCATACCATTAGATACATGACAGAGGCTAAGTATATAAATAGTTTCTACTTTAATAATAAATACAAACTAACTTACAAGGTAGGCCTACTTGAGGTTCTCAATGTCTTCAATAGTAGCAATCCTAGAGCATCTGTCCCCTTCACTCCTCCTGGTAAAGAACTTTCCATCCCGACACCAGGCAAACTTGAAATTAATTTCTTTGCATTTGTTCTTTAGCTTTGATAGGAAGATCTTATTTTCCGGCGATAGGTGGTCATTGACATAAACTCTTTGGTCAGGAAAGGTAGGGTTTATCTTCTTGGCTGTGAACTCTCTTGCCTCCTTATACTTAGCCATGGACAGTAGGCAATTGACACTCTTAACTTTATTTAATTTTTCTAAGTCCTTAGACTGCGTTGTTCACCCTCTTCTCTTACTTAAGTTGAAGAGGAGTGGATTTTCTTATGGTTGTGTTGACTGGGTGAGGTCATATCTATCTGACCGTAGACAATGTGTGAAGGCTGGTAATGGTGCTTCACACTGGAGATCTGTTACTAGAGGTGTACCTAAGGGTACAGTCCTAGGGCCACTTTTCTTCTCTCTTTATATCAATGACATAATTAATGTAATTTTAAACTCTAAATTTCACTTGTACACAGATGACTTCCAGATATATCACCACTTTTCAATTACTGACTTGGTCAGATGTGTATTTTTTATGAACTCTGACATACAAGCTATTAGCTCTTGGGCCCTCCGCCATGGATTGAAACTGAATGAAAATAAAACCCGTCATAATAATTGGTTACAGCATACTTCTTAACAAACTTAACTTCAATGAAATCCCGAAACTTATTCTCAACAACCAGGCACTTGAATACAGTGACAAGGTACGTAACCTTGGACTTACTATTACTAGGACCTTGGGATGGGCTGAACAGGTAACTGAAATTTGTAACAGAGTGTTTGCAGGCATACACACTTCACAGTTTGAAGCGGTTTGCACTTTACCTACCACTGAATGTCAAAGTGTTGCTAGTAAGGGCTCTTGTTCTCACTCACTTTAATTATTGTGACGTCTTGATTAATGACAAGTCTGCCGAGCTCTCTGAGAGACTTCAACATGCATAAAATTGCTGCATCAGATTCATATTTCATCTTTCAAGAAGAGATCATGTAACCCAATTCTATGATCAACTTTCTTTACAAAAAATTAAGGGGCTCTACGAATTTCACACCATTTCTTTCTTACATGAGGTATTGCACACAAAGTCTCCTAAAATATCTGTATAATAACTTCAAGTTTTTTTCTCATGTTAGTGCCCGGGAAACACGCAGGGGTGCTTCGCTTCTTTGTATTCCTACTCATAGAACTTCAATATTTAATAAATCGTTTACCATAAATTCTTGCCGTCTGTAGAATTCCCTTCCAGATGGTATGAAGAACATTGATAACTATCATCGCTTCAGGGCGGAGGTAAAAGCCTTTCTCCTGCGGGTCCGATGATGGCCGGTAGTGTTTGGCAAGCATCTGGAGGATACGTATGAATGTGGTTTGTAAGGTTTTTTTTTAGTTTTTATGATTTGCTATTAAGTTAATAAATATGTGAATGAGCGTGTGGTCCAGTTGAAGAGAGCGTGTGTGAGGGTGTTAGTGGAATTTCATAATTTTATTTTTGTTTCTAAATCTGTTAGTTTATTTTATACTTGTAACTACATATATCATTTCACTATGTTTTTGAAATTTGTTAATGATGGAGTATCAGATGGGGAAGACAAAGGTTGTTTGACATTTGCCATCATTACGTGAAAATTACTAATCACAACGTTGTGTTTTAGTATTTTTTCTTTGATTTTGTGACCTTGTTAGCACCTAATTGGTTATATTAATTTAACCCTGTTAACATTTTTATATTTAGCAGAAGTTAATTTTGTTGTACCCCATTCTATGATCTAGGTTAAAATTTAGATACTTATTAATGTAGATAAGTTTATTAGTTTAAGAACGTAGTTCTAAACGTAGTATATAGTTTAAGTTCTACGTAAGAACGTAGAAGAACATGTTTTATAACATGTTTGTGTAGATGTAATTTAGTTTTTAGCACTTGAAAAATGTTTGGGTCCTACCAAATTGAAACGTCGTGATGGTAATTTTCACGTAATGATGGCAAATGTCCAACAACCTTAGTCTTCCACATTTCACTATGATTATTGATATTAATTACTTTAAGATAGTTAATTATTTTTGTATTATAGGCTATTAGTTATTGTTTCTTTTATTCAGTTGTAATTACTATATTTATAAAACAAAATTGTTATAATTGTAATTATTTTTGTATCAAGTTAAGTGGAAGAAGGGACTTTTTAGTCCCAACTTTGCCTGGTTTAATAAAGACGAATTTCATTATTTATTTATATTTTTCCTGTGATGGTATCATACATAGCAAGCCTTATTATTTATCATGTTATTCAGAAAAACACATATAATGAAATAGAAAAACTGTTATTTATCTTCATTCTAAAAATTTTCTTCTAAACAATTTATAAAGAATAATTTTTTTGGTTTTTCAATATCCGAAATAGCGCCTCGGCAGAGTACTTTCTATATATCAGAATGCAAATTTGGAGATAGCCAAAATGCTCTCAATATAATGGTGATTCCAATGATACTAAACAGTGTTAGTTTATTTCAAAATGTATAGTCACTATACTAGAAGTAACTATCACGACAACGCAAGATGGCACAGATGAATTACAACATAGACCTGTTGTATTTGCTTCAATACTGTTAGTATTTGATTGTTCGGTATATTGAAACTATGCTCATTCGATGCTTAGATTTATTGGGAGTAGTGCTATTTATAATACATCATGATACAACCACAATCAGCAAAGTTATAATCTAAATAGTGACATGATGTTTTATTCGTCTCGATCGAGACGGTCGGCACTTGGAGGGTTAATAACGTCATATCCAATAGTGGATATCACTAATATATAGGAATGTAATAAAACATGTAAATTATTTATGAAATTTAATGAAAAATGTATTATTGTATCTTTATAGAGCATACAACTTATTTGGTCGCACAGAGTACAAAGGACCGCATTTATTTTATTTCCTTACAGCTTTGTTTATATATTTCAAAGTCATTTATAATAAAGAAGGGCTGTTTTAGAACAATAAAAATATCTATAATATGCATGGAGTTTACAAAATAATTTTGTAATATTATAAAAATTTAAAAATTATGATATATTTTTGTTAAATCTTCTGGTCGTGTGGTGTTCGTACTACAGCGCCAAGAACAACAAAATACTTCCTTGCCAGTACTCAAAACTGAATTAACTGTCAATTAGCGTGGCTTGTATACAAGTAGATAGAGTGTGCTAGATATAAGGATGTGCTATGAGAAGGGTGCTGTGGAGTTCAGATTTTTTCTTAGTTCTCAAATTCAGTTCCTCTGCGGTCGTTTGTACACCATGTGACTTGTTAAGGTTTAATCCTAAGCATAGGTCAAGATGTCTATCATGTTAAAGGTCTTGTGTAGCAGAGTTGAATACCACATTCAACACTAAAAAAGGTTGGTGCAAGTACACAATGGCATGTTCAAAGATTTTACTGGAAAAAGTTTTATATACTTACCACATTTTTTTTGAGTAAATGTTTGAATTGTTAACCCTTGTTCATGCTCTCATTTAAGATTTTCTTCTAACTCTTTTGGGTCCACCTCCCTGATATAGCAAAAAACTTATAGTTACTACAAAATGTAAATTTTTAGGTATAGTAATAATGATGTACCAAGCCTTATTATTGCTTTATTTGTAACTATTCAGAGAATATTAGGCCAAAGAGGGACTTTATGTTTATATTTTTATTTATACAATATTGAATTAAATGATCTCTTCTTTTACTTTATCTTAAGTAACAGGCTAAATTTGGGGCACTAGGCCTAGGATTTCAGTAGTAATGAAAGGAAAGGAGAACAGCATACCTGATAAACTTGGAAGATTGGTACACTGTAGATAGAGACACAATTACATCACAAAGAATTGGATAGTTAAATATTCGGAACCACTGGCTCCTTCTTCAGTCACCAAACAACTGGATACACACTGGATTTATTCTACTGCTTAGAAAAAATTATTAATACCAAAATCATATACTTTATTACACCATTTTATCATATAATAGAAGCAGAAGTGATATTTTAGTGTTTAAGTGCTCTACAGTAGGTAACACCTCATCCACCTACCCCTCAAATGTGACTGTATATGATGGGACAAACGACTGAAAATACTCATCGGATGTTTCATCTGATGGCTATTTCATTCGTTCGGGGTTTTCATCAGGATGATTCACCTGCTTCCTGCCTCTAGTAGGTTAACAGATGAACAGATACAAAACATCTGCCACGAAATTGTCCATAGGTAGATGACTCCTCCATTAGTAAAATACAAGTTTGTGCTTATCTATTCAATATTAAAGATAAAGTATGTGTAGCCTTTTCACTTTATGGTAATTACTTACGATAGTTAAAAGCATAAATTTACATTTAAAGAACCATTTTTATTTTTAAAATGTATACTTAAAAATAAATATGTTTCACCAAATTGGAAGCATCAGAGGTAAAAAAAAATTAAAACTAATTGAAATCTTATCAAGAAAATCTGCTGTTAGAAAATAAAATTAAAGATACATCTTGGTTTTAAAAACATTACTTACAAATAAATTATTGAGAAAGGGAAGAGGATTAGGCAGCAAAATATCAGTAAAGAAAACCTCCTGAGGCTCCGAGAGACAGCCAGGAGTGGAAAGTCGAGAGTCAGAACAGATGAAATCATCCGTTTGGGTTGGAACATTCTTCAGCAGAATGGGGGTATGAAACAGATGAACTCTCTGTTTCTGGCTTTCCTCATAATTGACGAGCAGTGGAGGTTTCATCCATCTGATAGTTGGTACAAAGCCATAGGATGAATCGGTTATGAAGCAACAACCGGAGGAATCAGTATTTTTCATTTGATGTTTCCCATCTCTAGTATCCAGTTGTTTGGTGACTGAAGGAGGGGCCAGTAGCCCCGAAATATTTCACTATCCAATTCTTTGTGTTGTGATTGTGTCTCTATCTACAGTGTACCAGTTTACTAGTTATGCTGCTTTCCTTTCCTTTTATTTTAAGTAAACTGTACTCTACTTCAAATTTCATCTGGCAATATATTATAGTTAATTGTACTAATGTCAGTAATGTGATTTCTAACTGGCTTTGATTTATCGCTTTTTTGTTGGTTTAGGAGAAGGCTCACAGATACGGAACTAGAAGATCTCAAGGAGCACGTCAATTTGGCAGTAGAACTGCATGACATCAGATCATACATCTCTGCATATACCGATAAAAGGATCAATGTAATTGCTCCCAATCTCGTCGCTATTTTGGGATCTTCCACCGCAGCAAAAGTCACAGGTAATCGATTATTTTATAACAAGTACCATTAAAAAAAATACAAGAAAGTAGTAACTCCTTTAAAAGTGGAAGTTAGATTATTTGTCACTCTTATGTCAGTCATATTCAGTTATCTGTAAAGAGGAAGTGATATATGAGTACCATTTCTGGTTACACCCCTCAAGATCACCAATGGGATCATCGAGGTGAATATTAGGCTGTTGGGGAGGGCCTGTCAGGTTGTACATTTGTACACTGTGGTGGATTGGTTTTTAATATTTACCTTGAATTCATTACTAGAAATTATAAAGGTATAATAAAAAAGTATTTTAGTAAATTGTGCTTCTCTGAAAAGTGTACAAGTATATATTAGATATTTTAAGAATAATTTATAAGATATAGTATTGTCTTGTAGGACTGTTCTATTAAGAATGAGTTTTAGTTAAGAACATATAAGAATTAATTGAACTGAATATAAAAATAAGAATTGAACTGAATATAAGAATAAGAGTTGAACTGAATATAAGAATTGAATTGAATAGTTTTAGTTAAGAAGGCCATTTTAAAAACATTATCCTCAAAAAGTAAGAGGAGTAACTGCAGAGCTCTCTTCTCAAAATAAAACCTTCGGACAATTACTGGCATATACTTGTTTGCATTGATTAAGTAAGTTACAATGTTATTATTTTAAATTATAAAACAATACTAGACAATTGAATGTATCTTGATTATTCTTCCGCAAATCCAAACTATTTAAAAAATTACCCCATTATATTTAAAATGGCAATAACAGGCTTCTGTGTGAAAGAAGTAGCTCTATCCGTTGCAGAATGCTTATTTCTCCCACCACAGTTCTCCTCCAGCGGCAGTGAGCTGCAAGGTACAGTCATATAGAAAACATATTAAAGCAATGATGATGAGATATTTTAACTATGGTTTGAATAAATTTAATTATGTTGGTGAAACTGGCAACTTCTCCATCATTTTAACCATTAGGAATACAGTACAACCTCGGTTATCCTGCCTAATGTGGCGAAGGTCAGGCTGGATAAAACATAAGTCATGAATAACTTGGTTTTAATGGAAAATCACGTTTAGTAACTGATAACAGACAGCACGCGTAAGCTGGGCACCAACAATTGCACGTGACACAACACGCTCTGCAGCAATTGTAATGAAACGAACGATGTTATCACAATCGCCAACTTTGACGCTGCTTCACAATACAATATGAAAGATTTAAAAATTCAACTGTGTTTTAATTAGGCTATCAACAATAATTCTAAGGTAAATGTTACATAAATTATATGTTTACTTAAATATTAAATCTTATACTTAAACTTAATTTTAACTCCGACTGAATACAAAAAATATGTACAGTTTTGTAACTGCAAATTATGTGTATGTAAAATGAACTGTTCCACTTCCGACTTCTCTCACTCGTGAAATTGACTCTTCCAGCCTGCCACACTGAACAAAAGTAAACAACAGTGCCAGATCGAATCTTCAGGCACATTATTTAATTATTAGGCAGTAATAATCAACCGCTAGTCGAGAAAGGGTAACTAGTCAATACAGCACCTGCAATTTGTGAAATGCAAAACTGGAACACTCGTGTACGACATTTGCGTTTGAAAACTGAAAGACGCTTCCGAGTAATTTTATCTTTTAAATAATTTCTATTGTTATCTACTTTCCAAACCGGATGACACGGACTGCCGCATAAAGCGAGGTCGGATAATCGAGGTTGTACTGTACTTCAATACACCTCATTGATAAACAACACAATAGAAAATCCAACGTAAAAACTGTGGGAAGTGTGATCATTGTTGTAATAACATCCATGCTTCTAGCAGTGACTGTACCAAGAACATATAACAGTGCGTGGTGGGGGACAAAATATGTCGTGCATGTGCTGTTCGCAGGCCATTACCCATGGGTTGAATACTACTTGTTTAGTTGATTTTCAGCCAAATGTAGCTGTTTTTCAATTTTAAAAATGGGAGACAGATAAAATACTTTCATCAGTTCAAAATTCAGTTGAACAAAAAAATAATGGAAAAACAAATAGTGGACAAATCTGTTGAAACTCTCAGGTAACAAGAATTACATTATAATGAATGTATACAGAGAGCCGTTGGAGTAGTCTGCTGCTAAAAATGTGAGGATCTTTTTATTAACAATAAATTTAAGTTTCAAAAAATTGTAACAGACTATTATACATTTCTATATTGCTTTTTTGATCTTTTGAATTATTTTAGGGGTTTCTTTAGCCGTTAATAATCCTTGTTTATCTATAAATATAAATGTATAGTTTAGTTACCAATGATGTAATAATAGTTTATGAGCGGGATTTGTTTAAAAATTTGCTCATGTTAGATAGAAAATGAACTTTATTCAGCAAATGAAGTACGACCGTTGGCTCAGTGGGGATTTGGACCCTGCAGTCTGAAGTCTTAGCCACTGAGCCACCAGGCTGGTAAATATATACTTTGAAGCAGTTTTATTTCAATATTCATATAGTTGCGTATCATGCGAATCTAAGATTTGTTTTGAATCATTTTTCAGTCTGTTTTATTTTAATTAGAAAAACCACTTAATTTTTTATTACAATATTGTAATTGATACTTTATTTTTAAGATTTTTTTTTCATTTTACAAGTATTTTTAAACGATTTTGATTTAGTTGCACCATTGATTTTACTATATAAAGAGATACTCCATCCATATGGGAGAGTTGTGGTGAGGCCCAAAAACGGTTTTGAGGCCCCATGCTGTGCTGCGCATAGCCCTATTTCCTCTCTCGCACGCTCTTCTGTCTCTCTCTCTCTTCCCTCTTCTCAACCCACTCCCCCATTCTCCAGTCAGACCATCATTCCCCTCTTCAGGTACACAAGCAACGCCGATCCGCCACGATAATTGTTTGTTTCCTTTCCTTAATTCTGTTAAATTTTATCTATGTTCTCATTTTAAGTTTGTTATCATCTCTTTAGAATAATATTATTACTGAGTCGATACTATCTTAATAAAAATCTCTGTGACACTTACATTGAATTAAGTAATATTTAAATTATGGTTACTAACTTGTTACAATGGGTGTCTACCATTGTTGAATAAGTTTAGGCCTAGTTTATCGCAGACAGTCCGCCTTTTTCACCTTTGTCCGCAAAGTTTTTTGTGGCTACAAAGTGTCCGCATTTTTTAAACTAAATTGTCCACTATTTTCTCATTTTCATATATCTGGTAGAAAAATGCATTTCAACACATCATTTATGCTGATAGTTGAAGAATAAAAATACCATAGTTTTCTTAAGTCTTTGTCACTCATTTATAGAATGATTTATAATTTTAAGTGATTTGTAAATAATAATACATTATATCTGGCATCTGGCCAAGTTTCACATTTTATTACTAGCCTACGATATCACATAAGACTTTTACTCTTGCTATAGCTAGATAATTGCAACATTCAATACCGTTTATATACTTAAAATTGCAGTGGACCTCCCGGTCTTTAAACCCGTAAACCTCTGCATGTGAAGCAGAAGTTCTAACCTTGCAGGATTTTCGTTTCGTCTTTCTTTGTTTTCAAGTTTCGTCACAGAAAGTCAGTAAAGCGAGTTTTTGTCAGAAACATGTGATTTTTTTGAAATATTTTCTCCCACTCAAGCATGATTAAAAGAAGCTGGAAAATTTAAACGTTATTTACACACTATATTACGTAACCAGTATGTTAAAAAAATGCTTTTTATCTTTCATATTTCACCTTTCATAACCAATAAAATATTGGGTAGCAGTAGCACCCATAGTCAATTTTAGAAACCCTTTATGGCCAACTTAGGTAGCAACCTGTTATTAACTTAGATCACACCCATGATCAACTTGTGTAGCTAACCTTTAATCAACTGTCGGCCCTGCCTTAGCATTCTGCTACAGTCCCATTTGTGAATCTCCAATACATATAGTTTTTTTTTTCGCCTTCATTCCCTGTAAAAACGATATGCCATAAGTGTACCTTAAAAAACTTGTTTTCTTGCTTAAAACCCATTGGGCCCATGTTTTTCATAAGGGAATCATGACATTTTCAAGCCCTGAAAACAACCCTTAATTATTGGAAATGTTCAAATTGGATTTTTCTTGGGTCGAAATGGTTAGGTCTACCCTCAGTCCAAATTTGAAAATATAAATGTACAGACATTGTTATTTATACAGAACCTTAAATAGGGTTTCTCACTAGGATTTCATGATGAGCCTTATTACTTGGATTATCTCAAAATAATCCAAGGGCCACAGGTAACATACATATACTATTCATGCAGTTTGTGTATACATCTACATTCATACATTATCTGTATATATCCAGTAAACCAAGGATGTTGTATAATCCTATAATATTTAAAATAATTAATATCCAGTAAACCAAAGATGTTGTATAATCCTATAAGTTACTATTTAAAATAATTGGAAATAACAGACAACTGATTTTATTTTAATAAATTATTGCAGTTAACAAAAATTTAAAGTTCACAAAAAATAGTGTTACGGACCGCATGCGACCCAAGGGCCACGAAGTGAGTATCCCTGCCCTAACTAAAAAATTGCGATGCTTTGCATGCACAATAAACCACAAGGAACAATGTCTAGGACAAGGAATATCGGCAGCGGCGACAGTAGACAATTTGGGCAGCCAGGGTGGAGAACAGGAAGTACTTCTGGATGAGCGACTCGAGAGAAAGAGAAAGAAAATGATGGAATGAGTTGGTAATTAGTTTCCTTTACTGCTCACAGGTTGCACTCTGAACAGTCAAAACTTGAGACAATTTCGCCTTCTTTAACTCGATTAACAACATATAGCAGCGCGGTCACTCATATTCCATGCCTGAAAATTTAGCATTGAATGGAACCATCTTCTATGTATAGTAAAATCAATGGTTTCATCTTTGCCTAGTATTAATTTTAGTAACTAGAATCTACATTTTCCAGTGACAACAGTGTCAAGTTACTATCTACAATATTTACAAAATAAACACATTTCACCCGTGCTATAATGTGGCATCCTCAGAGTCTCAGCGATACCACTGAGGATGCCACATTACAGCATTGGTGAAACATCTGGTTGTCTCCTTGACACGGTGATCACCGGAAAATGTAGATTCTAGTTACGAAACCGGCTGCTTAAAGCTTAAGTTCTAAAATTAATCTTAGTACCGGTAATTTGCTTATAACTTTATATCAGTTATAACACATCAAATATATTGTTAAACAGCAATTTATTCAACTTATGTAGTCTTAACACCTTTAGGATTGAAAATGTTACAATTTTTTTTTGTGCAAACAGTTTTGATGTGGCTAATTTATGTGGTTGAATAATAGAGAATACAAGGATGGAAATAAGGAAAATGTGAATTTTATAGATAGGTTATGAGTAAATCTTGTCATAGAAGCTATTACACACAATATTATTATTCTGTACAGAATTAAATTGAGGCTGGGAGAGGTTTAATAAATGTAGTGTATTTACATTGATATTTTTTTATCTACTGAAACTTTACTGTAATAATCAAAATTATTTTTACTGTAAGCATAAACATCTTTCTTGACCATGCTTTTTTTTAAAGAAAATAATAATGTTATCGTTTACCATGTTTTTATCAATAGATATTTTTGTCTTGATAGATTATTCACTAGTTATTGTTAAAAATACATTAATTTATTTATTTTGGAAAGCAAATCAGGTGAACCCTATTTTTAGCAGAGACATGGCCAGGTAGATTAACGCTTTTGGCCAATTCCTTTAAGTAACGAATGAGTAACAGGCTTTGTTATAGAACGATGGCTAGTTTTAGTTATTTTCAAAAATCTATAACCTAGAAACTATAAATATTAGAAATTTCATACTTAACATAATTTAAATACGTGAAGCTTCTTTACATTGATGTTCGACACAGTTTCATTATATTTTTTAATGTTTTTTTATTTACAAATCAAAAACAGTACAACCTTGATTATCTGGCTGTCCACGACATTGTTTGACAAATAAACAAAAAAAATTTTTTATTTCAGTTGTAATTATTACTACTAAATGGAAGCCTAATAGCCCAAATCATAAGTGTTTGAGTTTTGCATCTTGAATATTGTAGCCGCTGTTCTTTTAATTTGTCATGCATTACCAGTTGTCACTGTGTATAATGTATCTGAAGCTCTGAGCTGACAATTTATTTACTTATGTAACAGAGCATCTGGAAGAGTCCATTTCCCATATGGGGAAGTGGAAGAGTTCTTTACATGTACACCCTTGGTGTTGTCAGTCTTTTCTTTACTGTCTCGGAGAGAAAAAACGTTTTCATTCATTCAAAGGATGTAGTTACTGATCATCCTTCTAAAATCTCTAAAATTATATTGTTTATTATAAGTTGTTATCTAAATACTCTAAAGTAACTTAACACATGATGTTAGAATTTTAAATAAGTAAATCAGTTCTTTTTAGGTTTTATAAACGTCCTGTGTCATACGAAACACAAGATTTCGACAAAATGTAGTCGGCCTCATTTATCACATATAAATTTGCCATGCCTTGGCGATTTGTGTTGCATGCAATTGTAGGCGCTCCTTTCTCGCTTGCCATCCAATTAGAAATATTGTATGTATTTTTTTGATGGAAAACCAAGTTTTTTGAAACTTGTTTTTTATCCAGCTTTTATTTATAGCTGGGTAATCAAGGCTGTACTGTAGTCACTTTTATAAAAAATTTAGTAGTGTTCCAATTCCAATTGTAACAAAAATATAATACTAGTTCTAAAGTAGGTTTATTATTTTAAAAATGCAATAATATGGAATAAAACATTTACACCAAATGTTTTTTAATGATTCATTTTTAAACCTGGGATTTTGCTCAAAGGAATTTTGAATGCACAGCACTTATAGGATGTGTCTTTGATCTAGACTGTACAATTTTGTTTTGAACTGTTTTCAGAGCAGATCCTACACATTCTTTGAAGCATAGTTTTACCAGGGAGAGGTGGAATTCTTTCCAGGAAACAGTTACCAGAGGGCGAAAGACGATTCAGGTGAAAGCCACTTGGAACTTGCTTGTAAGAGTTCATTCATGGCTAAATCTAAACAACACTTTCATGGACTGGGTAGTGGATGTTTTCACCTTCTTCACTTTTCCTGTCAAGAATACGTTTTGTCTTGTCTCTTCCAAACCTGTCTTGTCATGTTGTAGTTTCGACAGTAAGTTTTGCTGAGATGATGTTAACATCTTGTTTGTCTTTTCATCAAACAGCATGTGAGTTGCTATTTCTTTTAACAGCCTATTCACTTCACTTAAGCTTTCCTTTTTTTAGGGCAATAAGAAACAACATTTTTGTATTCTTTGTTTAACTGCACAGTAAATATGTTATGTCACTTTGCATGACTGTCGTTATTTATCAGACCCATGGCAGTACCGTACTGTCTTTATAGCCAATTCCTTGTATGATTCATCACCTCCATTTATCCTGTCACCTTGCATGTCTGTCGGTATCTATCAGGACCATGGACCATACTGTCTTTATAAGCAATTCCTTGCGTGATCCATCACCTCCATTTACCCTGTCACCTTGCATGTCTGTTGGTATCTGTTAGGCCCATGGACGGTACTGTCTATATATAGCCAATTCCTTGCGTGATCCATCACCTCCATTTACCCTTGTGTACTTGGTAAATAACATGTTTTAGAACCCAATCAGATATTTCTTTGTTGAACTATGCTTACCTGCACAGTTTTTTTAATTTGTCTTTTTTTTCAAGTATTATAAAAAAAGATACTTTCAGTGTACAGTGTCGTCTACCTGTATTCAAGAAGGAGCCTAACAGAGTCTTGGTGGGATTTACAACTGAGCGACTTTTACCACAATAAATTGCCAGTGGATTTTTTTACATAAAATAATATTTCATTTGGATTGTTTGAAAAATAAACATTCTATCACAAAACATGCAACATTATATTGCCTTTATGAGAAAGTCCCAACACTGTCAAGCAACATCAAGCGTGGTTTTTCGTGGGATGGGTGATCTCTGGAGGATCCTGTCCTTGTTGTATGCAGCCAGCTTGTCTAGCCATTGGTGATGGTTTGGAATTCACCTTTTAAGGCATTGGTCCCTAGGCTACGTGTTAGAAAAGGCTTCTTAGTCCTAATTTTGCTTGGTAAAATAATATATTTTTACTTTTTCTTTTAATCCTCGATCCGGGCAAGTTCGCATTTGCGAACTGTTTTGGCGTTGCTAAAACGCGCAAGTTCGCAATTGCGAACTTCACGCCGCGCTTCGCTAAACAGCTCATAGAATGCGCATATGATAAGCTACGGCAATGATTTTGATCTATTCGGAAACTACATTAAACATCGAATAATTCTGTATAACTTAATAGGTTATTTTAAATCGATAATTTACAGGGCTTTGTGAAAGTAGCTATTGAATTCATGTTGTCGCCATATTGGAAGCTTTGTACGATTCGTTGTTTGTTTGCACTCGCGGTAAATACTTGGTTTTTCTGTTGTAATTATCCGTTATAAATCGTTTTGATGTGTCAGGTCATATATTATTTTATAGAGCATATTTCTAGCTAAATTTTAGTATATAAATGAACTTTGTAGTGTTTATAGAAAATTTATAAAATATTTTTGAATGTTGCTGTTACCGTGGCAACAAATCTTTAGGTTTTTGTATTGAATCCATTTATAAATTTATAAGACGTATTGTATATTGAATCCATTTATAAATTTATAAGACGTATTGTATACTTCTAAACTTATATAATGTATATATTTACTGAAACTAGATAAAATTTAGGACATTTTTGCTATCTTACATTTAAAAATTTATTATCACAACATTGTATCCAATGGGTACCCCCACCCCTTTCGCGACTTATGAAAAAAAAATTTCCAAAGTAACGTACCATAAAAAAATCAAAAATATCTTTAGGTTAAGTTTTTATACATTATCTGGTAGCCTACATTCTTGAGATCCTTTTTATACCATAAACAAGTAGTTTTATTACAATTTACTTATTTTTATGAATTTTATAAAAACATCTTACAAATTTGCCAAAAATCGTGACCCAATACTGAAAAATATAGTGACGGGATCGAGGGTTAATAAATATAAAAGTTTCAAATATAGCCTCTCTCTGACATTATGAAAGCTTGTACAGTTATGCCCTTTTCTATTTTACTCTATTTTTTTCTACGCACTCAAACAAATTTTAATAATTTTTTGTATAACTTCAAATTACATTTTGAATCGTGCTTTCCAAAAGGTGCAAAATCCAAAGGTGACAATGTTAATAGTACTAAAAAGTGGGTTACTCAGGGTATCAAGATATCCAGTATTAAAAAAAGAGAGCTCAGCAAAATGGCTAAAAATTCAAATGATATTATTTTCTTACAGTATGTTAAAAGATATAACAAAATATTTAGGACTGTTTGTAGTTTAGCGAAAAAATTGTCAAACTCTACATTTATAGAAAATTCAGAAAATAGAAGTAAAGCTGTATGGACAGTTGTTAAGTCTTAACTTTGATTAAAAAAGAAGAATAATGGTTTTTGTAGCATTAGTGAACAAGATAAAATAATTTCTGATGGATTCAATATAGCTAATCATTTCAATGAAAAATTTACTCGGGTAGCAAACAAAAATATGCCCAATTTTGATTTAAGTAATGCTCAGGATAATTAAAAATAATTTACCTTAGACATCAATATTCCACCTTTTGTTTTCAAACCGATCTCAAGTAAACAAACCGAAAAAATAATTTTGTGTTTGAAAAAAATGTGCAGGCTGGGATGAAATACCTACAAAAGTACTTAGAAGTGTTAGCAACATTGTTACTGAACCTTTAAGTTTGATAGTTAATCAGTCTTTTCAAAGTGGGACTTCCCCTTATCAATTAAAATTTGCAGAAATCAAGCCTCTTTTTAAAAAGGGAAATAAAACTTTACCTGAAAACTATCAACCTGTGTCAGTTTTGCCAGCAGTTTCTAAAGTGTTTGAAAAAATAGCTTTTGAGCAGTTATCTGATTTTTTTGAGACTAACGATATTTTTGTAAATGAGCAATATAGATTTAGGTCAGGGAGAAATGCAGCTTTTGCAATAGAAGATCTTCTGTGGCAAGTTGGATATGGCTTGGACAGATTGGAGAGTGTTGCTGGGATTTTCTGTGATCTGTCAAAAGCATTTGACTGTGTGTGCATGATATCTTATTGTCAAAACTCAAACATTACAATATTTCTAAAATATCTTTGAATTGGCTAAAATCTTACTTAACACATCGATTCCAAAGAACAGTTATATTTAAAAACAACGTTAAATATTTTTCAAATTGGAAAAAAATTCACTGTGGTGTTCCCCAGGGATCAATATTGGGGCCTCTTTTGTTTCTAATATATTTTAATGATCTGCCTACTAACCTTCTGTCCAAACTCGTATTATATGCAGACGATACCACTGCCTTACTGAAATCTAAAAATTCTAGTATATTACAAAATTTATTGAACAGTATTTTTGAAGAACAGTATTTTTGGGGTTACAGCTCAAATGCCGAAACCATTTTCAAAATTAAAAAAAAGTTCTTAGAATTATGACATTCTCTGACAATAACAAGTCTTGTAGAACAATATTTACTGAACTTAAAATTTTAACACTACTTTCTTTATACATTTTAAAATGTTTACTATTTGTCAAAAATAATTTTGGAAATTTTATGAATAAAATAACCACCATAATTATTTGACAAGAAACAAACATGATTTTCAGCTGCCCATTCACAGGATTGCTTCTCGAAAAACTGCCTCATTATTTTGGAAGAAATTTATATAATAAAATCCTACAAATAATTAAATCTATTGAAAAAGTTTATTTATATCAAAAAGAAGTTACTAAACTGCTTGCCAGTAAAGCTTATTATAGTGCAAAAGAGTTCTTCGAAGATGTTTTGTAATATTACATTACAGTATCATACTTTAAAATTAGTAATTTGTGTCATTTATTATAGTTTTGATAACTTGAATATAACTTTGTTATTATTTTTGACTATTCTCCTGTTTTTCTCTGCTTTTGCTGTATTGTAAACGTTATGTGAATAAAAAATTGACTATTTGTCTTTCATAGTAGGGCAAGTGCCATGATTGTTTAGGTTTACGAATAGGAAAGCAGAGTTACCTTTGTAAAAAGGCATATCCTTTGAAAGTATATCTATATTTAGAGGTCACTTGTCTTATCTTCAGTCCATCACAGTTTAAGATTGATAAAAGACTTGATTATAGTGGAACTGTCTAAAATATGCTACCAACTACCAATCGTCTGATGTTAAAACACCAGAAATAGTAAAATTTTGTCTTTCAAACTGTAATTCATCACAGCTTAGGCAACGGGAACTTTCCCACCAATGGTTCACTAAATCAAGAGCTCCTTCTAATTTAAGTATTTTAAATGCACCATATTTTCCAAACCAAGCAAGCTTACAATAGAATTTTTTTTCTTACTCCGTTTTATAATATTGTTGAGGAAAAACGGTCCAAACCCCTTTGGCAAATTTAAGTGGACCTCCCGGGATTTGAACCCATGAAGTGCTAACCACTATGCTAGCAAGAGGCCTTTTAACACATTGACTGTGGCTGTCTAATACTATGTACTTGCCCTAGGAGCTGAAATATAAAAATAAGGTTTTCAATTACCAATTTTAAATGGTTTTATATCCATGTAAACATCCAAGGAGCTGTTTGAAGTAGATTTTTTATGTATATGAGACGTTATAAATGTATGACCCACATGTGTGTTATAGCTCCTTTATACCACTCTATATGATGAAGCGGCACCATGGCCCACGGGCGGGTCATGCGCACTGAACGTGTTAATATACAATCACTTTACAATTCAAATGTCCTATGTATTCAGCAAATGTTGATTACAATCAAGCTATATTTATCTAGAACTGCATGGCAACACTGCATATCCCAGCTCGACAACACCACAGTCTTCTATTAACATCACTCTATGATGGACCGAAGATAAGGCCAATGGCCTTGAAATATCTCCATATCTGTGTGTTTTATGCATTTTCTTGCGTGTAAGTCAGTTTTCTTATATCTATTTTGTTTGTTTTGTAAATACTATTTGATTGTCAGCCTTTCCAAATCTTGCATATACCTTCATCAATGGTATCTTGTCACCAAACAAAAGTTTTTTGATAACCCTAACACTGTATTTAAGTAAAGGCATTACTTTGTGTGTATGATAATACAACAGTTCAATTTTTTTATCGGCTAACTTATTACCTATCAATTGGTTGGAAATTTACCAACAAAAGAAAAACAACTTACCTCTACTCATAATGTTAGAAGAAAAGTAGTAGCCACTATAGGGTCTTTTGACCAATGATCAGAAATTCTGTCTCAGCTGATAAGGAAAGTTATGGCTAAAAGGTTTTGATGACTAAAATTGATATCTTTTCCAGTTATTTATTCCACAGTCAGAACTAAACCCACCTTATATTTTTATATTTGTATTAACATTTTGAGCATGCAAGTATGCCGTTTGAAATGGCATAAGAAGTTATTGTAATAAAAATATTTAAAAGCTCAAAAATTGAACTTCACTATTTAATTTGGGAATATCTGTAATGAGACTTAAAGCACTAAATACTTAAATTCCTGATCAAGATCTGTTGGGTTACCGGTAAACTAGTTCTAGAGAGCGGGAATGTCAACTCTGCAGGTCCATTATTAGATTCTAACTTCACTGTCAGATTATGTATTACAATGGTTCAACTAAACACATTGACATTATGGCAATAAGGAAACAACATTTCACAAACAAATTAAATATGTCAGCGAAATTATAAATGGACAAGTTAATTTTGGGGTACTAGGCCTAGGATTTCAGTAGTAATGAAAGGAAAGGAAATCAGCATACCTGGTAAACTGTAGATAGAAAAACATTCACATCACAAGAACAGAGCTGATTAGTAAAATATTTCGGAGTAACTAACGTGGCCTACTCACGGACCAATACGACTGCCATACCCGACAAGTCGGCCCTAGCTGTCGTGTCGGGGTGTTCCCTATACACGCTCCGACTACAAGGGACAACTAGACCACTCCAGAATAAGTGTTTTCCATATTTTCCAGTCTCTTTTTAATTACATCCAGTATAGCCTCAGGAATTCATTTTTTATAAATATCAAATAATGGCTCATAAAACTCATCTCTTCGGTCCCGCTTAGAGTAATTTCTAGATCCCAAAAACACCGGAATTCCTTCCACAACTTAATTCACTCTATTATTACAACTTTTTCTATTTGGTTAGCTAAAGACATTGTAATAGAGTAGTAAACAAATCACTTCCAAAATCAAACTGAATGGTTTTGTCAGAGAAGTCGGGCAGACAGCGCTACACACATATACCAACTTGTCGGGTTAGGGAGTGGGGCGGTTGGATGGTTCACCTGAACGACCGCCCTTACAGTTGGGCTGATAGAAGTCATGATCCAACCGCGCTACACACGTCCCGACTGTGGGGGCCGACCTGGTCCCTACAGTTGAGCCAACAAATTGGAACGTTTGTAGGGCCCTTAAAGAACTGGATACACAGTCACATTTGAGGTAGGTGGATGAGGTGTTGCCAACTTAAGAGCACTTAAACACTGAAATGTCTTGTCACTTCTGCTTCTATTATATGGTATAATGATGTAATAATGTATATGTTTTTACTGTGCTGCTTAGGTAGGCAAAGGAGAAATACAGTTTATCTTCATTAATATTAGGTAGCATGGGCAGAGTTAGACCTTGTATGTTGGGGGGCACAAGTAACAAGTTTACCATGCATTAAATTTCCTGTATCCTACTTTTTCGGGGGGGTCTGGGGGACATTTTTAAAAATTGCAGCTTAAAACATGACATTTAGGTACCTTTTTTGAATGAAAAATACTTAAACTCAGAACATAAAATTGATGTTTATTTTTATCAATCATAAACATAATATTGGTTTTTATAGCAATATAAACCAGGTATATACATATTTACTTACTACAATAGAACGGTCTCATATTGTCAAGCAATGTAACCCTTATATTAACACATTAGCACTACAATATTAGCACTCCTTTATTAATAATTAAACATGAGGCAATTTTCTATTTCCTTTTTTTGCATATTTATCCGTTAGTTTATCCAAGTTGAGGCTTTTTACTAAATCAGATTCTGAATAAATGACAGCCAAATTGGAGAAACGTTCTTGGCCCATGGATGACCTAAGCCATTGATTAATTCTTCTCATTGTCGAGAACAATCATTCACAAGTAGCACTATTAGATGGAAGGGTAAGACAAATCTTAAAAAGCAGTTTGAAATTGGGATAAATATCATCTTGAATTAAAACCAGTTCTTTTAATATTTTAACCAACTCTTTAAGCGATATTTCTTTGGGGTTGATACCATCTGACTCGAGAACGCACCTGACTCGTAGTATGCTCATTTCTGATATGAGCATAGTTTGGTTCAATCCGGGCACTGGATATTTCTGTATAAACGATTCAGATTTCTCTACATTGAGGCAAAGGAACTCTTCACTCGCATTTGCTACTTCCATTGCTTCACCGGCAAACCTTCTTTTGAGTTCACTGATCAAAATATCAAGTATTGGGTAATAAAGGTCACAACAGTACTGTACCTTGCTGTTCACTTCACTGTTATCACCCGAACTCTCTGTATCGACTCCTCTTGACTGTCCAACAGTAGACATGACAAAATATTCATTAAGAGTTTTTGAAATAACTCGTCGACGTTTGGGTGCAATATGTGAACTTGAAGTCGAATGACTTTCTTTTTCCAAGGAACAAGATGTTGTGGTAGTCTCATTGGATTGTGTTGTGATGCAAATATTGTCAGGGAATAAATGTAGTTCGTAAATCCTTGAAAACTCCCATTACTTCATTCCACTTTTTCTCCCAGGCGTTTTCACTTTTTTTTGACTCGAGCTTCATAATAATTGCTCCAGCTGCTTTCGCACATCTTGCTATGCCAGAGTCCTCCTTCTGAAGCGCTTTGCTGAGGAAATTTATATCAGTTAAACACTCCAATAAAAATATTAAACATACTACAAAATCCATGGATGTAATTGAAGCCAGTAATCCTTTGGCCTGAGGAGACTTCGAATTCCTTAGATCATTAGCAATCTTTTTGAGGACGGCACAAATTGCATCAAAATTTCTGTTAACAGATTGGACAGCAGTAGCCCTACACGACCACCTAGTTTCACTTAATTTGTGGATCTCATGTGGGCCTGGGACTTTGATCTATAGCTCCTCTTGCAGTATTTTGTATTCCGCATGCATATCAGGGTTAGAAAAAACTCATATAGTGACTGCATCACATTTATGAGAGTTTACAAGAACCAAATTAACCTTATGTGCTAACAGTGCACATACATGGCGAGAGAATGGGTATCCCTGATGATTTTCTGTAGCCCATTCTTTACTCCGGACATTACACTCGCGCCATCATGTGATTGACCTATTAAAGTAGCAGTTATACCTACTTCCTTAAGGTAGTTCAAAATAATGTTTGCTAAAGACTCAGCACTGCGATCCAGAGAAACATCCTTCATTGTTAGCAATCTTTCTTTAATTTCCGATTCAAACAAATATCTTATACAAATACACGATTGTTGAACTCTGTGTGACTTTGCTTCATTGACCATTAAGGCATTAAATCCAGATTCGTTTACCTCATTCACTATTGTACTTAAAACCTCTTCAGTAACAATTTTGAAAATTTCGTTTTGAAAGTCATGACTTATTAAATTGAAATATCGTTTATATTTGCTTTGAATTTAGCATCATATTTTGAGTATAATTCACATAACTCTAAATAATTTCCCTTGTTGCCTGACGTTTCTTTTTCATCGTGTCCACGAATGACATAAAAGGCATGCCTTGTTTGGCCAAAAATAACAAAAGGTCCAAAATTTGCTTAAAATATTCACGATTTTCAGAAATAAGCTCTTTATGAGATGATGATATTTCTGAAGCAATTGTATCCTTTGGCTTTCTATAGTTATGCCACTTCGCCATGGAAAATAAGTGACTTTCAGTGGACGCATGCTTTTCTAATTTTTCACGCTTAAAGTTTTTTATGAAAACAAAAAATTAAAATGTTCCCTTATTCTGACATTTTCATGTCCTTAATTTTGCAAGGGTCTTTTCTCATAGAGTTTACTGTATGTTACAATAAAACGATTACTCAGTTCAGTTTTCATACAGTATGTTCATCATGAAACGCAGATTGAAATGGCATGGATTCCATTTTAATTTAATGTTTTAATTAAACATCAGAGATGTGAAAACTATCATACAATATTAAATTAACAGATGTTGGCAATCCTGAGAATGGATGACTCGTATGCAGTCAGAAGACACAACGCCACTATATATATTTTAAAAAATGGCTCAGCTCTTGTTTTCTAGCCCTGGGCTTGCTCCCCCCCCCCCCCGCTCTTGCTAATCCTGCTCAGACCCCCCTGTTTGGACAACCCCGAAATTGAGTCCCTGGTTTCAGATTAATTTTTCTGTACCTCGACCAGGTTCATGTAGCTGTTCACACCACACTTATAAGACAAACCTATAAAATTAAAAGTCCTATAACCTTCAAATAGTTCACTATAACACTAGTTGTGGTTACGCTAGTGTTGCAGTGTTTATTTTTTTTAAATCATAAAATTAATTTACAATAAAAAGAATCAAGTAGCATATTTCCTTGTTCAGTTTGAAATAGAGAATTAAGAATAAAATACTGCAACTGATTTACTAAGAAATATGTAAATAAAAACTTTCATAAACAAAAAAGTTTTAAAAATATTCAAAAGTTTGCACCTCCTCTATAAATTATATTTTCGAACACTTAATCTAAAGTTCCAAAATAGCCAAACTATAGAGAATTTTCTATTATTTTAGAATATAATATAAGTTACATATACATTACATATACATAAATCCTAATAATTGCACCGATAAAAAATACCTTTGCAATGCAGTATGAGCAACTACATTATGTAAACAACTTATAGAAGTATACAAAGAGAATGAAATAAACTGTCTACAGTGATGGATTTGGAACAGTAGAGTGGAACAATAAATTATATGCAATATTTACGGTACAAATAAGCCAGCTGCTGTTGTTTGTTTACAACCGTGTCTAGTTGTCGGAAAATCGATGGGTAACCATTTAACTCTCATACAAGATGTCATTGTTGCATGTATGAGGGTTAAATAACATGTTGAGGCTATAAAATGTCTATTCATCTAAAAGACATCTTTTTTATCCTCCTTGTAATTTTAAAAACTCTTCGTAGGAGTTGTTAAAATTTAATACCCTACGTAATTTTAATTCAGATTAGGTTAAAGGGCACTAGACCAGGAACACTAGATTAGGAGAGAAAGGACATCAGCAAACTTACCTAAGAATACAAGTCCACAAACACCACAGTAGTAGTAAACAAATAAGAGACACAACGCATAACACACATTTTCAATGACAATGGCACTTTCTTTGGGTGAGAAGAGACAGATTCATTTTAATTTAGTTGCCTTGTCTATCAAGAATCTTAAAAGGTTTGTTACCCTGTTTCATTGAACTGTTTTTCTTGTACTTATATGTTTCATTTGTTCATAATACAATTAGATCATTAGCAATCTTTTTGAGGACGGCACAAATTGCATCAAAATTTCTGTTAACAGATTGGACAGCAGTAGCCCTACACGACCACCTAGTTTCACTTAATTTGTGGATCTCATGTGGGCCTGGGACTTTGATCTATAGCTCCTCTTGCAGTATTTTGTATTCCGCATGCATATCAGGGTTAGAAAAAACTCATATAGTGACTGCATCACATTTATGAGAGTTTACAAGAACCAAATTAACCTTATGTGCTAACAGTGCACATACATGGCGAGAGAATGGGTATCCCTGATGATTTTCTGTAGCCCATTCTTTACTCCGGACATTACACTCGCGCCATCATGTGATTGACCTATTAAAGTAGCAGTTATACCTACTTCCTTAAGGTAGTTCAAAATAATGTTTGCTAAAGACTCAGCACTGCGATCCAGAGAAACATCCTTCATTGTTAGCAATCTTTCTTTAATTTCCGATTCAAACAAATATCTTATACAAATACACGATTGTTGAACTCTGTGTGACTTTGCTTCATTGACCATTAAGGCATTAAATCCAGATTCGTTTACCTCATTCACTATTGTACTTAAAACCTCTTCAGTAACAATTTTGAAAATTTCGTTTTGAAAGTCATGACTTATTAAATTGAAATATCGTTTATATTTGCTTTGAATTTAGCATCATATTTTGAGTATAATTCACATAACTCTAAATAATTTCCCTTGTTGCCTGACGTTTCTTTTTCATCGTGTCCATGAATGACATAAAAGGCATGCCTTGTTTGGCCAAAAATAACAAAAGGTCCAAAATTTGCTTAAAATATTCACGATTTTCAGAAATAAGCTCTTTATGAGATGATGATATTTCTGAAGCAATTGTATCCTTTGGCTTTCTATAGTTATGCCACTTCGCCATGGAAAATAAGTGACTTTCAGTGGACGCATGCTTTTCTAATTTTTCACGCTTAAAGTTTTTTATGAAAACAAAAAATTAAAATGTTCCCTTATTCTGACATTTTCATGTCCTTAATTTTGCAAGGGTCTTTTCTCATAGAGTTTACTGTATGTTACAATAAAACGATTACTCAGTTCAGTTTTCATACAGTATGTTCATCATGAAACGCAGATTGAAATGGCATGGATTCCATTTTAATTTAATGTTTTAATTAAACATCAGAGATGTGAAAACTATCATACAATATTAAATTAACAGATGTTGGCAATCCTGAGAATGGATGACTCGTATGCAGTCAGAAGACACAACGCCACTATATATATTTTAAAAAATGGCTCAGCTCTTGTTTTCTAGCCCTGGGCTTGCTCCCCCCCCCCCCCGCTCTTGCTAATCCTGCTCAGACCCCCCTGTTTGGACAACCCCGAAATTGAGTCCCTGGTTTCAGATTAATTTTTCTGTACCTCGACCAGGTTCATGTAGCTGTTCACACCACACTTATAAGACAAACCTATAAAATTAAAAGTCCTATAACCTTCAAATAGTTCACTATAACACTAGTTGTGGTTACGCTAGTGTTGCAGTGTTTATTTTTTTTAAATCATAAAATTAATTTACAATAAAAAGAATCAAGTAGCATATTTCCTTGTTCAGTTTGAAATAGAGAATTAAGAATAAAATACTGCAACTGATTTACTAAGAAATATGTAAATAAAAACTTTCATAAACAAAAAAGTTTTAAAAATATTCAAAAGTTTGCACCTCCTCTATAAATTATATTTTGGAACACTTAATCTAAAGTTCCAAAATAGCCAAACTATAGAGAATTTTCTATTATTTTAGAATATAATATAAGTTACATATACATTACATATACATAAATCCTAATAATTGCACCGATAAAAAATACCTTTGCAATGCAGTATGAGCAACTACATTATGTAAACAACTTATAGAAGTATACAAAGAGAATGAAATAAACTGTCTACAGTGATGGATTTGGAACAGTAGAGTGGAACAATAAATTATATGCAATATTTACGGTACAAATAAGCCAGCTGCTGTTGTTTGTTTACAACCGTGTCTAGTTGTCGGAAAATCGATGGGTAACCATTTAACTCTCATACAAGATGTCATTGTTGCATGTATGAGGGTTAAATAACATGTTGAGGCTATAAAATGTCTATTCATCTAAAAGACATCTTTTTTATCCTCCTTGTAATTTTAAAAACTCTTCGTAGGAGTTGTTAAAATTTAATACCCTACGTAATTTTAATTCAGATTAGGTTAAAGGGCACTAGACCAGGAACACTAGATTAGGAGAGAAAGGACATCAGCAAACTTACCTAAGAATACAAGTCCACAAACACCACAGTAGTAGTAAACAAATAAGAGACACAACGCATAACACACATTTTCAATGACAATGGCACTTTCTTTGGGTGAGAAGAGACAGATTCATTTTAATTTAGTTGCCTTGTCTATCAAGAATCTTAAAAGGTTTGTTACCCTGTTTCATTGAACTGTTTTTCTTGTACTTATATGTTTCATTTGTTCATAATACAATTAGATCATTAGCAATCTTTTTGAGGACGGCACAAATTGCATCAAAATTTCTGTTAACAGATTGGACAGCAGTAGCCCTACACGACCACCTAGTTTCACTTAATTTGTGGATCTCATGTGGGCCTGGGACTTTGATCTATAGCTCCTCTTGCAGTATTTTGTATTCCGCATGCATATCAGGGTTAGAAAAAACTCATATAGTGACTGCATCACATTTATGAGAGTTTACAAGAACCAAATTAACCTTATGTGCTAACAGTGCACATACATGGCGAGAGAATGGGTATCCCTGATGATTTTCTGTAGCCCATTCTTTACTCCGGACATTACACTCGCGCCATCATGTGATTGACCTATTAAAGTAGCAGTTATACCTACTTCCTTAAGGTAGTTCAAAATAATGTTTGCTAAAGACTCAGCACTGCGATCCAGAGAAACATCCTTCATTGTTAGCAATCTTTCTTTAATTTCCGATTCAAACAAATATCTTATACAAATACACGATTGTTGAACTCTGTGTGACTTTGCTTCATTGACCATTAAGGCATTAAATCCAGATTCGTTTACCTCATTCACTATTGTACTTAAAACCTCTTCAGTAACAATTTTGAAAATTTCGTTTTGAAAGTCATGACTTATTAAATTGAAATATCGTTTATATTTGCTTTGAATTTAGCATCATATTTTGAGTATAATTCACATAACTCTAAATAATTTCCCTTGTTGCCTGACGTTTCTTTTTCATCGTGTCCACGAATGACATAAAAGGCATGCCTTGTTTGGCCAAAAATAACAAAAGGTCCAAAATTTGCTTAAAATATTCACGATTTTCAGAAATAAGCTCTTTATGAGATGATGATATTTCTGAAGCAATTGTATCCTTTGGCTTTCTATAGTTATGCCACTTCGCCATGGAAAATAAGTGACTTTCAGTGGACGCATGCTTTTCTAATTTTTCACGCTTAAAGTTTTTTATGAAAACAAAAAATTAAAATGTTCCCTTATTCTGACATTTTCATGTCCTTAATTTTGCAAGGGTCTTTTCTCATAGAGTTTACTGTATGTTACAATAAAACGATTACTCAGTTCAGTTTTCATACAGTATGTTCATCATGAAACGCAGATTGAAATGGCATGGATTCCATTTTAATTTAATGTTTTAATTAAACATCAGAGATGTGAAAACTATCATACAATATTAAATTAACAGATGTTGGCAATCCTGAGAATGGATGACTCGTATGCAGTCAGAAGACACAACGCCACTATATATATTTTAAAAAATGGCTCAGCTCTTGTTTTCTAGCCCTGGGCTTGCTCCCCCCCCCCCCCCCGCTCTTGCTAATCCTGCTCAGACCCCCCTGTTTGGACAACCCCGAAATTGAGTCCCTGGTTTCAGATTAATTTTTCTGTACCTCGACCAGGTTCATGTAGCTGTTCACACCACACTTATAAGACAAACCTATAAAATTAAAAGTCCTATAACCTTCAAATAGTTCACTATAACACTAGTTGTGGTTACGCTAGTGTTGCAGTGTTTATTTTTTTTAAATCATAAAATTAATTTACAATAAAAAGAATCAAGTAGCATATTTCCTTGTTCAGTTTGAAATAGAGAATTAAGAATAAAATACTGCAACTGATTTACTAAGAAATATGTAAATAAAAACTTTCATAAACAAAAAAGTTTTAAAAATATTCAAAAGTTTGCACCTCCTCTATAAATTATATTTTGGAACACTTAATCTAAAGTTCCAAAATAGCCAAACTATAGAGAATTTTCTATTATTTTAGAATATAATATAAGTTACATATACATTACATATACATAAATCCTAATAATTGCACCGATAAAAAATACCTTTGCAATGCAGTATGAGCAACTACATTATGTAAACAACTTATAGAAGTATACAAAGAGAATGAAATAAACTGTCTACAGTGATGGATTTGGAACAGTAGAGTGGAACAATAAATTATATGCAATATTTACGGTACAAATAAGCCAGCTGCTGTTGTTTGTTTACAACCGTGTCTAGTTGTCGGAAAATCGATGGGTAACCATTTAACTCTCATACAAGATGTCATTGTTGCATGTATGAGGGTTAAATAACATGTTGAGGCTATAAAATGTCTATTCATCTAAAAGACATCTTTTTTATCCTCCTTGTAATTTTAAAAACTCTTCGTAGGAGTTGTTAAAATTTAATACCCTACGTAATTTTAATTCAGATTAGGTTAAAGGGCACTAGACCAGGAACACTAGATTAGGAGAGAAAGGACATCAGCAAACTTACCTAAGAATACAAGTCCACAAACACCACAGTAGTAGTAAACAAATAAGAGACACAACGCATAACACACATTTTCAATGACAATGGCACTTTCTTTGGGTGAGAAGAGACAGATTCATTTTAATTTAGTTGCCTTGTCTATCAAGAATCTTAAAAGGTTTGTTACCCTGTTTCATTGAACTGTTTTTCTTGTACTTATATGTTTCATTTGTTCATAATACAATTAGATCATTAGCAATCTTTTTGAGGACGGCACAAATTGCATCAAAATTTCTGTTAACAGATTGGACAGCAGTAGCCCTACACGACCACCTAGTTTCACTTAATTTGTGGATCTCATGTGGGCCTGGGACTTTGATCTATAGCTCCTCTTGCAGTATTTTGTATTCCGCATGCATATCAGGGTTAGAAAAAACTCATATAGTGACTGCATCACATTTATGAGAGTTTACAAGAACCAAATTAACCTTATGTGCTAACAGTGCACATACATGGCGAGAGAATGGGTATCCCTGATGATTTTCTGTAGCCCATTCTTTACTCCGGACATTACACTCGCGCCATCATGTGATTGACCTATTAAAGTAGCAGTTATACCTACTTCCTTAAGGTAGTTCAAAATAATGTTTGCTAAAGACTCAGCACTGCGATCCAGAGAAACATCCTTCATTGTTAGCAATCTTTCTTTAATTTCCGATTCAAACAAATATCTTATACAAATACACGATTGTTGAACTCTGTGTGACTTTGCTTCATTGACCATTAAGGCATTAAATCCAGATTCGTTTACCTCATTCACTATTGTACTTAAAACCTCTTCAGTAACAATTTTGAAAATTTCGTTTTGAAAGTCATGACTTATTAAATTGAAATATCGTTTATATTTGCTTTGAATTTAGCATCATATTTTGAGTATAATTCACATAACTCTAAATAATTTCCCTTGTTGCCTGACGTTTCTTTTTCATCGTGTCCACGAATGACATAAAAGGCATGCCTTGTTTGGCCAAAAATAACAAAAGGTCCAAAATTTGCTTAAAATATTCACGATTTTCAGAAATAAGCTCTTTATGAGATGATGATATTTCTGAAGCAATTGTATCCTTTGGCTTTCTATAGTTATGCCACTTCGCCATGGAAAATAAGTGACTTTCAGTGGACGCATGCTTTTCTAATTTTTCACGCTTAAAGTTTTTTATGAAAACAAAAAATTAAAATGTTCCCTTATTCTGACATTTTCATGTCCTTAATTTTGCAAGGGTCTTTTCTCATAGAGTTTACTGTATGTTACAATAAAACGATTACTCAGTTCAGTTTTCATACAGTATGTTCATCATGAAACGCAGATTGAAATGGCATGGATTCCATTTTAATTTAATGTTTTAATTAAACATCAGAGATGTGAAAACTATCATACAATATTAAATTAACAGATGTTGGCAATCCTGAGAATGGATGACTCGTATGCAGTCAGAAGACACAACGCCACTATATATATTTTAAAAAATGGCTCAGCTCTTGTTTTCTAGCCCTGGGCTTGCTCCCCCCCCCCCCCCGCTCTTGCTAATCCTGCTCAGACCCCCCTGTTTGGACAACCCCGAAATTGAGTCCCTGGTTTCAGATTAATTTTTCTGTACCTCGACCAGGTTCATGTAGCTGTTCACACCACACTTATAAGACAAACCTATAAAATTAAAAGTCCTATAACCTTCAAATAGTTCACTATAACACTAGTTGTGGTTACGCTAGTGTTGCAGTGTTTATTTTTTTTAAATCATAAAATTAATTTACAATAAAAAGAATCAAGTAGCATATTTCCTTGTTCAGTTTGAAATAGAGAATTAAGAATAAAATACTGCAACTGATTTACTAAGAAATATGTAAATAAAAACTTTCATAAACAAAAAAGTTTTAAAAATATTCAAAAGTTTGCACCTCCTCTATAAATTATATTTTGGAACACTTAATCTAAAGTTCCAAAATAGCCAAACTATAGAGAATTTTCTATTATTTTAGAATATAATATAAGTTACATATACATTACATATACATAAATCCTAATAATTGCACCGATAAAAAATACCTTTGCAATGCAGTATGAGCAACTACATTATGTAAACAACTTATAGAAGTATACAAAGAGAATGAAATAAACTGTCTACAGTGATGGATTTGGAACAGTAGAGTGGAACAATAAATTATATGCAATATTTACGGTACAAATAAGCCAGCTGCTGTTGTTTGTTTACAACCGTGTCTAGTTGTCGGAAAATCGATGGGTAACCATTTAACTCTCATACAAGATGTCATTGTTGCATGTATGAGGGTTAAATAACATGTTGAGGCTATAAAATGTCTATTCATCTAAAAGACATCTTTTTTATCCTCCTTGTAATTTTAAAAACTCTTCGTAGGAGTTGTTAAAATTTAATACCCTACGTAATTTTAATTCAGATTAGGTTAAAGGGCACTAGACCAGGAACACTAGATTAGGAGAGAAAGGACATCAGCAAACTTACCTAAGAATACAAGTCCACAAACACCACAGTAGTAGTAAACAAATAAGAGACACAACGCATAACACACATTTTCAATGACAATGGCACTTTCTTTGGGTGAGAAGAGACAGATTCATTTTAATTTAGTTGCCTTGTCTATCAAGAATCTTAAAAGGTTTGTTACCCTGTTTCATTGAACTGTTTTTCTTGTACTTATATGTTTCATTTGTTCATAATACAATTAGATCATTAGCAATCTTTTTGAGGACGGCACAAATTTCATCAAAATTTCTGTTAACAGATTGGACAGCAGTAGCCCTACACGACCACCTAGTTTCACTTAATTTGTGGATCTCATGTGGGCCTGGGACTTTGATCTATAGCTCCTCTTGCAGTATTTTGTATTCTGCATGCATATCAGGGTTAGAAAAAACTCATATAGTGACTGCATCACATTTATGAGAGTTTACAAGAACCAAATTAACCTTATGTGCTAACAGTGCACATACATGGCGAGAGAATGGGTATCCCTGATGATTTTCTGTAGCCCATTCTTTACTCCGGACATTACACTCGCGCCATCATGTGATTGACCTATTAAAGTAGCAGTTATACCTACTTCCTTAAGGTAGTTCAAAATAATGTTTGCTAAAGACTCAGCACTGCGATCCAGAGAAACATCCTTCATTGTTAGCAATCTTTCTTTAATTTCCGATTCAAACAAATATCTTATACAAATACACAATTGTTGAACTCTGTGTGACTTTGATTCATTGACCATTAAGGCATTAAATCCAGATTCGTTTACCTCATTCACTATTGTACTTAAAACCTCTTCAGTAACAATTTTGAAAATTTCGTTTTGAAAGTCATGACTTATTAAATTGAAATATCGTTTATATTTGCTTTGAATTTAGCATCATATTTTGAGTATAATTCACATAACTCTAAATAATTTCCCTTGTTGCCTGACGTTTCTTTTTCATCGTGTCCATGAATGACATAAAAGGCATGCCTTGTTTGGCCAAAAATAACAAAAGGTCCAAAATTTGCTTAAAATATTCACGATTTTCAGAAATAAGCTCTTTATGAGATGATGATATTTCTGAAGCAATTGTATCCTTTGGCTTTCTATAGTTATGCCACTTCGCCATGGAAAATAAGTGACTTTCAGTGGACGCATGCTTTTCTAATTTTTCACGCTTAAAGTTTTTTATGAAAACAAAAAATTAAAATGTCCCCTTATTCTGACATTTTCATGTCCTTAATTTTGCAAGGGTCTTTTCTCATAGAGTTTACTGTATGTTAAAATAAAACGATTACTCAGTTCAGTTTTCATACAGTATGTTCATCATGAAACGCAGATTGAAATGGCATGGATTCCATTTTAATTTAATGTTTTAATTAAACATCAGAGATGTGAAAACTATCATACAATATTAAATTAACAGATGTTGGCAATCCTGAGAATGGATGACTCGTATGCAGTCAGAAGACACAACGCCACTATATATATTTTAAAAAATGGCTCAGCTCTTGTTTTCTAGCCCTGGGCTTGCTCCCCCCCCCCCCGCTCTTGCTAATCCTGCTCAGACCCCCCTGTTTGGACAACCCCGAAATTGAGTCCCTGGTTTCAGATTAATTTTTCTGTACCTCGACCAGGTTCATGTAGCTGTTCACACCACACTTATAAGACAAACCTATAAAATTAAAAGTCCTATAACCTTCAAATAGTTCACTATAACACTAGTTGTGGTTACGCTAGTGTTGCAGTGTTTATTTTTTTTAAATCATAAAATTAATTTACAATAAAAAGAATCAAGTAGCATATTTCCTTGTTCAGTTTGAAATAGAGAATTAAGAATAAAATACTGCAACTGATTTACTAAGAAATATGTAAATAAAAACTTTCATAAACAAAAAAGTTTTAAAAATATTCAAAAGTTTGCACCTCCTCTATAAATTATATTTTCGAACACTTAATCTAAAGTTCCAAAATAGCCAAACTATAGAGAATTTTCTATTATTTTAGAATATAATATAAGTTACATATACATTACATATACATAAATCCTAATAATTGCACCGATAAAAAATACCTTTGCAATGCAGTATGAGCAACTACATTATGTAAACAACTTATAGAAGTATACAAAGAGAATGAAATAAACTGTCTACAGTGATGGATTTGGAACAGTAGAGTGGAACAATAAATTATATGCAATATTTACGGTACAAATAAGCCAGCTGCTGTTGTTTGTTTACAACCGTGTCTAGTTGTCGGAAAATCGATGGGTAACCATTTAACTCTCATACAAGATGTCATTGTTGCATGTATGAGGGTTAAATAACATGTTGAGGCTATAAAATGTCTATTCATCTAAAAGACATCTTTTTTATCCTCCTTGTAATTTTAAAAACTCTTCGTAGGAGTTGTTAAAATTTAATACCCTACGTAATTTTAATTCAGATTAGGTTAAAGGGCACTAGACCAGGAACACTAGATTAGGAGAGAAAGGACATCAGCAAACTTACCTAAGAATACAAGTCCACAAACACCACAGTAGTAGTAAACAAATAAGAGACACAACGCATAACACACATTTTCAATGACAATGGCACTTTCTTTGGGTGAGAAGAGACAGATTCATTTTAATTTAGTTGCCTTGTCTATCAAGAATCTTAAAAGGTTTGTTACCCTGTTTCATTGAACTGTTTTTCTTGTACTTATATGTTTCTTTGTTCATAATACAATTCTCAAGCATGTTTAGAGTCTACTCCATGCAAAGAATGTATATTTATTTGTTTTAGTGTGATGTTAATATATCATGTATGTCCTTGTGCTTTTATATGTTTTTCGTGTATGTTCTTTGCTATTGTTCACTCTTCATGCTTAGTTTATTACTGATCTTCTTGTTGTTTACTATCATTATTGCTGTTGTTAATTCATATTTTCAGATTTTATTATTATTAGTTGTGTTTCAATGTTTATATCAATTATGTAATAAATGTATTATTGTATGTAGTGTAGTTTATTTCTCACTTTCAATAGTATTTAATACTGTCGTTGGTATTTTTTACTGCTAATGTCAGCCTGAAAGTTATCAAAATAACTTGGACTTTGGAATTTTCACTCATATTTAAAGCTGGTGAACTAATTTTTAAAGCATGTTACCTTTGTTTCATATTTAATACTACATTATAATTGGATTTATTTCTTTTGTGTAGTATAAATATAAAATATAAATATTAATTTTATGAAAATGAAATAAAAATAGTCTTTATTAACAAGGTGAAGCTAGGACTATTTAGTCCTCTCTTCCACTTTACCACTAAATAAATATATGCAAAAAAATATTTCAATAAAATTAAAATATCAAAACTAAAAGAAAAATTAAATTAATTACTTTTATAATATAATACATACTTATGAAATTAATTAATTTTCAAATTAATAATATTAATGGACAACATTATACATAAATGCACATACAACTACCATGCACATAGTTCGCTCACATGAACAGACAGCTGCACCCCAATCTTACCACTACCGCAATCCTCGACACAACAATTCCCTGACCTCTGCTCTGAAACGGCATCTGTTATCGATTAATTTGACATTATCTGAAAGAAAATTCTACAAACGACATGAAGTGACTATGAATAATTTATTGAAGATTGTTGTTCTATGGTCTGGATGTTGGGGCATGAATTGATGACAACGTACACCAAAGTAAGGATGTGGTATTCGTGAAGATTTCTTATTTTTAGTACACCTAAATGTTCGAAAAAAGGCATAACGTAATCATATTACAGTAAATTGAAAATGAAATGGATGAAGCAATTCTGTGCACGTTGCAATCTGTCTTGTCAGAAAGCTCTACAGTCATGTCATAGTAGTTGAAGTGAAGTAGCACCAGAGTGTTCACCGATCTCATTTGAACATTGAAAGAAAAAAATAAAGCAAAACTCCTTTAAACTGTGAATGGAGGCAAAGACTCAGCTGCATGTTGTTGTTTTGTTCCAAGTCAGGTATTTACTTATAGTAAGGCTAAGGTTTTTGACCCTATCACAGTATTTTAGTTCATTGCTATGGAGTTTTACTTTTAGAAAAGCATTTACGTCTATTTGTGAAAGAAGCTGTTGAGTGCCTAACACCATCGTTTGAGGGTTAGTCTTGTTCAGTCTCAGACCATGTGTCTGAGCCCAAACAGTGATTGAGGCAATGTTACCATTTATCAACGATACAGAAGAATTTTCATCTTTGATAGGAAAGTGCTAGTATATTTGTAAATCGTTAGCATAAAAGTGAAACTTGTAGTTTAAAATACCGTCTGTGACATTGTTACTGTAGAGAGAGAATATAAGTGGGCCAAGCACAAAGGCCTGGGGGGCTCTTGTGTGATAGGTTTCCAGTTTGACTCAGACGTTCTCACATTAACTAGTTGTTGTCATTTACTAAGGTATGACTTGACCCAGTTAAAAAAAACAACCATCAAAGAAGCCAGCTATTTTTAATTGAATGAGGAGTAGGGGATCAAGGTCACAGTCAAATGCTTTTGAGAAGTCGAATAAAGTTAAAATGGTAAAGAGTCTCTTATTCATGGCTAGCCTGATTTCATCGGTTATTTTAAGAAGTGAAGTAGTAGTGCTATAATGAGCATGAAAACCAGATTGATACTTGGGACAATAATTGGTTCTTCTCTAGGTAAGATATAAATTGTTGATATACATTTAGAGAGGGCTGAAAGTATGCTTATAGGCCTGAAATCAGAAGGGGAATGAGGAGAAAAACATTTTTGTAATGGACGGACGACTGCATGTTTCCAGAGATCAGGAAAAACGTATGAACTTAAGACACATTAAAAGTTTTGGTAACCACTGGAAGAGTAACAGGCAATGTGTCCTTGATAAATCTGATTTGGATATTGTCAGCCCCAACAGCGCCGCTCATCATCCTACTAACAGCTTTAAGCACATCCACATGTGTAATAGGAGTGAAGAACTGATGATCTGGCATAACAATAGGAGAAGCTTCGAGCTGTGCGATGTAGTTTCATGCTCCAGCTACATCAACGAGGATATTAACGAAAAAGTGATTGATGGAATTTAAATTAAATGATTCAGGAGGATTAGGTCTGAATGTACCAATTCCCAGCTCCTTTAGTTTAGACCATTATATTTTTGTGGGAAGTTTAAAAAAAAAAAATTAATTATAATAGAAATTAATCTTAGAATTCCTTATGAGTCACATTTCTAATTCGTATATATAAAACCCAATCTAAGAGGACTTTGTCCTTTTAGCATGATGGAAAGCAGAATCTCTTTGTTTCTGCAGGTGGAGGAATGTGGTCAGTAAGCCAGAGAGCAGGTCCTTTATTACCCTCTTCTTAACAGTTGGAATATGTTTACCAAACAGACTTGTTAAAAAGAAGTTAATTTATAAATCATGAAATTGACGTTGGTAGATGAAATAACCTCATTCCAGGGCAGCGCTGCTGCATCTGACAGTAGCACTTGTTGATTAACTATTTTGTAGTTACGATATTTAATGTCTTTTGGTTTATACTTTGGTGGACTAAGTTTATAAACATGAAAAATAAGGTCATGTTTTGAAAGGCCAGGGGAAGATATTTGTCCATGAACTAGGGAAGGGTCAGAGATAGCCATGATGTCAAGCCAAGTGTCTCGAAGATTTGGAGCTCTGTAACAAACACTTGCAAGAATGTGCATACCTTTGACATTGATATCTAAAAACATGTATTCAGGTCTCCCTTCTGTAGAGGTATCAGAGACATCTAATATGGAACTGTACAGGTAAGACTTGACATAGATGGCAACACCTCCTAGCCCCTTGTGGAGGCATTTGTTCTGATAGAGACAATAGCCCATTAATTCAACTGATTTATTATTAATATGAGATCTGAGCCAATTTTTAGATATTAAAATAATGTCAAATAAACTACTATTAAAAATTGTAAGAAATTCGTCAAAATGGCAAAACAAAGACTGTGCTTTAACATGAGCTGCTTTTATATTATTATGAAATGGATCAAGTGTTCGGCAGAGATGATCAGAAATAGTCGGAGGTGGAGCAACCCGTCCCAGGGCAGGAGGATGGTCAACATTCAACCGTGATAGCGGGAAACCGACAGCAGAGGCCAGGTGGTGGCACGGGCATGCTCAGCAATGTGAGCAATATATTCACACATTCATACAGACAGAGTTAACATAATTAATTGCAGTATAACTAAACTAACAAGTTATTTACAAATCAACTCTTCTACTAACTATTCAATCTTAGCAAATATATGTTTAACTGAAGACAATTATAAATATTAACAATATATTTCTCTGACGTGAATTACCATTATGCTTACAAATAATCTGTTCATCCTCAATCCAAATGATCCCTTAATATAAATTTTAAGTGGGTAATGGGGAGGTGTGGGGCATTCAAGATCTTATTGAATTCTTTAAGTAGTTCCTCCTGGTGTTTTATTTCTGGAGGAGCTATATTATTGCACTGCACCGGGAACCGAGGTAGTGAAGTTGCCATGAGAGTGCGATTAAGTTGGACATCAATCACTTTAGTATGTGCGCTATTTAGCCATACGGGAGCACAGTATTCAGCAGTTGAATAAACCAGTGACAAAGCAGTAGTAGGCAGGACGTGTGTATTGGCTCCCCAAGTTGTTCCAGCAATATGATGTAGCACATTTGCCCTGGTTTTAATTTTAGCTGCTGTTTTTTGAAGATGGCTTTAAAACCTCAGCGATCGATCTAATGTTACTCCCAGGTACTGTGGATGATCAATGTGGTGAAGTTTTACACCATTTAGAAAGATGTTTAATTTTCAATTAGCTAGTTGTTTCTTAGGTGGAGGCAGGCTACTTCGGTTTTTAATGGTTTGGGTTTCAGCTTCCAGGTTCTAAAATATTCTTCGAGGGTTGCAAGATCGTTTATGAGTGTTTCTTCAGTAGCTGTGAAGTCCTTGTGTTGATAAGCTAAAGCAATATCATATGCATATATAAATTTTCTAGACTTGGTGATTGGGATGTCAGTGGTATACATGTTGAATAAAATTGTAGCAAGTACGGACCTCTGTGGGAGACCATCCTTTGGCTGTCTAAAAGAGCTTTCTTCACAACCGAGATAAACTTTTATTAGCCTGGCACCAAGCATTGACTACAGAAGTTGCAAAAGAAAGAGACAGGGAAGGAGGCTGTAGAACTTTAATAACAAATCTTTACTCCATACTCTGTCATAACATAAGCTGCTGTGAGATCAACAAAAACTGCAGATGTTTTTAACTTGTTTTCAAACCCATTCTCGATAAATGATTGATCGCTACAACTTCGGCAAGGGTGAAAACCGGCCTGGTCAACTGAAATATTAGAATCAAGAACGTGCGATATTGTATTGTATAACAGCCAACAGCCTTTCCAGTAACTTATAACAAACTCTAAGAAGAGATATAGGGCGATAAATTTTCACTTGTTTAGGATCTTTGTCAGGCATCAGAACAGATACTACTTTTGAATGCTTAAGTCAAGTTGCCTGTAGCTAGTATCTTATTGTAGGCTGTTTGAAGCCATTGTTTCACTTTGTTACCAGCATGCATAAGAAATTCCGGAAAGATACTGTCAAGGCCGGCTGCTTTCCCTGCTACTATAGCGGAAATCGCCTGTCTTAATTCTTCCTCTGTGAAATTTATGGAGACTTCCAGAGGTTTCTTGTTGGCTCTTTTTAATTTCACTCAGCTTGTAAAGCACATGTTTGTCAGAAGGATGGCGGGCTGACTTTGATAAGCTGACTATCTGTTTAGCTATGTTAGAAGCCTTTGTGTGTAGCACTTCTCTTTGATTTTGAGATTTACAAGTAGAGAGTTTCCATAAAAGTGACCACACTTTTCTACTGATATAGGTAAAGTTTATATCTTCAACAGTTTAACCCATTTTCTCTCCTGGCACTAACTAGAGAGTACAGCAGCAGATCAGCTGTGTTGGAGTTTTCGGTGACATTAAAGTCTTTGTAAAGGTTGTCTGATTCCTTAATCCATCCTGGCAAATACTCCTTTTTGTATCCTCTCGTTATGCAAGCTTTAGCAATGGACAAGACAAGACTTGTGAAACGATCGTAATTTGTTATTGTAGGAGGAATGTACTTGAAGCTATCATCAAGCCTGGTGCTAAAGGCCTCCCAGTGTGATTTATTAAAATTCATCAATGCCTTGGAAAAGATCAAATTATTGGAATTTGGATCCCCAATGAAACTAGTACTGGCTTATATTGAGAGTGGAGAAAAGCATCAAGAACACAAAATAAGGAGGAGGAAAGAAGTAAAAGTTTACTTACTTAACTCAAAAATATTCTATTGTTATGATGAAATATTAGAGGAATAAAAAAATGGTATATTGTAGATGAAAATAAAACTACACGTAGTTTAAATAATGTATTGTTAATTATAAATGTATTGTTTGTAATTGAACTAGTTCAATGTAAAAGATATTTTAATTTGTTTTGAATGAAGAGGTTATGATGATTATGTTCTTCAGGTGTAGCTGGTGGATTGAAAAAATTGAGAATGATGACTCCTGGTGATTTATTGAACTTTGGAGGTTCACAAACTAAAACTCTGTCAGGGTTTTCCACTGCTGCTCCTTTACCCCACACAGGATTTATATATGACTCAAACATTGTTCAAAAAATGCCTGTGGTGGGTATAGTTTATTTTCATTTTTATGTTTGTGTTACAGTGGAACTCCAACTATCTGAAACAACAAAGAGTAGTGTTTTTAATCCTTAGAAAGATAAATCATACATATACAACACAATAAATAACTCATAATATGCCTCAGTAAATAATGTAAACTGTAACACCATCATAAAGAAAAAAAAATCCAAATTCTGCCAGGAAACATATTACAATAGGGATAATATTGTATTGTCTACTCACACTATTGTCCTTTCCTCTGTCAAGCGGATGTGCAACCTGGCTACCCAAAAACGGAGAAGACAGTCAAACATATAAAGCATATTTAACTAAGATGTTTGGCAAGTAATAACATTAGTTTACAAGATGGTGTTTAAATACACAAAATAGTACACTGTAGGTATGTAATTAAACTGTAATTAATTATATAATAAATGCCCTTTCTCATAAAAAATATTGTTTTATATCCCTTTTCAACAAACATGCATTTAATTACATGCAGTAATTAAATAAAATGGACTGTTTTTAAACAAAAATCTGACTATCCAAATATTTGATTATCCGAATAGGGTCTGCTCCCAATTGATTCGGATAATTGGAGTTCTGCTGTACTTGCAAAATTTTTACTTTGAGGTACAGTACACAAAATTTGAAGTAACTAGAACTCTTGTATAGTTATTTAAAATGGGTTAACTAGACTTTAGGTAAAAAGTTAATCCACGTTATTGCCTGTAATATTTAACAATATTTGGTGCATGTGTATAGACAAATCATCCCGTCTATTAATATATCAACATTCTACTATTACCTAGGTTTTACATAAATATTTATTTATTCTCAGCATTGCATTGCCTAGGTTGTACAAATTATTTTTTGTATGATTATGAAATCTGAATATAATTAATTAATGTTATTGTTACTATTTTATTTATAATGATCTGAAGACTAATAAAATTTATTCCAGGATCTACGTATGAAAGCTTCTCACATAGTTGCAACTAAATGCATTCAGGCTATAGCAATGGATTATACACGCATGTTTTCTGATGGAACTATTGGTCGGAGGATACAAAAGGAGATTGAAAGGGAGCTATTCATTCTAAAACAAACGGTAAAATTTATCATAGTTTATTTGTACTAAGTTTCTTAAAGAAGCTGATTAAAATAAAACATGCTCGTCTTGTAAATTTAATTCTTTCTAAACATAAAACATAATTCTTAAGTGATTAAATTTAGCCATTAGTCAACCTAAGCCTTCACTCTTATATTTAATAATAAATCCTCTTACTTGAATCATTACTTACAATATTCATTACTGTCCGATCTTGGCCTCGGTCAAAACTGCAGGATAGAAAGGGTCCATTTCTTATTCATGTATATATGTGGAATTTGTATGTTGCCTTGTATAAATGGGTTTGTAAGGGCGTGAGTGTCTTGAGTTTGAGTCCGTTAACTCTAAGCGACCATCCCTAAATTACGATAGTACTAAATTCAGCCTTTACAGACCCCCTCCCCTCGAATAGCGGACTTGTAACGGTAAAATAAATCCCTATCAGAAATTAAGTAACGCTGTCACCAAACCCCTTCCAGTTTTTTTATCCACTTCATGCATATTTTCATTGATGATAAAGTCATTGTTTAGATTTTCCTCTGTTTGTTTTACAATGCAGAGAGAATATGTTACTGACTTTAAAATCTTTTATCTTGGGGAAAAACGATTATATTGTGTGAATAAATCTAAACAAATTGTTGAGGTTTAATATAATAGAGTAACGCTGCATAATGTCCCTTCTCTCTCTCTCTCGTAATGGTGCATAACGCTGCCCAAAACCCCTTCACCCCCTTCAGGTATTATGTAATTTAGGGAGAATGGGCCTCTAACTAACGATTACTACGATTTTTGTTGCTATAGGATAATAAAAGTTTTTTTTTAAGTGTTTACATTTATTGATTAGTTTGTGACTACATTTAATAGAAATAATTCTGTTATATGATTGTATTATTGGTCATGGTTGTATAAAAGTATCTATATTTTATAAACATAACCTGTAAATAGTAAATATTTTGAACTAAGCGAAAAGAACAGGACTTACCAAATTATCAAGAGCCTTATAATCTCTAAATGTCTTTGCCATACAAAGTGAGATGTTAAGTTCCTGATTATCTCCCTCTATCATTGCGGTTTGACACACTACCACATTAGTCCAAACAAGTGGGTCCTACAGCAACTGTTACTGTCTCATTAACCGTTTTGATCTGTGGTGGGTACTTCTATATTCGTGTTGGTAGGTGTGTCTGATGCCAGAATTTCATTTGATAGAGTATCAGACAAAATGATAAAGAGTCTACATACCATACATTAATCATAGCCCTACTTACAAGGTGACAATTAAGTCTGGAAATGGCATTATATTTGTTTAACCATTACAGATAAAGCAATTAAATTTAAAATATCAATGCTAATTTTTTAAGAAACTATTGATTTTTATCACATCCAGGAGACAGCTCATAAGTAATCAGAAGAAAATCTTAAATGAGAGCATAGATCAAGTAAGTTGTAGACAATTACTGATGAAGCAATGAAGACTTCTTTTGTCAGTATTATCCATAAAGATCTAATTTTGTAAGATTATAAAGTTTTTATCTCAACAGGAGGATGGCACATGAGGAGTCAGAAAAACTCTTAAATAGCAGCATGGGTTTGGTACCAAATTGTAGGTTCTAAATAGTAAAAACAATGCTGCAAACCAGATCTAAAAAGGTTTACCCTATCCAAAATGTTTTACTGTCTTCAGTTGTGTCAACTTTACAACAATGATCACAACAATTGGGTGTCAGTAACAGTTGAATTTTTATATCTCTCTAGCTTATGCTATTTGAGAGAAAAGCTATATGAATGAATTTACAATTCTTAGTACTAAAGATGATTTTAAATGTATTTATAAGTAAATATTATAATGAGCTATTTAACATTAAGTAAACAAGTTTATTATTTTTATTTTTTGGAACTTCTTTAATCTTAAACTTTATTAAATAACAGAAATATAACTATAAATAAACAAATATAAGTTAAATAAAAAAATACCATAATCATTATAAGTAACTAACAAATCAACAACTGGATAAATATGAATATTGTCACAGACACAAAACAACTCGATGAATATTTAGGACTAGCAATAACAAAATCTGACAATAAACTATACAGAGTGGAAACAAAATTTGGAAACGCTTTCACAACGTTATTTTTTTTAGATAATTTAATTTTTTTATTATTGTGTTCCATGAAGTATGGTTTTTGATCAGAATAATTTACTTACCCTTTCCATCTCAGACATTTTTTAAAAAGTTGTTCCAAAAATCCCAGGTATTTTTATATTTGACATACCCAAAAATTCAAGGCTCTTTTTGTCTTACTTTACAAAAAAATTATAAAATTCTATTTATGAAGTAAATTTATTATTTTGAGTTTCATTAGTTTCCTAAAGATATTATCTGTAATACAAAATAAAATAGAAAAGGACTTAACAAAATAAATTTTTTTTTTGTATGTATATGTATATTTACAAAAACTTATTTTGAAAATTTTTTGAGTTGAGTTTGTTGCGTTATGAATGGTACTAAGAAAATTCATTGACCAGACCTAATAACACTATTTAAAACACCATTTAGTTATCTTCAAATAAATTCATATTTCACAATGCTATGTTTAAAATTAAAAAAGTTATGGCTCTTTTTTAAAAACACTGCATTTAGAGTTTCTATCCTACGCATAACAACTAAGCCATTTATGTGGTCTGATTCATCACTCTCGTCATACACTCAATTAGCGATTGTATTATTATTTATTGGCGACCTACTACTTTTTATTTTACTTAGTTCTACCTCCCATTCTACACAAACAATCACATCAGTCAAGAAACAACAATTAACCTCAGCTGACGATCACATCTGACGAACATCAACACAGGTGTTAATGCAAAACAAAGGCAATAAAATAATTCAAGTTGTGGTACTGTAATAAAGCATTCTATCGTAATACATCAGCGTTTTTATAACAGAAAATGCTTTTCCGAACATTTCTATATCATTAATATAAATATTTTGAGTTATTAAATATTTCAAAAAAATTTATTTCTGAACTTCCAGGAAACCGGACGCTGGGATTTTTGGAACGTTTTACGAACGTCCGGAAAACCAAACGTTGGAATGGAAAGGGTCAAAACTGTTAAATAGTGGAGAAATAATATTGTTCAAATTAGTTATTTTGAAATTCAAATTACCGCTATTCTGGAAAGGATAAACCTTTTCAAATCTGGTTTGCAGCAATTAATTTATCTTGAATAGACCTTTAATTTGATACCAAACTCAACCTAGGCTTATGTTGAATATTTTTGTTCAACTCCTTGTGGGCCATCCCTCTGAAAAGATGAAACGTTGCTAATGGCGTCAAAAAGTATGTTCTTTGTAACCATGATCATGTACAATATTTCACTTTTACAAGTGAAGTCATACAAAAGTCGTGAAAGCGTTTCCATATTTTTTTCCTACCCTGTATATCCTAGAATTCACAAAGACAAATAAATGAACATGAATAGTAAATTAATAACAAATACAACAATAGAAATAATTTTTTTGTGTTTTTACATGTTACTCAGACACACAAACCACACTGAAATTTAATATTGTTTCCTCTTTGGCTGTACCTTGTTTCCTCTGTGTGCCTAAAGGACAGGTACAGGAGGGGAAGGTTAACTTTCACATTTCAATGTTAGCTTGTTTATGAACATTTGATTATTTTATTTAGGATCCCCTCAATACTTGGTCAGCTTGCTCTCTACATCCATGTTTCCCTATATGTGTTTGCAATAACGGTTGTTGATGACATTTCTACTGTTAATCCAACTTTAAGGTTATTAATTGTTTTTCTCATCTGATCAGAGGGTGGAATGTGTTCAGACTCCTGTCTGAGATGAACCATTTTCCTCTTGAGATGTTACACAGTGGACATGTGTAAATGCAGTTGAAGATTTATTCAGTATAAATGGTTAAAAAACATTTTAAAAACACCGACTAGTTGAGTATTTCGGGATTGGGACGTCTAGAAGGATAACCCTCCTTATGATGAGGTGGCATGGTGACTGTTTGCGAACATTTGATCAAGTTGTGCATTTAATTGATGATAGTTTTCATTACAGACCGCCAATATCAAATTCTACCATATGTATAAAACAGTCCAACATTTCAAAGAAACCGGCAGTGTTAAAACACATAAATAATTGCCAATTGAGCTGTCAGTAGTCCCTCCACTTGTTGAATAGAGTTCACACTCAGGCTTACAGGCCTATGTGAAGTCAAAAACAAATAAGAAAATACATGAGCCGTTAAATATTTGTACACATTAAAACTATTTACAAACCTTGATAATTTAAAAAATAGTCCTCCTAGTTTAAAAGTAAATTGTACTTTTACCTAACAATATGATGTGGCTTTATCTTTGGATCGATATGAAAATCATTATTTTATTTGTACCTATATTAAATATGTCAGTGTAATATTGCGTCAGTATTTAATTGAAACTTAACGATTCCTTCAAGGTTCTTCCTCTATCTAGCTGCAATATCTTTGATAACCTTTGTTTCAATCAAATCAATGAACTCACTTCAAAGTGGAAAATATTAAACAGTTGTCTTCCACTTTGTTGGCCTACCTTGTAAGGGTTATAAATAATGGTTGCTTCAATTTTATCTTGCACATAAAATGTGTGCACATTGTCCCCTTGCAATGTCAGATTGGGTGTTAAGGACACTAAATATGTTACTTCAACATGCAAGCCTTGTTTACTAATTTTGCCACCAACATTTTTCTAAAAGGTGATTGCTGATTTAGACTAACTATCCTACATAAAAAAATAATCATAACTCCTTCCTAAGTTCAAACAATCTTCATAAACAATCATCATTCATCACAACGAAGGAGAGGTGATTTGTGCTCAGTTCGCTTTCGTCACATAAAATAGCACATTTTGTTGGTTTTGATTTTATATGATTTACGATTTTTGTTGCCTCTTTGAGTGTTATTTCCAGGGTAGCATCATGTAAAACTTTAACTGCGAAGGGCACTAGGTGCAAGCAGCAATAGGCCCACTTAACGGAAGGTGCAACTTACCCGCACTCAAGCAATTAATCCTAAGTAAATATCAGACTTAGCACAAGCACCATCAGTCAAACCTATTTCCATAATTTCATTCAGTTTCCTTTAATTAACTATCTAGAAACTAAAATCTCTCCTTCGTCTTGGTTGAAGGCAAACATTTATAAAAAAAAGTAGTTTTTACATTGCTCCTGTTAAATTCAAGCCTGACAAAAGCTAACAGATTAGCCTGGCCAGCTATATCAGCACTTGTACAGCTCTAAGAAAAAGACTCGCTTTCCTATAAAACTGCTATCATTGACAGTGTTACCATCCCTTCCCCTTAACTCTAGATCTGCTAAATAATACGTCATTGAGAGAATTTTTGTGTGTTTATTAAATTTACGTACTCTTTCATTTGAAACCCAAAACATGATTTAAAAGGCAGCCATTACACTACCCACTACACTAGTGGGTCATGGCCCATAGTTTGGGAACAGCTGGTTTATACAGTTACACACATTCTAATGGTGACGTGATGCTGTAACCCTGCTAAACTGTTATATACAAAAGGCAGCCATTACACTACCCACTACACCAGTACAATAGTTTGGGAACAGCTGGTTTATACAGTTACACACATTCTAATGGTGACATGATGCTGTAAACCTGCTAAACTCTATTAGAATTGTTGGAAAACACAAATCTTATCCCTGCAACTATCCCATATAGGTATGACCTGAAGAATAAAGATGTTAAAAACAAAATAATAAAAGAGCAAATAATGAAGTCACTATGTCATGTGTCGTAAAAAATTATAGTCACATTTGATATTAAAGGAATATTTAACATAGTAAAAACAATAACTCTATCGAAATTTAAAACATAAATTTACCAATTACTCAATCTTCATTCCAGCCTTCTTTCCAGCCCATCTTCTTCCGACCTCCCCACCGGAACTCAGCTCCATCAGCCTCATGCTCAACCTCGGGATACCAAGCAGTAAGAGTTGTTCCTGGGGAGATGACTTATGCAGAGACAACCAAAGGGATCACCAAGATGGATTCACGTGAAAGTACAGTGTCTCAAAATGAAAGTAAGAAAGTTGGCAGTAAAGAGAAAGTTAGTGGTAGGGAGAAAGTTAGTGGTAGAGAAAAAGCTAGTGGTAGGGAGAGAGGTAGGGGTAGAGAAAGAGGTAGTGGTAGGGAGAAAGCTTATGGGAGAGAGAAAGCTACTGGTAGAGAGAAAGCTACTGGTAGAGAGAAAGCTACTGGTAGAGAGGAAGCTAGTGGTAGAGAGAGAGCTAGTGGTAGAGAGGAAGCTAGTGGTAGAGAGAGAGCTAGTGGTAGAGAGGAAGCTAGTGGTAGAGAGAGAGCTCGTGGTAGAGAGAGAGCTCGTGGTAGAGAGAGAGCTAGTGGTAGAGAGAGAGCTAGTGGTAGAGAGGAAGCTAGTGGTAGAGAGAGAGCTAGTGGTAGAGAGGAAGCTAGTGGTAGAGAGAGAGCTAGTGGTAGAGAGGAAGCTAGTGGTAGAGAGAGAGCTAGTGGTAGAGAGGAAGCCTGTGGTAGAGAGAGAGCTAGTGGTAGAGAGAGAGCTAGTGGTAGAGAGGAAGCTAGTGGTAGAGAGAGAGCTAGTGGTAGAGAGAGAGCTAGTGGTAGAGAGGAAGCTAGTGGTAGAGAGAGAGCTAGTGGTAGAGAGGAAGCTAGTGTTAGAGAGAGAGCTAGTGGTAGAGAGGAAGCTAGTGGTAGAGAGAGAGTTAGTGATTGCTCTAATTCAATTATGTGAAGAACTCATACTAGAATGTAATAATTATTTATTTTCAAAACTACTTGTTGGAATACTGGTTATAGACCGCACAGAAAGGGAACACCTGCTGAGTGTATAAATGCAATAGACAACACATTAGAAAATTGAAATTGTTCCTCACATCCATGGTGGTGCAGGGATCTGTGGCCATCAAACAAACTGATTGCTTTGCAGGCACACTCTGGCTGACTGTATTTCTTGCTGCCTCCCCACCATACCCGCAGGCAGTTGTGAGGAACTGGAATACAACCTCCCCCAGACCCCAAATTAGGTTTGCCATGCCATGATGCAGTTTTCCCAAATGACTCCACTTACCGACTTGCGTGAACCATTATATCCATATTGTTTTGGTTTTTTTTGTTTTTAATGCATGAGAATATGTAAGTTTCTTTTTGTTTTATTTTCATTGAACAAATAATTCTGAAAAATTAATAAAATTATTTTTTGGGATTGTATTTTGAAATGATAACAAATTTTTAGAATCTGATATAATTATGAAATAGGATCTTTAAAGGATGTGCACCTGATGAGTCCACGATGAGACAGACAGAAACTTGCTTTTGCATTACAGGTTTAGTCTGTAACTTTTCCACACTAAATGCACAATTACGGTTTAGTCATTATTTAAATAAATGCTTTGTACTGATTTAAAACATATACAAATAAAATATTTTTAGTAAAAATATAATTTAGATAGCCTTACATAAGGCTATATTCAGTTTACGTTTTCAAATATTTTCCAGAGGTTTCCCATTTTATATAGGGTATTCCATGACCCCACAACTTCCTACATGTTTAGAAATCCACAAAGTACCACTGTTGTAATTGTAATCAATAATATTTGTCAAACCTCTTGCTAGTGGTCCAATGATTTGCACATCTCGCCATTATGTAACACGTATGCCTTAACCCTTTGGATCCCAGGACCAAAAAATATTTTTTGTGCAAAAAATCCCAGACCAGTTTTTCAAAAACTGTGCGAAGAATCCCAGGCCAAAAATGACAAAAATACAAGCATTTTGGAAAATATTCATAAATCCTCTAATACACATGCTATATTGAAGTTTTTATACTAAAATGTTTTTTACAATATTATCTAGCCAAAACAATGTACAAAAGCCATTACATGTTGACTTTTTTTGTATATGTATATAAATTTTTAAAAAAATTAATTTTTTTCAAAAAATTTTTAAAGTTTATCATCATTTTATGGGCAGAAGGAAAAAAATTATCTGTGGGCAGTATTTTTATTTTGTTCCAAATATATTTTGGTATACTGTAACAAAATTTGATACTAATATGTATCATACAAGCTGAAAAAAAAGTTTTACTGTAATAAGTACAAGTTATAAAAAATTAACGTAATGTCCTGATTTGTAAAAACCGGAGCACTACTACGTCCACTGTCATCAGGATAATACGTGGGGTCCTCATCACTGTCGTCGTCAAATATAGCTGATGAATCAGAAAATAGTTCCTCATCAGATAGATCGTAATTTAGCTGCCTATCAACTTCACTTTGTCTATCGGCGATGTTTTCACGATCCATTTCGACAAAACACTAGCTTACTAAGTTAAATAAAACTATAAACTTAACTATTTACACTAAAAATTAGAAAAACAACGCATAATAACACAAAAAAACTCTATCCATTACACTAAACACAAAGTAAACAGTGTAACATAACCATACAGTAGCGATTGAGTAGTAAACAGTGACCGCAACAATCGCTAATTTTACAAAACTTTTCAATATTAGTATTTCATACCAGAATATTAATTCCTTACCAAATAAAATAGAATCTCATGAAATCATACTTGCTTGAGTAAGCCCCGATTTGTTGACAGTTACTGAACGTAAAATGAAGCAGCCTGAAATGAAAAGATCAAATATTCATAATTATAAAGTACTGTAAACACTTGTAAGAGGAATTCTTATGATGGGGATACGGTCTTTTTTGTGATAAATGGTTTACTGTGATAAAAGAATTTGATTACTGGTTACTGTATGTTATAATAATAATAATATTCTTTAATGTCATTTTACAAGTAAGCATCGACAAAGTCGAAACAAAGCTTCTACAACTAACTCATCTACAAGAGTAAACCTTTCAATACTATACAATACAAATTAACTTAGGTAGGGTTAAACATTTAATTAGATGAATTTATCGATACCAACTACAACACAATACTTAGTTAATTTTTAGCGTTGGTTAATAACTTGTTTATTGTTATTTTAACAACAACAAAAAACTGGATAACTTGATAATTGTTCACATCCAAATTGTTCTATTATGTCCGTATATCCAATTCTATCATGTAGAATTTTTTGTAGTGCCTTTCTCAAGAATTTCTTAGTGCACTTTTGTAAACTACACATTCTGTAATGTTAAGATTACTTACTCATACTACCATGACCACTGATACGCAAGGTATGTTGGATTTGGCACCACTGTTGATCATGGTAGTATGAGTACGGCCAAACTACTACTGCAAAGTGAATTTAGAAAAATCCTTAATGATATGTATAAATTATAGCAGCTCTATTGTACCTTTAAGTGATAGTTATCGGAAGAAGTAAATATGCAAATTTACAGACGCAGCCTTTATAGTACATTGCTATCTTACCACGCACAGGTATTAACAATAAACCATCAATTGTTTTCCAATTATGATTTTGTTTAATAAATAACGATATTTCTAATACAGTAATAATTAAATTATAAAGTCAATACATCAGTCCTTGAATCATAAAAGGTTCTTGTTCTTCTCTCTCCACGAAAGATTGTGCTGGACCACTTGTCGCACACTGTCCAACTCTGCTTCAGGAAAAGACCTGCTGTTGGACACCATACTTATAAGCTGAAATAATAAATACAAGAATAAAAATAGAAAATCGTTTAAATTTATGCAGTATCAAATTATTTATATGTTCACTACTATTTTAAATTAATATGATGATGTAACTCTTTTAAAAGAATTTCAAAAATATATTATCACGCTTCAGTACCCAATTTGAGTTTTCGGTGATTTTTAATTCCAAATTAAATTTAAAAAACTCTCTTGGTTCGATTCTCAACCGTTTAAAATCAATGATAAATAAAAAAGAAAAAGCAGGCATTCATTTTTTGAAAATAACTATTTCTTGATTATGTGCTTACTCTAAGAAAATAACCTTTAATTTTATGCCACTCACAGGGGCAAATAAAAAAGAATACTCATTAAAATATGATCGGCAAATAAGCTGCGGCAAAGCTACCACAGGTGCTAGTTTTTACTATTTCTACTTACCTATTGAAATATTTAAGTAATTTTTGTAGTGCCTAATAGATTTATATATAAAAATTCATCTTGTATACGTTTGTGATTGCAAAACTCTTGTCAGTTTTGGTATGGATTGTTATATAATGGCCCACTAGTAGAGGGTGTGCAAATCAAATCATATTTATTTCTGCATACAGTGCACATTTCTAATTAATTAATAAATGTATAAAGTAACATATTTAACAAAAAGTACCTATAAAAAGATGAATTAGCTGCCAGAACCTGCAGCCTACATGTAAACCATGTTTTGTATTGTAACTGTATGTTGCAAGGGCAACAATACAAACTTTGTGTGTGTAGATTATTGTTTTATCACCATGTCACTGCCTGACCGAAAACAGTCTGTTATTTTAAATGAAAAGTTACTTTGTAAGTTAATGATTTTAAAAATTAGATTTTAGTATTGATATACGGGGTGGTCAAAAAGTCTGGAACGCCCTTAATATGTTACTATATAATATTAATAAACACAGAACAATGAAACTCTAGGATTACGTCCTCACTGTAGTTACTGACTTTTTGGCCATCTTAACTGTTCTTCTTTGCTTTGGGTCCTGTGGATGAGGTCTAAAAAATCTTAAATATAGGCATATGTCGAGTTATGCCTCATTTTAAAGGTTAGAGCAACACATTGCTGCAACCTCGACTGAAAAAGGACTATTCGTTTGGAAATAGCAGCCTCTCAAAGTTCCAATGAGGTCAAAATTTTAGAGGCTGTTATTTCCAAACGAACGTGCCTTTTTCAGTCGGGGTTACAGCAATGTGTTTCTCTAACAATGACCTTTAAATGAGTTATAACTCGACCTAAGCTTACATTTAAGATTTTTCAGATTTCCTCCACAGGATGTCCCCCCAAAGCGAAAAAGAACAGTTAAAACGACAAAAAAGTCAGTAACTACAGTGAAGATGTAATCCTAAAGTTTCATTGTTCTGCGTTGATTAATAAAATAAATATTAAGAGGGTTCCAGACTTTTTTAACACCCGGTATGTAAAACAGCGGATAATTCAAGATTAAGGTTAATATAATTCTTTTTTCACTCCTGAAAGCCATGTTCAAAGCGTTTCCGACCTATTATTTGAACTCACCTGCTCCATTTGTAATGGATCTATTATCTGTTCTGCCAAGTCTCGTAGCATACTCTTGCTCCACCTCACGTTCTTCTTTGATCTGAATTAAAGTAGAACAAGTTTGTAAGATATATATACTGATATGTAATGTGTCATGAGTATTATAATATAACAATTGTTTGTAATTAATATATTTGTTTGATTTTGTTAATATGTTTGTACGTAATTTGTGAATATGCCAAAATACATTTTCTTGTTCTCAAAACGACTTCTTTTTTTTTAATGTAACCTTAGCAAAAAAGTGTGCAAGACATTAATATGAAGAAGCTGGAATTATAAGGATTTCCCTTTTATATAAATGGTTATATTTTGGAACTGCTTCAAGCTTTTATTAATTTATACAGTATAAACTTTACTTTATTTATTAAACTCTTTTATGTAGCTTTTCTCTCAAATACTGTAGAATCATTCCACAGTGAGAATAATTCCAGTAAATAACTGTTTTTGTTCTATATAATAAGAGATTAAAAATATAAAACGAACAAAATTTAAATTTATTTATCAAAACGTTGTTTTAGTAAGTACTAAACTAAAGTTTTATAACTTTTACTGTTGAAAAAATAGATTAGATAAAACTGCTTTTCAAAAATAAAAACACCACTTATAGTGTATTTGAATTAACATTTTTATAACTTAAAACGGATAAGTCAGATAACCATAGTATTTGATGAACAAAAAGAAATATATTAATCTGTAAAACTTTAGTCCTCAGCAGTGAACAATGGAAAACTCTTGAACCAACAAGATTAACATGTCATTATCAATACAAATCAATAACACGATCAAATGATCTCTTTATCATCCAGTGAACAACATGAAAGGGAATGACTGTGTGCAAGGACCCATTTGAATCCATGCTCAAGGCATAGGACATAGGAGGTGATGTCCAAAGTACCGTCTGAGAATTGAAGGGCTGCGGCTGCTGATCAACCACCGATGGCAAAATACAATTCCGCCCTAGTTAAGGGGATGACGGTTGTTTTGCCGTGATATCAAAAACTGCCCTGTGTGTAACAGGCGTTCCCCCATGTGTACTGAAGACTTCACTTATATGGAACAGTTTTGTGAGGCATTATAATAAACATAGTGATAATCATAGTAAAATTGGAAAAAATTATGAAAACGGACTAAATTATTACAAATTTGTTGAACTTTTCATTGATTTTTTTATTGGCATGGGTCACACACCTTATCACACCACACCATCCCCACCCACTGTGTGGGTGTTATCTACCCCTTTGCTATTGCCACTACCACTTATGTACATAAGATAATAATTTACAAGCTTACTTGGTTTTAAGAGTCACCATGGAATGTTGCATATAGTCCAGCACAGGTCCTATATCATTGTTATTTTGCACAAGTCCCTGAAGAAGATGGGTCATGTCATGACGGGTCATCGTAGCATTCTCTATCTGGCTGTCTATTAACCTAAGGTAATAAGTCTTTATCAGAAACATAGTAAAATAAGTTGCTCCAGATATTTTAATTGCTTTTACTTGGAGAGCCAATGGCCGAGCGGTCTGAGGCATAAGGACTTTCCACCTGAGGTAGAGATAGCTAGTGCTGGTTAGTATCCTGACCTTGACTGTTAATTTGTATCAGTAATATTTACCATGCACTGTACTGTTTCTCCCCCTTTATATGTCTAATAAGTTCTCTGTAGAGATCAATATTCTATGTGAAATGGGTAGAGTAAGGTTAAAGAGGAGATCATCTTCTCCTTTACAATAAAAACCCTTTATATTATACACTATTTCAATTACTCTTTTTTTCTGTGTAAAATATTTACTATATGCTAACAAATAAATTCTCAAGTTTACCTCACAATGTATCTGAATAACAATTTAACATTTCTACAATTGTTTTACATAATATGTTAAAACAAATTAACTAACCCTTTCATTATTCCCAGCATCCGAATTTTCAGACTTTCATAAAAAAAATATAAAAATTACTATGTTATCAACTTGTAATATGTTTATATTGTGATGTTCAGAAAGAACTGTTTTATCACACTAGTTTGTGAAAGTAACTTTATATTGTCAATCACAGCGTGCAAGCATCAACGAACATTGATTTAGGTGGCTGTGGCGCACCGTAATTAGATAGATTTGTCAGTCAGCTGCTCTTGCTCATAGTGTTGTACGTGTTTGTATTAAATTGAATTTTTGTATGTACGTTCATTTAAAAATTATGTTCCTAGGCTATTAATTCAAATGCTGTGGAAGTTTTGCTGTATATTGTTGTAGGATAAATTGTAAAAAATAAAAACAAACTTAAATTTTTTTAAATTCTTCCTTGAATTATTTACCCCTTTTCTTGAGTAAACATAACTTTTATTACATTATTGTGTAGATTAGGTTATTACAAGCATAATAAAAAATGATAAAAATTTGATCATAAATAAATGTTATATACATTGTTTACTAAAACGCTGTAAATTTCCTAATTTGGCCTTGGGATCCGGGAGATACCCTGTGTCAGAAGGCCGGGTTTACTAAGAAATGCTACTCATGAAATTCCAGGGAGCAAAAGCGTTAAATAATTTGTTTTATTCTGCACATGAACAGTGAACATCAAATTGTGACAACGTATATGTAGGGACAGGCCGATTCTCGATTCAAAATACCTTACTTTGACAGCTACGTAAAACCCACCTTTACTTTAATGCACTTCATCCATTATTGACTAACAATACATACATTAACACTGGTGACAAACAGAGCTATTGTAGTGGTCAAAAATGTTCTTCAAAACAGATGATGTTAACAAATTTAAAGGATTCTTTCAAAGAAACAGTCTTTGAATTGTAGCATAAATTCTAATTTTTTTCTATAGGTAAAACGCTTTTTGAACCTGTAATAAAAATAAGATGGAATCAATGTTTTGTAAAATACATCAAGTCCAAAGAACCCACACTCCCAACAATTTTATCCTAGCATAAATATTTTTTCAGGCATAAACGAATACACAATCTCAAACAGCTCTTTCCTTGTTGTCACCTCCAGTATCTTGATAAAATGATCCTTCAACTAACTTTTTTTCAGTAATGCCAATAAGACAGATTAAATGTGCAAGTTTTTAGGACCATCTTTTTTGTTATAAAAAAAGTCAAGGGATAAATTACAAAAAAATATGGTTCAAACAAGAATATGTGAAATCAAGGGTCACAATGTTTAGTTATTAATCATTAATTAGAAACAGTGTAAGTATAAAAACAAATAAAATTTAACTTCATAATACATGAAATCAAGGGTCACAATGTTTAGTTATTAATCATTAATTAGAAACAGTGTAAGTATAAAAACAAATAAAATTTAACTTCATAATACATGAAATCAAGGGTCACAATGTTTAGTTATTAATCATTAATTAGAAACAGTGTAAGTATAAAAACAAATAAAATTTAACTTCATAATACATGAAATCAAGGGTCACAATGTTTAGTTATTAATCATTAATTAGAAACAGTGTAAGTATAAAAACAAATAAAATTTAACTTCATAATACATGAAATCAAGGGTCACAATGTTTAGTTATTAATCATTAATTAGAAACAGTGTAAGTATAAAAACAAATAAAATTTAACTTCATAATACATGAAATCAAGGGTCACAATGTTTAGTTATTAATCATTAATTAGAAACAGTGTAAGTATAAAAAACAAATAAAATTTAACTTCATAATACATGAAATCAAGGGTCACAATTTTTAGTTATTAATCATTAATTAGAAACAGTGTAAGTATAAAAACAAATAAAATTTAACTTCATAATACATGAAATCAAGGGTCACAATGTTTAGTTATTAATCATTAATTAGAAACAGTGTAAGTATAAAAACAAATAAAATTTAACTTCATAATACATGAAATCAAGGGTCACAATGTTTAGTTATTAATCATTAATTAGAAACAGTGTAAGTATAAAAACAAATAAAATTTAACTTCATAATACATGAAATCAAGGGTCACAATGTTTAGTTATTAATCATTAATTAGAAACAGTGTAAGTATAAAAACAAATAAAATTTAACTTCATAATACATGAAATCAAGGGTCACAATGTTTAGTTATTAATCATTAATTAGAAACAGTGTAAGTATAAAAACAAATAAAATTTAACTTCATAATACATGAAATCAAGGGTCACAATGTTTAGTTATTAATCATTAATTAGAAACAGTGTAAGTATAAAAACAAATAAAATTTAACTTCATAATACATGAAATCAAGGGTCACAATGTTTAGTTATTAATCATTAATTAGAAACAGTGTAAGTATAAAAACAAATAAAATTTAACTTCATAATCGATTATGCATATGACTTAACAGGTAAAACACCACAAACAAATCGCACCCTAATGCCAGATTCAAAATTATATTGTATACCTGAGTTTGAACAAAGAATACAGTAATAACAGGGTGCGAAAATTAAAATAGCATACATTTCCTTATTTACTTATACAATAACTTGCATAAGTGTAAGAATGTATCATGTTTACAAATTTTTAAATCTTTCTTGAAGTAAAAAAGTACCACTATTTCACACCTTTGGATTGTTTTTTGATATAAAAAAAACCAAATAACATTATTTATCAGACACATGAAACTTTTATAAAATAGATACATTGACTGACAACCAATTTGAAAATTTTCAGGATTGTTTATAATTTAGAAGAACGTTTTACCAATTTTGTGAAGAAACTTTTCTTGACATTGAGTAGTGTTACAAATATTGTAGGTGCAAGTCTTGTTAGCAAGATACTGATGTGAAGAACTCGAATTTGTTATCTGTATTGTTGTTTGTAATAGTTTATCTTGTATAAATGCAGACTGCTTCTATGCTGACTTATTATTGATACAAGCGTATCAATAATGCCATCTGCTCTTGCCACTCGGCCCTTGTAACTTGGACACAACAACGTTGAACAACACAATCGCGAATTCTAATATTAATTGTAACAGTGGTATTTTTTACTCCCACAGAGTTAAAAAAATACAATACAATAAAAATATAAAAATAAATTTAATTAAAATACACATTTTTATTCATTTTTGATAAACAACTACATGGGTTAACCTAGAAATAAATAAGGAAAATATTGACCCTAGTATTGGTTTTGTACGTCCAGTTTTTGTTCAATCTCGGGTATCCATAATTTTGAATCAGACTGGCCCCTGTATATTTGTAGCAGCCTGTTGCTTTGTCAACTTTAGATCCGCAATGTCTAACCTCGGGCATTGGTATTCTCAGAGACTGATCACACCCACCTTCTCCAATTACAATTTTAGCTAAATTGACTTAGAACGTGGAATCAATTCCTCTACTATTGTACGAGGCTTCTGTTGTTGGTTACTCTGTTTGCCACTTTATAGTCATAGAGAGTACTTTACTGCTAACTTAGAATGTTTAATAAATGCATACTCCCTGTTTGTCGGGCATATTTAAGGTGGTGCTAGAGCCAATATATTACATATTTTCTCCATGAAAAAATTGTTTCTGCTTTTTTTACTTTTTAGTTATTGTAATGGAGAAAGCGAATGCTTATAGCATATTTAAATATTTGTGATATTTGTAGGATCCAGTTAAAATTGTTCTAACTTAACAATTATTTGAAATAAAACACCAGTAAACTAAAAACAAAATAAAGGATTTATCAAGAGTGTTTCAAAATGTTAAAAGTCAAAATCAGCTAATGAACAAATTATTTAAAGGACTTACAGTGAAGGTATGTTTTTTCTTGGTTTTAGAAAATTTAAAATTGGTTTAATGGAGAATAGACTCGTGATGGCCGGAAGTCACCACAAGTCTGATCTCTCATCTCTCCAGCCCTCCCCCTTAATTCAACTGCAAGCATGCAATCTCATACGCCATATTACTGTCGTGAATATTTTGTGTTTCAAGGGTTTCAAAAACATTTGCAGTGCCTTTAGTAGTCATTATCAAGTACTTACCCGTAAAGGAGGTGATACTTGTTGCTGCAGCCTAGAGCAGTGAACAACGTGTCTCTTGCAACAGGATCTCTGGTTTTCAAAGCCCTCTCTCGCAGAAACACCCACTGTTTGATCCCGTCAAACCGCATTGCCGTGCAATATACAGTGTAACGAAGCTCTGGTGGAATTCTGTAAGAGAAAGAAAGAAATTTGAAACTAAAATGTTTATATCCAAAAAAATTGACCAGTGTTTTTGTTCACTTTGTTTCTTCTCAGAACGAATAATCTTGAATTCCACCAATACTTGAATAATCAAATTTATTGTCGTAAAACAAAAATTGCATGACAATTGTCCCATTTACAGTGGTAATAGAAAATTAATATATAAAATGTATTTACAATTATAATAGGGATTATGAACTAAAATAAGACTAGCCTGGTCATTATTGATAAAGTTAACTACCGAATAATATTCTTTATTCAGCAATAGAGATTTTGGTAATTTTCTAAATTTATTAATATTTGTTTCAGCCTTTAGTAAATTTGGCAGTTTATCATATAACTGGAATGCCTTTGATATAAAGTATTGTGATGCTGGGTGATTAACATATCTCTTGAATTCCTGAATGAATGAGTTTTGGTTGAACAAAGGTGAAAGTTTTTCTTTTTGAATAATTAAGTTTCTAATTTTTTATAAAGAGTAGGAAATGTGAGGAGTTAATTGTTTTGAAAGTATCCCTTACATGAATGATCACGGACAGGATATACCAAAAATAGTTCTAACAGCATTTTTTCTTAATTGGAAAATACAAATCACCCTAGAACATTCAGCACCCCAAATGGGGAGTCCATAAACAATATTAGGATAAAAACTCCCATAATAAGCTGATAACAACATTTCTTTTGCTTGAATATTGTGACAATCTACGTAAAATGAAGATTCCGCTTTTAGTTTAGAGCAAACCTTATCAATATGGCTTTGAAAAGTCAAATTAAAATCAATAACTAACCCCAAGAAATTAGTAGCTTCAACACAAGAAATTTCAAAGTCAACAACACCTGGGATGCAAAAATGATTAGAGATACCTGATTTAGAATTGAGCATATTATACTTAATGCGCATTACTCTTAATTGGTCAGCAGTATAATTGTTAAAGCCCATCTTCAGTGTCTGAGGTGTCAGGTTTGAACCAAATCAAAGACAAAAAATGAAACGGACCAAATATATTTATGGCGTATGGTTTTTTGTCAGCTACCAATTTTTTTGTTTAAAATAATATAAAAGCTGTGTTTTATACTTGGAAAAAATTCTACAATTAAAAATAAATAACATATCATGAAGTCAGGTTTCATTGTACGGTAAATATAATTCAAGGAGAGTTCTTTTGCGAGATACTACCATCCAAAGTTTTTAATAATTTAGTTTAATAATAGTTTAGCTATGTGATGGTTTGTAAAAAGGAATTGATAGTAGAAGGGGAACAAAAAGCTGTATGGCAAAGTGGCTACAACTAGGACACATGAATAATATACTTCAGTTAGGAAAAATATATAACAGACAGTGATATAACACCAATGATGTATAGGTTTTATGAGACAATTGTTTAGCCACATATCCAAAGTGTTCCATTTTAGGGCTCAGAACTGTTTTGGAAACCGGCCGATGTCATTGTAAGGGGGAAGTAGGATCCCCATAAAAAAATAAAATAAATAAGGAAGTTTTCAATTAATACCTTTGGATTTTACTTACGGGTTAACTTTGTCTGGTTCCTCTTGTCCAGTCCACTTGTGGAACAGACCACCAGCACCAACTATACAGTCCGGCAGCTCATAGAGGCAAGCACTCTCAGCTATCTGGGTTCGGTGGCGCATTGTGGCAATACTGTCATTCTTGAGTGAACGGAGTCCCATTCGAGCGAATTCCGGAGCTAACAGTTTGCGTATGTGTGTCTGAAAATATGAGAAATATTAAACAAACTATCTGCCATACCAGAGTAAAGTAGGGGGGTAGAGAGGTCCCCCATCTTGGATCTATTCTCCATTAGACCAATGTCAAATGGTCACGTCAATAATTAACGTATTTTCTCATAAAATTATGTTTGATATATCTACCATTTTGTAGGTATTTTAACACGTTCACTGCTGAGTAAATATTATGTCCTTTGACATATGCTAAAACCATAACTGTCATTTCGAAAAACTATCTAATAAATATGTAAAACTTAAAACGAATACACATAAAACTCACATAACAAATGTACAGAACGCAAAACGATCACATTCAAATTGATTCTTGAATAAAACCATTAATTAGCGGTGATCAGCCGTTTAAGTCCATGCAAGTTCAATTTGACGCACAACTTCGTTTACAACAGTGAACATGTTAATAGAGAATTTTGATAGCTTAGAGTATTTTAATATTTGTAATACACATACTTAAAACAGTTCTAATTCTAAAAATAGTTGAAATGAAAACACTACTATTAGAAACCCCAAAAAGTAATCAGCATTAAACATTTATTTAAAAATTTGTCAAACTTTAAATCGTTAAAACTGGCTAGCGAACAAACTATTTAAAAAATACCAGTGGAGCTATGTTTTTGCTTGAATTGAGATTATTTAACAGTGTTCTAATAGGGATTAAATTTGTGCTAACCTAAACCACACCGAAGTCAACAGAATTTCTTAAATCCAGCCTCCAACCTAACAAGTAAAGAAATAGTTTGAATATGTTATAAACTATACATACCTTTTTGGTCAGCTTTAATAAGATATGATTGATTCAGAATGCAATTAATCCAACAAAATAACAAAAACAAGTGTAGTTATTTTACATTTTAAAATAACAGTGAAGAAAGAAAAGGGATGATTTTAAGAAGTTTACATTTAATATAATTGCATAAAAAAATAAAATAAATTCGTCCAGTTCAAGTAAGAAATTAAAATGTGCCTAATTTACATATTTTATTTCTCAAAAACATTAATTGACAATGCGTATAGTTTATACATACACTATTGCCAAATTTATATAGTGTATGTTTCTTTTGAACAAAATTGTACACTTGTAAAATATGTATTTTATTCAACACCAAACAAGACACTTTTACATTGACTAATAAAACAAATATTCTCTTATAGAGCATTTGTAATTAATATAGATTGACTTATAATCAAAGGAACAAATGTTTTCCCTATATGCACTAGAGTTGTAGAGCGGCTGTCGGGGCTGCATCATGGACCCCTCTAAACACACGCATCATTGCAGTATAGAAAGTGGGCCAATCTCCTCTACTATGCTTGGGTCAATCAACACCGTACGTGTGTGGGTGGATCCATACCTCTGCACATGTATGAGTGGGTTGAAAGATTATCACCAATGAACAAGTATGGGAGAGAGGAAGGGTCATTACCACTGCATTTGTATGGGTGGGAGCGAGGTTCATTACTACTTAATATGTATGGTTGGGAGTGAGGGTCATTACTACTACACGTGTATGGGTGGGAAAGAGGGACAGTCATTACCAATCCATGTGTATTCGTTGGATGGAGGGACACCACTACTGCACGTGTATGTGCAGGAGAGAGGGTCATTACCACCATGTGTATGGGTGGGAGTGAGGGTCATTACTACTACACGTATATGGGTGGGAAAGAGGGACAATCATTACCAATCCATGTGTATTTGTGGGATGGAGGGCATCATTACTGCATGTGTATGTGTAGGAGAGAGGGTCATTACCACCATGTGTATGGGTGGGAGTTAGAGGTGGGTCAAAGTAACTGGAACTGTCTCGTTGGTACTGTTTCACGCTCGTAACCGCGACAGTTCCGCTATAACATTTGGAACTCCCAGTTCCAACTTCACAGAGCCAGTGAAACAGTACCCATTCTCACGGACTATGCAGTTCTTAGAAATGAAACAAGTCTTGAACTGTACTTCTGTAGACTCTTTAAATAATTTAATATCCAAAATCAAACAGTTGCGTGCGTGCTATCGATAATCGTAGTATTCGGCCTTTATAGTATTATTGTTATATTAGAACTAATTTATTATACCCATCACTAAGTACTCTGGCTAAACAATACCTATGTTTCATTGCCACGTCTATTCCATTGTGAACGTATTTTTTTCGAATACAGGTTTAATTATAAATGAAAGACGAACTCAGTTGAAAACTACAAAAGCTAGGGAACTCGTCTATTTAAATATGAACTATAATTATGTCAAAATGTGGTCTATATTTAATATTTTGCTCATATATAGGCCTAAAAATGTTAGCTGCATATTTTGTAAAATAAATCATACTATACTTTTTTTTTTTAATCTTATTATTTCTGAGATTACCTCTTTTTTAATATGCATTATCGTAAGCATTTAATCAATATATCCATAAAAATGAACGTTATAGATGAATATTTACATTTATGTTGTATTAAAATCAAACATATGTTTAACAGAGTAAATGTTTATCTTACAAGTACCAAACTGGAACTGAAATTATGATTAAAAATCCACACCCTTTATGATACTGTAGAACTGACACCATCAAAGCTAAAAGTACCACAGAGTGTGTCTCATGAGTGGTGGAACTGTTTGGAACTGGAACTGTCTCGCGGTACTGTCTCACGGCCGGCACTGTCGCTGTTGCAGCTGGTTTCCGCATTGGTACTGTTTGGCACACCTCTAGTGGGAGTGAGGGTCATTACTACTACACGTGTATGGGTGGGAAAGAGGGACAGTCATTACCAATCCATGTGTATTCGTGGGATGGAGGGACATAACTACTGCATGTGTTTGCAGGAGAGAGGGTCATTACAACCATGTGTATCGGTAGGAGCGAGGGTCATTACTACTTAATGTGTATGGTTGGGAGTGAGGGTCATTACTACTACACGTGTATGGGTGGGAAAGAGGGACAGTCATTACCTATCCATGTGTACGAGTGGGATGGAAGGACATAACTACTGCATGTGTTTGCAGGAGAGAGGGTCATTACAACCATGTGTATGGGTGGAAGCGAGGGTCATTACTACTTAATGTGTATGGTTGGGAGTGAGGGTCATTACTACTACACGTGTATGGGTAGTAAAGAGGGACAGTCATTACCTATCCATGTGTACGAGTGGGATGGAGGGACATAACTACTGCATGTGTTTGCAGGAGAGAGGGTCATTACAACCATGTGTATCGGTAGGAGCGAGGGTCATTACTACTTAATGTGTATGGTTGGGAGTGAGGGTCATTACTACTACACGTGTATGGGTGGGAAAGAGGGACAGTCATTACCTATCCATGTGTACGAGTGGGATGGAGGGACATCACTACTGCACTTGCATGGGAGGGCATATTTGTAGAATTGTACATATGCATGGAATGCTGTCAATATCATTACAAATTAATTTATGATTTTTGTTTCTTCTTGGTTTCAAAATACATTTCCCTGGATCATGGGAGAGATATTACTGATTATTTTACTTCTCTTATTCAAATTAAATTTATTGTATTTACCTTTAGCTTTTCGCCAGCTTGAGTGCCTCTCAATTTTCTCTCCATCCGCCAGAAAGTACCCAGCGAGACCGCCCAAGGAGCTGAGTGTCGCTCCTTTCTTAGGAACTCTGTTAATCCTATGACCTATTATAATTTGTAACAAGTGCATTTATTGTTAGTACTGTATATACTTATTTAAAACATCGTTATTAGGATTTTATAAAATTATTGCCATTTATTGATGAAAATAAGTTTAATAACATTTTTATTTCAAAATATAAGCTTAAGATAATTGAGAATGTAAAAGAAAATATATTTAATTACATTATCTTTCAGATACACCTACTCCTCAATAATAATTTAGGTAATTTTCTGTTTCATTACTCTTCATATCATAAATAAATTTACAATCTTAAACACTTTTGACTCATTACAGTTTAAGAAGTTTGGATTGACGATAAAACATATCTGTATCGTAATTATTTAATTCATCATAAAGTAAATATCTAAAAATATTGTATGAGTATATGATAGTTTTTGAGTTTATTTTATTAAGCGTGTCCTAAAAACTCTATGTACATTCCAGTAATTTAGCAACGGGGAGATAGTTTTAGCAGTGTGCTAATGGTACTGCCTCCATATTCTAATGGAATTTTGCCATTTTTTAAAATGAAGAGATAGGGTACAAGAAATTACCCCTTTATTTATTCTGCCACCTAGAACATCTGGTAACCTTGATCAATTATTATAAAAAAAAAAAAAAAAAAAACGGACAAATCCTCAAAAACAGGAATATATATACTCAATTGCAACCAGTGCCCCAAACACTACATCGGACAAAAGGAACGTTAATTCAAAACCAGTTTTAATGAACAAATACCTAATAAAAACCACAAACCAAAATTTGTAGAACACCTCATAGAAAATGGCCTCAAACTAACAAACATAGAAAAGAACTTGAAATTTCTAACAATTTTCAGGAAAGGTAGAAAAATGAACTTCATTGAACAGTTAAAAATTTACAAATCTATGAAGCAAAACTAATCCTTTGTATTGAATGAACAACTGGATTTTCAGAGCTATGAAATGTTCGACACCGTCATACATAATATAAAAACGAAAAAGAAGAACTCCAACCAAAATAATCCAAATCAAACCGGCAAACCATCAGTTTAAATTTCAACAGTGAAGAAGTAGTCTAGGATAGGTCATGTTTTAGATTTGGAAATTTAATGTTAGTTTAGTGTATAAGTGAATTTTTAGTTCCACCTGAAGATGAAAACTTCAAAACCATTTATGGAAATCTCAAAACAGATTGGTAGCAGAACAAATAAACAGGTAGTTTCTTTTGCCCTACATCTTTATTTATTATGGTACTATCTATCTTTTAATTCCCGTTCAGAGTGACAACGCTGCACTATGAAAATTCAGATAGAGTACCTATGCCAGGTGATGTGTTTTCGCAGTTTTCCTTAATCCACGAGCAATCTGTGTTTGGTTAGTTATCTGAGATTACATCAGTCTTATGAAGTATGAGAGTAAATAGTGGTTAACTATATTATTTTTCTTTATTAACATTGAAACCTTATTGGATTAAAATATAAGACACTATATAAACTCACTTCTGTGATAGATTCTACTCCTGCCAAAGCAAAAGCACCATAGTCAAACTGCAACTTTGCTCTCATCAGGGGCGGAATCCCACCATGGTCTTCCGAGTTCATAGCTGCTTTCAATTGTTGAAATGTTTTGTTGTCATAGCGCACCAAATATGTTCCTAAGAGCATATCAGTATATTTGGGTTTATTCATCTCTATTAACACACAGGTATATAATTTCTAGAATATTGGGCTATTTTTTCTTTTTATTTAAAAACATTTCTTTTAATAGGACGTGTATTCAGATAAAGTAAAAATGAAGGCTACTCATTTTCCAATTTGTATTTAAAGCAACCTTGAATTGTTTATCGTTTAAACTATGTTACTATTCTCAATAAACATCAAGATGTTTTGACTTGGACATGCGACCGTTGGTGAACGATTTCGTCAACAGAACTTCAATCTGGAAATCGAATTTTGCGTTGTTCGCCTAATCATATAACAATGAACATACTAGTACAGTTAAAGCCATCTACTTGATTAAAACTGAATCCGATACGTTTCACTATTTGTATGTTTAGAAGACCAATTATCTTGTTTTTTAAATGAGCATTCTTAGGTTTTTATTTACTCGAGGTCTATACGTTGTAGTGTATACTTTTATTTAGGAAAATGCTTGTTGTATAGTTAAATTAAATTTTCTTCATTGATCAATTAGCTTACAGGGTCAATATTCTCAAACTGGAGGAGGGGGGAAGACAATTAAACAGGTGTGAGATCAGTTAGAAACAAGATATGAGTTGTAAATGCAAGCTCATCCATCTCACTGACAGACTAACTTCTTTTTCTCTTACCAGTACTTCTTTACCTAGTAAATTAAAATTTATATCATGTTTCTTTTGAAAGTATAAATAATTTTTGTTTAATGTATTGATTTTTTTCTCCTCGTTTGCTCAAACATTTAATACAATTCACGGCGCAAGAGGCCTTCATTTCAACAGGAGAGGGCAAGGTACAAAAAGTTTTGGAAACCCTGAACTATCTTGTGATTTTCATCCCATTTTCATCAAAACTAGCACTAAAGCTAATTATAAATATCAAGACGTAGACTCCCGTCCACCAATATTTTTTTAAGTCAGTGCTCAAGATAGGATTTATTTTTTGTTATTTTATGCCAGAATGAGTTACCAGTAGCTTGCAAGTTGAGCATGAACCACTCTGAGGCCGGAGCTGGGTCTGGGAGAGATTTGACATCTCGGAACCATAGTCTTGGCTGAGTATCATCAAACTTCTTCTCTGATTGTGAAGTGAATGTAACAGGAATCCACCACTTAGAGTCATCTGTTGAGTTCTCTCGGCCTTGCAGTTTGAAACGTTCCTGTATCAAAAAGTAAGTTCCAGTAAATTGAAATTAAAATTGTATTTTCTCACCAAACCTGTTTTTGCCTTGGTTGTTTTCACTGGTAAGATATGACTGTACATCAGTTACAATAAAAAAAAACATATTTTTATTTCGGCTATTTCTATAACAACGTTATTTCAAGTTTCTTATTTAAAAGCATGATGACTACTCTTTTATTCATAACCTCCAAATATGACATACAAATAGATAGTAACAAGTTCAGAGAGACTGGAAACATTCATGACCAATTTGGAGATTGCAAGGATTTATAAAAGTTAAAAAAAAAAAAACTGTAAAAGTACAAATTGCAGAACTTTTATATAGACAATGAAAACCTGTTTGCGTAACACACAGTAACATATTTGATGATCTAAGTTTTATATTTTTTTCTATACATTTTCAAGTTGAAACCTTGTTCAAAAACTAACCAAAATTAGTAATATTATACATTGAACAATAATAAAAGCCATTATGACTGAAAATGTACGAATCTTATTTAGTTAAACGGAAAATTGAACAATCTATGTATGTAACTTGTGTATGTAATTTTAATTTTATACCAGATATTCACACTCAAGTGCATTGCTCAGTTATGATTAAGTGATGATGAATTAAATTATTAAAAACGATGAAATATCTCATAAATATGTAAGTTTAAAATAATTAAAGTAATTAAAAATTGTTTTAGGAACTCGGCAATTTTTTCTAAAATTAAATGCTTTGATACATTTTCATGTTTTCATTTACTGCTTTTTTTTAAAGGCGCTGAAATTGAAGACTATTATTAATATTTTTTCATGTTTTTATTTATTACTATTCACATATAGGCCCAATGGGACCATGTACAATTCAGTCACCACTTTTTTGATAAGTTTCAATGTTTTATTTATTTATTTATTTTTTGAGAATAAAGTGTCCTATCTTTCAATATACCATGATGATGTGGTTCTTTTTCCTACCGAACTCTGACCAACTTTCAAACCAAAAATCTTTGTCCTAAATGTCACGTGCTAGTTTTACATCCACTTTTATTGCAACAATAATTGTTTTTCTTTAAGAACCACTTCAATTTTCATAAAAATTTACAGTTCAATTAGTTTTTGGGTTTCAAATTATTTATTGCTCATGGTAAATATTTTGATTACACAACCACACCTACCAAATTAAGAGGAGGAGGAATGAAAAATTAAAAATCAGACCAACAAAGAAAATCCAAATAAAATAAAATCCAAAGTACTAACGTCTTAGTAACTAAATATTGATCTCTGGTCACAGAGCTAAATTCATGTTTCGCAACTGTTCAACACCTGCTTCTCCGATTGAATGAAGACTAACTAATCCCCCCTGTAAAAAATGTAATGGGCATCAATAACCATGTGATCCATAGTTTGAATTTTGATTCCCCAATCACATGACATCATTTGCCACTCCCTGAAGTAGTTGCATCTTCCCACACCCCTTTGAGAGCGACTCAACATAGGTTCATTACACCAATGATGGTCATAGGGTTTGATACTAGAAACTTGTTTTAACCGTCAAAACACATCCAAAGTTAACGCCCATTTGCTTTTTGGTGAAAATTCATTTGAGATGATCTGGTTAAAAAAATACAAATATTAATCTTATAAGAAAAGGTGGTTTTACAGGCCCCCACACGCTCCGGGATATCTTGCAAAATATGAAGATTCAGAGTGGATTTTTTTAACTCTCTGAGAAGTGCCACTTTAAACTTATATCCAAAGGAGCTGTTTCTGATTATGTTGCACAGCACTAGAGGCCGTGATAGAGGGGTTGCAATGGGGGAACAATTGAGAGCCCTCTTTGCCCTATTTTGTTGGACATCAACCTCTCGTAGATGTTCACTGTTAAGCCACACGGGAGCACAATATTTACCAGTGGAGTAAACTGTAAGATACCAGGGGCAAATCTGTAGTACACAGGACCTGTGTGTTGGCTCACTATGATGATCCAGCAAGTTGCTGCATAATTTTAGTTCTAATTCTCACTTTAGCTGCTGTTTTCTGTAGATGACTTTTAAAACAGAGAGTCTAGATTGACGCTCAAAGTACTGTAAATGCTCATTATGTCTCAGCCTAACAAAAAGCCATCAAAAAGAAGTTCAAATTTTGATTAGCTAGTCTATTACTCAGGTGAAGGCAAGTTAATTTGATCTTTGTTGGATTGGGTTTTAGCTTCCAGGTTTAAAATAATTATTGATAGTAACTAGATCAAGTGTAAGTGTTCTTTTAGTTTTCTATGTGCCCTTATGTTGATGCGAGAGCAATATCATCTGCATATATGAATTTTCTGGACAGTGTGGTGGGAATGACGGCAGTGTATACATTAAATAAAAGAGGAACAAGAACAGAGCCTTGTGACAGTCCATCATTCAAGTGCCTAAAAGAACTTCCTCTGTAACCAAGGAAAACTTTAATGGACCTGTTGCTGAGGGTGAAATTCAAAAATCGCAACAGCCGAGGGCACAGAAGTTTTAAATTGAAGTAACACGCTCTTTCTCCAAACTGTGTCATCATAGGCTGCTAAAAGATATGCAAATGCTGCTGATGTTTTCTTAAACCCATTCTATATGTACCACCTACCTGAGATAGGGTGATCATGCCTTCAGAGCGGTCTACATTGACCATGGGGACACCTGGAAGGTTGGTCCACTCAGCCATTAGTTCTGAGAGGTCCTTGCCTTCCCATGAGTACTGTAGAGCTTGGTACAACAGTTCAGGTGAGGTTGAGTTGTATTGTAGGTCAGACAGATAACTTCGTATCCCCTCCTGGAATTTCTCTTTCTCCATGACGGAGTACATCATGCGCATCAGGGAAAATCCTAAGGAAATATGAGTTACTCTTATTATTCATCCCAGATACATACTTGGAAGAACAAAAGAACAATATGTTAACTATGATAGTTTAATTAATTAAATGTTTTATAAATTAATATGTTTGTTAAGTTCTATCATAAGCAGATGTGAATATCTATACTAAGCAAAATCATTTTTTGTTCAAAAGGTCAAGTATCAATAGGCAAGAAAGGCTAACTAGCTGTTGTTTTAAATTTAAAAAACTAAGCCTTTTAAAATTAAAACAACACTTGTAGAATATTTCATTCACATATCATTAATAAGTAAACCTTAATTAATAGTATACATCCAAAATCATAATTCTCGTTGAGTCACAACCAAGAAATTTTGTTTTCTAAATCAACAAGAAATTTTTTAAAACTAAATATTATTTTGAAAATCTGACATCATAAATAAAACATATGTATTTATATCTTATAGAAATTAGGTTAGTTTGGGTGATCTTTTGTTTTATATGAGCCTTCAGATTCAGATGTTACTCGTAAAATGAGAAAATTGAGGCAATTTTTCGTTCTATCACTTATTGAAATTAGGTTAACTGACAGCACTGAAGTTCTTACGTGGATTTTACTGAGGAGATAGTGACCAAAAAGAATAAAATGAATGAAGCAATGATGATGCATGTATGTAAAACAATACATAATGAAAATCATCACTACCGTATGTGTGGGAGGATCACTACATTGTACGTTTATGGTGGGAGGGAGGGTTCCTCACCACTGTACATTTAAGGGTGGGTAGGCGGGTTCAGTGTAAAGCCCTAGTAACGTAGCCACCATGCTGGCAAATTTATCATCTATTTATCATGCTGATGTTGCAGATATGACAAGAAAAAATATGTAGTTCACTGTTGAGAATTAGTTTGGTTTACATACACAAATCCATAGGAATTTGTCCCCAGAAATAATGATTTCAACAAATAATTGGGAAAAAAATGGTTACCCTGAAATAATGTATATTACATTAATATTGTGTAGTTTTCCTCCTAAACAAAAATATAACAGGTTAGGTTAAGTTAGGTTAGGTTTCTTTTTACGATGGGAAAATGAATTTTGCACCGTCCGGGTCCTCATTACAGGGACCTGGTGTGTGGTAATCGCACCTACTAAAAACCCATCGGTTCATGTACAATTCCCTTTCGGGACTGCTTGCCACATTACTTCAAGAGGGTGCCTACGTGAACCCTCACTGGATTAGTACTGCGATTTTTCACCGTGGCTAGTAATGCCAGTGCCATATTAAGTTTCTTGTGCCTTCTTTTGCTTCAGCACCCTCTCTACATAAGCAGCTATGCTATACCAGACTGCTCGGCTGAAGACCACTTGTCGAATAGTGTCCGGCGAGAGAAAGCTGTTGACTAATTCTTTCTACCTCCCACCTACTGCAATGGATGAAGGTATTTAGGGAGTCGTCATGTTCAGAGTTCCCATACTGATACTCCAAGCTCTCAAACTTTCCCATTTTCTGCAGATAAGCCTGGAGAAGCAGTGGCCGGTGAGCAACTGGGTTAGTTCAAAATTTACTTCCCTCGATTCCCTCTCCCAGATCCATGATCAGCCGTGTGGTCAATCTGCGTCTTTTTCGGCAGACCAGATCACGGTGAAAATCCGTTGAGAATGTAAGTGGCTAAGCCTGGATACTCTTACCATTGTAGTAGACTGAGGAATGTATGTGGCTAGATGCACTCAACCTTGTAGTAGACTAAGGCATGTATGCGGCAAGATACGTTCACCCTTGTTGTAGACTATGGCATGTATGTGGCTAGATACACTTACACTTATAGTAGACTGAGGAATGTATGTGGCTAGATACACTCATCCTTGTAGTAGGCTGAGGCATGTATGTGGCTAGATGCACTCACCCTTGTAGTAGGCTGAGGCATGTATGTGGCTAGATACACTCACCCTTGTAGTAGGCTGAGGCATGTATATGGCTAGGTACACTCACCCCTGTAGTAGGCTGAGGCATGTATATGGCTAGGTACACTCACCCTTGTAGTAGGCTGAGGCATGTATGTGGCTAGGTACACTCACCCTTGTAGTAGTCTGAGACATGTATGGCTAGGTACACTTACCCTTGTAGTAGGCTGAGGCATGTATGTGGCTAGGTACACTCACCCGTGTAGTAGGCTGAGGCATGTATGTGGCTAGGTATACTCACCCCTGTAGTAGGCTGTGGCATGTATATCGCTAGGTACACTCACCCTTGTAGTAGGCTGAGGCATGTATGTGGCTAGGTACACTCACCCTTGTAGTAGTGTGAGACATGTATATGGCTAGATACACTCACCCCTGTAGTAGGCTGAGGCATGTATATGGCTAGGTACACTCACCCTTGTAGTAGGCTGTGGCATGTATGTGGCGTATATCTCTTGCATACTCCACTGGTTGAGATAACGGTCGAGTGGTAGGTCCGACGTTGTCATACAAAGTACTAACCAAGTAACGCTGGGAATCATGGTTCAATTGGTCCCACTCTGGCTCCAGCTAACAACAATTAAACCAATAGCAACTTTACAGATAAAGATATATATACTGATACAGTAAACCCTCCTTTTAACGGACTACATGGGACAAGCTCTAGTCCGTTAAAGCCGATTGTCCGATAAATCGGTGAAAATTCACCTCATGCTGTTATGAGATCGCCACACCTTAATCAAAACTAACTGAGATGCTGCAAGCTCATTGTTTACTCAACAATTAATAAAATATACAAATATATATTTTCTAAAAGTGATTAACCCATCAGGATAAAGATGTATGAAAAGTATACTGAAAAATAATAACGAATTGCAGAAAATTTGAAGTGCTTCAGAAAATTTACATGTTTCATAAATTGAAACTTTTATAAAATTCCTTCAATGTGTGGTACTGTATATAGCAATTAGATACTGTAATAAAGCTGCAAGCTGTCCGTTAAGTCGGGGTCCGCTAAATCAAGGGTTTTCTGTATTACAAGGTAAGTGACTAGCAGAATGTGAATAGACGATTTGAAAGAGGAAAAATCACAGTCTTTCTATTATATAAAAATATAATGCTGTCTGTGTGTGTGACCTTTACTCAATCACAAAAAACTACTGGACTCATTCAGCTGAAATTTTGCTTGGACATTCTTAGGGTCTCTGGTCAACACATCAGCCTGTATTTTGAAATTCCATCAGGGCACCGCCACAAGAGCTGTAGGAAGTATCAATGTATGTCCTATGGCAATACCAATTTGACAATTGTTTATAATAGTTTCTAAAGTAAATACAGTACCTAATTTAACTACCTCACACTTTTGCACTCAAGTTTTTCAAGGACAAGGAACCTGCACATTTTCACAAAGGTAAACAAAGCTGTAAATATTGTTTTTAAATCTGTTTTATGAAACTTTCTTTTTAATAAACATGATGATATTAAAAATCATTAAAACAAACTAGAATTAACTTATTTCGTCCATGTTTTGTATTAATAAATGCAATAAGCACAATATAAATCAACGTAAACCCCGTACAAAGAACGGGTACTCTGCTAGTTGTGTATAAAATGATAAGTATATTTAAACAGAAATTGTAACTAATCTGTATGAAAAAAATAATAAACTAAATATATTAAATCTTGTTGTGTTTTCAGGTGACATTACAATAAAAATAGAAAAAAGCATGAGAAAATATGACACTTATAGTGCGTACAATATGGCAAAACAATACTGCGTCGAAAACTACCATTAGTCAATTAATAAGAGTAACAATGCATGTTCTTTACTGATGCAAAGATGAGGATGAAAATTGACCACCAGAAATGATTCTCGAACTAACTTTTACTCACTCTTGATTAGTAAAGACAAACATCTGACATGGAAGTAGCAATCTGTAAGATAATTACTTGTGGAACGCAGAAATCCCGTGAAGAATCAAACAGATACCAAGCAAAAGAGTTGCCAAAACTTATTATTTTGCTTTTGTTGATGTGCAAGTAAAGTGTGGAATAGCAGCAGAGAGCAAATCATAGATCTCTATCTAAAAATAAAGATATGGGACAAATCCAAGAAGAAAAAAGCTTTGAGAACTCAGTTCTATGAAGCTGGTGACGATAATTTAAAAAAATGTTAAAAATCATCATAGTAGTTTGTTTAGTGTTTATAAATTAATTTTGACGTTTGTTTGGCACTAGTTTTGGCGATTTTGCAAAAACAAAGCATGTGCCATTATTGTCAAAACAGATTAGATACACCAGGTTGTAGTCCTGTCACCGAGCCCACCACAACTAGACTATTAGGATAAGTCGTCACACCAAAAACAAAAACCACCCATAATTAATTTCTGGATGTATCAAATAGCAATATTTTTAGATGAAATAAAATACGAGTTTTAAAACAAATAGTTTTTTAATAGAAAATATGTCTCGAACAAAACGCCTAATTGCGAGTCATAGGTAGAGAAGATACTCGGGGGGGGGGGGGGGGGGGGGGGGGGAGGGAGTGAGAGAGAGAGAGAGAGAGAGAGAGAGAGAGAGAGAGAGAGAGAGAGAGAGAGAGAGAGAGAGAGAGAGAGAGAGAGAGAGAGAGAGAGAGAGAGAGAGAGAGAGAGAGAGAGAGAGAGAGAGAGAGAGAGAGAGAGAGAGAGAGAGAGAGAGAGAGAGAGAGAGAGAGAGAGAGAGAGAGAGAGAGAGAGAGAGAGAGAGAGAGAGAGAGAGAGAGAGAGAGAGAGAGAGAGAGAGAGAGAGAGAGAGAGAGAGAGAGAGAGAGAGAGAGAGAGAGAGAGAGAGAGAGAGAGAGAGAGAGAGAGAGAGAGAGAGAGAGAGAGAGAGAGAGAGAGAGAGAGAGAGAGAGAGAGAGAGAGAGAGAGAGAGAGAGAGAGAGAGAGAGAGAGAGAGAGAGAGAGAGAGAGAGAGAGAGAGAGAGAGAGAGAGAGAGAGAGAGAGAGAGAGAGAGAGAGAGAGAGAGAGAGAGAGAGAGAGAGAGAGAGAGAGAGAGAGAGAGAGAGAGAGAGAGAGAGAGAGAGAGAGAGAGAGAGAGAGAGAGAGAGAGAGAGAGAGAGAGAGAGAGAGAGAGAGAGAGAGAGAGAGAGAGAGAGAGAGAGAGAGAGAGAGAGAGAGAGAGAGAGAGAGAGAGAGAGAGAGAGAGAGAGAGAGAGAGAGAGAGAGAGAGAGAGAGAGAGAGAGAGAGAGAGAGAGAGAGAGAGAGAGAGAGAGAGAGAGAGAGAGAGAGAGAGAGAGAGAGAGAGAGAGAGAGAGAGAGAGAGAGAGAGAGAGAGAGAGAGAGAGAGAGAGAGAGAGAGAGAGAGAGAGAGAGAGAGAGAGAGAGAGAGAGAGAGAGAGAGAGAGAGAGAGAGAGAGAGAGAGAGAGAGAGAGAGAGAGAGAGAGAGAGAGAGAGAGAGAGAGAGAGAGAGAGAGAGAGAGAGAGAGAGAGAGAGAGAGAGAGAGAGAGAGAGAGAGAGAGAGAGAGAGAGAGAGAGAGAGAGAGAGAGAGAGAGAGAGAGAGAGAGAGAGAGAGAGAGAGAGAGAGAGGGTATAAACCTACAAAACTTACTCTCCTCAAAATTTTTACATACGCATACACATATAAGGATTGACAACCCCCACCCTCTTACCCATACATTGTATAGTTCTAGGGATCCACCTACTGAACTTTGTGCTCAAACTCGTACAACATAACTATGGCCTTTCAGGAAGTTGACATTGTCATATCGTGCAAACTCCACGAGCAAGGTAAAACTGCTTTTGTATAGTATTTCATTGGAAGCTTATAAAAAATTAATTTTGATAATGTAAAATTAATTCATGGAGATTATAAGTTGTAAAACTAACCTGATCAGTTGCAAGGGAGGTGAAAAATGTGGCTGTACCCTCCGAGAGCCAGATGGAGTCCCACCAGCGAGGAGTCACTAGGTTACCAAACCAGGTGTGGGCGAGCTCATGGGTGACCAGCACGGAGTAGAAGGTTCGTCGTGTCCGGCTCTCCGCTCGGGGTTTGTACAGTAGTGCAGCTGGTCTGAAAATATTACAACTAGTCACTCTTTAGCCTTAACTATACACTTTTATTGAATCTCCCGACTTGATATCAGAGCGCTCCTACTGTCAGCGCAGAAATTATGTGTAAGTAAATGTAGTGATTTTATATCAATTTAAAATAACTTAAAATTGATTTAAATCAATTTAAAATCACAGGATTTACTTACACATATGAAAGTAATGTATCGTAATAATAGTCATAAGGATTACAACAAGACCAAGTAATCAATTTTACGACCCTGGAAGCCAAGAAAATAATGTTACAGGGAATTGATAAAAACTTTTTTTTTAGAAAATTTAAAATTCTAAAATTCGTAAAATTTATAGAAAACATTCCTATCAACCACGGTAACGATGTTCATATGTGATACAATAACGTGTTTTTGTGTAAACGGTGTAAATTTTATGCACAGTGACAATTATTTGAAATTCCAAAACTTTTTGGTTCCAACTAGTATAAAAAGTATTACAACTTATAATAAAATCTAAAAATGCACATGTCATATTGCAAAATGAAATGAGGAAAACAATTGTGTAATTGAAATTTTGATAGGCCTGTTAGTTTTTTAGTAAACAACCTTCAAACTTAGATGAACATAATTTCTGCACCGACAGCTCAGCAAGTGCTGAAACTATGAGTTCAAAATGCTATGACCAATGGCGTGACGATATTAGCTAGCCGTAACCATAGCAACGCCTTTATGCTTTACATGGGTGCCACATTTCTGTTCTTTATGTACAATTTACTGATAATCTACTTGTTTGAGTTTTTGAATTTATGTGCAGTTAAACATTCTTGATAATTGATTTTCATACTATTTATTGTCCTAAATATTTCTGTTTACTAATGTTTATAGATGTTTTAGATTTCCAAACGCAGTGTGCTCTAGGCACAGAATAAGAATTCTTATAGCCTTAAATCAAATACAAACACATAGACTTTTTTCTTGGTTATTTAATAGTAAAATATAATTGTATTATATCTTGGAAAAATATAATTGTAAAAATCGTTACATTCTTTCTTTTTCATTCAACATTGCAATAGGTGGTTGCACTGCAAATCTGAAAACCACAAATTATTAGCTTTCTGTGTAGCTAGTGTTTAGACGTTTACATTGTTTAAACTGGACTACATTATGAAGGATGGTTGGACTGATCAAATAAGATCAGGGTTGCCAAATATAGAATATGAAAATATGGAAAAAATAAAAATGGGGGAGTGAGAAATGTAGATTTTCTGTTTAAGGAACAATTGTGGAGGTATATTTGACTTGAAAATGAACTCAGCCACGTTTATATATTAGCAATTTAAAATATCTTATGTATTCTAATGTATATTCTTACTGTACTTGAATACAGGATGTTTAACACCTCAAACTCACTAAAGTTGCAGTAAATTTAACAAACTCACAAAAGTTTCAGTAAATTTAAAGTTGTAAATTTTTAAAATGTTTTTGTCATATTTGGTATAATTACTTTTTTTTCATATTACATTACCTCATAATTGATGGGAACATATAAATTCATAAAACACAGGAAAATAAGCTCAAGTAAGCTTATTGGACAATCATGTAAATAGGGGACGGTCTCTTGAAATCTGGGACGTTGGCACACCTGCAAAGCATTTTGTGATATTGGAAAGGGACTAATGGCCATAACATGCAAAATAATGATTTTAAAGATAACCTTGCACTAGATAAGAAAATATATTAGATATATAGTGACGTTTACTTGTACTGTATATATAGTATAAAATGTTACATGTTATAACACTTTAGACTGCATTTATAAAATGTTAAAGGTTTGGTTATTGATATACTGTTTACCCAAACACGATATCCGTGTTGGGGGGACTAGGTTTATCATGTATTTGAAATAAATTTTCTTTTGGCAACTAATAAAAGGCAACTTAAATAAATAAGAAAACATTTATCCTGAATTCTAGGCTGCATAGTGTTATATGTCTGTAGCGAAGCTTTATTTATCATAAAAAGTAAAAAAATTATTTGTGTACTTGATAAATAATTGTTATCATTACTATAATTATGAGTTATTAAAGTCCAAACAAGCAAATGAAATTAATTTGCCGACATTTATATTATATAAGGGGATGAAATTGCAGACATTTGCATAAACAACATATTGGGTCCTGATTGAAGTGCGTTGGGTCATGATTGAAGTGAATTGGGTCCTGATTAAAGTGCAATAGGTCCTTGTTTTTTTAACTTTTAAGCAAGGACCTAATGCAATTTAATCAGGACCCAATTCATCTCAATCAGGATCAAATAGACTTCAATCAGGACCCAATGCACTTCAATCAAGGCCCAATATACTTCAATCAGTGCCCAATAAACTTCAATCAGGACCCAATGCACATCAATTAGGACCCAATACACTTCAATTAGGACCCAGTACATTTCAATCAGGGCCCAATATACTTAAATCAGGACCCAATGCACTTCAATAAGGGTCCAATATACTTCAATCAGGACCCAGTATACTTGAATCAGGACCAAATACACTTCAATCAGGACCCAATATACTTCAATCAGTGCCCAATACACTTCAATCAGAACCCAATACACTTCAATCAGGACCAAATACACTTCAATCAGGACCCAATACACTTCAATCAGGACCCAATATACTTCAATTAGGATTCAATACACTTCAATTAGGACCCATTACACTTCAATCAGGACTCATTACACTTCAATCAGGACCGAATACACTTCAATCAGGACCCAATAGGTTGCATTCAAGAACATAATATAAGGTTCTTGAATATACAATAGAATGGAATGATGACAGCCAAGTCTAAGCACTAAGTATTTCAACAATATATCCAACATTCATAACAGCCACCAACAGTAACACCATTGTCATCAACACTAGCACTACCAGAGTCCTTGTACCTCACTTGCCTTCTTCAATTTTTTGCCTTTTCTACAATTACCATTTGCAAACTCCTATTACTAATTATTTATTATCTAGGTATTAGGAATATGTGAATACTAATTGATATGTAGAAGAAATGTACTAGCCACTTTTATACTTACAAAAACGTGATTACTCCCCAGTTCTCAAGGGCTCCCTGGAACCTAGGAACTATCACGAAGTCCTGCTTGGGCATGGGGTCTGGGATGCCTGTGTAGGCTTGCAACCAGTTGTGAGCTCTGGCAGCAAACTCCAAGGAATGGTTCGTCCATTTTAGTTGTTTTGCTGGAGCCCAAATTCTTATTTGATGCCCATCATCTACAAATCCATCACAATATACCACATACTGTATTGGTTTTTGGAAAAGTCACAACAAAAAAGTATTAGTCTATCTAGTATTTATAGTTATCATTGGGGGAAAAATATTTAAATTAATAAAAACACAAATATTTCACTCTTTCACACACTACGCTGTCGGCGATCCTTCCCACACTTGGACTCATATTCATCCATGTTGACGAGCCTTCCGCTAGCGGGTAAAACGTATGGTTATATTGATGTTTGTCTAGATTTTATAGTTAAATTGATTGTTATTATGAATGAGTCTGCACTTTGAAAGCTTTCACCCTTCAAGCTTAGCTGGATGATCTTTCACATACGAGGGACAAATATTGTTGAATATAGCCAGTGGGAGTTTTGTTTGGACAATCAGATATGAACTTGACAATGAAAATTATTTTTTAATAAGAATAAAGTAATTTCTTTGCTCTCAAAATTTAATATAAAAATGTTCAGTGCCCTGTGTGTATACACCGACATCACTCATGAGAAATTAACTACTTTAAAAATGTAAATACGTTTTAACTTACTTAATTTTAAGTTATGTATTAGTAGAATAAGAGGAAGGATGGACTCTTTTCCAAATATTGCAAAAAGTGTTGGGCTGGTTAAACGGATCAGTATTAAAGATGAGTCACAGACCTGTGTCAATTTGGCGACTGCTCCATTGCAGAAGATGAAATGCAACCAAAAAAGATGGCATGACAAGGGAGTTGTTGAAGTGGTCAGTAACCCAGTTCTCTTGGTCCCTGTAAAATACCAGAAATTACCTAAAAACATTTAAATTGAATGCATAGTTCAGCATTGTAAAGCAAGACTGTATAATAGTGTGTGATTGTGATTTGACTACAACCGCTGCCAAATGTTTTTTAGTCATAAGGGTATATGTTAATGTTTCTAGTACATTAACTGAAAACCATTATTTTCTTTATTAGAAACTATTAAGAGACTGAGGATTTAGGGCTCTTTCCCCGCTCACAGACGGATAGTCTTTGCGGGAAAATATTATTCTACTGGTTATTGTAATTTTATTTGTTTTATTTTATTTACTTGCTTCATTACAGGTTGAACCCAATTACAATGAAAGCAGTACTACTAAATAAAGTGTCCATTGTGGGACTGTGTGTAATGTCTCTGTTTTGTTTAATTTTGAATAAATTGGTTTTTGATTTAATTTGATATATATGGATTATAGAGATCCCACCTGAAAATCAACATTTTTCTATAACTACAAGTCAAGATTAATTCCACGCACATGAATCCACAGAATTTTTTGGCAGGAATACCAATGTTTTACAAACAAAATTAGTAAAAAAAATCAAAAACATTTTTACACCAACACGAAGTATATAACATAACTATTATGTAATTTCCTTCTAAACATGAATGTGATATCCATTTATTCCTACAACATATCAAAACTGAGATGTTTCACAAAATAGGTTACGCTATGTTAGGTTTTTTTTTTTTTTTTTTTATTTGCAATGACATTACAAAAATGTATAGCAAACGTCATCCCTATATAAAAATCTAAAACATACATCCCACATAAAAGCCTCTGTCAAAACATACATCATTTACTGTTGCACTCATAGTCACTCATACCAAATCCCCACTTCCGACACCGGTTGTCAGTCTTCTGATTATGCGGTCTCCCAGTTGTATGCCATAAACTCGTCCACACTATAAAATGCATGAGACGCTAAACAGCGTTTGAGACGAGTTTTTAACGCCTTGAGCGTTGGGGCATTCTTAATTGAATCCGGCAACTTGTTGACAAAACGAACACCTGCGTGTGAGGGCAAGCGTTCGTGGACTACCGTCCTGTGATTCCCAGTTCGGTAGTTGTTTCTGCCTCTTGTGTCGTGTGTATGTATGTCCCGACCACTTGTCATAACGCTTTTGGATATGCTAAATAGGGTTGTCTCCAGTATGTAAAGGCTAGGCAATGTCAACAGTTGCAATTTTTTAAATGTTTCTTTGCAGGTTTCTCTGAACTTTAATTGTGCAACAATGCGAACCGCTTGTTTTTGCAATTTAAATGCTCTGCTAAACTGATTGTTTGCAGAAGCTCCCCACAGCACCACACCGTAGGTGAGATGGGGGTAAATCAAACCGTAATAGGCCGCCATTAGAACTTGAATTGGGCAGAATTTTGCTAACGTTCTCAAAACATAAATGCCTGAGGACAATTTGGAGCAAATATGGTCCATGTGCGAATTCCAGGTCAACCCTCGATCCAGGTGTATTCCCAAGAATTTTGAACTAACAGTCTCATCTAACCATTTATCTGCCAGCCAAATGAGTGGTCTCTCCATGTCATCATATGGTCGCAACGAAAATGACAAAACATTACATTTTGAGGGGTTTACTTCAAGATTGAGACTGTTGAAATATTGGACACAATTGTTTAAATCAAAAAAAGCTTGTTGTTCAAGGATCGGTGTTAATTTGTTTCTGAATAAAAGGGTCGTGTCATCTACGTACTGAATGAGTTGCCCATGCATTAGCGATGACCCTATGTCGTTGACATAGATGAGAAAAAGAATCGGGCTGATTATTGAGCCCTGAGGAACTCCGTATCTCAGCTCTATTGGTTCAGAGAATTTGTCTGAAATTTGGACAACTTGGAATCGGTTGTTCAGAAAAGAGTGAAGCCACTTGAGCGGCACTCCTCTTATACCATAAAATTCAAGTTTGTCAAGCAGCTTAGGTTGTGTTGCCTGGTTAGGTTAGGTCAGATTAGGGTAGCAATCCACGGCCAACATATACTAACCTAACCTTCATTAGGGTAGCAATCCACGGCCAACATACACTAACCTAACCTTCATTAGGGTAGCAATCCACGGCCAACATATACTAACCTAACCTTCATTAGGGTAGCAATCCACGGCCAACATATACTAACCTAACCTTCATTAGGGTAGCAATCCACGGCCAACATATACTAACCTAACCTTCATTAGGGTAGCAATCCACGGCCAACATACACTAACCTAACCTTCATTAGGGTAGCAATCCACAGCCAACATTCACTAACCTAACCTACATTAGGGTAGCAATCCACGGCCAACATATACTAACCTAACCTTCATTAGGGTAGCAATCCACGGCCAACATATACTAACCTAACCTTCATTAGGGTAGCAATCCACGGCCAACATATACTAACCTAACCTTCATTAGGGTAGCAATCCATGGCCAACATATACTAACCTAACCTTCATTAGGGTAGCAATCCACGGCCAACATATACTAACCTAACCTTCATTAGGGTAGCAATCCACGGCCAACATATACTAACCTAACCTTCATTAGGGTAGCAATCCACGGCCAACATATACTAACCTAACCTTCATTAGGGTAGCAATCCACGGCCAACATATACTAACCTAACCTTCATTAGGGGAGCAATCCACGGCCAACATATACTAACCTAACCTTCATTAGGGTAGCAATCCACGGCCAACATATACTAACCTAACCTTCAGTTTTTGTTAAACTTCTCAGTTATTATTTGTCGTATGAATAATGCAATGTCAAAGTAGTGTTTAGGAGAGAAAAACTACTTAAGATGACAATGTGATATACATTGTTTTTGTATACAAATATTTTTTTCTCTTTAATAATTTTTTCAAAAAAATCTGTATTTTCACCAAACAATTTTTATGGACTCATAATCATGGAGTTAATATTGACTAGTAAAAAAAATCCATGTAAATCAGTTGAAGCCCCATCCATATTCAATAGTAGGTAGTAAAGCCTACTGTTATACTCGTCACTCACAGTTTTTCGGAGCGCACTATCGGCATGTTGGCCAGGGCAGTATGGCTGGTGTGGTGGGTCATACTCAGGCGGAACCGAGCCTTGAATTCAGGCTCGTCCCAACATGGAAACGCCTCCCTTGCGTGGTTCAACTCAAACGCTGTTCCAGACATCCAACTGTAACAGAAAACATCTAAAGAAAAAATTTAAATTTATTTAATATCAATAGAAAATGTAACAAGCAGTTTAAAACTATAACATGAGAACAACAATAGAAATTTTTGTTATTAAATTGCATAACAGTTTGTCGTATCAAATTCTGAAATGATGTACCATATATTAAATTTAAAATTAAAACACTAAAGAGTAATATATTCTTCGCTTTGTTGTTGATTTTCAAATTACGTAAAAATTAAACTTTTTTGCCTCACCAGTAATGCTGTGGCATCAGGCAACACAAATTTATTTGTTTACAAACAAAATAAGACATGATAAGTTAAAATATGTGAATAATTAAAAGAAAATTATTTATAATATATACTAAAATCTATAATTGTTAGTAATATATTTACATATTTTTAAAGATTGTATTACCCAGATGAATAAAGGTTTTTGTTAATATGTTAGTATTGATAAATTAGTCTAGTAAATTAGATATATTTATTTTAAAAAGATTCCTGAAGTTTTCGTTTTGTTATATCCTATATAAGACAATTTATTTATAATTAATCTTTTTTCATAGCGCTATATTTAATAAAATCATAAATATATATGCATATTTGTATGTATATTTAAACATAAATTTTCATGTAATTCTATGTACGATATATTTGTTGGTAATGTATTACATTTTGTTCATAATAATACTTCTTTTATTGAAATTATCAAATAATTATTATTGTTTATATTGTTTTTTTTTTTTTTTTTTTTTTTTTTTTTTTTGTGTATTGTTGTTTCAAGTATAGTTTTGTTTTCACCACTTAGTTGTTTTAATTGTATTAGTAATTTACACTGCTGCCACAGAGCGCTATTTGTTTTTATTTTCATTAACATCAATTAGTTTTTTCTTTGTTTAATATACAATGTTTCTTTTTTCTTATTCTTATATTGTAAAACTTGTGTGTATATATTATCGGCACCTAACGACAAGCCATGTCGGCTTGTTGGGACCGCATGTTATAAAACTTTTGTAAATAAATGAATTTAATTGAATATATTGATAATAACAGAGAATTTCAAACAGGTCCATTTTATTAACTGAAGTAATCGAATTTTCACTATTCATTTAAGGTGAATCAGTTTTGTTAATAAAATATGTTTCCCAAGCATAAAATATTTTCAAGATGAAACAGTCTTTATTATTTTTGAAATTTTCTTTTATGATATTATGGTTTGTTATCAAGCGATGTTAAGAAAATATTTCATTTCTGTTAAATTTAGCATGTAAAAAAGTTCTTTAAAACTTATTTTTAAATTTATATTTGTCTTTCTGTATTTTTCTTCACAACTGTCAGAATTAATATCATAAATATATAATATTATAACATACTAGGGGATACCCCTGTACGCTTAGCGTGCCAACTCATAATTCGCTGAACTGTAAGGTAAAGACAGTCGAGAAACTGAGCTTTATAATAAAGCCTTTTATTATGTTTGTATAATTTACAATTTTGAGGGCTATTTCTCCATGATACACTTCTTAATTACTGTATAGAGTATTCTGTTTGCAATTTATTAAATATCAATACAAATTTTAAATGTAACTCTTCTTCATTTTGTTTTATTTTTTTATTTAATTTACTACAGTATATTGTGGTCCGCCGATATTTTTATAAAGTATCTAATGGTCCTTGGAGGTAGAAGGTTGGCACCACTGTGGTAGATGGTTTATATTTTAATATGTTAAAACCAATATTTAATAAGTTAAAATTTGAAATAGTTTTTGTTGCACTAATGACCATATTTCCTCCAGCGTAATTATATGTTATTCATATGTCATAAATAAATTAAATTACTCTCATCATTGATACTGTGGTCGGATTTTACCATTGGAGTGTTTAAGAATACTTTGTTACGTGTATTTAAGATATAGGAATTATAACGATTTAAATATTTTTTTAACTTAACGACTCTTTTTTCAAACAATTTGGTTCGTGATTTTATTTATTTATTTTATTTACATTGATAAAATAAATAAAAATGAACCCACTTGATTAATTTTTCTTTGAATACTGGTTTCCCCCTTAAAATTGTAAAGTAGCCAAAGTCAAACCTTTGTTTAAAAAATCAGACAGATCCGATCTGGGCAACTATTGTCCAGTGTTACTCCTCCCAACAATTTCAAAACTAATATAAAAAGTTATTTCGGGGCAACTTACAAATTTTTTAAATTAAATTATACTGATTTCTCACTGTATATAGTTAGCAGTAGATTAAAACAAGATAACTTGGGAACTTGGGAGTAACAGTAAAGTAGTTAATGGCAAGATAAGGCTGTTCTTTATCAATTGACACTTAGACTGACCAAACGGCCAGGACCTTTGTTAGTCACGAGGCGGCCTTTCACCGCCGTTGTCACGTGAATCCCGCACTGCTTGACATTTAACGGCACATTTGCATTTTAAGGCACAACAGCAATAGTTTTAAACTATTGAAGACAGGAAATCATAATTCTCCACATGTAAACACAACGAAACTTAGAAAGTTATAATCCACAACATGAAATCACAACGAAACTTAGAAAGTTATAATCCACAACATTAAATCGCAACAAAACTTAGAAAGTTATAATCCACAACATGAAATCACAACGAAACTTAGAAAGTTATAATCCACAACATGAAATCACAACGAAACTTAGAAAGTTATAATCCACAACATGAAATCACAACGAAACTTAGAAAGTTATAATCCACAACATTAAATCGCAACAAAACTTAGAAAGTTATAATCCACAACATGAAATCACAACGAAACTTAGAAAGTTATAATCCACAACATGAAATCACAACGAAACTTAGAAAGTTATAATCCACAACATGAAATCACAACGAAACTTAGAAAGTTATAATCCACAACATGAAATCACAACGAAACTTAGAAAGTTATAATCCACAACATTAAATCACAACGAAACTTAAAAAGTTATAATCCACAACATTAAATCACAACGAAACTTAGAAAGTTATAATCCACAACATGAAATCACAACGAAACTTAGAAAGTTATAATCCACAACATTAAATCACAACGAAACTTAGAAAGTTATAATCCACAACATTAAATCACAACGAAACTTAGAAAGTTATAATCCACAACATGAAATCACAACGAAACTTAGAAAGTTATAATCCATAACATGAAATCACAACGAAACTTAGAAAGTTATAATCCACAACATGAAATCACAACGAACCTTAGAAAGTTATAATCCACAACATAAAATACAAACGAAACTTTCAAGAGCTAAAGGGTATCTAAAACAGCTTTGATGCGTTTTAAGTAATAGGCTAGTATGTATTGAAAACCCCTGACATGATTAGTTTAATGTTTGTAAAATTATTTTATTAAAATAATATCTCAATGCTCCTTACAAAGAATTATTCATGTTAACAAGCATTTAAATATATTTATCTCATTTCGTAGGCTTAAGCGGTCGTTGTCATTACTATTAACTAAAGCTTCCGGTAATGACCGCGTCAAGGTGAAGTCAATATTGTAAATAACACCTTGACGCGGTCGTTACCGGAAACTTTAGCAATTAGTAATTAAATATATTTAATAGCTTTTATTAACGTTTTTGTTTCATACATATACAGGGTGTTCAAAAAGTAAAGTGCAAAACTTCAGGAAGTGGTTATATAGGTCAAAATAAAGAGAAAATAAAGAATACATTATTTCCCAAAAACCATTCGTTTATCAGAAATCCTCCAGTTTGGTTTTTTTTTTTTTTTTTGAAAAAAGAGTTTTTATCTCCGAGTTGGCTCAAACGATCTTTATGAAACTCGCTATGTATGTTAAAATAACAGAGATCTATGCTAGAAAAAATCAACTTGATGAAATTAAAAATTTAAAAATGGCGGCCATTTAAAATTTTTAAACGGAAATTGTGGCAAAATGTCAAAAAATACAGAGCAATACTTTGAATATTTGTTTTAGATAATTATATTACCAATATGTCTACTTTTTTCTGCCTCTCAACACAAATGTCAATGTGTCTTGGTTATTTTTGGTTCGATTCTGATTTTTTTTGGATACTTATAGGAAATAAAATTGTCAAAAAAAGTGTTATTAATACATTTTTGTATTTTTGCCGTTTCCCGCAATTTTCATTAAACAATTTACAATGAGCGCCTTTTAAAATTTAAAATTTCAATAAGTTGATTTTTTTCTAGAATATGTCTCTATGATTTTAAGATACATAGTGAGTTTCATAAAGATTGGTTGAGCCAACTCGGAAATAACAATTCTTTTGTAAAAAAAAATTTTAAAAAAAATGGCGGATATCTGGTAAACGTAGCATTTTTTGGAACAAATGTATTCTTTATTTTCTCTTCAGTTTGACGTATATAACCATTTCCTGAAGTTTGGCATTTTACTTTTGGGACACCCTGTATGGTATTTATATTGCTATATTTATTTTTATTTCACCTGCCTGATGTTGGGGATAGAGTTGTTAACACTATTAAACTTTTGTTGGCTGTAACTTTTTCACCAATTGTTCCCGCTGTAAACAGATTATACAGTACATTCAGCGAGTGTTTGGAGCGAGGCGCCGCCTACGTCCTAACGGGACAAGGGGTCGTAGCCAATACTGAGAAGGGTCGACACCCCGAATGTCCCACTTTCAAAGCCCAGCTCACAGCCATCCTCAGTCACCAGCGTGCGTGTGTTGCTAATAACATGTGTTTTCCTATTTATTACGGCTGTAGGGAGCGCAGCCAGGACTGCTTGTGAACTGGCCCGACCTTGACGTCACAGCCGCAGTAGGCGGGACTTCACTCCAAACACTCGGCGAATGAAGTATAGAATGAAAATATATACCACTGTCGTTTTTATTTAAAAATTAATTTTTATTTCATCCTCCTGAGTCCCTATGTCCTTTTCTAAGGATACTAAAATAACTTGAGGTGAGTCCTTGAAAGATTACTTAAAGTAGTCTTAGAGTCCTGATGTCCTTTTAAAAGTACAAAAGTCCCAGCAGTTTTTACCCGAAACTTCAATTAAGTCCTGATGTCCTTTTAAAAAGACACAGATTTTGGGAACGTTTAACAGTGAAAAAAAGAATGTTTGTTTGGAAAGGTTGGCAGCCCTGTCTCTCTAGCAGAGTTACAGTATTGAAAGCACATTTAGTTAAACTTGTTACTATATAGCCTACAAATTACTGGAGCGTTATATGTGAAGATGTTAAAAAAAGCAAAAAAGACTGCTTCAAAACCTTTTTTGTAAGTATAAAACAGATGCTTTTTTAGCCGAATCTTATAACTTATATTTATACTAAATTTAGTATGGTTGCTATAATATAACAGTATTATTATATAAATAATTTTATCAGTTGTCATGGAGAAATGTACTAAATTTGGCGTCCTAAAAAAAAAAAAAAAAAAAAAAACTAAAAAGGACACTGGGTAAAATACGATTTTCACATGTCCGTTTAAATGGACAGCTCGTCTTAACATAGTAAAATAATACCAGAGTTTTATAATTCCTCTTGTTATGTAGTATAGTTATTATACTACATATCTGAGGTCTGGACTATTTATACGATATATATCTTTTTCTAGTTCCAGTTGAAGACCTTACTAATTTCCTGGATGTAGTGATTTGGATGGCATGTCTAATGGAGACAATGACGTTGACACTATTGGGACGTTTGGCCAACATGACTTTAGCGATGATACAAATGATGACCCGACATTTGATTCAACGACTGACCCATCATTTAGAAAAATCAATAATTATTCAGACACTGATGGTGACAATTCAATGACTACAATCTCCCCCAAAGTAAAAAAAGGTAACAAAACAAAAATGACTATGGTAGGTAGGATTAGCTATATAATAATTCACCCTGTTTTAAATATATTATATGCAACCTACCACAATATGTACTGTACTTTACTATAATGTGTAAATCTAAAAAAATTTCCTATTCCAGATTGGCATTACATCAAAATGTGACGAAGGACCTCCCAAGAAAAAACTGGCTTATTCCTTATTACTTTTTCTAATAAGAAATACTTATGCAACAATAAACTGTTTCTTAAATGTGAAGTTGTGATGTAAACTTTTATAGGTAGTTTTACTCACAGTTTTTATATAACTCTTAGTAGCCAACAGCGTTTTATGTAAAATAAACCATTTTATTACATTTTAAATAATTTTTTAAATCACCCATGTATGAACTTGTAATTATTATTACGTTTATACGTAGGTTTCGAACACTCCTAGTTGAGACCTCGTATCCTTTTAAAAGGACATCCTTTTAGATACTAAAATGAATAAATTATTTTTTTAAATAATTTTGTAGCTATACCATTGAGTTTAAAATAAAATTTCAACATATGATTTTATTATGAAATCTTTTTTCTCCAGGACTCAACTACATATGATTTTAAGTCCTTTTAAAAGGACATCAGGTTTCAAGCACTACTTTGTCTATTACTTTACAGGACTCAAATGTATTAATTTTAGTGTACTTTTAAAATTACATGGGTTCTTTAGAATTACTATAGTACAATTGCACCCAGGACTTAGGAGGTTATATAATTTTCTACTAAATTTACGTAAATTTCTTTTCTTTTTTAACTATAACTTTTTGCTCAACCCTTTGCTGTTAAAGGGAGGTCTCATTTCCAAGTTATCGCTCTACATTTTCACTGTATTATTATTATTACATCTACGTGATGGTAGATCAATATTTAAACTCAAGGAATACTTTATATTTGATTCCTTTGGGTTTTTAAAAAGGTTTTCCTTTTATTTTGTAGCTGGCATTGAAAGATAGGGGATATACATTTGTATATATATTCGGCGAGTCACGAGAAGTCCTCTGAACTTCAGGCTTCTGTGATATTGAAGGCGTTGATTCCCATTGAAACAACACAAGTCATGTAGTTTACCTGTCGTAATTACTAATTATGATATGTGCACTACATGATTCGTGCTGTTTCAATGGAAATCAACGCCTTCAATATCACAGAAGCCTGAAGTTCAGAGGACTTACCGTGACTCACCGACAGTATTATTATTATTATTATTTGCGTAAATTCCTCACTAAATAAGAGCTAAAAACACGTAAATTTAGCTCTTGATGTTGTCTATTTTCTTCTTTTTACTTCTTTATTATCTGATTTTTTATTTTTTTTCTCTACAGGTTTCACGATTGTGAACGTCTTCTATGATAGTGTAATTTTTGCAGGTCTCCAATAGGTTCCTCGTATCAAGAAGTGTCCAATTTTTAATTAGAAATTATGTTTTGTTTTATTTTTGTCAGACTCGTGTCATTCATTATGACTATATGCAGACAGAACTTTACTATGCATTTCCTGAAGGTGCCTTCATGGTTTCAGTGTGCCTTTATTATTCTTCTATGATTTTTTGCTGATAACTCTATCGTAGATTTTTCTCAGAATTTTCTTTGCTTGATTTTCTTCAAAGTTTTTAATTTAGGCCATTCCATTGGTGCTTGTGAGTTTGTGGTTTCTGGAGAATTCTGGTACCAAGTTGTGATGTCGTAACTTTGTAATTGTGGAGGAGTATTTTTTATTTTAGTGAGACATGGTGAGTCTGTACGCTTTCTTACGAATGTATATAAATTATATAAAATATGATGGAAACTTTATTTTCACAGTGAATTGTGTTTATGTAATGTGTGTGATTGTACTACGAGTAACTACTAACCACAACAGACGAATTTGGATAAACAGGGTGGAAAAAAATATGGAAACGCTTTCACAACAACGTTATTTTATCCATTGATAATTTGATAATTTCATTTTTTAATTATTATGTTCCACAAAGTTTAATTTTTGATCAGAATAATTTACTTAAAACCGTTAAATAGCGGGGAAATAATATTTTTAAAATTAGTTTCTTTGAAACTCAAATGACCGCTACTCTGGAAACAATAAACCTTTCGAAGTCCGGTTTGCAGCAATTAATTTCTTTTGAATAGACCTTTCATTTGATACCAAAGTCGACCTAGGCTTACGTTGAAGATTTTCGTTAAAATCCTCGTGGCCCGTCCCCCTGAAAAGATGAAATGTCGTTAATATCGTAAAAAAGTATGTCTTTGTAACCATGATCATGTACAAGATTTCACTTTTACGAGTGAAGTCATACAAAAGTTATGAAAGCGTTTCCATATTTTTTTCCACCCTGTATATACTGTACATGTAATATTTTTTATGCAAGTAAATAAATTCATATCATTCTTTGAAACAAATAGCGAAAGGGCTGATCTTACTTATTGGATTCCTCAGGACCGGTCTTGACTCTGTAGTAGCCTCGTTGGCGACTCTGGCTCAGCTGACCACTGAACTCAATCGATATGCTCAAGACCGTTCCTCGGGGGAGTGTCGCGGGGAACTTGAGGATGAGTAGATCTGATCCTTTCTGCATCTCCTGCTTGGATACCGGGATGGTTTCAGGGTTCTCCTAAAACACAACACACTATAAATACATTGAAGGCTAATGGTGGGATTGAATTGGGTAAAATATCAAGTAGCAATAAACTGTATTAAAAGTCGTAAAAACAGCTGATCATAAAACAGCTGAGTCTTTTATAGAAGGTTATCTCCATTTTAACACAGTCCATGAAAGCAGGACACTTGTGAATGAGTTTGCCAAACTAACTAAACTCAAAACATACTTAATCTGACTTCATGACTCTACCTGGTCTTCGATGGAGGTGCGTAGGACCACAGCGGGCTGCAGGACGAGTCCTTTGGCGTGTAGAGTGACATTGTCGGTGTCCTGGCGTACCTCTGCTTCAATAGTGACCTGCCGAGCAAACTAAACTGATGACCTAGACTCTGATAATGAAGTGTGATGATAATACACATTTCTATGTACTGCAGAGGATTAATATCGTAATGCTAAGAAAATTTTAGTAATAAAAATGTCCTTGTTTAATTGTTATTGAAACATGATAAAACACTTGAACATTTTACGTTCAAGGGTGTTCGATCGAAAATAATTTTTGAATTAAAAAAAATAAAATTGTTAGTATCCATGTACGTAATCAAAGTGTTACGGGAAAAAAATCTTAAAAAATTCTTTATGGAGATGTGGCTGCCCAAAGTGACTAATTTGGCCTTTTTGGTGCATGACTCATGAACAAACCGTGTAATATGTTTTATTAACATTTTGAGAATATAGTGGACAACTGGTAATAATTAAAATATTATATATCAAACCTAAAAATATCTTTTTTTAAGTGTTACCAATTATTTTTCTATAAATGATATTTATTCAAATGTTGAGTTGAAATTTGTACAATTATCTTTGGCTAAAAAAGTAGATTAATAATATATTTAAAATTCATTGCTAGAGTTTACTATAAATGAGGGAGTTATGTCCTTATATCGAATTTGCGAGGCGAGGCAGGTGGGGGCAATGAGAGGGAGAGGGAAGGGAAATACATTGCTTGTTAGTTAGTGAGTCAGGATCTGTACTATTCTTAGCGGCAGTTGCGATAAAATCAAGAACTAAATTCCTTAGAGCGCTAAACTGGGCGGCCGGACGAACACCCCTACGCTTGTATTCCTTTAGCAACATTGGTGGACTTGGTTAAGATCTTATAATGGAATTTGAAGAGTAGTATATGAAAGGCTTACAGCAAAGACAATGAAAGTCGTGTTTTAGGGATTTGTGAATAAGCCCATAAAACGCATCCTAGATCTGCGTAGGATCCTACAGAATAAGCAGTGGTCCAATAAAATCTGGTGGTTTCAAGATAAAATAAAGCTGTAGAAAATATTAACAAATAACTGAAATACTCGAGATATTTATTTCGTTAAACCATTTTCATTTATGGAATATTACATTCCGAAGGTAGTCTAATTTATTCTGGAAATTACCGTTACTTGACATACCAAATGCATTGAATTTCAGCATCATCATTTGATAATCCATTCTTAAAATCGGCAATGGTGCAAGAGATAGGGCATGACTTGCGGTATCACCTGAACAATTTTGGCATTGCAGAACGGACACACGACACACGTAAATGTTCAACATTGTCTAAAGTACATAAGTTTACCAGTAAGGTTCATTTTTAGTTCAGATGAACTTTTTATGAAATAGTCCACCCATGTTTTGATAGTATTCCTACAAGGACCTACAGAGAAAATGTTTCACCACATGGTGAGAAATACGAAAAAATTGAAATAACCATGTGTAGTATTGACGGGCTCATTATTTGTTAAAGAGTTTCAGCAATAAAAGGACTACGTTGAACTGCCCACTTTTCAATGTTTGGTGAAATTGAATCAGCTGTTTTCTTAGTTGTTGCAACAATCAAGAGTCTACACAGAGTAATAGGTCATAGAGTTATTTAAGGATCAGGTTTTATTGGACCACTCTTTATAATTTTTTGAAGGTTCTCAACCATTGTTAACCAAGGCCAAATAAAGAAGAAAGCAAATCACCATGAGGCCGTTAACAACCTGTTGATCAAATTTGTAAGAACCCTTCCAGTTAATCAAGTTCTTCCTGCTTGAAAGGAGGTCAGGTGCGTTTTTTCATTTGTTAAATGCAACTGATTGTAATTAACTTTTTTTCTTTTATAACGGATTTCGGATTTCTTGCCGGCACGTTGACAAACGTGCTCATAAACTTAAACTTTAAAAACACATACACAACATGTTTATGTAAAACAAGACTTGGCTATTAGCTGAAAAATTGAAAGTAGACAAAAGGAATTTTCGTTTTGGATTTGGGTGAGCTGACCGCACGATAAAAGGAGCTCACCAACTAAACTTACAATATTTGAGCCCTATCAGTGAAATAGCTATGCAATGAATTAAATATTGTTATCTTTTGTGTGTTTTGATTAGGGAATCAAACGATTCAGTATTTTGGGGGTTAAATCAGCCTTTCCTATTGGAGGGTGCAGTCTGAGATATTCATGCGAGTTCTTTGCTAAGTTTATACGTCGTTTAAACTGATTTAGAGATTCTTTCTCCAGAACCAAAAACGTAATTGGACAAAGTATGAACCATCAACCTAAGGGGGAGGGGCGCTTTGTCCTTAACCCCCATTTTAGTTGTGAATTTTTCATAAAACCCCATCTTCGTTAACTACAATATGATTCGGAGACAACATATTTGACTCTCTAATTTTAATTTCCCTTCCCCCTTCATTAGCATCGAGAGTAATACAAACTTTAATTGAATGTCCTCAAGTATGTTTGAAACAAAGGACGTTAATCTTACATCTTCGGCTTAAGTGTTCAACCTTAAAGTCATAACGTCGTAAAGTCTCAGCGATGCCACTGAGGATGCCACATTACAGTATGGCCGAAACGTCTGGTTATCTTCTAAATAATGTAGATAGGACCTTGACGCGGTTGTCATAGGAAAATATGGATTCTAGTTATAAGTGGTATTAATATTTTATATTTTGCTTTTTGCTCATATTTAACAATAATTTTATCAACAAATGCCGAGAAGACAATTTTTGTAGGTCCACACTTCATAAAATTATAAATTCTACTGAAGTTAAAAATGATGATAACTACGTTAAATGATGATTGTAATTTTATTTAAAATTGTAATGCTTTTGGAATAAACTGACTTAGTTTCTTTTCAAAGATTCGATGTACAGAAGTATCGTAAAATGTGCGTTCTGTTATACTTTTACTTAATAATCTTTTACTATTATATTTAAACCATTGTAATTTGGACAATGTTTACCAAATTCCAATTTACTCCTTCAGTTCCAAGACAAAATATAAATATGATTGTTAATTTGTTAGAAATTTAAAACCGTTCAAATGTAAAAAATAACAAACGTTACCATACTTAGCCTATAAGTATTGCAGTACTTCCTTTGGGTATTTTTCGGAATTTCCCCGCGTTTGTTTAGCAATGATTAGTCGCCAGACGTAGCAGAAAGTTCAAGTAACACGTCAACTTATATTCATTTAATCCTAACCTAACCTCACAACCCATGATGGAAGTGCTTACAACCTAACCTAACCTAATAATAAAAAACAAATTTACGATGACAATAAGGATTTTTGTATAATTGTGAAAACATTGTTTCTATTTTTTAAGCATTCGAATCATTAGAGATCTCCAACCATCATGAATAATACAACACCAACTAATACCTTTCAAACAGTTGTAAATTTATTTTTAAGAGAGAACATTGTATATGTTTGTTATGATATAAATTTTAAATCCTAAATAACTCCTAAAAAATAATTATATTAAAAACTACAAAGTATAATGTTTTTTAGAAAATGTAATTACAAATCCAACGATGTTAAGATTTTCAAAATCGAATAAAAATAACAAAGAAATAATCATTTGTGTGACAGTATCTACAATGCAATATGCCAGTATAATGTGCAACACACATGTAACAGCTGATAATAATAAAAGTAATTTGCGATATTTTTAAATCAGATGTTTACATAAACTTTATTGTTGTACTAGTCAGCAAATTACTTTATTATTATCAGCTGTTACATGTGTGTTGCACATTGTACTTGCATATTGCATTATACATGAAATGAAATGAAATGAAATGGTTTATTGTCACAGAAAATTACATTAGTGTTAAACAGATAATCTGCTACTAACTGGTGACTCGTCAATTGTTACAAAACTACTACCCTAAAGAATTAAAAAAGAAGAAATAACAAAATAAAGAGGTTAAATCACCAACTAATCAATAATTTATACACAATAACATACTTAATAATTATTTTTCAGTGTATCTAAAATATAACGACCTCGTCCTGCAGAAATTCGGAGACGGAGTAATAGCTTCGGTCAACTAGAAACTGCCTGAACTTTCTATAGAGCTGATTTGCATTCCCCAAGCTTTTGTATTTCTGTGGTATTTTATTATAAATTTGTATTCCGCTACATAATGGACTATTTTCATATTTTCTTAATCTATGTTTGGGGGCACGTAGTTTATTTTTACTTCTTGTATTATGGTCGTGGTTCACATTATTTTGTTGGTAAGAATATATATTTTCGTGTACATTTTTTACTACTTCCAACAAATACAATCCTGGGAATGTAAGAATACCAAGTTCTTTAAATATTCTTCTGCAAGATTCTCTTGGGTTCATACCCATCATGACTCTTATCATTTTCTTTTGGGCTCTAAATAATTTTTCCCAGTGATTTGAACGTCCCCACATAATTATTCCATAGCGTAATATGGATTCAAAGTACGCAAAATACAGCACTAACTTGATTCTCCTGCTCGCTATATGAGTCAGACATGACATGTTAAATATTGCCTTGTTCAGCCTCGAAGTAATATATTCTATGTGCGCTTTCCATTTGAGTGTTGAGTCAAAAACTAGACCAAGCAATTTCACTGTCTCTGCTATCGCCCCATCGTACTTGTTTGCATCATTTACTACTGTTTGAGTTTTAAACTGTATTATGCTTGTTTTTCCTTATTTAAATTTAGCCCATTAGCTGCAAACCACTCATCTAACATCTCTATCAGATCACTCATCGCTTGCTCCACTTCACTTATTGTCTGTCTGGTTACATGTGCTGTAGTGTCATCAGCGTACATCACTATCTTTTCTTTGCACAGGAAAGGGAGGTCATTAATGTATATCAAGAAGAGCAAAGGACCGAGAACAGAGCCCTGTGGAACACCATGAGGGACTGCTTTCCATTCTGAGTTTATTTTTACATTATTCAGTGTTACTGTTGTCCGTTGTTTTCTGTTCTGGAGGTAAGAACCAAACCATCTCAAACAGTGTCCTTTGATTCCGTAACATTCGAGTTTTGCTAGCAAAATATCATGCCTCACACAATCAAAGGCTTTAGAATCATCCCAAGGCTAACATTTGAATCGTCCAATGATTTAAGGATATCATTTGTCAAGTCGATCAAAGCACTATTTGTCGATCTTTTGCTTCTGAATCCATGCTGACTTACTGAAAACATGTCATTTATCTCAATGTATTTTATTAACTGTTCTTTTACCACAGATTCGAAGATTTTTGAAAAAGTTGGCAGCAAGCATATTGGTCTGAAGTTAGAGATCACCTCTTCACCTCCCTTAAATAGAGGGATTATATTACCATATTTTAGTTTTTCTGGGAATTTTCCCGTTATCAGAGATTGATTAATTATTCTCGTTAATGGGTCTAATATAGTATTTTTACAGCGTTTTACTAACCACATTGATATCTCATCTCAGCCACAGGACTTTTTGGGCTTTGCTTTGTCAATAATTTTGCTAACTTGTGCAGGAGTCACTCTTTGAAAATCAAACTCAGTCGCAATATTTACTGTTTCAAGTGAATTTATAACTTTATCAATGGCAATACTTATGGAGGGGCTGACTGCAAGTTTCTCAGTAACGTTAATAAAGTGAGAATTAAACACTTCACTTACATTTGCACCTAAGTTCTCAAATATTTTACTCAACACATGCTCTGATTTGTTCGATTTTTTTGCCAATCCTAATTCGTGTTTTATGACCTCCCAACTTGCTTTTGATTTGTTTTCAGCCCTCTCTATGTAGCTGTCATTTGCCCACCTTTTTGCTTGATTCACAACTTTTTTGAAAATATTTCTGTACTTTTTGTAATGGTTCTCTTTTTGTTTATCTTTAGATCTCTTAACTTCATTGTAGAGTAATCGTTTCTTATTACTCGACACTATTATCCCTTTAGTTATCCATTTAATATATTTTGTTTTATTCTTACTTGCTTTCAAAGGGAATGCCTCCCAAAAAGCTCCAAGGAAACATGAAAGAAAGGCGTTGTAGTTCTCATCCACCGAAGTAAACTCATTAAAATTCCACTTTATACTCTTCAGTAAAACATCAAAAGTCTGAAAAGAGTGATCATTGATAATTCTTTTTTTAACTCCTTAGTGATTCTCCACTCGCTCGTATTTTTTTGAAGGTAACGAAATGAAAAGGGCCTTATGATCAGATAGTCCGAGCTCTTGAGTAAAATAAAATGACTGATCAAAAAAAGCGTTTGTAATTATATTATCTATGCAGGACGAAGTCGTTGAAGATACCCTAGTTGGCTCGTTAAAATTAAAATTATATCCATTATATTCAACTATATTAACAAAATCTCTATGTAAATTATGTTTAAAACTAGGTACGCCTGCATGATTGCCTTCCTCGTGAACATAATATATACTATTTATATTTTTGTAATGTAATAAATCTATATTAAAATCAGATGCCAAAAAGATATTTTTTCGTTTAATTTAATTTTTTAGAATATTTATAAGGTTTTCGAACTTTAATATAAAATCTTTTAACGTGTTGGTGTAAGGGACTCTGTATAGTGAAATTACTATTGTGTTTAAATTAGGTATTTCGACAGCTGATATTTCAAAAATATGATCCTCGCCCAACTGCTTTATATCATGTCTTACTTTAATATTTTCAATGTCACATTTCAACAAAATACAACTACCACCTCTAGCCCCCTCTCTTGCTCTACAATATGAGTCCACCATTCTGAAATCTGGAATTTTATTTAAAATATCAATGTTATTATGGTTTAACCAATGCTCATTAAGGCATATTACTTTGACATTATTACCAACTACTGATTCTGTGAGATATACTTGTAACTCATCAATTTTATGTTTTACTCCTTGAATGTTAAAGTGCATGATCCAATCGTGGGGGGGCGCCTTCCGGACACGGAGAAGGAAGAGGGTTTATAATATTTGTTAAAGGTTTACTGTGAACATCCTCCTGAAATGCTAATAGTTTCCCTCTTTGTGTCAAATTTGTGATACTACTAATAGGTTTTTTTGAAAAACTTTCACCCCTTTTCTGTTCAAATGAAGACCATCTCTGGCCAGACAGCTATCGTCTAAATACTTATTCAATTCACTATAAGCAGCCCCATACCTAGAACAAGCCCACCTTATATTACGGTTAGTTCTAGTTACATAGCTCCTACTATTATCTCTCCTATGTACAATGCTATTTACAACTATATTAACTCTAGGAAAGCTGTCCCTTGTGTCCCTTATCAAGTTACAAATTTCTCCCATTGTCATCGGGTGAAGATGTACGATGTAGGTCATTAGTCCCAACATGCAAGATAACTGTTTCAATGTCACTCTTTTCCTTATCACCCATTCCCTTAATTCTGGATCTAAGCTGGTTGATGTGAATGCCTGGGAAAGCCAGTACTCTACAGCCGGTCGGTCGGACGTGTCTCATCATGGAATCGCCTATTACCAGAGTATGGACCGCCGTTTTCAGAGCTGATGTTTTGAAGTGTGGGTTGAGCCATTTGAATTTCGAGTCAGTGGTTTTTTCACGTGCTTGCAGTGAAGGTCGCTGAATAGTTTTCCGTAATGTGTGCTGGGATTGAAGTGGTGTTAGGTGATGTGTTTGAGCTTTTTTAAACGCTGATATTTGTTCGAAGATTCCGCTTACTGAGAAATGCTTTGTATAGAAGCTATTGTCATGTATGTGTGTGTTGTTGTGTATCAAGGAACATGCAAGGTCCATGTTGTGTAGCATGTGTACACCACACTCCACACCAGACACCTGATGCCGACACTTGACACTAGTCAGGTTGATGTTTTCACCTTCATCTCCACTGCCACAAACACCACTGTCATCCGAGCTTCTTCTTCGATGAGATTTAAGGAACCCTGTGACACTGGCTGCCATCCGTCTTGCATGTTGAAGATTGAGATTGCCCATGGAATCCCAGTGGTAAAACCGCTCCTCCTTACTACTATAGATTAGTAAAGACCAATGAGTATCTGCTGCTTTGTCTTCATTAGTTCGGCCATTAACAGGCATAATTATGTATTTATAATCACTAAGATTTAGACTGCTACACATTTCATTTATCAGTTCATTGTCTCCACACATTTTGATAAAGTGGCTTATTGATGGTCTTATAATAATATCAATATCTGGAACTTTTATTTTATTTTTCAGCCAAATATCAACATCTTCATCTGGCAACATATACCAGTTGGGGATATTTTCGTTGGATTGACGTTGTTTGTATTTTTTGTGATTTGTATTTTACAGGTTTGGTTATTATATGGCTGCTTATGTTTTTTGACAGTAATTTGCGAAAGCGGTCTCAGGCTTTTTTTCTCATTTTCATGGCATTTAATTGAAGTCGGCATTTTATTAGATTCATCCGAGACACTTTTACATCCATCACATGTTTTATTTTTTGACTTTTCAAACAGTTCTAACTCTTTTATTTTTTCCTCAGCAATGTTTAACTTTACTTTCAGTTCTTCATTGGTGGATTTTAACTCAAGTATAAGTCTACTATAATCTGTTGTTTTAGAGTCAGGTTCAGTTATGTCTGGGTTAAATGAGGCTCGGTTGGCTTGATCCTTCCCATTCACAAGAGACTGAGGTGGCAGAAACACTTCTTCAGTGTATTGCAGGAGCCTTTGATCAGATTCAATGGAGTGGTCTAACACTAGTTGCCTCTCTTTCCTCAGTCTTGCTAGCTCCTCTTTCAGGGCGAGGTTCTCAGCCTGAACGTCGAACTCTTGTGTTGTGCCTGTGATTGTCCGAGGTAGTGAAGACTGTTGCCGGGAACTGGCAATTGTAGGCGTGCTCGTGGGCTCAGAAGAAGACAACGTAGTCTTGGGAGTGGCTGAAGGTGTACCTTGGTGCCTTGTTTGAGCTGGGGTGGGAGTCAGTGCCCTCATGGTGACAGGGTGTTGACCACTGTGTGAATCACTTGAAGAATATATTATTGTCTTTTCTTTATTTGTTTTGACTGAAGCCTTGCAACTCCTCCCCAAACATTTCCAAACAATATCACCACTTTTGACTGAATAGGCTTCTCGGTATTTAAAATTATTATATAATATGATGTCCTTGCCATTTCTCACTACTTCTAGAATGAAAGACATCTTTTGATTTTCAGGAGTACTTTCATAAATATTTCTAAGCGTAGTAGGCCTAATTATGCAGCTACATTGATACTATTGGCAACAGTTATATTTTAAATGATGAATGTTTTATAAATAAAAATTCAAAATAGACGCATGCATTATTGGCAAGATGAACAGGGAAATAAAAATGTGGCAAAAAGTTCAATTAAAAAGTATTTGTCCCGTCTGATATATTATTTATTTATTTTGTATATTATTTTCCCATCTGAGTTGGAGGCAAAAACAATGGGAGTCAAGGTAGTCTCGAAACCGGGTGTTACTGGTTGATAAAAAGTAATGCTATCGACTGTGCTAAGTTGACTGATAAGAATCAATGCTGCTCACAATGCAAGTGTTGTGGCGCTTCGGAGTTACATCAACGAGGGGCTTGTGCCGAGTGCCAATTCTAACCTGCAAATAAAGTCGGTGTCTAATTAAGTCTATTACTCACGTATATAACACTGTTTAGTCCAGATTATCAAACCGAACTTAAGTTATATGTAAAATACAACCACAACAATACTGATAATAAGCGAGTCTTCTATAAAACTAGTTAATTGGATAAAAAAACTTCAGGGCAAAACATCTAGTGTGCTAACGGACCAGTCAGCCATCCCCTCCTCGCCGATACATAGAGTTACATAAATTATCATTTATTTGTTATTTTTCATTCGATTATGAATCGTTACATGGTTGGATTTGTAATTACATTTTCTAAAAAACATTATACTTTGTAGTTTTTAGTATAATTATTTTTTAGGAGTTATTTAGGATTTAAAATTTATATCATAACAAACATATACAATGTTCTCTCTCAAAATTAAATTTACAACTGTTTGAAAGGTATTAGTTGGTGTTGTATTATTCATGATGGTTGGAGATCTCTAATGATTCGAATGCTTAAAAAATAGAAACAATGTTTTCACAATTATACAAAAATCCTTATTGTCATCGTAAATTTGTTTTTTATTATTAGGTTAGGTTAGGTTGTAAGCACTTCCATCATGGGTTGTGAGGTTAGGTTAGGATTAAATGAATATAAGTTGACGTGTTACTTGAACTTTCTGCTACGTCTGGCGACTAATCATTGCTAAACAAACGCGGGGAAATTCCGAAAAAGACCCAAAGGAAGTACTGCAATACTTATAGGCTAAGTATGGAACGTTTGTTATTTTTTACATTTGAACGGTTGTAAATTTCTAACAAATTAACAATCATATTTATATTTTGTCTTGGAACTGAAGGAGTAAATTGGAATTTGGTAAACATTGTCCAAATTACAATGGTTTAAATATAATAGTAAAAGATTATTAAGTAAAAGTATAACAGAACGCACATTTTACGATACTTCTGTACATCGAATCTTTGAAAAGAAACTAAGTCAGTTTATTCCAAAAGCATTACAATTTTAAATAAAATTACAATCATCATTTAACGTAGTTATCATCATTTTTAACTTCAGTAGAATTTATCATTTCATGAAGTGTGGACCTACACAAATTGTCTTCTCAGCATTTGTTGATAAAATTATTTTCTAAAAACATTATTCTGTGTAATTTTTAATATAATTATTTGTTTGGGAGTTATTTAGAATTTAAAATTTTAAATGGCCGCCATTTTGATACAGGAAAACTAATAATTTTTCCAAATGTAATGTTTTTTTTGTAAATGTAGGCTTATGTTATAAAGGGCTTTGCAAAATTATAGCTTAATACATTTTTTGAATTTTTAGATATAAATTTAAAAGTGAGAAAAACAAATGGTGGCTGGAAGGATAATCAAGGTGTTTTGGACACTTTAAATATGATTTTTGTGATTCTAAATAAACCAGTAACAACAACCAAGAGGGTTTATCAGAGAGTTCAGAGACAATCTGTATAGTTTTGTAACTGGTAGTGAAGATTATTTCATTTATCGATGTTTGTGGAAAGTTGAATTTTATATACTTTTTATGAATAAATCTACACCAGCCAGCATACATGAATTGTAGCCAGATGGTGATATCTATTCAACGAGCGGTGTATCTACCGTTATACCGCCACCCACACTCGCCAGTTCGACATTTCCACTCGATGAAATCAATACTCCATAGGTCATAGTCAGTGATATTTCTTCTTTTATTCATATCTTTATTGTAAATTATAACATTGAAACATTGCAATTTCCCCCCTCCATAATAATACAATAAAAACAAATTACAATTTAAGTAATATCACTGCCACAATAAAAAGTTGCTTCACGTCTTCCATATACTGTTACAAGGATACTGTTATAAGTTCAGAGTTCAGATAATTCCTTCATAAATATGATAAGTGGCATCTACAGTGATAAATGACCATAAAACATAGGTTTATTGAGTTTAGTAAATAAATAGTTTATCTATTTATACAAACAATGCAAGAATAAACCGCCTACATCACAAATTGGCAATAAAAAATTCACGTTATACAGAAGATTATTTACACAAAGTAATATGGCGACGTCCATAAAATCCCTGAATGAAGTAACATGGGTTATTGATACAAGTCACACCACAAAAAACTTTCACAGATTTCCAAGCCGATTTTTGCATAAATTTTACCAGTCATTTCCTAAAAAAATTAGTAAAACAAGAACAAAGTATTTGAAAAATTGTCTTTACATGTTAAGTTAATCAAATGTCTCCCTAAAAGAACCAAATAAGTCCAAAATATCAATCAATTCAAATCTCATCTCAAGCATTTTTTGTGCATAATATCTACTCTGTTGAGGAGTTCCTAAGCAGCCGAGTCTGTAGTTTGAATGAATTTTATCAGTCCTTTAGTGAGTTTATGTCTGATTATGGGAGAGCATGCATGTAACTCAACAGGTGACCAATGTTCTATTTATAGACGTGGTATTGTATTTTCATGTCTCGTTTAAGGTTTTTTACACTATTGTGACGTTTGCAATGTAATAGTGACATTATAATATTTATAAAAAAACTGTAATTACTTCTTATTGCTTTTTAAATATACAGTTTAATAACTCAGCGATAATCTTTAAAAGTATTACTAACGTAGGAATTAGTTATTTGTTATTATTTTTAAATAAAAAGATTATTTACCTTACCCGTACCAAAAGGTAGACAACTAACAAGATAAACAAAACCTAAATTTACCTAACCTAACTCATGGGCGGGATTAAGAGTCTTTTGGGGGGGGGGGGCAAACCACCGTGGGGTATTGGGGAAATGGAAGGGGGTCCGGGGCTCACATGTGTCTATATCGTCAGAGCTAGAGCTACTGAATGCTTCCCACTTTGACGCTATCTCAAGTTAACCATTGTTGGCCACTGGAAACTTATCTCTACAAGTACAAGCCGTTCATTAAATTTGACATATCTCCCCCCCCCCCCTCTTTAAAAGGCGGATGTAATTATGTACACCTGTTATCTACTGGCTTAAATTTCGTACGGCTACTTGTTTTGTCACATAGAACGTTTGATCGCCTAACCTTACTTATAAATTACCAACACTTTGCTTTCAAACTTGGAATAAACAAACTTATCTAAAATAATTTCTAACATGTCTAATCGCTGACAACAATTTTTAATGGCATTTATTGACAAGTAATACTAATATTGGCTAATTATACACTTTATACTCACTCAATAAATAAATTTAAAAAATTGAAATAGTTTTTAATACCACTTTACGTGTAGAGGTGGGCGGTTGGGTCAATACCACTTTACGTGTATGGCGGGTGGGTCATTACTACTGTACATGTATGGCGGGTGGGTCATTACCACTGTACATGTATGGCGGGTGGGTCATTACCATTGTACGTGTATGGCGGGTGGGTCATTACCACTGTACGTGTATGGCGGGTGGGTCATTACCACTGTACGTGTATGGCAGGTGGGTCATTACCACTGTACGTGTATGGCGACTGTACGTGTAGGAGTGGGCGGTTGGGTCATTACCACTGTACGTGTAGGAGTGGGCGGGTGGGCCATTATCACTGTACGTGTAGGAGTGGGCGGGTAGGTCATCACCACTGTGCGTGTAGGGGGGTTGCGTGGGTGGGTCATTCATTAACACAGTATATGTAGGAGTGGGTGGGTGGTCATTCATTACGTGTATGTGTGGGCGGAGTGTGATTACGACCGTACTTAGCTCTGTGTTGACGTGGTCTCACCGTAAGGGAGGGGGAAGCGCCTGTCAACAGTGAATGCAATATAGCTACTGTAATCATAAAGCCTACCCCTAAATACGTAAGGTGCTAGTTCTGATTGTCTACGATGTATGGTGAAAAATAATTTAAGCTGTTACATAATAATGTTTGAATAATGGATCGTCAAATAAAAAATAAGACAGGTTACCAATGGGAGAATCTAATGGCATGGAAAACTCGTTTCTAAGAAAATCGTTAAAATATGTTTTTTAAATCGTTATTTTGACAGCATAATTTTACCACTTCAGTGTATTTTTTACACTGAACACGAATGTGTAATTGGATTTGTAGTAAAATTATTCCTAACCTCATCCAACAAAGCCTAACTTAACATATCTTTCACATGAATTCAGTTGCATTGAATTCGGGTGCCTGGAGGTCTTTGAGCGTAAACACAGGGTGGATAAAACATGGAAACGTTTTCACAACTTTTGTATAACTTCACTTGTAGAATTGACACATTGTACATGACCATGGTTACAAAGAACATACTTTTTGACGCTATTAGCGACATTTCATCTTTTCAGGGGGACGGACCACGAGGAGTTGAACGTAAGCCTGGGTTGAGTTTGGTATGAAATGACAGGTCTATTCAAGATAAATTAATTGCTGCAAACCGGACTTCGAAAGTTTTATTATTTCTAGAGTAGAGGTCAATTGACTTTCAAATTAACTAATTTGAACAATATTATAGCTCTGCTATTTAACGGTTTTAAGTAAACTATTCTGACCAAAAATTATACTTTATGGAACACAATTATTAAAAAATGAAATTATCAAATTATCAATGGATAAAATAACGTTGTTGTGAAAGCGTTTCCATATTTTTTTCCCACCCTGTTTATCCAAATTCTCTGTTGTGGTTAGTAGTTACTTGTAGTACAATCACACACATTCCATAAACACAATTCACCGTGAAAATAAAGTTTCCATCATATTTCAAAAAATAACTGCTTCATACAAAAATAATGTTGAGATTCGTGCTTAGCAGAAAAAAAGTGAAATAAAGTTAAAAAGGAAAGTTTTCAATAATACTGAAAGCTATGAAATTGGTGTTTCCATTTACTTTCGTTGTAAAACGCGATAGCCGCGGAACTGAAAGTATAAAATGTGAAAATACATTCTTGACCCATTTTAGAAAAAACTTTTTTAGGTGAGAAGGAACGCACAATTACCGTACCTGAAATTTAGAATGTATAAACCTTGGAGTCAAACTACAATAAATATTCAGCCCATTGCTCACTTTTGATTTTCAAAGCAGTTTCATGAAGGAAAATGTTTACTAATTTCTAAATTGTAAGTAAATAAACAATTAAAATGCATTATATTTAATAATTATTTATATTGAATCAGTACAAACAAGTAGTCAATCAAATCAAATGTACCCTGTGTCCAAATGAATTTTAAAAACATAACAATATAGCGGCTTCAAGGCCTTACAAAAAATTAAATAAAAATAATATTTATAATGGTATTAAGTGTTTTCAAGCAGATAACAAATTAAGCTTTTTTAGCTCAAAATGTCCCACTATAAAAACACATAACTTTAGATTCCTAGATCTTGGACCCCAAGTGGTGATCACTAACACCCTAAATGTATTTTGGGTAAGTAAAAACTTAATGGCATATTCAAAAAGCAAATTATACTGTGGAAACAAGTTAAGAGGTATTGTACTGCTTAAAATGACAAGGAAGTTTTTATTAGTAAAATAAATAGTTGATGACCAATTAAATAAAACAAATATGTATTGTTATTAACAAACTAATTAATAACTAAAGAATGACACATCCTCTTTAAATTATCATTGCACTATCATTTTCAGCTTAAAATGGCGGTGTTAAATGATATATCATATGACCAGGTTCCCATTTAAAATTTTGAAGTCGACTCCTAGATCTTGGACCCCAAGTGATCCCTAATAAAATTGAAACACTCTAAAACTAGTAGGGTTTTATAAATTATATTAATTTATTAACACATTCAAAAAGAAAATATTTTACAAACTTCGGTTAAGGTGGAACTGACTTAAAACTCACCCTATATAGCCTATGTGCCCAATTTTATTTTAACTTCAATTAACACTTCATAAATTGGAATAGATTCCTGCTTAAAATGAAACGTAACTTTTTTTAGTTGACACTGATAATGAGGTATTTTATTTTAGTTATTTTCTCTTTTAAAAAAATTACTCACCAGTTCACATGGGCCTGCAGGCCTGTGCGTGAATTTTATTCAACCATTTGCTCAGTGGGGATTCGAACCTTAGACCTTTCCCTCCGCAGTTCGAGACCTTAGCCACTGAGCCACCACATCGTCAATATATTCTTATAGCCTAGTAGTTATATAGACCATTCTAAATATTTATATAAACGTATAAAACCACAAATATGTCAAATTTGACCAAATGAACATTTAAAAAATAATTTAAATCGATAATTGAATGGATATTGCTGGTTTAGAACTACAATTTCAAGTATTTTGTACTAAGAGACTTTTAAATTCAATTTTTATTGGCTTCTAATTAACCTCAGTTAGTATATTTATAAGATTCGTCTCTCGAGACTTTGTTGCCCACACCCTCTTCATTTAAAGTTATAGATCAAGTAAGCGTCATATAAGCACTTTAAGCCAGAAATAAATATTTTTCAAAGTGCATTTCTGTTTGTTGAAAAATGTCTACGTACGTTTCCTTGAAAAGTGTTTCCTGTGGGGTCGGTGCGGATAGAGAGGGTGTACTGGATCGGCCAGACCGACTGCGGCAGGCGCTGGATGCGTTGGTCGGCTCCGACGAAGAAGGCTAGAGCCGCGAGGAGTCCGAGTATCCCGGGAGTGAACATCCTCCTGCCGCGGCGAGCTAACCGTTACTGACCTACTGCAGTGACAGCCAGCGACCGGCTTGACCGGGACCTCTGGCCGACCATCTCTAATACCAGTAAAACGGAAGGATTAAATACTTCCATATGTATCAGAAGTGGCCAGTCATACGTAATTCCTTCCCTAGTGGCTGGGCCACTTCGTCTGGAGTCTGATCTATATTGTTGTAAAACTAACAATTAAATCCTCATCGCTATGAGTTATTACAGATTTAATTTAAATGTCTGAATGACTGAAATAATTTTTAACAATTTTAATATACATGGTCTCCAATGTCTCCATGAATTTGTAACACTATTTATTATAGAGATAAAGTAATTCAGGTTACACTTAGGTACTCAAAAGAATGTACAGTTATTGTCAATGAAAGCATTACCAGAGAAAACAAATTACGGACCTCCAAAATTGATTGTGTTCGGGGTCTTATGGTAAGAGTGTAATGCATCCACCTGAACCGGCGTGTTGGCTCAGAGGCAAAGGTTTCGGGCTTCGTCCCAGGTTCGTATTCTCACAATCCCTAACTGAGCTAACGGTCGTTACTTCACTCATTGAAATAAGTTCACGCTCAGATCTGCAGGACCATGTGAGCTTGTGAGTGAAGTTACAAAAATAAATAAATAAAACGAATCATGTAATAAAAATAAAATAACGAAACAAGCTAATAAAACGAGCTTTGGAGCCCCCCAGGGATCAATACTCAGCTCTCTTCTTTATTTATTTATTTAAGCGGTAAAACTACCATGAAGGAGGAAGCTAAGCCACCTTACTTATTTTTTTGTTCTTTCTTTATCTCAGCGTTGTTTCATTATCTGGCTAAACTCTTGCTTTATTTCTTTTTTTACTTTTTTAATATACATTAACGACATATCAACATCACCGCGACACGAAAGACTGGTGCAGTACGCTGATGTCACGAATCTCTGCTTCAGAAACAATTCAAAAACAGATTTGGAAATCAATTCTTTTGTGAAACTAATTTTTTGTTCAACATTTAAATAGTATACATTTAAAACTAATCCAACAAAATCAAATTACTTTAGTTTTAATTTACACCAGAAAGAATGAAAAGACTCTCCAACTGTAATGCTGGAAGATAAAGAATCTGAAGTAAAACCACTAAATTTGTCGGAATATACCTCGATCGAGGTTTAACTTTGAATGTTTCATCTAAATTGATGTTTCATCTAATACAATCTCAGGAATTAATGTTCTGAGATCACTTTCCAATGAATACTGGCCAACTCAGGGGTCGGGCCTTAACTGAGCGAAGTGACCTGAGTCAAGTAGCCTGGGTGCCTGAACTGAGCGAAGCACTCCAGGGAGCCCCCAGAGACGTGCCTTAACTGAGCGAACCGGCGGCCCTCTTTGACTATGAACATTCACATAGCATATTCCACTTTTAAACATAATAGAATCTTACACAAATATACAGAATAAAATTCCCCAAACAATTTTTGGTTAGGTTAGGTTAGGTTGTGTTAGGTTAGGTTAGGTTAGGTAACGGGGAAGCGCGTGCCGGAGCCAGGTGGTTGACCGCCTCTGGTTTGCGGGTGGGATATGATGCTACATAAACAAGAACATTCCTTGTCCCGACAACTTGCATATACCTGGACTGGACTTCGCTCAGTTAAGGCACGTTTTTGGGGGCCCTTCGAGGGCTTTCGCTCAATTAAGGTAATCTTCGCTCAGATAATGGGCGACCAACTCAGGTACTGGCGACGGCGTATTTATGGGCTTATCTACCCACTTCTATCTTTTGGGGTGGTCATCTAGCTGTCCAAATAAAGAATTTTTAGAATATTCAGGCTGCAGAAAAAAAGTGTCCGGATTATATCAAAAATTAAAACCAGAGAACCGTGCAGAACTGGTCGAAACATTGCAACTGTTAATGCCCTGCGTCTACATATTCGAAAAAAATTCTCTAATATGTATGTCTTTTATGCCAATTCTATTTTGTAAGTAAAGATAAGTATTAACACGCGACTCAGACTCTTTATGTATGTGTTGTATACTTACAACACATACGTAATAAATGAGCAAATATTATTTTAATTTAGCTTAGAAACGTTTGAAGTCTTTGAAAAAAATAATAATAATAAACTTGGAATCATAAAAAAATTTTCACTACGGACTTCTAGTGAATCGTCAAACTAAAGGCATTCTTCTCTTGAATGTGGGTATTATTTCAGGCCAGAGGAAATACGAGTACATGTGCCTCACTGTCCCAAAAACCAAAATAGCGAAATATGCTAAGTTTTAAATTAACATCAATCATTCAAGAATCAAATTAGAATGTTGCTTTTGAGGATATATTGAACTGAGAATATAGTGAAGAGACTTACAATAAAGCAGATTTTGGGATCGAAACATAATTAATAATTAATTACTTATGCAGTCTCCAATCACCTCAAAAAATAAAATTTGCAGTTTCAAAGTGGTTAACCATGATCATCAGGAGAAATAATTCCATCGCGTGGTTTTCCCTAGAAATTTTGGAAACTTGTTAAAAAAAAAGAATAATTTAAAACATCGGGAATGTGTGATTTTTCATTTAAATGTGCTTTTTACGCTGAAAAATATGCAATTGGTTTGATGGAAAATTATCTTTTTCATCCATAAAACAACTTTTACAAACCCAACATAACATGACTTCGAGATTTGCGTTAAATTCGTGTGCCTGAACTCCGGGACTGCCTGCCTGCCGTCTCTCCTGCTATAATATATGCAAATTCGTTTTTCGTAATTAACAGTTACTGTTTACAATGATCGCGTAATTGCTGCAAGTCACGATTCACCATGAAAGTAGTTAATCCGTTACATCTCAACAAATAATAATTGTCATTGACAAAAGTATTAGTCAAATTAAGCGTTAAAAACTCGTAAAATTAAAAAGGACGATTAAAAATTGTTTAGCGGAAATAAGTCGAAAATATAAAACATTTTGGAATTGATATTTTTTATAAAACGCAATTTCCGCAAAATAAAAGGTATCTCTCTTGAAAATACAGCCAATTCTTGACCTATTTCAGAAAGGTTTGAAATGTTGTCAGGTGAGAGGAAACTGCACAAATATCATAGGCTTTACTATTGTGAATCATTTTAAAGTCAACAGTATCTCATAAAGTTACGATTACAAACATTGTAATGCACGGGGTTTTAGTGTATTCTAAATATCCTGAAATCTGAGTAGACTTGCTAGCATATTTCCTCGAACTTGTCTGATCAAATAAAATCAAGCATCCACGGATCAGAAAGTAGTTAATTGTAAGTTTGTTTTATTTTAATTGGGACTGAAAGAGACGAACGGGACTGTGAAGCAGGGCTTTGCCCCTCTGTTTACCGGTGAGTCAGTCGACCTATTCCTCATTTATTGGTTTACTTAGGAACCGGTTCGGTAGTGGCTGACAAATCCGTAACATCCCGGTTGTGCTGAGAAAAAGGTGTCATTCCAAGCTATCGTAATTATAAGGAACAGTTCAGTCCCTTCCACAAGTTTCTAAATAGCAAATATAAATCTAGGGGCGCCTGAAAAGTAAACCCCCCCCCAGTGAAGGCATACGTCACTTTGACCTCACAGCTGGGGGGGGGGGGTTACTTTTCCAGTCGCGAACACTCCTCACAGTGAGATTTCAGCTGTTTGATCTTTTGAAACTATTAAATGGTATATTATTATCATTGAATGATATTACGTAATGAATTAAGATAATAATGTAAGAATTAGGACCGTACAAGGTGGATTTGTGCTGACTGGAATAGTAGCCCCTGGAAAAGTACCCCCCCCCCCCAAGGCTTGTTGAGCGGACAGTCTCAGGAATATTGAAGGCGTTTGCGTTTTGTATTTGATGCTTCGGCACAAGGAATAGACAATATAATATCTGTTCTATTATGTGTGCGTTGGTGTATTAATTCTAAATAACATGAATACTCGTTAATATTCAGGAAAAATAACATTTTCTGTTTTTTTTTTTTTTAACATAATCCTGATCAACTACTGTCGAAGCAAAAATTATGTGCACCCGAGTTTGAAGGTTGTTTTTTTAGGAAATAAGAAACCTACGAAAAATCTAATGATACCATTGTTTTCCTCGTTTATTTTTACTTTATGATACGTGCATTTTAAAGTTTTATTAAAAGTTTTAATAATTGTTATCCTAGTTGGAACAAATAATGTACCGGAATGTTAACTAGTTGTCACTATACATCAAGATTACATCACTATTACACAAAAACCCGTTAGTGTATCACATTTATATTTTAATACCTGGTTTATAGGAAAGTTTTCTATAAATTTTTGTGGATTTTAGAATTTGAACCTTTTGAGAAAAACAGTTACCTGAAACATTGTTCTCTTGGCTTTTAGAAGTCTTAAAATTAATTACTTGGTCTTACTGTAATTCTTATGACATATAGTACGATACATTACATTCATATGTGTAGGTAAATGTAGTGATTTTATTTTGATTTAAATCAATTTAATGTTATTTTAAATTGATTTAAAATCACCGTATTTACTTACAAATATGAACGTAACGTATCGTAACTATCAATAATGACACAACAAGGTCTTGTCATAAAGATTACAACAAGACCAAGAAATTAATTTTACGACTTCTAAAAGCCAAGAAAACAATGTTTCAGGTAATTGGTTAGAACTATTTTTCTCAAAAAGCCAAAATTCTAAAATTTATGAAACTTATAGAAAACGTTCCTTACAACCGGGTCTTAAAATATAAATACGATACATTAATGGGTTTTTTTAGTAATAAGGATGTAAACTTGATGTACAGTGAAAACTATTTAAAATTCTGGTACTTTTTTTGTTCCAATAAGATCAAAACTATTAAAGCTTTTAATAAAATTTAAAAATGCATATGTCAAAACGTACAATTAAACGTGGAAAATAATGGTATGACTAGATTTTTCGTAGGTTTCTTAGTTACTTAGAAAACTACTTTCAAACTAGGGTGCACATAATGTCTGCGCCGTCAGTAAGTAATAGGTTTTTTTATTATATTCCATTCTATTATTTCTACAAAATATCATACCATATGTTCACACATTTTTCAAGTTGTAGCGAATATGGTACTTAAAAAGTACAATAAAATAAGCGCAATCGAGTTTGATACTTTAATATTACATAAGTAAATAAATATTCAACGCACAAAATTATTTGTTTTAAATTGTTTCGTATACATGTTATCTGAACATTGTTTTGTTTTTACCAAGACAGTCGTTGCGATGAATTTATAAACTTAATAAAAATAACAAAGTGTCCATTTGAATTCAAACTGTAAAACAATATTTGATATTTACGGAATGTTATGTTTGTGAAAAAAGTTCTGATCAGTTTTGTGAGAGATTCGTTAGCCATACTGATTCGGTGTTTTACGTGTACGGTTCTTTACGCAATTTGTAATAAACATGTAAACTGATATGTAGGTAGCTGCATTGTTCCATAGTAATGTCGTGTATTTAATAGCCTATGTATTTCGTGAGTATTACAACTGAGAAGGAATTTTCCGACAATCTTGAATAAAATAAACGTTTCCTTAAAAACCCCCATCAAGTGTACTTGTCATAAATATACAACTCTGAAAGTGCAAAACATTTGTAATAGAATGAATCTGACTCTGCATAAAAATCGTGTCGTTATCAGATAAATAGTTAAATAGTAAATACATAAAGATGACGCACTGGTTAAAACATGAAAAACTCGATACGAAGATATCGGTTCTGTTTTCTGTCTCACTGTATAAAATATTAATCCGTATTGTTAACAAATAATAGTGAATTTAATTTATGTAGATTTACCCAAATTGTTTATGTCTATATAAATAAATTATAGACCTTCAAAATTACAGTCCACAGGCAGTTGCTGGGGGGGGGGGGGGATACTTTTTCAGGGGCTACTTTTCCGCTACTCCTAAATCTATATGGGAGACGAAATTTCGATCCCCATCTGTCAGGTACAGACCGTCATAAATATTCCTACTAATCCCTTTGCCGCTCAGGCGGTCGTCAATCCGCGAACCAAAAAGTGAAAGTTTGAGGGGTGGCGAGAGTAAGGGACAAACTTTCAAGAATATACTTTAACCTCCTTTAAAATAAGTCGTAACATAACTAACTTTCATCTTAAAACTTTATAGCAGAGGAAGTGAATTGACAAACAATAATAATATAAACTATTCATTTTACTGTACATGTATTAGTAATCAACACCCGGTTTTGAGTCTGCAGAGGCTTCCGGCCATGTTGGTTTTAGTCCCATAAGAACAATGCTATTTGCTAATCCATATTTTTTACGTTAATAATTGACCAAAACGTTGTGTATGAGGTGTCATTTTAAACGGTATAATATTGCGCATTCGGCTTGCTTTTGGTATTTTGAATACACACACATAGGTTGGAAAAATAGGTGAATATTAAAACCTCAAACTTAATTTTTGTCATATTATTTTATATAAAAATCAATTAGGAATTCGTAATACAATTCCAACGTGCAATTTCATTCTTGATCAAATGCAATTTGTTTGGAACAAATCCGTTTAAAAATAACAGTTTAATTTGGATGTGCATGATCGTTTGTCTGGTTCGAAAATAAGATTGTTCTCATGGGATTAAAACCAACATAGCCGAAAGCCTCTGGAGACTCTGGAGAGTACTTGAAATTGGAGTAAGCTGCATTCCATAGACTTCAAATCCCTATTCATTATACTGAAAAATAGTGAAAGTGAAAACCACCATTACAGATTATTAAATTGTATAACAATTAAATTAACATAGGAAGTGATTTTTCAGTTTTGTGGAAAAATTATACACAATCCTCATTATAACTCATTAATCATAGTTATACATTTTTGTTACAGCGTTACACATTTTTTTCGTATTTGTAGTGGAAAATGTATATTCTGCTTCAGGAGAAATTTGCTTTATGAATTTATGTTTAATTTATGAATTCAGTTGCAATGCAACGTATGTTGTTTAAAAAAAGTTTATGGAGCCAATTATCATTATTATTAAATGTAACCATTAGATTAAAAATTCAAAATAATTCAAAACGTTTTATAGCCATTGATAGACATAATTTTATTATAAATATTCAATAATGAAATTAGTAAACGAATCACACTAGAAGTAATCAGGATCTGTTTCAGACATCAAGCAACTGTAATGAGAGTCAATAATATTGCAGAATCAGTATACCTAATGCAAATATATATGACTTTGTTACAGCCGATTGACCAGCGGCATGTTACCACCCGGTTGTTTACCCTAAAATTCCCCATCCACTGCTGCCTTCCCTCCCTGTTCGGCAGTCTCACTTTCTCCTTATCGCGGATCGAAACGCCGCCTAGAGGAGCAACCAGTAAGGTTGACACTTTTATGACGGTCCTTACCTGTCCTCATGAATCGAAACTCCTACACCCATCTATGGGTATCTATATAATATTATATATCGTTGTTACTGGTTCATTTAGAGTCACAAATATTTAAAGTGTCCAAAACACCTTGGTTATCCTTCTAGCCACAATTTTGTTTTTTACTTTTAAATTTATATATAAAAAACTAAAAGGTGTATTATGCTGTAATTTTGCATGGCTCTTTATAACATAAACATACATTTGGAGTAAAATTATTGGTTTTCCTGTATCAACATTTTCAAAATGGCGGTCATTTAAAATTGTAAATCCTAAATAACTCCTAAACTAATAATATATTGACAATTACAAAGAATAATGTTTTTTAGAAAATGTAATTACAAATCCAATGATCTAAAGATTTTCAAAATCGAATAAAAATAACAAAGAAATAATCATTTGTGTGACAGTATGTACAATGCAATATGCCAGTACAATGTGCAACACACATGTAACAGCTGATAATAAGAATGTAATTTGTGATATTTTTAAATCAAATGTTTACATACACATTATTGTTGTACTCGTCAGCTGATTAAAGACTATTGCAAATTACTTTATTATTATCAGCTGTTCCGTGTGTTACACATTGTACTGGCATATTGCATTGTACATACTGTCACATAAATTATCATTTCTTTGTTAATTTTCATCCGATTTTAAATCATTACATCGGTGGATTTGTAATTACATTTTCTAAAAAACATTATTCTTTCTAATTTTTAATGTAATTATTGGTTTAGGAGTTATTTAGAATTAAAAATTTTAAATGGCTGCTATTTTGAAAGTTTTGATACAGGAAAACTAATAATTTTTCTCCAAATGTAAGTTTATGTTATAAAGAGCAATGTAAAATTACAGCATAATACACTTTTTGGTTTTTGAAATATAAATTTTAATGAGAAAAAGAAAATGGCGGCTGGAAGGATAACCAAGGTGTTTTGGACACTTTAAATACGATATTTGTGATTCTAAATGAACCAGTAACAACCAAGAGAGTTTATCAGAGTTCAGAGACACCCTGTATAAATAGAATAAAAATAAGAATATAATAATAATTAGGCTGCCAGCATGTATCTACTTTTACAATCAAAGAATTTTGGATTCAAATCATTTCAGTTATATGCTTAAAAATCTTTAATTAGAGGCCTATGCTATGAGTAAAGTGGGAAAATACTGATTCACCAAGGCATATCCATGTTAGTCTTATTAGAAAAGAGCTCAGTTTTTGACCAGGATGCAACGATTAATATCAATTTAAAAAAATGTAGTTAGTGTTTTGACTTCATTGCCGTGACGTTTTTTGAATTACCCTCTCAGCAAAAAATATTATTAGGCTACTGACATTAAAAACATAATTTAAGTTTCGTCCAATGAAAACCTGAACATCTATGGATTGAACTGTATTTATTTTAATAAATAAAGCAAGATGTTTTGCTAAAAAAGGCCTCTACACACAATGCAAATTTGTCCTTGTAAACTTAAATGTAGATTTATAGGAATACAGTGTATATATATATATATATATATATATATATATATATATATATATACAGAGTGGTTATATATAGTCCCCTCCCCCTACCTTTTTCTACAATTTACATTTAAAGCTTTTCCTGTCATCCAATCATTATATAGTTAGATGCTCTAACTTTTGAAGTATTCTGGAATATAAAGAGTAACCTGAGGTCCAAGATATAGGAGTCAACTTCTGAATTCTTTATAAGAAGACAGTCATGTAAAATGTCTATTAACATAGTCTTTTCACTCTGAAAACAAGGGTGTATTTCAAATTCAGAAGTGTTTGCCTCAAATATGTATTTTGCCTTAAATATAGTTTAAATTTGTTTTATTCTTTGCTGATAGTGGCTCAAGATGAGGTAAAATTAATCTAATTACAACAACACACATTAGTCTAACTAAACATTAAATGAAACATATTTAATAGTTCCACATATTTTTAATGTATGCATTTTCACCTGTACGGCATCTTCAGATTATAAACAAATTGAAAAACAATATAAAACATATGTTTATTTGTAAATGTTAGTTAACATAGATGGATACTTTGATAAAATTTAAAAATAAGATTTTGAATTATTTATGCTTTTTTCTAATTAATGTATCTAATTATCGTAAAAATATGTTATTAAAATTAATAGATGGCTGTGAAACGCAGTCATCTTTTTTTGATGCCATGAATGCAATTTCAATATTATTTCTCTTTTTACATGAATTTTCTTTATATATAAAATAGACGACCCTTCAAATTAATTGTCATGCCTGTTATTAAAAGCGTGTTCAACTTATTTTGATTGTTCAGTATTTTCCTTATATATAAAATAGACGACCCTTCAAATTTAATGTCATGCCTGTTATTAAAAGCGTGTTCAACTTATTTTGATTGTTCAGTATTTTTATATATATAAAATAGACGACCCTTCAAATTTAATGTCATGCCTGTTATTAAAAGCATGTTCAACTTATTTTGATTGTTCAGTATTTTCAGTTTTAAAATTGTATATACATTCTTTTAATATTGTTTTAATAGGTCTTGAAGTGTGACCGAAATATGTTTTATTGCATTCAGAGTTAATTTTGTATTCAACATTTTTTGTTGATTGATTTTCATGTTTTTGTTTTAATTTTCATAATTTACTATGAAGGCTTTCCGATGATGTAAAAGTTGTTTGAATATTAAATTTAGTACTTTCTCTGAAAAGTTTTTAATGTAGAGTATAACTATAGTTGTTATAGGTAGGTTTTCATTGTTTTGATGATTTCTTAGGTTTATTTCATCTCGATCCTTTTTGAATTATTTATTTGGTGATTGTTCATTCTTAGAAAATTGTACATTTCTTCTTTTTTGTAATTTTTATTTTCAGTTGAAGATGAAATAAGTTCAATTTTTTAGAATAAACTTCTAAGCAAGTCAAATTTTTACATGTTCAGGATGGTTTGAATAATAATTTAAATATTGCCCATTGAATGTTTTTTGTGATTTAAATATGTTTCATTTAAATCCATAAAAATTCCACCAAAGACTAAAGGAAGAAACTAATTAAACTTTTAAAATGTTTTTTAAATAGAATTTTATGTAACGAATCTCTGTTACCTTAATCAGGATAGCTTTTAGATGTAGCATAAATCATTGCAATGCTACTAACCACACAAGCATGACAGAACTTGTCATCATGTGGTAGGTTTGTGTCATATTTCCTCAAAGAAATTGCTATTTTTAAAGGCCTCAGCCTTTTAGCTTCTTAAACAGTTGTTCTGTTTGGATTTCATTTTTGTTTTGTTCTCTCTTCTTCACACTTACTCTACTCTCATTCCCCATAGACTATTGATCTGTACTAGGACTTATCAGACAGAGTAAGGGGGTGAACCAGCACAGTACAAGGTGAATATTACCGATAAAAACTGGATAAAAACTGACAGTCAAGGCTTGAATTCGAACATGCGCTATCTCAAACTCAAGTGCAAAGTCCTGGTGCTTTACACCGCTTGGCCATCGGCTCTTCCTATTTTATTTTATTATTTAACTCCCAGCAACTGAAATATTTTACTTTTCTCTGTTGCTTTTTGCCTAATACCTTACAAACCATCTATTTTTAGTAAGGAACTCATAAAAAACAAGCATCCCATTATCAATAAAAGTAAAAAATAAAGATAACATATCATGATTTGGTTTGTTATATAATTGATGATTTATAAAGATTTAAGCCAATGTCAGGTGTCTACTGACTGCCTGCTCTGTCTTGTCCACAAAGTACACGGCGACCATGAGTGAGACATTGGTTGTTGGTATGGACTTGCATGACGGCTGACCTTTACAAGCAGTGTTATATTTAAGCCAATGTCAGGTGTCTACTGACTCTCTGCTCTGTCTTGTCCACAAAGTACACGGCGACCATGAGTGAGGTGTTGTTATCCGCATGACGGCTCACCTTTACAAGCAGTGTTATATCCTTCCTTCACCTCTATTACACCTGGTTAACTACTCCTCCCCCGTCCCACATAAACATAAATCAGTGTTATGTATGTACAGTAGTTAAGATTGTTGCACCATTACACGTTACAGCATGAATATACTGTAAATTGACATTAAATCCATGCTCAACTTGAAGTGCCTTCAACTGTAGAAACATGGTTAAACACGTCACACTTAGAAAACTATTTTGTTTTTCAATTATTTATTTGGAAAATTATTAATAATTTTAAATTAAATTTTAATAGTCTGCAGAAATAAGGGTTATGCAGTGTATATGCATTGAATTTAATTTTAATATTCTTAACCATTTTCATAAATGGTATTTCTAGTGATTTATATATAGCAGTAAATAATTTTATATTGGATTTTCTGATTTGAGGCATTGCTTATGGGTGTTCATCCAAGCACTCAGTAGTTAAGCGATCCAAGGATTTTAGTTCTAGATGTTAGTGCTACTGTTGCTAGGAGTAGTAAAAAGCCTCGATTAACACATATACAAAATGTGTTCCCCTCACTTCTCTACTTCACTGTCCCAGCCTGTCACACCCCGTATCATAACTCCCTCATTTATAGTAAACTTTATTTATAGAAGTTTGAATATATTATTAATCTATTATTTTAGCTAAAGATAATTATTTTACAAATTTCAGCTCAAAATTTTAAAAGATTTAATGGAAAATTAATTAGTTACAATTTTTACAAAACATATTTTTGTTAAGTTTTACTCTACACTGGCTTGGCTAATACCTTTTGTTTACTATATTCTAAAAATTTAAATAAAATATTTAAAGTTCCTTGATGAGTTAGGTACCTTGAAAAACCAAATTAGCCATTTTTGGTAGCCATAACTCCATAAAGAATTGTTGTGGAATTATTCCCACAACACACTTATATTTTATAAGATGACATTCACTTTAATCCAAAAAAATTCAAAAATAATTTTGATCGAACACCCTTAAGTAGTAATGAGGCTTTGTATCCCTTTACAGATCAAATGACCTGAGACAAAGAGGTTAATGGAATCAAAGTTTTTCCAGTTGCTGGAAGAAAAACATTTGTATGAAGTATTTTGACACATTAAATCTATTTTTTCTATCCACACCAATGGTGGATTTTTGTTCATAATATTCAACCTTTTTTTATGTACAACACTCCAAACCCTTAAGGAAATTTTAGTAAATCTTCTTATGTATGGTGAAGGGGGAAACATTATTGAAAAGAGAGGGGAGGACCGTGTTAATAAGAAGTCATATAAGAGGGAGGCATTATCTTGTTTGGTCAAAATCGTTTATATGCCCACAAAATCTAACCTTTTTCCTATAACGTTTTAAAATGATGATGTTTTGTTAGAAGACAGTATGAGGGGTATAAAACAGTGAATTAGTACCAATCCGGCCGGTGTAGGTTTGGTAGCATACATGCTTGGGTAGCATCCATGATCATCTTGGGTTAGGTTAGTTTAGGATAAAATTTTTTCGATTCAGCTCTAACACAGTCCTGTTAAGATAAAATTCTTTATGGGCATATAACCGATTTTGACCCCTTGTACTTTTCGATGATGTAGCAGGAGTTCCCAGTAGTCATATGTGTCTTCTTTACTTGCACTTGACACTTCACACATTTTTATACATTACAAGAGGAGGTACAGAAAAGGAGGATGATCAGGGATGTAGTGATTGAGGGCAAACGGACACTTGGGCGAGCCATAACTGACAGAGCGGACGAATAATGTACCGTGACAGAGTCGGAGTGAAGACTAACTTCCCTTTGCGCATGCGTAGGGTCAGAAGGGGTTTACAAAGTAATTTTGTAGAGCTTGCCTCTGGGAACAAGGTTTTGCTTGTATTGGCCAGTTTAATTTAAATGAATGGTGAGTACATTTGTGTGATTGTTGATTGTACATATGTATGAGGTTTTACAAATGAATGGTGAGTACATTTGTGTGATTGTTGATTGTACATATGTATGAGGTTTTACAAATGAATGGTGAGTACATTTGTGTGATTGTTGATTGTACATATGTATGAGGTTTTACAAATGAATGGTGAGTACATTTGTGTGATTGTTGATTGTACATATGTATGAGGTTTTACAAATGAATTAAGATTAATTGATTTAATTGATAAGAAACATTTCATTTTAAAGGCTTAGCTAAATATAAATAACTGAATGATTAGTCCGCAACACCATGGATACTATTTAGTATTGACACTACAGAGTAACACCACTAAAAACTATTGTTTGTTTATTGTTGATCATTGTTGAGATTAATATTGTTACTTTCTGTATATCTTTATTTGGCTTGTTATTACTTTAGTGTTATGTTATTGTTATCATGTCCGTTGTTACTGTTTGTTGTTGTTATATTTAGAACTTGTTTTTTCTTTTAACAGTTATTTATTGTTATGTTAACATATACAAAAATTATATTATTTAGGTTTAAAAGAAGCTGATGATCAGGGTGAAATGGACATGAGCTTACGAGTTTATTTATAAATATTTTGTTATTCATTTTAAGTATTATGTTAATGCTTTTGTTTCTTTAAAGCTATGATGTAATAGGCATAATCTGTTTTATAGCTTTGGTAAAATAAATTAAATAAATATAACATTCATCAGATGCCTTTTTTTTTTTTGTTAGATTAAGGCCCATAGTATAAGCAATTGTTTTCAGTCCTTTAAAAGCAATAAGAGCTTTAGTCCTGCCACAGTTCAAGTATTTATGTTTATGGTTGGAGAGAGCTGAGGACAGTCTGAACCCTTTGGTTGAGTTCGGTATTATAACTTTACATAATCAGCTTCATCAACTCTGAGCTGACTTTTTTTATATGAATTCATAATTTATAGCCCCTGAACTGTAATTATTAAAACTATTTAGACTAACCTAACTAATTTAACTAACCTGACAACAGTTCAAATTTATGTCATTTTTATAATTGTTTACAACATGTTTTGGTTTAATAATACCATCTTCAGGTGAATATAAACATATCTTGTTCAAGATAGTAATAATAAAATTAAACAGAAGAAACAATATTATATATATATATATATAATAAAATATAGAAAAGGAAAAGGACAACCAATGTATTTCCGTTATGTCAAAACATGTCGTATTAAAATAAAACAACGACATCAATTATTTGAACCGTTGACAGGTTAGACTAAATATTCCCTTTTTTAAATCCAAAATAGTGATAAGGATGGTCTAAATTCTATATGTTTTCTTGATATATCAAACTTAACTTCAGCCATTCTAAAACATTTGGAGAGCTGAGTTTATACATATAATTTATATATATAAATAAAAATTGATTTGTGGTAATACAGTTGGATAATAAAACTTAAATTCAGACTAAATTAAAAAAATATATGAAATTAATATTATCAAAAGAATTATACTAATAACGTACAGCTCTAGGGATGCCTCGTATGATATTAAATGATAAGTGAAATTAGATGTAACGTCAACATTTTACTGGTCAGAAATAATCCAGTTTATCTTGTATATACGAGTAATTACAGAAAAATTCATTATGAAACATTTTGAGTTTACAGAAGATAAATAAAAATTATTAGAAATACTCAAGCAAGCATAAGTTTAGAAAGTAATAAACATTCAAAGGAGTTTTTGCTCATGTCTTTGCCTTCGACCTCAGAATGTAGCTAAAAAGTGTAAAATGAGGTGGTAATAATAAGGTGGTTCCCAAAACATGTTTTTTCCGTTGTAACTACAAAATTATTTAAGATAGAGACATTCAACACTCATATTATTTGCTGCTTTAAAATGCGTATTTTGGGCAAATTTAATCAAAATATTTAGAGATGCTCATGAGGGAAATGCAAATTAATGTGCTTTTTAGATAGAATCATAAAGAATACAAATTTTCAAAAACTTAAATAAATGATCTGAGGATTCTGGCTAAAGACATCTGCAAGACAATTAAAAATTCAAAAATTCAAAATCATTTATTATTTCTTAAATTTATTTTTACATTGCAGTGTCTTTTTTAATCTCTCTAGCATATAGCTATTTGAGAGATCAACTAATTTTATCATAATAAAATATCTTTAATATATAGGTAATCTTAAAATAAATAACAAACAAAACAAAAATAAATAAACAAATCAATAAGCACCAAGGAAACATAGTTAATGGAAATCGAATAACATTTGTTATTCACTATATAATACAATTTTTTTTTTCAAAAATGTAATTTTTTAATACATAATAAAAAAAAAAAAATCAGTCCATTCGTTTGGTCTCCAGCGATGTGCAAATACGGACAAGCAAAAAAGTATTTTTGGATATTTCTCATGCAACAAATAAAAAATAGTCTAGCCATAGAAACTGACATGCCAATAAAAACCGGTCTATTCGTTTTGGTCTCTAGCTATATACATACACACATCAAAGACATCAAAATTGTGTATCGCCAAAACCACATTTTTTACATTAAGGGAATCTAAAACAGATTTTTGGACCAAACTGAAAAGTTTTGTACACTATCACAATGAATCCTCTATGCACTTGGGGAAAGTAAAAGTTTTATGTGCATCCAATATAAAAAGTGATTTTTTAAAATTTTAAAAATGTTATTGTGGTTTGATATAAATTTTTATTTATTTTTCACATAGGATTTCAATTTATTATGCGAGTTTAGCTGGCTTTAATATAAATACTTTAATTGTAAATTATCACCAATGTAATTATTCAAAATGGGCTGATATTACGAAATCCAAGAAGAAAAACTTGACATATAACACTATTATTTGCGTAGGTTCTTTGATTATATTCCATTCTATTATTTCTACAAAACATCATGCCACATGTTCAGATATTTTTCAAGTTGTAGCGAATATGGTACTAAAAAAGTACAATAAAATAAGCGCAATCGAGTTTGATACTGTAATATTATATAAGTAAATAAATATTCAAAGCACAGAATTATTTATTTCTGTGCTTATTAAAAATAACAAGGTGTTCATTTGAATCAAAACCAAGATACAATATCAAAAGTAAAACAATATTTGATATTTACAGAAAGTTCTGATCAGTTTTGTGAGAGATTCGTTAGCCATACTGATTCGGTGTTTTACGTGTACGGTTCTTTACGCAATTTGTAATAAACATGTAAACTGATATGTAGGTAGCTGCATTGTTCCATAGTAATGTCGTGTATTTAATAGCCTATGTATTTCGTGAGTATTACAACTGAGAAAGCATTTTACCGACAATCTTGAATAAAACAAACGTTTCCTTAAAAACCCCATCAAGTGTACTTGTCATAAATATACAACTCTGAAAGTGCAAAATATTTGTAATAGAATGAATATGACTCTGCATAAAAATCATGTCGTTATTGGACAAATAGTCAAATGGTAAATACATAAAGATGACGCACTGGTTAAAACATGAAAAACTCGATACGAAGATATCGGTTCTGTTTTCTGTCTCACTGTATAAAATATTAATCCGTATTGTTAACAAATAATAGTGAATTTAATTTATGTAGATTTACCCAAATTGTTTAAGTCTATATAAATAAATTATAGACCTTCAAAATTACAGTCCACAGGCAGTTGCTGGGGGGGGGGGGGATACTTTTTCAGGGGCTACTTTTCCGCTACTCCTAAAGCCGTAAAAACAAAAATATAATTTAAATCATGTAAATAGTGGTAACAGATGTTAATAATAATAAAATGTGTTATAGACATATGTTTTGTTTGTAATTTTTATTTCAAATAATGAGTTGCGTTTTAAAAGAAACACCATGTACTTCTGTGCCAATATTGTTATCTTATCTAGCATATCCATTCAACTATGCTAATTAATTTTTGTAGATCTACCCAAATTGTTTATGTGTCTATATAAATAAAATATATACCTTCAAAATTACAGTCCACGATCAGTATTTTTGAACGCCTGCAACTTGGCTGCGGCAATCTCAAGGCTGAGCCAGCCTAAGGAGGTACTTTTCCAGGGGCTACTTTTCCAGGGGCTACTTTTCCACCCCGTACACAGCCGGCTGAAGAGGGCGTACTTTTCTAAATGCCATAATCCGATCAAAACTCACCGTATTTGATTATAAATTTATATTAGACTATATCATTACGTTCAGAGAGTTTATTAGATTGGTCGCTGGGGAGTACCTTTCCAGTCGCGGAACCAGTTTCGTCAGCTGTCCAAGTAACGTTATGTGATGTCAAAGTGACGTAGGCAGTTGCTCGGGGGAGGTTACTTTTCTGCTACCCCTTGGTTCTTCCAAGGGAGAAGGCTGTCAGCTGATTTACATTGCTGAATTGTTGTTCACTGTATTTGGGTTTCGTGCAATGACATTAAGTTGGGGTTATAAACACAGTTTTGAGTAAAGACTAGAGAGTGTATATTGTGAAGGAATATTTTAAAACAAAGTCGTAAAAACAAAAATGTCATTTAAATCATGTAAATAGTGGTAACAGATGTTAATAATAATAAAATGTGTTATAGACATATGTTTTGTTTGTCATTTTTATTTCAAATCATGAGTTGCGTTTTAAAAGAAACACCATGTACTTCTGTGCCAATATTGTTATCTTATCTAGCATATCCATTCAACTATGCTAATAAACAGTCCATACCAGTAATCTAAACACAACATAGATGGCTGTGAGGGAGAGGAATGTGAAGTGTTAGCTGTTTGAGTCTTATATCAAAGTCACTTTGCACTTCTATAAAATCTGTAGTTAAAGGTGGTTTGGCCGGCATTAGGGACAACTGAATTCCGCTGTGCAGCACTGGCTGTACTCATACACACACATACACACAGCGTCTTTCCCCCATGGTTTGGGATGGGAGGGGTATAATTGCAGGAAGTCGTTGAAGTGCAATCCTGTGGCTGTGGGTGCGGGTGCTATGTCTCGCTGTACGTGTGCGTAGTGATTGGATTGTAATATAACATTCGGGCAAAAGTATATAAACTAGTTGAGTATATAAAGTTAATCAATTTTGTGAATTGTGTGATATTAAAAATCATAAGATGCCAAACACGATGTTGTATTTCTCGTTGTAATAAAATAAAAACAAACATATAACATTAATTATTAGTAATAAAATTTCCTAATTTGTAGTAAAATTACGTAAATTAAAATAAACGATGAGCAAGACCAGTCCTGTAAGGGTCTGTTTTTAAAATTTGGGAATAATCAGGAAAATAATTTCTTAATTCTGAATGTACCAAGAAAGCCCAAATTTGCATCTTTGAGGTGATGTATTTATAACTGTAAACATAATTTTAATGAAGGAACTACTTGGGAGGCGTTTATAGCTGATATAAAGACATTGCAATCGAAACAAATCAAAAATTATTTTTGACCAAACAGCCTTAATCCAACATCAAGTTCAAAATTGAACAGGTGTTCTTAAGAAGTTGTTTTCTAAATCCAAAAGAGTAAACTTGATTTTGAGATCCAACATGACTGGTACTTGAGATCTGTTTCCCATAGCATGTAAAATAACAAGTGGGTAATTATCTGATTTTCGTGTAATTTCAGGTAATTAAGAACGTAAAAGCAGGTAATTCGAACATGTTTCACCTAAGTTAAAGTTTATAAATGTTGATTAAACAACTTTTCTTTCAATATGACTTCTTTTTTAAATAGCTTCTCCCATTCCTTAAGCAAAGACATTCTCTTCAGGACATACTTTTTAGTCCTCTTCAGAGTTGGTGTTGATTAGAAGAGGTACTTACTGGTGGCTATGTTGTACCTAAGATTATGCTCTTTTGATTCCTCTAGTGCAAGATTTTAGGTATTTTGATCTTTTTTGCCAAAACTAACTTAAGCCTATATTTACAGGATACTAACTTATTGATATTATGCAGTTTATTAAGACCTAAAGTAACTAAAAAACAAACAAAATGAAAAGAAAGAGTTAAAAGGTGGAAGATAGCAGTGTCATTTACTTTAGATAAATAAAAATGTGTTATTGTGGTTCCAAATAAAGAATATATACATGTATAATTATGTATGTATATAAAACACATATAAACACACAAGTCTCAAAATACATTCGATGATGGAATTCGTAACAGCATTTTAATACTTTTTACCTCTATTCAACTGATTGTATGAAAGCGGGTAATCTGAGGGGAAAGAGGGTAATTTTTTACAACTGAGAGGGTAGTTCTTCAAAATGTGTATGGCAACCCTGCTCCAAGATTACAATTGAGTATCCATTTATAAACCTGTGTGGTCTAAGTCGCTTGAGACCAAAATGACTTGCAAGATCCTGATTGCCTTCTCCGTTGACATAACGCACAAGAGTCCGAGAGGCAATGGAGTCAGAATGGCCCTTTCTCTCGCTAATGAGCTAAACTCTCGTACTACTTCATGTTCGTCATTAAAACATTACTTCTCATACAACAGAAGTTATACAGCATTTTACACAACTCTCAGTCAAATGATTTTTCACCAAAAACAAGCTGGGATTCAAACAATGGAATGTGAAACGTGTTTGATGGTTGGAATAAGTTTCTGTTATCAGATCCTATGACTGTCATAGCAGGAATGAACCTTCCTAGTAAGGAATGGACCTTTAACAAAGATGTGGGAAAATGCAAATACAGAAAATTTTAGTGGGGAATGACAAATAATCCGTCATGTGGTTTAGAACTTAAAAAATAAACTATGGATTACATTGGTCATAGCTGGCCAATGCGTTCTTAATCAGACAGATAAGATGATCTTTGTTCAATTGGAGAACAAGATGTTGAATGACTATGACATTTGAAATTGTCTCTGTGGTGGGGGATGACTATTTTTACACTAATGTGTTTTGTACTGGAAATCTTATTTTTGGATTTAAAATTCTTAATTTGGTTTTAAATTTTATTTGATTTTAGGTGGCTGGCAAGAAAAACCATGCCATATACATGAAGCACAAAATAATTCTTGGAAACAATAAGCACATCTGCTGATATGCATCATTAATGAGTGAGTATCCCAAGAAAATTCACAGATTGGATAAGACATGAACCCTAGAATTTCAAACCCAAAACTATCTATGTTACCTATATTTACCATTAAACTGTCTACATACGAAAAGCATTGCTATTTATTCAAATATTTAATTTATCATACATAAAGGACGAGAGTAACTTATCTTCATATTTTAAAATATTCTTCTACTTTATAGAAAGAGCTTAACAACGGCCAATTTCTCATAACAATAGAAAATGTGAATCAGGAGAGGGATTGAACAAAACTGGCACAGAATGCTGATACTTGTTATGTTGGACTGTTAGAGGCCTTTGTTAGACAACTTCTAACTAGTATTATATCCTTGCTTAGTCTATACAAAGGGTGTCTAAAAGTTCTTCTCCTATTATCTTTTTTATGAATAGATATTAAGTTATTTCAGGGATCAACTTAGGACTTTTTTCATGTGTGAAAAGTCTTGACCCCCACCCCCTCCGAAAATGGAATACTTTAAGAGTAAGGTAAAATTTCAAAACAGGAACCCTTAGCGAAAGCTTGCTCATTTGAAAGGTATTAAAAAGAATAAGAATAGCAGAAACTAATAGTTACTTGTAATAGTTTTGCGAGTACAAGTAGCGGTCTATAATGTTACTTTATCAGATTTGGTGGCTAATTAAAGTGGGAATTGTTTCATGACATTCCCTAATTTGAGTTACACTTAAAGTTATTTTAGGGCAAATAAAACATTCTCTTAGCAGTTAATTTGAGAACTTATAACACTAAATGTTATGTAAAACAAGTTATTAAAAGAATCAACAAACATCAACAACCATGTATAACATGGCATTTATTAGGATTTGTTTTATGTTACGGAAGTTTAGTAGATAATACCAATTGCAGAAATGGGAGGGGGCTTAAAAATGTTCATGAGTAAACAAACTCCTCAGTTGGTCATGTGTTTCCCGAAGTAAATCATTTCATCTCTATTCATTAAAAAGTTATAACGGGGCATGGGGGGACTTTTAAGACGCCCCCTCTAATGCAAATGTAAATATTGTTTAGTTGCAGTACAACACCCCTTCTTAATATAAATATATTGGTGATGATACTGATCTCACAACTTAACAAGATGAAATATGAAAAACAGAAAGAACACTTTCACTTGATCTAACCACCCTCAATAATTATTTTAGAACCTGGAAGCTAAAGCCCAACCCAACAAAGACAGAAGTAACCTGCTTTTCACCTTAGTAATAGACTAGCTAACCAAAAATTGAACATCTTTTTCTATGGAGTTAGGCTGAAACACAATGAGCATCCACAGTACTTGGGAATCAGTTTAGATCAATCTCTCCATTTAAAAAGCCATCTACAGAAGACACCAGCTTTGTGAGAACCAGAACTAACATTGTGCAGCAACTTGCTAGATCATCATGGAGGGCCAACACACAAGTCCTGCGTACTATTGCTTTGTCCCTGGTTTACTCCAATGCTGAATATTGTGCTCCTGTGTGGCTTAACAGCACACATGTACAAGAGGTTGATGTCCGTTTAAACAGGGTGATGATGGCTATCAGCAGCTGCCTTATGACAACCTATGGCTATACCATGGCTTCCAGTGCTGTGCAACATAGCTCCTTCGTATATAAAATGCAAAGAGGCACTCCTCAGAGATTTTAAAAAGATCTAATTTACTCTGAATCTCCCCATTTTGCAAGATATCACACAACTTGCAGGGTGACTTAAATCTAGAAAACCACCTCTTTGACTAGCTTCAAAGTTAGTCTCAAAAAAATTTTTGCCAAAACCCAACTGGGCGTTAAATTAGGATAAGTTTGATGGTCGAAAAAAGTTTCTGGTATCAGACCTTATGATCATCATTGGTGGAATCAACCTCCCTCCTAAGAATGGTTTTGATGATTATTTATTTATTCTTAAAACGCCGATCGTCAAGATATGGGCGAATATGGATTTCGAATGAGTGTAAATGAGCGAATGTAGTCATTGTTGTTAACTAAGGCTGACTATTCCTTAAAATGTTTCATTAATTAATAGCCCAATGACAAATAAACAGCCGGTGGTTATCAGCTGATCCCTCTTAAAATGTGTTACGACTCTGATTGGGATCGAACTGAGAACCTTTAGCTTATGAAGCTGGGATTTAACCAACTAAGCTACCGACCAATTAGCTTTTGCACGATTGTGGAAAGATGCAACCACTGGAACTATAAGTGGGCAATGGCAAATGATCAGACATATGATTGTGACATCGAAATTCAAACTATGGATCAAATAGTTAATGATTTGATCCATAAATTTCAGGATCAAATCGTGTGCTTTACAGGGAGGATATGCTGGGCTTCATTCAATCGGAGAAGCAGGTGTTGAATAGTTACGAAACCTGGATTTAGCTCTGTGACGGGAGATCAATATTTAAAAACTAAGAGACAAGTACTTTGTACTTTAAATTTTATTTATCAATTTAATTTTCAACTATTCATTTCTTCTCCTATTAATTTGGTACTGGCTTTGAAAGCAATATGATATATATTTATTTACCAGAGACATGTAGCCAAATTTACCACCCAAGTCATGTTCATTATCGAACACAGTACCTATTTAGCGGCTTTGTTGCCGACGTGATGGGTCAGTGGCTAAGGCCTCAGACTGCGGAGGGCAAGGTCCAAGGTTTGAATCCCCACTAAGCCAAAGGTCGGTACTTCATTCATTGAATAAAGTTCAACCACAGGCCTGCAGGCCCATGTGAACTGGCAAGTGAAGTTAAAAAAAGTCATACATTGTTGATTTGTCAAGCTTTATAATCATAATAAAGGTAAGTCCCTGGTTAAGTGTTAGAGAGGGCTTCTTAGCCCTAACTTCGCCTGGTAAAATAAGACATCCTTTATTTTTTTTAACTTTTTTAAGTCAAATGGATTTAGTTTGCCATCTTACACTTCCAGCAACTACAACTGATAAGCGTCTTTCAGGATGGTCTCTGTCGGTTTGTGATGTGTAATAAAAATGCGTCCAACATTTTCCAATCTATATGAATAAGAGTGTAAGTACATTAATAGATATATTTCATAGTGTATAAATAACGAATACTATGGAATATACAAAGACAAGCCAGCTTATTTTTGCCATACAGGATGTCCCAAAAGTTCCAACCCAACCTCTTGTTCTATTGATCCCAAACAAATAGACAAAAATCCCTTAAGGTTATTTTATAACTGAACATGATAGATTTACCATTATACTTAACAATAGCAGGGGTAAGGTATTAAAGAAAAGTGTATTTATAATGTAAATATAATACAAATTTTAATGGTTCTAATTTTGAGCTGGACTGTCCGTGTCATGTTATGAGCGCAAGTGTTAGTAGCGCACAACCCTTTTACCTAGGGCTCGGAGGTTGTTAGAAGCGCACAAAAGGGTTCAACCTGGCCTACCGACGGTCCGGTATTATCCCTTGGCCATAAATCAACTATACAAGGTTGAGTGCACATCCTAGTTCAAATTTAAACAATTTTTTACTGTGAACTTCATTAAAAAATACATTTAATGTAAAAGTAACATTCTAGAACTATATTGTAGCTTTTGTCTGTTTTTTTTTTTTTTTTTTTTTTTTTTTTTTTTTTTTTTTTTTTTTTTTTTTTTTTATTGGACAGCAAAGTATTTGACAAAATGTCACTATCTCATTAGTGACTTGGCTTTCCAATATAAATTATTTTTTGTTAATTTTGAACAATTCATAATGTGGTCCTTGTCCGTAAGATCAGATGAATTACATAAAATACAATTTGGATTTTTATATATTCCGAAACGATGAAGATACTTTCCAAGGCAGTCGTCCTGTTTTCAGACGAAAAGCAGCAACAGCATTTTTTCTTGGGAAATCTGGAATATCATTTAAATATTACCATGATTTGTTTTGGAATTTGGAATTCTTTATCCATTTGTATTTGAAATTTGGTACTGTAATTGTAGTGAGTTTACCTTGTTAATATTGTTATGCTTTCTTGTTAATATTGTTGTTCTGATTAGATTTATATTATTTTGTTATTTTTGAATTTTTTTAAATTTAGACACAGCCTGAAACTGTTATTTAAGAATGTAGGGTATATTATTTGAATTTGTTATTAATATTTATTATAATCTCGGAGAGATTTTTTTTTTAGAAGGAAAATGCGGCAATAGCAGGAACTATAGTATATGATGTAGCCCCAAATCAGGCTTGCCTTTGGGGTCCTATTTGTTTCCTCTTTATATATTTGCTATGAAAATATTGATTTATGTAAAATTATTTATTTGTTATTGTGAAACAGGTTAAATGTAATGAAAATCTTTATTATTGTAATCTATGTAGAAACTTTTTTGGAGGAAATAAACATTATTATTATTATTTATTTGGTTTTTTAAAGTAGTTTGGAAATTATTTTTTATAGAATATTTAATTTTGTTTTTTGATTGGTAGAAAGTAGTTGTGTTGTTTTGATGGGTTGGATTTTTTGTTGCTCCTTGTTTAGCTAGTTTGTCAGCTAATTAATTTCCTTTGATATTAAATGTGAAGGAATCCATTGGAAAATAAAATTTATATTTTGATTATTTAAGTTTTTAATAAATTTTCTGCATTCTATCAGTTCTTTTGATTCCATTTTTGTATGATTACAAATCGCTTCAATTGCTGATTTAGAGTCACAAAATAAGACAATGTTTTTAGGTTGTATATATTCATGTACTAATTTATTTACAGCTAGTTTTATTGCAGCTAATTCACCATCAAAGGCAGTTTTAGACCAATCAAGTGTTTGATAGTGGGAAAATAGTTTGGAAAAAACTCCAGCACCAACCGAAGATTGCTGGGTTAGTTTTGAACCATCTGTATAAATATGAGTCCATAAAGGTTTTGGATAATTTTGATGTATTGTTTCTATACTTAGTTGTTTTAGTATTTCAGGGTTTAGGTCAGATTTTTTGATAGCTTTTGTTAAGTTTAAGTTGAATTGTATGTTATTAATTTCAATTGGGTTTTCAGGAATCAAAAATCATTCTGCTATAAAAGATAAATTATAAGTAATCTGGCATTGATGTATTTTTTAAATAAAACCATCTTGAGTTTTGAGCTTTTCAACTGAGTTTGAAGGATTTTTCTAAAATGTAGTATTAGGTAGTCTTAACAAATTTTCATATAAAATAAGGTGCTTTTTCTTGAATAATCATTTCTATTGGCATGTGCTTTGTTAAAGTACGCATTGCATAAATGGGTGTGGTTTTAATTGCTCCTGTAATTAGCCTTAATGCTTGGTTTTGAATACAGTCAAGCTTATTTAATTGAGCTTGATTAGCAGCTATAAGTACTTCACAACAATTTGTTAAATTAGGTTGTTTGTATGTTTTATTTAATGTTGACGTGTTACTTCCCCATTTACTACCACATAATCTTTTCAAAATATTGTTTTTTACTTGTTTTTGCTGTTATATTTTCAATTTGACTTTTCCAACTTAATTTATTATCAAATACTACACCAATATATTTACTGTTTTCTTTCTGATCAAGGATTTTATCATTAAATTTTAGTTGTGGATGTATTGGTTCATGACAGAGGGAAAAAGATTGGAAGTGTTTTGTCAATATTGACTGTGATACCATTTTCATTGCTCCATTTATTTAATTGTAAAAGTGCTTCATTGAGGATAGTTTCAGTTTTATTTTTTTCATTGTATTTAGGTGTTTCTATCCACATAACTACATCATCTGCGTACATGAAAATGTAATGCCCTTAACTGATTTCAGTGAGTTTCCCAAGTCATTTATATATTGAATAATGTACAACTAGTTACAGTACCTTGGGGAAGACCTGTTTGTAATATTTTTGATTTTGATAAAGCTTGACCATACTTAACACGAATATATCGTTGTGATAAGAATCGTTGGAACCATCGTAACATACGATCTTTTACACCAATATTTATCATCTTTTTTAGTAAGTGTTCTCTCCATACAGAGTCATAAGCACATTTGAAATCAACAAAAACTGCAGTTAGTATATTACTTCTGTTAATGATGTTCTTGATGTGCTGACTGAGTGTTACTACGTGTTGGTTTATAGATCTGTGATAGCGGAAACCAGCTTGTGAGTAAGATAGTAGGGAGTGTTCTTCAAGGAACTAATTAAGTCTTTTATTGACTATTCTTTCCATTATCTTGGCTGAAACACTTGTTAAAGAAATAGGTCTATAACTTGATGTGTTTGTTGTGGGTTTGTCCTTTTTTAATGTTGGGAGTATTAATGCTTGTTTCCATCTTGTTGGTATTATTCCCAGGTTCCAGATCTGATTGTAAAGTTTAAGTATTGTGGATTTTACTTTTTGGCCAAAATGGATGAACAATTCAGCATGTAAAGGCATTAGCACCTGGTGCCTTTTTAATTTTTAATTGATTAATAGCAATATTTAGTTCTGATAGTGAAAATGCATTAGAAAAAATGCTATTAGTTTTTAATAGTTGTATTTTCTAGATATTGTTTTATAATTTTCTTTTCTTTTTTGTATCAATTTCTGTTTTAAATTTGCTGTCTTTCTTTTAAGACCTAGAGTAAAATTTAACAAATTCATTACTAATATCTTATTCGTTTATTATATAGTTATCAGCTTCTTTTATTGGTTCTTTTTTCAATTCGGTACTTTTATTTTGAATGTTATTGAGAAATTTGAATGTTTTTACAGAATCTTTTTTGAAATTTATATTGGAGATGAAAGAGTTAAATGTATTTCTTTTTGCGTTATTTACAGCCATTTTCATTATTGCTGCTTTGTTCCTCCATTTGTTTACTGATTCTTGGTTTTTTCTTGTTCAGCCTTAATTTTTAAGTTGTTTCTTAGTTTTTTCATTTCACTTAATTCTTTTGTCAACAAAATTTTTATTTTTTTGGTTTACCATATGGGATATATTCTTTAGCTGAATTAAGGACAATTTTTGTAATAGTGTCACATATTTTATCATGGTTTTGATTAAAATCTATATTATTTTCATTTAGGTCTATCTCAAGGGTATTAGTAAAATTGGTCCAATCTGCCTTTTTAAAATTCCAGGAAGGTCTGATGTTGTTAGATGGATTTTTATTTCTTGAAACATTAATTTTAATTTTAGCTATCATTATTCTGTGTCCAGCTCCAGAATCTTCAATTAGTATTCTGTGTTATAAACTAAATCTGATGAAACAAGTAGAAGGTCTGGGTTACTGGTTGTCCCATTATAATGTAAATAAGATGGTGTATCATTATATTTGTATATTAATTCAACATTTGTAGTATTGAGTAAATCTTCAATAGCTTTTCCAGACTAGTTTCGATCACTTTAGCCTATTCTTTTAAAATGTGCATTAAAATCGCCAATAATAATAATGGTTTTACTAGAAATTGTTAAGTAGCCAAATTCTGGAGAATTATGTGGTGGATTGTAAACTGAATATATTTTTAAATGGTTACTTATTTCCACACATTTATTAGAACTACTTCTGATTTATCATTTGTGTCACCCATTTTCTTAATAAGTTCAAAGGTTGTTGTTAAATTATTGTTTACACCTACTAATATAACACTAGCTACCTGTCTATATTTTTCCATTATATAGATATTGTAACCTTCAAAATTGTATCTTGGAAGTGATTGCTTTGTTAAGTTTGCTTCTGTGATACAAAATACATCAATATCTTCTTTATTTATAATAGTTTTTAATTAAATTTTTTTGCTTGGGTCAGGCCTCCAGCATTCCAATGTAATATCTTAAGATTATGATTGTTGATTTGTAAGTGATTCTTATTTTTGTTCATGATTAGGCAAATAGATTTTTTCCTTTTAAGTAGTTTTAGTGAAGTCAGGATGTTGCTGAGAGTGTAGACTTTTTAGCCGTGCCGAGAGTGTAGAAGACGTTGCCCTCGTGCACTAGGAATTAAGTCTACGTTGCACTTGATTTTATATTTTATGAAATTATTCTGTGTTTACAATGTTCATATTTACAAAGTTTGAAATTTTAGGTTAGGTTAAATATGATGTTTTTAGCTATATAAATATAAACTTTTATATAAAAACTTTTACTTACATTATAAATATACTTGCAAATTGTTCATTAAACGCTTCTTGAGATGTAAAATGATAACTAGAATAGTTTTAAATTATATTAATCCTTGGATAAAAGTAAAGTTTTTTTTATATTTTGATATAACAGCTGATGTTCAATACGACAGTTTTCAGTATTTTAAGCCTAAATTACTAAGAAGGGGTAATCTACTAAATCTAATAAATTTATGCAGTTTTTCTTGTACCTATTGGCCTTAGGCCATTGGGCCTATATTATAATATGAAAAAAGATGGACACAGGTGTTTCCCAATAACACTTATCAATGTTTTTAGTTGGCATATATTTGTCAGGTTTATATAACAGAGAGTATAGCACTTCTGTATTATAGTAGTGATCTAACTCCTTCTTAATATTGATAATGTTAAAATTGATATAAATCGTTACTTTTCATTGTTCTATTTTAAGAATAAATAACAAATACCACTATAAAAGAGATTGTAGCTTTGTTCATACATTTTATTTTTGTTATATTTAATAAATGATGTGTTACAACCCGTGTTGTGCTATACCGTTCTGCAATATAAACTGTTGTGCCTAATATAATTATTCAGAGAATTATTTAAATTTGAGACGCCGACACGGTTTTTGTGTATTTTAGGATAACTGAATTCTTGAATGAGTGAGGATTAGGCCTACATGTAGTCTGGTTAAGAACTGAAATTGACTTATTCCCAGAAGGCTATTTATTGAAAACCCAATAGCCAGGGAAACTAAGTTGCAGCTTAACATGGAATCCAAACCACGTAGTAATGATTTATTTTTTTCAGTTATGCCTATACTTGGCTCTTTCCTATACAACATCCGAACCCTGGCTACCATACTACAGATACACCTCAAGATTTTCTATTAGTCCCAACACCGATGGCAAGCATGTGATGTTATGTGTACGCCATATCGGTATAAGAGTACTTAGAACATAACATATCGCTTACGATTTCCCAGTAATTGGTTGCAGCATTACGCCACGAGTGACAAAAATATTATTTACTTTTGCATCTGTATACATTTCATTTATACATATATACATTAACATATATACGGTATCATTGTGTACATTATTTATTTTAATTCAATAAAAATATTTGTATCAAGTAAGTATTTAATAATTAAAACTATGTTCAAATTTAATCTTAAGAATAAACTTTTAAATCTAGCAAATTCATTTTTTATGTTTATGTTCTAACAATAACAAATCAAACTATCATTAAAATTAGGATGGCAATAATATCAACTAAGTCAATATTTGTTGTGCCTTACGAATTGCTTTGTCACGTATAGACTACGTTATTAGTAGTTGTTAATAATTAATTACACTCAATGCTTGAAATTAAATGCTACTAAACATGTGCTCCTTAACCTAGGCTTAAAACACTTGAAATTGTTGTCTAACTAAACTGGGACCAAAACTAAAATATAATTAAAAAATGTTACTTTTTATTAGTCGTGTTTTATTTTTAATTTTTTAACTAAACAAGTGTTTAAATTTCATTTATGGCCTGGAGATTATATCGGATTGCCGGCAGGTCAGGTTGGACCCTCGTGTGTGCTTCTAACACCCTCCGGGCCCCATGTAGGGGGGTTGTGTGCTCCTAACATGCTTTGACCCTTGTGCGCTACTAACATGTGCGTTTGTAACTTGGAATCGTAGAGACCTCTAGTTAGCGGCATTCTTCCTTGTTTGTCACACCCTTTCATTTTACATGCTGCTTAATAGAAGTTCATATTTGAAAATGTATACTTAATAGCCTTTTTCGGTGTATTGTTGAAATTTTTATACATAGCCAAAACTGCACTTTCCAGTCATGTAATGATCCTACAAAAGAATTTCATCTATTTTGCTGTATTACAAAGTTAAGGAAGGGTTATAGGATTTGAATGAGAGGGTGGGTCAAAGTAGTTTTCATAACTGTATATGTATAGGTGTGAAGGTGGGTTTTCACCACTGTACGTGTGTGGGCAGACAGGTGGATCTTCACCACTGTAGTATGGGTGGGCGGGTGGATCTTGGTAGTATACGGGCAGGCAGGTGGATCTTCAATAACTGTATTGTATGGGTGGGCACGGGCAGGTGGGTCCTCACCACTGTATGTGTATGGGCGGGCAGGCGGGTTTCACCATTGTATATGTTGCTCATTATGCAATGTGATTCTGTACATTGGAGACACTGAATATGATTTTTGGACTAACGGCTTTAGATAACTTCCAAACCACAGGAGTGTGATGCTAAACATCTGGGCTAAAAAGCTGTAACGGAGTTTACATCTGTATGGTCCTGACGGAATCAAACATGGGCCAGATGCTTAGCAAGCCACCGCTTTACCCGAAAAAAGCGTTCATATGCTTTTTGTAAACAACTCATTTCTTTCAAGAGCCTTAGAGATTTTTGAAAAATCATCATACAATTATAAGAAACATTTTTTACAAATGTTAGAGCACTGTAACAACCCAGGTTAGTTCAGTATGGGTGTGGGTTGAAATATCCATCTTGTATCAATAGGTATACAGATGTATTAAAACTACTTGTATTTTTTTAAGGGCGCCAACTTGTTTCTTTTTAATTTAAAGAATTCAAAGGATAGAACAAAGAAGTTTCCTGTTGAATACAAGATGTTGGTTTGAATGTATTTTTAAAATTTCAGTGTTCAGATTACACTTAAAATTATGACAGATTTTACAACTAAACTTGTTTTACCAAAATTACCAGTCCTCTTGAACGATTATAATGACTGAACTGTTTGAAATAATGTCTTCCGCCACATTAACTGAAGTATCAGAAGACATTATGATTTTACATGTACACAACCAACATTCAAAATTCAAATACTTAAACCAATAACAATGTAAACAGCTGTCAAACAAATCTCTCGTGAATAAACGTAAACATAAAACAGACGGTCCTATGACAGAAATATCAGCACGCTACTAAACAACAATGTGTTCTTTTAACAAGTTAAGGTTCTAGATAATGAATATTGTTATGTGTTATAAATAAAAAAAGATAATGCTATATGTTCATGCTGGTGTTGGTTTTATCCCCTTGATTAAAAAAAAAAAAAACATAATGCTTTTGAAATCTCAAAATGCTTGACCGTTGTAGCCCAAATATAAGAAATACTGTATGCCCATTTTGTCTGTAATATGTTTCAAAATTACGTACTGTATATTATCCCGTGATAATATTCCGCTTGTCTATACTGACAAAGACAAGGTGCGATCGATATAGAAATCACTGCATTATAATCTACATAATATTTTATAAATTATATTGACTTATAAAGTGATCAGAGGAAAAGATACAGAGTTCGCTTTCTTATAGCAGCAGCAACCCGGTGGCAATTATTAGAAGATTACAACCGATACACATCTTTATTCATCTGAAGTAATAATTCCTACGTTAGTCCTTGAGCACTATTCCATTTGGGCGGAAGAAGGGAGGGACTGACAAGGTGGTGGCCCTGCTCTAGCATGTCAAAGTGGATAAATAACTACTCAACAAACATCTGTTTCCTTTTCTCTGTACACTGACAGAGGACATTTTAATGTGTGTTTTGTATCTTCTGGAGTCAAATGAAGAAAATAGAATTATTGTGCAAAATACACAAATAGAAATTTGTATATGCATTTATAAATACATTTGTTAAAATATTGATTTGACTGTAAATACAGATAAGGGGCCATCCCTAAATTACATAACACCTTTAGGGGGGAGGGGGGTTTTCAGCAGCATTATACACTGTTATGGAGAAGAGTGGGGGGTTTCTACGCAGTGTTACATAATTATTAAATCTCAAAAATTTTTTTGAATTCATCCATAAAATTTGACAGTTTTTCACAAAAATAAATGATTTTTTAAAAATATTTCAAAGTTAGTAATATATTCTCCCCCCATTAGAAAACAAACAAAACAAAATACAAACAATGACTATCATAAATCATAATCTGCATGAAAATAGATTACAAAAATTAGGGGGGGATGACAGCATTACGTAATTATTGAGGGGGGTTAGGTATTAGTGTTACAAGTCTGTTACACAGAGGGGGTCTGAAAATCCCAATTTAGCATTATGTAATTTAGGGACAGCCCATAAGATTGTTCATATTTTTAAATACTCCAAAATAGTTCTCATATTTCCCAGTGAGCTTCTATATGTTGATGTCTGCATCAAGCAGGTCTGGCAAAAAATAAGTCTTCAATATTAATGAAAATTTAAATTTAAATCACCATGTTCAATCTGATTTAAAAGAACCATATTATAATATTTATCATTGTGGAAATATCTAAAATTTGGTTCCTTAAAACTTTGTACTTTCATTATTTAAAATACCAATTACTCACTTACAACTGTATCTCAAAACACTACTTAACACCTAGGACTCAAATTTTCTACAATGTTTTATCTTATATTCTAGTTCTGCAATAAGACAGGATAGTGAAAAATCCTTCATAGTTCTGAAAGTTCAGCCATTTAAGTGCAAACATTTTGAAATTAGCTGATAACCACCTGGCACTGTTTGTGTTTTGTAAGATATAAATTGAACTTGAAAATCAAGAGAAGCGGTAGAAAACATTGACGTTAAGTCAAGAAGGTGAAATTTGTTTGGAGTGTTTTATTTATTTGTTCTTATTTCTACTGGTGGCAAGTGATGTCTAGCTATCACATGCAAACAGCTTTTGGTTGGCAAGTGACGGCTAGCCGTCACCTGGATGCGTCTGCAGTAATTATTTTATTACAATGCTTAGGGGTAACATAGCGACGCAATCTCGATGGCACTGGAAACATAAGATTATAGTCTATCGCCAGATATCGATACACCTGTTCTATGTCTGAGCTGTTTCGGTATTGGAATGGAGTGATAACAACACGTAATTTTCTGTCTTCGGGGTCCATAATTGATGTTTGACACTAAAGAATTGAGCATTAGTCTACGAATTATTTATTCATGTATTTTATTTTACTTGATATGTTAAGATTTTAGAATTAAATCAATGTTGCTTTGTAAAGATATTGTTGACAAATAATGGTATTTTTATATGAATAATTTATTATTATTTCTTGATTGACTCAATTAAAAAGAGGAATTTTTTTATTTATAACATATTTCAATATATATAGTACATTCAATCAATGTAACTCCAACTTTTCAATTTTACTAATCATATATGTTGTTATATAATAAAACTAATGGGGTAAAAATGTTTCAATGAGTATTCTTGCACATGCCTCAACTACAAATTTTAAATTCTGCTATGGTTTAGCTTTTTTTATAACTTTTATATGGTTTTACATAATGATACATACTGAAAACTTTATATTTTCATATATTTTGTATTATTTACAATTAATGGGCTATTTAGAATCTTTGAAATTTCTACTAAATCTAATAAAATACGGAAAAGTAACAATTTCTTCAGCTGGAACATTATATAAATTGTTTATGAAAAAATATATAAATTCTGTAAAAAATGCTGTTTGGTTTCCAATCTAATATTGTTGTTCTATATATATTTTTTGAGGAGAAATATACATACTATAACATTTATTTTGATTTTTATTTATGGAAAAAACTCTTACGTAAGACCTAAGCAATAGGGAAAGTACATATGTTTAGTTTTTGTAAGATAACTTCAACTTACTTATAGGTATATCTATAGTGTTATACATTTTTAAAAACTAGATAACATTGAAAATCTTTATACTATCTCAGGTTTTGGAAAAACCTAGAAGTAAATTTTCCAATCATGTCCCCACTATTTTACAAAAAAAATATATTTTTCATATATGAAATTAAAAATATACATAAAATAATAGTTAATTTTAAATCAAATATTATTATTCCCCATTTCATTCTGAAAAGAAATGTGTGTGTAATAATACACATATACTGTATTGTTTATATTTTTATTTATTTTTAGTAAAACCTCTTGCGCAACCCCTAAAACAGCCTGCCACTGAGGGTAAAATGACCTCCCACTAGTAGGGTTAAGACGCTGATCGTCAAGACATGGACAAATTTGGATTTCGAATGAGTATAGATGAGTGAATGTAGTCATTGTTACAAACAAAATGTTAGTCATTTGCTATTAATTAATGACACCTTTAAAGGAATTGTCTGCCTTAGTTTGTAACAATGACTACATTCGCTCATCTACATTAATTTGAAATCCATATTAGTCCATATCTTGATGATCAGCGTTTTAGAGAATAAATAAATAAAACATTCCCAAACAAATATCACTTTTCTTTACTTAACGTCAGTGTTTTCTACTGCCTCTCTTGATGTTCAAGTTCAATTTATACCTTACAAAACACAAACAGTGCCCAAAAAAAGCACTGTAGGTGTGTGAGAAGTTAAAAATTAAAGTTGAAGATGGTCTTATTTTACCAGGCGAAGTTAGGGCTAAGAATCGCTCTCTAACACTTAACCTAGAGACCAACGGCTTAAAGGTGACTTCCAAACCACCACCAGTGACCAGACAGGTGGGCTGCGTCCAAGGACGGGATCGTTCAAACAGTCACCCATCCAAGAGACAGCCCCGCTCGATGTTGCTTGACTCTGTTATCTTTCGATAACATTGGAACCCTCCGGTCAAGGCCACTGGCAGGTTGGTAGAAGTTGGGAAGGTCATTACGACTTTGGGTGATGTTAGTGAGTAATGAGTGGATGGGAGATTGAGACTCACTGTTTAGGCACTTTTAGCATTGAAACCTGATTGTATTTATGATTTATTTAAAGCTATCTGTCTAAAACCTTCTCGGGGCCGGCGTGGTGGCTCAGCAGCTAAGGCTTTCGACTGTGGAGGGCAAGATCCAAGGTTTGAATTCCCAACTGAGCTAACGATGGGTACTTTACTCGTTGAATAAAGTTCATGGACAGGCCTGCAAGCCCTGGCAAGTGAGGTTAAAAAAAAACAGATTATGGCAAAAACACCCTAGTGTATTATTGCTTAATTACTATTGTGTTAAGAGGTTTTGTTATTGCAAGTTCATTTTTTGTGTTTTTAGTTAAAAATACAGCTTTAATGTTGTTATTTTTCTTCATTAAATTGCATAGATTGACAGTATAATCAATAAATATTACAACAGCTGGAAGTAATAATTTATTCCAGCATTAACTATAAAAAATTAAGTTTTGAAATTTGTGTAAGTTATGACTGACTTTTTAAACTTACTAACTATACTAAAATATACCAAGAAATGATAAATAGAGCAGGCACAAAAAAACAAATTATCTTTATTTTTATGCTTTTATTTTTAGGATTTCAAAAGAAAATAAGCAATTTATTCGTAAATTCTCTTTTTAAGGTAACAATTTCTTAGTTTTATTGATTGTTTATTGATTTTTCTATCAAGTGGTAACTTGAAGATACTGAGTAACAACAATTGCTTAAAATATTATTTATTTACTTCTGGAGTTCTTAACTTCTTAGCGTTAAAATTCTTTATTAAACTATTATACTGGAAATACCAGCGTTATAAATACATTATTCAAATAAATAATCTTAAAACTCAGCAGTAATTATTTAAAATTATATGATGTTATATAAATATTTAAATAAAATTATATAAACAAAATATTGAAAGGAAATTTTTGGTTGTATAAAAATAAGTACAAACTGCCTTTGAGTTGTTAGTTAGTTTTCTAAGATAAGGAGAGCTCTGAGGCTATTTCTAGTTTGCACTTCAACCTTGGGTTTATTGTGCTTCCCTGATACTTACTAGAATGGGATGCCTATTCCGAGTGGCTTAACCAGCTTAAAAATCTTTTTCCCCAAATTAGCTACCATTCTATTTTTCTAAGAGCTTGTCCCTGAATAATTTCCTTCTCCTGACCTCCAGAGTTTTGCACCCAGTTAATAAGTGTTCAGCAAACTCAAGAGCCTTACTACAAAGCCAGCAAGTGGTGTCTTCTCTGTAGATACCAATCTTTGCTAGATGTTTCCTGAAGTGGCCGTGTCCAGTAATATACGCAATCACGGCCTGCGTGATAGGATCCTGATTTCTTCCTATTCATGGCTGTAAGTTATTTGGTCAGCGTAGGTTGGGTCTCCTCACCAGAGATTTTGCAAAGACTTAGCCATGAAACCACTGCCATCTACTTTGGTGGCGTTGCCTGTTTCAGTCTTGGCAGTGGTAAGTCTAATGCCACATACTGATTAGGACCCTACGAATGGAGTCCTCATTACCATCTTAGCAAGGAGATCAGCCTCTTTGTTGCCTTTGAAGCCACTGTACTCTGGAACCCACCTCAATTGAACATTATTGAGGCGGGCCAAGGGACACAAAGTTCAAAAACACTCCCAAGTGAATCTTAAGGTAAATTTGCAGGAGTCAAGTGCTGTAAGAGCGGCTTGACTGTCTGACATAATACAGATCTGTTTGCTCCTGACTTCTTTTGCTAGCCCTTGTTGGGCGCAGACAAGGATCTCAGCCTGGTAGATTGAACATTACCTCTGCAAACTGCCTCATAAGCAAGTCGCAGTAGAGGGACCATTGACCCCATTCCCAGCCCCACCCTCCATGACAGAACCATCCGTGTACCAGACGATTGCTGTTGGTGGCTGGATTGTAGCTACCTTTAGTCTCTAGTCCTCCCTGGATTCGATGTCGACCAGGTTAGGTCTGGAGAATGCAGTTTTTGTGTCCATGACTATCTAGGCAAACTATCAACCTTGGAGCTAAGAGAAAAAGCACAATACTGGTTTGAAATATACTTCAGAGACTGCAAATAACTGGTGGATCAAAGAAATATAGTTATTTAAAGATTAGTATGGCCACCCTTCCTATAATAGATAGAGATGTGCCTCATGGTTTAGAACTGGGTTCTATTCTTTTCATCTTGTTTTCATACGGCCTACCGAAATACCTGGGAAACACATGTGCACCACTGACACGCACAGAAGACACTTCTCTCCTGCTCATTAGGTACTGTTTATATATTGCACTTAACATATCATACCAGTCATGGAAACTATCTTTTCTTGTAAATCCAAAAACAAAAAAGGAGGGAGAGCCAGTGGCCGAGCGGTCTAAGGCGTCAGAACTATTTTCTTTTTCAGTACTATTTACACCTTGAAGTGTACTGGTTTTTCCCCTTAATCTGTCTAATAAGTTCCCTACATAGATCAATAGCCTATGAGGAATGGGTAGAGTAAGAGTGAAGTGGAGATTGGTATCTCCTCATTACACAAAAACATGATAAAAAATAGCAACAGTTGTCATGTAATAAAGTCTACTGGTTGTAAAAATTAAAACATAAATTTCTTACGTTTAAAACTATTTGGCATGGACTTGGACAACTGATTTAGAAACACTAGTATTTTTTGTAATTGATTACATAAAACTATGAGCATTCTTGGCACTGTATAAATCTGTTTGGGCTGGAACATCTATCAAAATTACAAAGCATCCTGTTGATGTTGGTGACCCGCCTTCTTGTTAACCTTCAACCTCAGGATAATGTTAGAGATTAGATTTTGACCTTGATTATAATAACAGTAAATTTTAGATGTGATTATTAACGATAACAGTGCATAACTAACTCTCAGAAACAATATTTACTCCTAAAACACCTGAACACCAGGGAAAAGCTGCAGACTATTACTTTACTACCAACAGTCGATTGTCTTGTGAGAGCACAGAACATCAACAACTACAAAACTGAAATAAAGGGTAGGGTCTACTGAAAAAATTCAAATCTATGTGACATTATTTGTAATCTTGATTATTGTAAGAAAGGTTGATTCTGTCTGACATAGAAGTTTGAAGTAACTTATTTGATCATAAGCTCTGCCCAAACTGACTAAATCGCATTGTAGACTTATGTAAAGTACCATCCTTAAAACGCTCTGAAAAACGGTTTGGAAGGAACTTTGTGTGCAAATTAAATATTCTGGATCTTTTCCGTTAATTCACTACCACTATATTTTTGTTTCCGACCGCTTGATAAATATTCTATTGCTCTAAAAACTCTTCCCCACTCATTTTTTACGTCCACTATGGCATTCCTTATCCGCTAGAAATCCGATATCGCTGGCCTTATCTTGTCGCTTTCAAAGAACTTAGGCCTACGGAGAGTGCATTCGGCGGTAAGTCAATCATTGGATTTACCAGTTAGTGATCAACTTTACTAGCCACCTAACTTAACCTGACCTGACCTGACCTAACATAACCGTGATTACGATAAAAAAGTAGTGGTAGTGAATTAACGGAAAATGTTAAATTTACTGTCTAATAGATTGATATGTTTCCTCCAATTTAGTCTTTCGACTAGCCTGATGCCAAGATTAATAACCTGATAACATTCAATAAAATGACAAGATATGTCAACAGCCATAATTATAGAGGAAGCGTATGGTGTCACTGCCCGTAAAGTCGTATCACGCAGGTGGATCGCGGTTTCTCGTCTATTGTGGAAATTTATTAATTTCAATACAACTTAAGTGTCACAACATCCTTATATTAGGCTAATTTACGTGATTTTCACTACTCTATGTGTCCGGATGGGTTGCAGTATCATCACTACTGTACGTTTTATGGGGTATAATACTGCAATTACAGCGAGGTTTTTGATTCCTTTGTGAATCTCTCTGGTCCGAAGATAAACGTGGTTTACTGGAATCGATACATTAGGGCGTATCTCTACGATATGTATCTTATAGATGAATCGATTCAACTGAATCGTTTTATACTATCGAACTGTTATAAAACACAACTGTGCAGATATCATGTCCGCACTCTGTAGGATGTACGTGATAAATAGAACGTTATCTTAATAAGCATTGGTTTAGCATGGGGGAAACTTTTGTTGATGTAAACACTTTGACTCGGTCGTTACAGGAAGCTTTAGATTTTAGTAAATAGAATCTTGCATATTTTTTACTTTACCTCCAAGACGTGACTTTACGGTCTTCACGTCCTCCTGACACACTTCATACAATGAAGACAAATCTCTATGTTTATTCATTGCTAAATGATATGCCACCCCACACAGCGTAAAACTCAGTCATGGCATGAATGGCCTTTCGACCCTTCCTACAACATACAACTAGAACACACGTGTCTTCTACATTACATGACATAATGGCCACCGGACATAGATGTTTGTTTTAATATGTTCAACTTAAATATCTCACTTAGTTTCAGTATATTTGACTGTACCATAAGATTGACGAATTAAATGTAAAAATGTATTCTTTCTACTGTGACATCTGGCGTCCTACCCTTATCATATGTATACTTGAATTGAGCTCTCGGTCTGAAACCTTCAGAAAAATTCACAAAAGTTAACTTATTTCACTCACAAACAAAATGACAGCCTTTTTTGCTCCAAAAATGTGCCCCAAAACCAAAATTTATTGTGATAAAGTACAAGTGTCTCGGTGAGGCCGTAGGCCGTGCTCTCTCACGAGGCCGCTGGCCGAGCCCCACAAATAGGGCTGTACAGTGTTTTGGCGAGGCCATGGGCCGAGCTTCCCCACGAGGCCGCAGATCGAGCTCCACAATAGGGCCTATAGCTAAGGTGACCATATTTGTAATGACCTCAAAGCGGGACACACATTAGGAGGGTCAGGGGGTCCCCCCCAACCATGTTAAAGGTATTTTCAAAAATTGACAGAACTAAACGTCCTAAACTCATTATTTTATCTATTTTTGCACTTAAATTCACAGAAACAAGCATAGGAAAAACTTGACTGTTCAGGTAGTAAAAGTAACACAATCACACTAATCGGAACATCAGTTAAATTAATTTATTAATAATGAAACAAACAAAAATACACATTTAACAATTGAAAATATTGTAAGTTACACAGAAAAATCAACTGAATGAAGTTTACTGTCCGAGAATAATTGGAATACTATGTAGACAAGTTTGTGAAACATCTTCTTTTACCAGACTTGTAAAAAGGTTAATTGGCAAATTGGTAAAGTTTAAATTTTCAATGCAATCTCAACAAATTTCAATTTAAAAACAAGAGTACAGTATGTCCACTAACTGACACGTTCACTCATTGGCATACTTTTTTTATGAATGTATGTATTTAAGGAGAGCTGGTTCTCCTTTTATTTTGTCATGAAACTTATCACAAGTTAGTCCAACATTGTACTTCAGCATAAGCATTGCTCTTAAAGTTGGAACGTTCAATTGAGATTTATTTTCAGTCCATATATTGTTCATGTTAGTAAACACTCGTTCAACTGGAGCATTAGTTCCTGGCAGACACAGAAGCAACTCAGCGATGTAACGTAAGTTTTCGTATGGAATGTTCTTTTGTTCAAAATGGAGAAATACCTCTACCCATCTTTGGTCGATCGAAGTTTTCAGCTCACACCATTCTGACTTTTCATTTGTGACATATTTTTTTAGACAGTTTATTTTATCAAACAGTTTGTTGTCATCAATAATGACTGATTTCAGCAATTTTGATAACACTTCTACTCCGTTTATCACCGACTCCCATGCTGGTGTTTCTCTCAAACTAAACCAAGACAAGGTTTCCAAGGATCGAAAGTGGCAAGCCCATTCATTAAGATACGTAACAGATGTCTCATAAAACACCTGTATTGCATTTAAAATGGGATTTTTATCAAGCACTTCCTCATTGTTCTTCAGACAAGATTTAAGTGACATTGGAAGGAACGAACTGTTCTTCCTCTCAACATATTTCTCTCTCAAATCAGCTAAAATCAATGCAACTTCAACTGCACTGATATTTTGACCTTCTGCTTTCAGTACTGCATCATGAAAAATCGCTGACTGGCTATGAATAAAATTTAACCAAAGTTCTGCAGCTGGGTTCTCAAAAGAATCTTTGATAAGTCTGGGATACTTTTCGTTGGTCAAAAAGTACTCTTTGAGAGGCACAAAGAGCTGGAGCACCCGTCCAGCTGGCATCAAAGCAAGCCATCTTGTTTTGCTGTAGCCTGGGAGTTTGTGATATTGTACAGAGGCTTCCTCGCAAAATTCCTTAAAATTCTCTACCCGTACTGTATATAAATAAAAATGAGTGTATACTTTCACAATTATAGCTTCAATATCCACGGGCAGTTCATCTGCAGCTGTTTGGATCGCATTGTGAACTATATGGGCTGCACAACCAATGCCAATAATGTCTTTATTCAAAGAGTCTTTAAGTTTGAAATATACATTTCGACTACCCTTTCGAGAAGACCCACCAAAGTTAGTGTTTGTGTTGTCTGAACAAAACCCCACAACTTTATCAGTAATGTTCTTATTTTGAAGAGGCCTGATTAAATAATTTGTTATTATTTCTGATGTTTCTCCAGGTAAAGCTTCAAGTTCAAGTAGTTTCACTTGTACACCTGTGGATGGGTGAAAATATCGGACCAATATAGGGAACAATTTTATGACTTTGATTTGATGCATCAACATATACTGAGACAAATCTAGTTTGTTCAAGCTCTGATTTAGTAGAATTGTCTACATATGGCGCGAGAACATTGACAACTATTGCTTCTGTTTTTGTGCGAGCACAAGTGAATTTTGGCTCAAAAATCTTCTGCACTAACCTTGAAGTACAGTCTGTTAATCTGAAGCTATGGTTGTGGCAAACAGTATGGTAAGACATTGTCCCTTCGGCTGACGCAATTTCCGCTTCTTTCCCTCCAATTTTTCATTAAAAAAAACGTACTTATTGCCTTTGAAGAAGATGCAGATTGAAGAGTTCTCTTGTGTTGGTCACTGTTTGTATGTTTCGTTATATCAGACCTTCCGCCGTGGGAAACACTAAACTCTCCATTGCACACTTCACATTGGACATCAGAGTCACTTTTAGTTTTATTTATAAACTTAAATTCCTTCTCTAAATCTAAATAAACTTACTCACACGCTTGGGCATATTGACACTGTGAAATGATTTTCTTACTGTTCCACATACTAGATAACGATTGTCACACTGCTCGACTAAGAATGACTCAAACTAACACAACAGAAGCCTTTTATATGCTACAAGTCTTCTAGAAGTTTCTATTAGTAATTAATTAAACACTAGAATGTAAACAGAAAAGGCTGATATGTCTACTTGGAATATACTAGATTACTAGAACATTCTAATATCAAATAGAAGGTCCTGGAACGTTCTCATTGTGTACACAGAGGAAACTAGAATACACACAAACACGCACAATTGTTTACTTATTTCCGATAATGACTCCAACTATACAAACAAACAAAGCCGTGGTGCCAAAGTGTCTCAAACTCACTCTCTTTCTCTCTCTGGTCCCTAGGTCACTCCCGTAATAATACAAAGGTAAAAAGTAGCGAACTCACTCACTGAGATAACCTATGCTACGCGAAACTACAAACTATCCAAAACTACAAAATTCCCCGATGCAGGTATAGTTTACAAGGAACCAAATAAACAATACGCTTAAATGTTTAAGTGTATGCAATGTCCTTGTTACTTTTATACTGTGAAAGAGTCAGTCAAGAACATTTTATTTTCGGATATAATATTAGATAATATTTAAAGTGGAACGTTTATTCGTTTATCTTTATCCTGCCAAAGCGGGACATAATAGCGTCCCCCGAGTAAATCTGGGGACAGCGGGACACTAACCTAAAAAGCGGGACTGTCCCGCCGAAAGCGGGACGGATAGTCACCTTACCTATAGCAAAGCATTCTGGCGAGGCCGCAGTCCGAGTTGCACAACGTGGCTAAAGAGTCTCCAGGCGAGGCCGCAAGCATAGCTTTTTCCACGAGCGTTGCGGTGACGGGGTTGGTACTCAAAGCGTGCAGGGGTATCCCCTAGTCCTCTATAGATCTTCTTTTATGATCAGATTTTCGTTAAATTCAGTTATCTGATAAAGTTGATAGCAAAATTACTTCAAAAAATATACAGTTGGCCTACTACATTGGCTAATTTTTAAAAATATAGTTCTCAGATGGCCCAGCTTAAACGTGCTCGTGACCTTGAGGAGGGGTTGGTAGAATAGAGGAAGGGAGGAGATACTTATCTAAAAACATTTATTCTTACTTATCAGCTGAAAACTAGAATACTTTTTTTAGAATATTAGTTACTGGTGTATTTCAAAATTACTTTTCTGAATCATCTGTTTGAAGTAATTTTAATTGATTGGGCCTTACAACAATTTCTAATAAACATTACATATTGTTTACTAATAGTAATAAACATCTCATTCATTTTTGAATACCGATCACTCTCATATTATTTCTTTAAACTTTTTATTTTGTTAAATCATATATCATTTACGAAAGTAATTCAATGAGTGATAACAAGTTAAAACCAAAATTTTGTGATTAAGTGACACAGTCAAAGTCGAAAAATGTTGAGAAATGTATACAATTTTATGACAGAATTATATGGATAGAACACATTTTATATTTATATTTTTTATATAATGAATGCTCTTTATCTATGTTTTAACGTACAAATTAAACAAGTAAATATAAAAATAAATAAACTACATGTGGTTTTAGACCTTTTAAAACTATTAGAAAAATATTCTTTGTATAACACGTGAGTACTAATACCACAGTATTATTAAATAATACAGGAAATGTTATAGTGAGAATATTTAGTACTCTTTTAAGGCAAACATTGAAAAAAATGAATATTAGTACATGTTGGGGACGGTTAGTACAATCAAGTCTGCAAGCTGGTTAGACTGGGCCACCTGTAACTTAACCTTATCAAAGGATTAGCAAAATTCTTATTTCCAACTGTTTTAAGCCTAAAGTTGAGTAAATTGATGGTTTGTTATTTAAACACAGAATTACAGGATGAAAAATCTTACGGTGATAATTAATTCGTACTTCTAAGCATACTTACAGATGTTGTTACTGTAAATTATCGTACATTGTATGTGACACTCGGTAATCTTTAAAACTGGAACATGTCTTACAAGTATTCATGAGATATTTACATCTCCTACAAACCAGTATTAGGCCCACGTTACTTAAAAAATTACCTGCTATTGTTAATATCTTTGAAATTATACTTGTAAATGTTTGAAACGATCGTTTAAATCATCAACGTATATGCATATGCCATATTTTCCGTACATATGGTATCTGAAATTACTGGAATTCAGGACATCTAAACAAAGGAGGAAGTCTGAAAACGTCTGTTGATAGTGAACCATATTTGTCCCTTTTGTTTTTATATTTCAAGTTGGCAAGCCTTCAACTACCCTAAAGCGTAACTGAAACTCAGAAAAGTAAGTTTCATAACATATGGCACTGTCTGGACGGGTAGAGCCTTGACATGTTTATAGTTTGTAATTAGGATTTAAACGCTCAGTGGCATAGCTTAGCGCAAACGATCATCTGACAGATCGAGTGCGAAGACCTGAGATGAACCAACTGGCCTACATACGGTTTGCTATAGTAAATTGAAAGGTTTGTAACCTCCATTAGTTGAGTAATGCTCATAATTTGTTCAGGAAACGAATTATATTTTGTATTTCTAACTGTTACAAAAAACATGTTTTGTTTTATTTTAAGTAAATTCAAATATATTTATTGCGGAACATATTCACTAACTGCACGAACATTCATGACAATTTAACTCATCAAACAAAAAAGGTATTACATCACAGATAAGTTATTTACCAGCAAAGAAGGCAAGGCAATCAGTAAAAATCCTAGAACTGTTACGAAATGCGGGTACGGTACCTAATTTGCTAGTTAGAATATGAATTTAACATAAGGTCTCTTGCTACTCTTGCTAGCTTAGTGGTTAACACTTATGTTTTCAATGCATAGGGTCAAGGGTTTGATTCCCGGGAGGTCCACTTAATAATGTGCCAAAGGGGTTTGGACCGATGTCCTTTAACAACGATTACTCTTGTATAAAATGCAAACAAACAAAAATTGGCGTAACATTTATGATCATACGTAGAAATGAAACACCTGATTCGCATAAATAATTTAGGGTTAGCAATTTGTTATGTTGCTCTGAGTTTACATAAAGTGGATTTTACATCATTAAATTTTATTGCCTATTTGTGAGAACATTTTGAAACTTCTATGACTCCGTAAATTCCTGATACAGTTTTTTAAGAGGGAAAAATAGTTTTAGTTTTTGCTCAAACCCGTGCTATACATTACGGGATGCCCACTAAATTCGTGCTCGAAGGAATTTATCTAATTTGCATGTTTGAACATGAAAGTAATGAATATTTACGTTAAATTCACATAAGTTGGACTTTATTTAATATCGAATTTAGTGTTAAAATATTTGTAAGATAAACAAGTATGGGAATTACTTTCCCACTGCTTTGATTGAGAAAAATTGGGATCTTTTCCGTTATACGTATACCACTATTTAATGTCGGATCTTTTCCGTTATGTGTCAGCAATCCCAAAATATTTCCATATACATCGCGCCGTGGCAGTTATGGTTAGGTTAGGTTAGCATAGCCTATTGTAGAATGTTTTTACAAATTACAGGGTCATTCTACAATATAATAACATAACCTAACCATAACTGCCGCGGCACGATGTATATGGGCGGCCTCGATGTATTGGGATTCTAAAGGTTGAAAATGAGGAAAACATGTTTTAAATCAATAAATTGAATACCGTGTTCCGTTACTTATACCAAACAATGGTTAAAATGTATTATTCAATATATTTAAATAGTGATATACGTATAACGGAAAAGATCCAAAAATTGTGTTACATTGTACAGTACTAAATATATTACTTTAAAATTTGAATTGGTTGCTATACAAAAATAAAATAAAAAAAAAACAATGGGTGATGTGAATAAAACCTGAAAACTCCAAGTGCCTACTCAATTATCGTCATTTGAGAGTGCCCACTCCAACTTCGGTTGGATAAAACACACACACTCAACTCGGCAGGCGAGGAGGCACTCCAACGATGATTCTACTTATGACTTGCGAGTGGCCACTCCGATTTCAGTTGAATAAAACCGAGTGGCAACTCACAAAATGGGGTGTCCACTCGCGAAAATACGAATCTGCTCCCTAGCAGACTCACCGCTGCCGAGTGTGTACTCAAGTAAGTTTATTATGGCTGAATTTATGCCAATAAGTGCACGTACAATTTACAATGTTCGAAGAGAGTCGAGAAATGATGACTATCGATCACTACAAAAATTCGATAAGGAAAATATCTTTTACGTTTGACTTTTCGTTAATAATAGGATAGTCTATAGAATTTTTACAAATTTTAGTTGATTCTCAGACGATTCAAAATTAATTTTCTCTTCCATGTTGAAATAGAATCTAAGTTAAATAAATAAGTTGAAAGTTCCTAACATAAAACTTGCATTTGAATTTATAAATCTTGAATTGTATAACATAACACGGTTCTGTAATACATATGGTAAGAATTCGTTGAATTATACCACTGTAAAAGTTTTTAATGAGAACGATCGATTACCAATTAAAACAAATATATATATAAAATCTATATTTGTATTGTATATCTGTTGCCAGTGATATATATATATATATATATATATATATATATATATATATATATATATATATATACACACACACACACACACACACACACACACACACACACACACACACACACACACACACACACACACACACACACACACACACACACACACACACACACACACACACACACACACACACATATTTTTAAATAAATATTTTGGTTAGTAGGTATGTTGGCATTGATAAAATAAGGCTAGGAAATCGTATTTATTTATTTACTTTTTCTTTATAAGAAGGTTGTTGAATTTTTCTTTTCGTTATGTCCTATATAAGACAGTTTTTATTTTTTCATAGTGTTATATTTAATGAAATTATAGTTTTTGTGTATTGTGCGAGTATGTGTGTATGTAAGTACTATACTGTCTACTGTATGTATATATATATATTTGTTGGTGAAGTACTGTACTGTATTATATTTTGTTCGTTATAATAATTCTTTTACTTAAGTTGGTAAAAAATTATTATTGTTTATATTGTATTTTATTTATGTTATTTCAAGTATAGTTTTGTTTTCACCACTTAGTTATTTTAATTGTACAATATCAGTTATTGTACACCGTTGCCACAGAGTACTATTTGGTTTTATTTTCATTAACAACAATTAATTAGTTTTCCCTTTGTTTAATACAACGATAAGCCATGTTGGGACCACATGTTCTAAAAGTTTTGGTAGATAAATTAATTAATTGAAAAAATCAGTTAACAAAAAAAAGCAGATGAACAAAACGTTGTAAATTAAATGAACCACACGACAACAAACACTGCAAACGAAAATGGTGAAATCCATAACAAGTAATTCAAGTTGAGACCTGTCCCAGTACCGCCCCTCACCCCGCTCTTGGGCGAGTGCCTATTCAAGGTCCGCATGACTACGTGAGCAGGCACTCACGTTTTTAAAGAAAACTTTATTCAACTGAAATCGGGACCTGACTCAGCTTTGGGAGTAGGCACTCAGCCTCGTTTACACATCAACTTTATTCACGTCACCCAATGTTTGTTTGCCAAATTACTTTTGTGTGTTAAGTCTAAATATGTATTTGAATATAAAAGAATGTTAAAATACAACGATCCATTAGCAAAAAACCTCATCAACAGGACTGTTATAATTATTAGGCCTACGCCATATATAACATTTTCGATATTTGTGCGTTTACTCTATGCTTTATTAAAGTAATTTCCTTTCTGAAATAGACTGGCGGTAGAAATAGATAAGGACAGTGATCAAGGCTTGTTTAAATGTCAGTGAACATTATTTAGTTTGTTTGTTATTAGTCTGGAACGAGGTTATGTCAGTTATCCATCCTTTCATCTGAGCGCGATTGTTAAAAGAAGTAAGTAATTAACAATATTAATCAGTAGATAGTTATTAGTTCATTATCAGATGTTTACTCACAATGGTAATGATGTTTGATAGTCTTATATTAACTTTGATGTTTTGAGAACGAAATTTAGTGTGAAACAATTTGGTTAGACAGGAAAGAGATATGCTATTCTTTATCATAATTGTGTTTAAAGCTTGAATTATAATTAATTAAGTAGCCAAGTTACTAACTGAGGCATAAAGGTGTAGATTAAACATATGATGTTATCAACCATAGATTCATTTCCAACCAAACATGAATAGTCTGATTATCCTGATTTTAAACCAATGTAGGCCTATGTTCTTCACGGCATATAAGATTTCATTTTCAAACATGAATGTTATGAAGATATGCAATAAATTCATGTTGACACCTGCAAAACCAAACAAGTATGTGCCTTGAAACTCATATCTAGTGTTTTGTTTGTTAGAATAACAGTATTGTTTGACAACTGGTTTAAATAGAACATTGTAGCATACCACTTCAGAGGTAACTTTTACCCATAATGATATCATACATATTAAGGTTTACATCTGAATTTTTCTAGCGATTATTATATAGCCTACAATGTTATTTTATTCATTAGAATAGTTTAAACATCTGTAATAGATTAATCTTGGGTTGTATTGGATTATTTTCAGTACAGTAGTACTTTAGCCAATACAGTACAAGTAAATGTCACACAACACAAATTTATTATAATATAAGCACAAAATGCACAAATATGTTACAATACAAGTACAAAATGCACAAATATTATGGTGAGCGTGGTTCACCGAAATCGATCACCATAATATTTGTGCATTTTGTACTTGTTTGTAATATATTTGTGCATTTTGAGCTTATACTGTAATAAATTTGTGTTGTGTAATGTCTAATTGTACTGTATATGTACCAACACGTATTATGCTAATTAAAAAGCTATTTAGCCAATATTCAAAACTAATAAAACTGCCATATACAACAAATCTCAAAATGTCCTATGTACATGAGGTCACAATCCTTTATAATGCAGTGTCAAGGTTTGGTTTGTGGATGGTCACACCAAGGATAAACAGCATTTTTTTTTGTTTATGTTTAATTAAAATTAATAAATGTTACACCAATAATTTATCTCTCATGTGGTTTGATTAGTTATGTAACTCGCCATTAGGAATCAGTAAATGTACATGCTAATAAGACACTTCTTTAACACTCTCTTGAACAACTCTTAGATTAATTGGTAGATTGTTGAAAAACTAAGTTCCTAGGCTTTGATGAACAAAATTTACTGAATAGAGGTACACTTTTGTTCAGATTTTTACAAAACATATATAGTTTTTTAATTAGGATAATACGTGTTGGTACATATACAGTATAAGTACGTTAAATGTCACACAACACAAATTTATTACAATATAAGCACAAAATGAATAAAATGCACAAATATACTACAAAACAAGTACAAAATGCACGAATATTATGGTGATAGATTTCGGTGAACCACGCTCACCTTCCTCAGACCAGAGGGATTCACAAAAGAAGAGAGAGGTCACTTGTACTGTCAAAAATATATTTATTCTATTTCAATATCCATAATGCCTTTTGACTAAATAAATGCAGTTAAGGTTGAGATTTGTCAGGATTAGAAATAACAAATGACAAAATGCATAGTACTAAAAACTAACATATTGAAAGTTGATTCTAATAACAAAATATATCTAACCCTGGTTTTATAGCCGTGGACTTCAGCTAACTTTTGTAGATTAATAATGTATTTCTCAAATTCTTAGATTGTTTGTACATACTAATCAAACAATTAAAGGATACAATTAGGCACTACAAATGAAATTGTTCTTTATTTTGTAGGCCTATACAGCTATTAATTTCAAGAGTCAAATTAATTTAAATTGTAATCAAGATCCTTTATATCAGAGCAGCTACCAAAAGTTAACATTATTTAGTTTAAAACTACGAATTCATTTCTCAGTTTATATATTTCTTACGTGTGTTTATTTTTCCAATTAGACATAGACATTTATAATTATAACATTGGACTATATGTTTTGTAGTTTCCTGTAGTATGGATATAAATTTTAATTTCTGTTTGGTACATCTAATGATAAATTGCCTCAAACTGTTCGTAGGTCAATGTATATCATATTTACTTTTATATAGGTAGTTATAAGTTTATTTTTGTAACATTACATTTATCAATGATATCGGCTGGTCTTTATAAATAATGATTAGTTTTGTTATTATTTAATATAGGCTCAAGAAGCTTTCAAATTTAAATAATCAAAGTCATAGACCTCTTCAAGCAGGTTTTCTGATGTGATTTTCTCTATATATAGGTGCAATTCCCTGTACAGTCACTACAACAGTATAAGTAGGCAAAAACTTTACATTCATTATAACAATATAAACAGGTGTAAACCTCTGTAAATATTAATGAAATAAGGACCAGAAACCTAGGCATATTCTACAATAATGTCTTACCATCAATATGAATGTATTTTCCATTATGTTTCCAAAAATATAGAATGCAAAAGTAACTTCTTTTATCCAAAAAAGACCATAACCTGTTTAGGTTATTTGTAAAGGAAGTTTTTTCATAGTTACATGGTTTTCACTATTTTTAAATTAAATGAATAAAAAATATTTTGAAATCTCATATAGTTTTGATTGAATGTAAAATTAAACTGTAGCCAAACATGATTAAGGCAGTATCATAGCCTTTTGAACCAAAACTATTTTTGATAATTAGTATTCTTTATGTAATGGGATAGGATAGATAGAGGCCGTAAGCTGAGGTTATCCAGTGAAGAAAGCTGATATACTCTCTAATCGTTGAGGATGAAAGTACGCTCTCTGGCAACAGAACCGATTGTTAAGGAAATTACATGCCAAGGAAGGGGTGGAGTGTAGTAACATAATGAACAAAGCAAATTATTTGAGGAAGGACAAAAGATTGATTTGGGAATAAGCAAAGATAATTTGAATTTTTGAGGTAAGGAAAGCAAAGAGATCATGAGTGCTTTTCATTAGTAAATAAATATCATCACCGTATAAACATGATAGTTAAGGCACTACACACTTTAGCTATGTTGAAGGCTTCTACCCACCCACCATTCTTCTATAACCATATAATAATTAATAATGTCCCGTCTATTGACCCCCTCTGTAACAATGACTCCTAGTGCATTAAATAGTAAATTGTTTGTTAAAGCTGTTATTTTTATTATTTGTTGTCATTGACTAAAAAGAATTGTTCTTGTTTTCTTAGTTATTTTTATATAATTTGTGGTTTTAGTTTATAATTCGTATATTCTATGAAATTTGTATTTCTCTTCAAAATTAAATCTGGCATTTAAATGAGGCTAGATTCATTTGTTTATTATTATTGATCTTTTTTATTACAGTTATACTTATTGTCATGTATGAATTTCTTGGTAATGATTAATTCAGGTTCAATTGGAATACTCTTATTATTGTTTTTTGTTTAGTAGCTGTTTAGTAGGTTATATTGATAAATCTATTGTTTGTATTTATTTATAGGTTGGAAAATATGGGAATGCAATTTTGATAGTTTATTGTTAGATATGATTATACATATGTTGATTATTATTTGAAATAGGCATACCATCTTATAGCAAGAAAAAACAATGGGAGGACTCGAACAAGAAAAGAAAATATTATGGCAGGAAAGAGCACTACATCTCTTCTATTTTAATAAAATGTATGGATGAAAGAGCTTATTTAGGTACGCAGCAGTGAAAATCCTTACCAAACGCTTGAACAACACTTACAAAACACTTGAGGTAGAAAATTATGATGAAATGCCATTCATCAAAATAGATCCAATGAAGACTTAGAGAACAGCAAGTGTATAAATTGAAATGTGCATAAAGCTGTATATAGCCAGTTTGATAACATTACTGAATATCTCCATACTCCATTGATCATTCATTTATAGCTTAGCTCATAAATTGAATCTTAGATAACATCATATTCAACATACAATCTTCAGAAATATGCCAAAATTATAATTAAAAAAATTTTTAATATTCCAATATTGATTTGATCTCTTCTATTCTTGGAATATTTGCAAGATAATGTCAAAAAGTGCAAAAAAATCAGGACTAAAAAATCCAACATTTGGAAAACATTTATATCACTCAAGAATATTTTCCTAACCAGGGTATAAGAATTTTATATTTAATTTTACTTATACTATGTTGCAGTCTCTGTTTGTTTTGAGGGAGGTTTACCACCTAGAGTTTGCGTCCATCGCAAGGGCAGTTATACCACCAAAATATTGTTTCTTTGTGAGGTTAGGTAGACCACGTAGAGTATATGTTCATTGTGATGGAGGTCGACCATCTTGAGTGCATCCATCGCAAGGGTAGTTTATACCACAAAAATATTGTTTCTTTGTGAGTTTAGGTAGACCACGTAGATTATAAGTTCATTGTGAAGGGGGTCGACCAATAAAAGTACATTGTGAGGTAGGTTGAACACCAAGGGTCTGTGTTCATTACGAGGGTAGTTAGAAATCTATGTTTATTGTGAGGCCAGGTGGACCACCAACAGTCTTATGTTCATTATGAGGCTGGTGGACAACCAAATGTTTATAGTCATTACGAGGGAAGTAAGATCGGCAGGAGTCTATGTTTTCTGTCAAGCCAGGTACTTTACCGTCAGTCTATGTTCATTTTGAAACCGGTGGAGCTCCAAGAGTTTTCTTTGCGAGGGTAGGTGGTTCACAAAGACTCTGAGTTTGATTTGACGGTAGGTGGACCACCAGAATAATTAGTTCGTTATGAAGGTAGATGGACCATCAGGAGTCAATGTTTGATCTAAGGGTCGGTAGACCACTGATATGATGTTACAAGACTTATTCTCTCTATCACAAGCGATTCATGAAATCACTCGAGTCTCTTCCAGTGGTGGTTCTTATCTCGATAACATCTTGACACTAATCTTCCATGAAATAGATATTTATCTCAAGTACTAAACACTTCTCTGTCGGATCATAAAGGTCAAATTATGTCATCAAATATTAATATTTTCTTGTGACAGTTTTAAAAGCTAAAATGTGGTGCAGTTCTTTTACTAGACACAATTAATTAATTTTAAAATCAGTTCTCACATCAGAAGGTTATAATTCAGTCTATAATACATCAGTAGCTTAAGTAGAGTCTGACATATTTATCAATATTTTTTAATTTTCATTTCAACGCTACGTATTAGTACCAGAAGTAGCTATCTGTAGGGTAAGGTTGAAGGATGCCTTCATTCTTCAGAGATCTGGAAAACCTGAACTAATAGATTACTAAACACCTAAGAGTGACATAACATTCTTATCAAAGACACTCAGTCTATGCAAACTTGGGAAATAATAATCAACAGTAAAACGCCTGTGAAATCCATCTACAAATTAATAAATAGTTTCAGACCTGGCGGCGGGTACAGGGATTGAATAGAGTAGTCATTCGATTATAATGGCACAATCCACTATCCCCAAACAGTGTCAGACCTTTTTAAAGAACATTTTGTGAACTGCTTCAATTTAATGTAATTAAATGTCCAAACCCCAAAATAACTTGAATGGCGAGCACCAAATTTCCATTCTTCTCATAAAAACAAAATTTCTACCTTCATCTTATTAGAGTAAATAAAGTTAAAACAGTTATTTTTATCCTTAATGATAGCAAATCTAAAAATTTGTAGGACTATCCTCATGCTTAGCAAAAGAGCTTTGTACTGAGTTAGCACTGATAATCATAATCATCATCATCATCATCCGTTTCCTATTCTAGTGTCCCGGGTGTTGGTGACAAGTTTCTCCCACCTTGATCTATCGAGGTAGTTTTCACTTTCCAGCACTTCTTCCCAGTTTGCCCCGCTTGTTCCAATGTCAATCTTTATTTGGTCTAGTTATCTTCTTCGGGGTCTGCCTCTTGGCCTTTTTCCCAGGATATCAGCTTCCATCCAATATTTAACTGTTCTGCCATCCTCCATTCTGTTCACATGGCCATACCAGTTCAGTCTTGATTTTCTTATCTTAGTTTCTACAGTTTCCATTTAATGTAACTGATAATAATATTATATATTTTTTCATTATCATTGGCTGTTGGAATTTTCACACAATATTTCTAAATATACAACATCACTCCAATTTCGGAAGAACAAAAGCATTTCAACAGAAATCAACTCTTTCCGTTCCATATCCATAAGAACTTTTTTTTAATGTGTTTGATAAAATAATTCACTCTATATGGATGATATTTCTTGCATATGTAACACTTTATTGTCCAATTCCAGTTTGGTTTTAGGCCAAATATGGATAGAGTACATCATAACCTTTTTCATTTTTTTCTCGAGGATTTTTCAGCCATTGAGTCGAAGGACAGATCGTTTGGGCTCTTTTGTTACTTAAGCCTTGCTTTTGATATCAAATCAAATAAAAATATCTTTATACATACATCTGTATGAGTAAAAATAATAGTGTCAACAAATTAATACTAAGTAAATATAAATTAGTAATAAGTAAACAAGTTAATACTAAGCCTACTATTATTAACTATGAAATGCAATGTGTTGATACTATGCAAAAATAGTCAAATAATTTCACTAACTTTTCATAACTGTCTCACTACTCATCATTCTCTGCTACATACAAAAACTCATTAAATTCTTCTAGTGAGTAAGGCACCATATCTAAAATTAGATTTTTGAAGCTCTTCTTAAATATTGTGGGGTAAGTTAAATTCTTTATTGATTTTGGCAATATTCTATACAGTTTAAGACCATTATAATTTGTCTTTTTTATAAAAAATTTAAAATTATGTTGACCAATTTGGATCTCTCTATGACCTGTGGTACTATACCCATGACCGCCTGGAGATGTGCAGTCAATATGGGTTTCCTTAACATACAATATATTTTGAAATATGTAGAGGCCATATAACGTCATAATATTCAATTCTTTGAAGAATTGCCTTATAGAATCCCTATAGCTTAATCCAAGGATTATTCTAATTATTTTTTTAAGTATTAATATTTTAATTAGGTTTGCATTGGAGGTACCTCATATATGGAGATTCCAAATGATATATTAGAGTAAAAAGAGCAAAGTAAATTTGTTTCAGAGTGAATTTGTTGCACAAGTAAGCCATTCTTTTAAATGCATATTTTACTGCACTTAATTTTGATAAAAGTTTGTTAATATGTGAATTCCAAGTAAAATATCTGTCAGTTATTAATCCAAGATATGTTGTTTAATTCATTGATCTAAAATTTCATTATCAATGAAAATACTGATGAGATTCAAAGTTGTTTGGGCTTGTATAGTTGAGAATGAAATAACGCTTGTTTTCGACACATTTAATTTAAGCTTATGAGAACATAACAATTGTTAAATATTTGCCAATTCAGTGATTGCTGCTACCTCGATTTCATCATGGGATTCTCCAAATATTTTTAGATTTGCATTAACTGCATATAAACAAATGTTATTGTGAGGAGTGGCTTGGCAAGAACTCAATACTTTGATGGAAAATCATTAAACTCTGCTTATCATAAACTAAATTTGTAGAGGTGGAAAATCCTACATGCTCTCTAAAAAAAACCTAAGTATAAGAGTTACTTAATGGACTACTAGACATAGATGGCTTGTTTCTAATTTTAGGAGTAATTATGCTGCTACATTGTTTATAATATTAATAATCTCACTAGTTTGAAATGAATTAACTAACATCATCCCCAATGACATTAACTTCCCCCTCACTCCTATTCACTTCAATTGGAGACTGAGGCTGTAGTGACTGAGTGGTAAAGAAATGTGAACTGATCAACTGTAAATTCTTGTTATAAGACAATCTTTGTTCAGTGGTCTGTCCTGTTGGATGTCTTGTTTATTTGAAATTTGAAGTATTTCCAAATTTATGAGCTTTTCCATTTGCTTGTTGAAATCATAGTGTCTTATTCGTCCATGTGACAAACTTGTCAGACATGGTGTTAAAGTTCAGGCTTATTATTGGGTTAAGTCACATCCAATACATTGAAATTATAATAATCTTTAAATATATCGTTCTGAATATCTTGAAGCTTAAATCAAAACTCCTCAGGGTTTGGTTTTTGGGCTTTTATTTTTCATACTTTTTATAAATACCTCCCTTCTTACCTCTGTATATTTCCTACCCTAACAAAAATTACATGTGTTGTTTTGTTTGCTGATGATACGAGTATTTTGTTTAAAGCTGGTTTACCATAAAAATTTAAGAATGAATCATTCTACTGTTATTGATTAAATGGTTTTCACTCAATAGGCTTTCTATATTGCTCAAAATCTACCATCCTACAATTTTCAGCTCAATTTTACCAACACTTTCAGCATGTTTGTTTTCAACTAAACTCTATACATTCCACAAAGTTTTTAGGTGTTTTCATCCAAAGTTTTCTGAAATGGCACTCTCATATTGATGATTTTTGTCAAAAGCTGAACTCGCCCATCAACGCTATGAGTCAACTAAGCTGTGTTAGAAACCGGGGAGCCTCTTATATTCGTATTAGACAATTGTTGTATGTGTTTTATCTTAACAGAGTTATTTTTTGGGTTTTCACATCCAAACAAAATTTAAATTGAGTGTTCAAGGAGAATGCATCAAGGATGTCTGGAGATTCTTCAGGATCGTAAAAATCTTGGCCGTAACAACATTAGTAATTTAATTTTCTGTAATTTATTTTTTCTGTAAAACAATTTTCCAAAACTAATCATGTTTCAAACAAGTTTGTTATAATATTATTACGATAAATTTATCAGTTTTAAGGACAAACAACTTTAATTAAGAAATTTGTAAAAATTCAATTTTTATCTGTGCACATTTATTTAATAGGTTGCCAGGAGAAATAAAATAACGTTTAATTCTACATTATTTCAAATGAAGTGACTACATTAATTGTCTTGAAGGGTTCTCTATTGTTTGTCAGAGCTTTAACACGATCAATGTCTTTCAAGTATATTTGAATTCATAGTTAAAACTTCACTAACCATTTTATAGTACTATTATAGCACTACTATTTTAGCATTTTAAATTAACCAAACTCCTAGAACCTATTAACATTACATTAACAAAGTAAGTTACAGATGGACCAAGGTTAATTTCATAAATTGCATAAATGTTAGTAGTTAGTAAGCCAATTTTGTCGTAACCAAACCGAATACAAATCTTTCTTTTGGCCACAACTTTGTCAATTTGAATGATATTGACTTGGCCAACAACTCATTTTAAAGGTCCTTTTAATAAACATACTATAAAAAAGATTAAATAAGTTATCATTGAATAACTCTTAGCTTTTCTACTATTCGGCGTTTAATGTTTGTTTCGATAGTCAACAAAAGCCGTGACACCTTCGTTGAATCTTTGTCAGAATTGCACTTACAAAATAAACATAAAAAAGAATATTTAATAATTATTTTTAAAAACTTTCTTTTTAATAATAACACTTTTCGCTATAAAATCTAAACTTTTTAAGTTATTTGTGAAAAACCGTTGAAAAACATTCATTTGTTGAACCTTAAATTGACTCTTTCAATCAGGAACAACTCCAAAAATATTAACTTCTCGAAAAAAAAATGTTCAAGAATATTTTAAGCTTAAAATAAGACGATGTATTGATGTTTAAAGCTGTTTTACATGTCAGAAGTTACAACCCTAAAAAGGGGTAGTTTTTACCCCCAAGGTGATAACGCTTATCGGCTCCGTATCACGTTTGTTTTTTTGAGTCTTTCCCTAGTTACTATAAAAATTTCAAGCGAATAAGTATTTTCCTAAAGAATTTCTTCCCCAAAACATCCAGGTACTGGACTATAAAGGATTCATGTCAGGACCTCTCTTGGCCAATCCAGTTTGTTCACACCAGCTTCCCTCAGATAATGTGTAACTACTCTTGCATTGTGTTTTTCATTATTCATTGTGTCGGTGGATGTTGTCTTGCATTAACTGAAATTGTTCACTGAAAAAAGGTGCACGTGGTATAATATGATATTGCAAAATGTCCAGTTTGTACCTTTCTGCTTTGATAGCTGGGCCTGGAATAGATACTATTGCTGTGCGGACTTCAAAGCACATGCCTTACCAAAACATGACATAGCCACCTCTGAAAGGTTCCCTTTGAGCAAAGCACACTTAAGAATATCGCTCCCCACTTCTTCTCCAAACTTGCATACGTCCATCTTGACCTCTTAGGATCACTGTAGTTTCACATGAGAATGAAACTCTTTCCCATTACTCAAGAGTCCAATTAACTTGATCACTAGTAAATGCAAGTCAAGCAAAGCAATACGGTGCTGCCTGTTGAGACGTGGGCCTTTGGCTGGCCTTCTGCTAGCAAACCCTATCCTGTTAAGATGTCTCCTCACCATACTACTGAAAATGTGAACATTTCTTATATGTCTAATCAATTCCTACAGATATGAGCTGGTTTGGAATCTTTCTCTAAGCAAATTAAAAACTAAAAATCCTATGGTTTTGCTGGTTTTTCACTCTAGCCCGGCCTTGTCCTGGCCTTTTCTCAACAGTTCAGTGGTCCTGAGTGCAGGTGGACCATGAGGAGTCTATGTTCGTTGTAAGGGTAGGTGGACCACTAGGAGTTCATGTTCGATTTGAGGGAAGGTGGACCACGAGAAGTCTATATTCGTTGTGAGATAGGTGGACCACCAAGAGTCTGTTCGTTGTGAGGGTAGTTGGACCACGAGGAGTCTATGTTCGTTACGAGGTTAGATGGACCACCAAGAGTATGTTCGTCGTGAGGGTAGGTGGACCATGAGGAGACTATGTTCGGTGAGTAGGTGGGTGAACGATCAAGAGTCTATGTTCGTTGTGAGGGTAGGTGGACCACTAGGAATCTGTGTATATTTTGAGTGTTGGTGGACTAGCATGAATATGTTTTTGAAGTGATAATAGTTGGACCACCAGGAGTATGTGTACATTGTGAGTGTACTTTGACCACTAGGAGACTATGTCTGTTTGAGGGATGTGGTCTACCAATAATCTTTGTTCCTTGTGAGTACGTAGTAGATCCACCAGGAGTCAGTATTTAGCGGGAGTGGAACAGAAAGCCATGATAGATTGTACTACTCGAACGCAAAGAGTTTTGCCGTGTAAATACAATGTCAGTTATGTTGTTCAGTACGTAGTAGATTCACCAGGAGTCAGTATTTAGCGGGAGTGGAACAGAAAGCCATGATAGATTGTACTACTCGAACTCAAAGAGTTTTGCCGTGTAAATACAATGTCAGTTATGTTGTTCAGTACGTACTAGATCCACCAGGAGTCAGTATTTAGCGGGAGTGGAACAGAAAGCCATGATAGATTGTACTACTCGAACTCAAGAGTTTTGCCGTGTAAATACAATGTCAGTTATGTTGTTCAGTACGTAGTAGATCCACCAGGAGTCAGTATTTAGCGGGAGTGGAACATAAAGCCATGATAGATTGTACTACTCGAACTCAAGAGTTTTGCCGTGTAAATACAATCTCAGTTATTTGATTTTGGCTTTATGAAATTATATAAACTGAAAGAGTCTTTTATTTTCTTATGAATAATGTTTCCAAAATGCTTTATTGCCGTTGAAATAATTTTTTAAATATATGGAGCTGTAAATTTTTTTGTAAATTACGATGTAGATATCGTTAAGTTAATTTATGTTATAGGTTCAGGACGTCAAATAAGTTTGGTACATTGAAATGAAATCGGTTTGTAATTGTTCAATGAATCGAAGTGTGTCATTGTATCTTCTTGCCGTAACTAATCACGTTCTAATACTATTCATTCTTATGTGTAATCTAATATTAGTTGTGTTAACAATCAAATGGCATTTTAGTCATTTTCGTCGTCTACACCCCTTAATTATATCAATTTTGAAATGTCACGTTATTACATCAGAGAGATATTTCCAATTCAGAGGCACAACCTTCAGTAGTTTTGACAGATGCCAATCAATCTGGAGAAAACATGACTATTGCTACGTTCCCCCACTGCTGCCCCCCTCTCTGGGGTGTTATGGGGAGTCATAAGGACCCCAGGGCTGCGGGTTTCCAGTCGCTGCCGTAGCGAGCTTGCGCGCTGACGACTTTCCTGCTCCCATCAATACGTAATCCGCCGGCGTGCGTCAAGTAAGTGATCTCTGTATGGCGATACCCTCACTCTTTGTTTACACCATTATTGTTAATTTAAGCATTTTATTTTAAAATGTCTCTTGAATTGGTTAGTCAGCTGTTTAAATCACGCACTGTATTCTTGTATGTAATTAAAACATAACCTATCTATAGAGTCTTGAATGTTTTTTTTTTAGATGTGACTAACTTAGTAATCTGAAAATTAATATTTTTATTATTTATTGTTTAGTATATGTAAAAAGTTAGTGAATTGAGATGACATTCCGCGAGAACTTCTATGTAAACAAATATATCCCATTATTTACTATGAATGAAGACATAGCTTGTAAACAATACTTCACGTAAATCGATATTTATTTCATATTCACAGTATTTAGTCAGTTGAAAGGGTAGACATACATTGTGTATAAATATCCATACATCGCATGTAGATAATGTTCGTAAAATAAATACATTAATAAGAAGGATGTAATTTAAAATAATAATAATAAATAAATAAAATAAAATTCTGCTAAGTATTTATGATTTTAGTCCTCTGATCATGTTAATTTGTCCATTTTCTTGTTCAAGTTCTTACTGGACAAAATTTAAATTAGAATAATAAAAAAAGTCTAAGTAATTCAAATAGGTTTTTAATTTTTTTGAGGCTTTTCAAATACAAAGTAGTCATTTTCAGACTTAATAAATTTAATTTAAACACTGTTTTAAATTGTTCATATCTTAAGATGTTTGTTTACTTTGTAGTTGAAGAGCCTCAAAAGAAAATTGTGAACCACTGAAAAATGTTAAACTTGTTTAAATTTAAGTTAATTTTTAACTATACCTAAAATATAGGTTACAAATATAGTGGCTTCATTCCTCTATCTGGCAGTGATTGGGAGCCACGGAAATGTATAATGTATAGTTATTTTGTAATAAGCATATGCAAAAATCAAACTGAAGACGTTGTACTAAACACAAAACATTAGAATAATCTTCAATGTACAAACCCTAAAATGTTCAGTAGTCATTGAATACAAATTACCTTTTAACCGATTGAACACAAAACATTAGAATAATCTTTAATGTACAAACCCTAAAATGTTCAGTAGTCATTGAATACAAATTACCTTTTAACCGATTGAACACAAAACATTAGAGTAATCTTCAATGTACAACCCCTAAAATATTGAGTTGTTATTGAATACAATTTACTTTTTAACCGATTGAACACAAAACATTAGAGTAATCTTCAGTGTACAACCCCTAAAATATTGAGTTGTTATTGAATACAATTTACTTTTTAACCGATTGAACACAAAACATTAGAGTAATCTTCAGTGTACAACCCCTAAAATATTTAGTTGTTATTGAATACAATTTACTTTTTAACCGATTGAACACAAAACATTAGAATAATCTTTAATGTACAAACCCTAAAATGTTCAGTAGTCATTGAATACAAATTACCTTTTAACCGATTGAACACAAAACATTAGAGTAATCTTCAATGTACAACCCCTAAAATATTGAGTTGTTATTGAATACAATTTACTTTTTAACCGATTGAACACAAAACATTAGAGTAATCTTCAGTGTACAACCCCTAAAATATTGAGTTGTCATTGAATACAATTTACTTTTTAACCGATTGAACACAAAACATTAGAATAATCTTCAATGTACAAACCCTAAAATGTTCAGTAGTCATTGAATACAAATTACCTTTTAACCGATTGAACACAAAACATTAGAATAATCTTTAATGTACAAACCCTAAAATGTTCAGTAGTCATTGAATACAAATTACCTTTTAACCGATTGAACACAAAACATTAGAGTAATCTTCAATGTACAACCCCTAAAATATTGAGTTGTTATTGAATACAATTTACTTTTTAACCGATTGAACACAAAACATTAGAGTAATCTTCAGTGTACAACCCCTAAAATATTGAGTTGTTATTGAATACAATTTACTTTTTAACCGATTGAACACAAAACATTAGAGTAATCTTCAGTGTACAACCCCTAAAATATTTAGTTGTTATTGAATACAATTTACTTTTTAACCGATTGAACACAAAACATTAGAGTAATCTTCAGTGTACAACCCCTAAAATATTGAGTTGTTATTGAATACAATTTACTTTTTAACCGATTGAACACAAAACATTAGAGTAATCTTCAGTGTACAAACCCTAAAATATTTAGTTGTCATTGAATACAATTTACTTTTTAACCGATTGAACACAAAACATTAGAGTAATCTTCAGTGTACAACCCCTAAAATATTGAGTTGTCATTGAATACAATTTACTTTTTAACCGATTGAACACAAAACTTGTTGTTTAAATACATTTGTAATGCTAGGTATTTTGGAAATTTAATACACAACTCAAATCTCCTTTTTATTTTTTATATTTATTTATTTATTCAAAATACATAATAGTCATTCACAACAGTTTTTATCCTGTCTAGCCTAAGGATAAATGAGAGAATATCGTACATATTTAATCACATATTATATCCTTACAATATTTTTAAAATTCAATTTTGATTTTATAAAACAATAGATAAAACGAGTGTTAAATAAATATATATAAATAACAAATATAACAATAAGATAATTGTGTAGACAGAGGTCTTGTCGTTTTTTTTTTAGCTGAACATTTTTTTTTCATGGTAGATACAAAACTAAGAAACAAGAAGTTGAACTTTTTTTCAGCGGAAAATCCGAAAAATGAGAGAACGATGAAAAACGGAAAAATATTTTTAACGAAACCTAACATAATCTATCATAACAATAAACCTAGGTCTGGCACATAAAACATAACATTACTGAAACCGGCTAATACGCTTAATAATAGACTGTCCACGCAGAATTATTTGCACCCGAGTTTGAAGGTTGCTTTCTAAGAAACTAAGATACCTATGGAAACCCCAATCGTACCATTGTTTTTCTCGTTTTATTGTACATTATGAAATATGACTTTAAATTTTACTTTAAGTTTTAGTATTTTTTATCCTAGTTGTAACAAAAAAGTACGGGAATTTTAACTAATTTCCACTGTACATCAAATTTACACAGTTTTTACTAAAAAAAACCATTATTGTATCGCATTTATATTTTAAAATATGGTTAATATGAATGTTTTCTTTGAGTTTTATAAATTTTAGAATTTAAACTTTTCACGAAAAAAAGGTTCTTATCACTTACTTGAAACATTGTTTTTCTTGGCTTATAGAGATCGTAAAATCAATTACTTGGCCTTTTTGTAATCCTTATGACATGTATAGTTAAGATACATTATTTTTTTATGTGTAATTAAATGCAGTGATTTAAAATAAATTTAATTCAATTAAAACACCTTTAATTTTATAAATATAAATTGATTTAAATTAATATAAAATCATTGCATTTACTAACGTAAATAAAAAATAATGTATAAATAAATTTAAAAAAATAAATAAATTCTTTATTGCATAGTACAATTAACAATTGTGTTGCAAAAGTCAAAATTTAGTCTAGCCCAAAACATTCACGCACAATCGGACACATTCATACATACGTCTTGCACATGCATCATACATTCACACACTTGACACCAGAATTGCATGATAGGGTGTTTGCTGATTGTCCCAGCGGCTTTGAAAGAATTCTTCAACTGAAAAAAAAGCACTTTCCACCAAAAGGTATTTTAAACGTCTTTTGAAAAAATTCAGGTTTTTGATTTTTAATTTGTTCAAGGAGCAAATTGATTATGTTTACACCCACTTGTGATGGCAGACGCTTGAAAGCTGCGCTTCTATGCCTCTGCGTTCTGTAATTATTCCTCCCTCTAGTTTCATAAAAGTGAACATCCCTGCCGCGTGTCAAAGTGCACTTTGACTTGCAGTACAGGGCGACCTCCAATATATAGAGGCAGAGTAGGATCAATAATCTTAGCTCCCTAAACGCTTCTCGACACGACTCTCTGACGTTTAAAATTAAAATAGTTCTAACAGCTCTTTTTTGAAGTCTAAATACCCTTTCCAGCTTGTATTTAGAACAACTACCCCAAAGTCTTATACCATAGGCTAAGTGGGTATGGATCAAGCCATAATATGCAAGTTTTAAGACTTCCAGGGAGCAGAATTGTGCCAGGTTGTGCAGAGCAAAAATGCCCGAGTTAACTCTAGCACACACACTGTCAATGTGAACGTCCCAAGTCAACCCGTTGTCAAGGTGTATTCTAAGGAACTTCGTGGACTCCGTTTCCTCTAAGAGTACATCGTCCACCATTACTGTAATTTGATTCTGTTCAAAGTGTTGAGGAAGACAAAATGTTATGAAATTTTACTTAGAATTGTTTGTTTTCAGGCCCATTTTATTAAAATGTTGAATGCATTTATTCAGATCAATAAATGATTTTACTTCTAAATCACGTGATGATCCATCTATCTCACAAAGAGTCGTGTCATCAGCGTAATGAATAACTTTTCCGAACTGAATTGAAGATTTTAGTCCATTGATATATAGATTAAACAAAACTGGACCAAGGATTGAACCCTGTGGGACACCTTGGGTAATAAGTGTTTTGCAGGGCATTCTCAACCTGTACACACTGGATCCTGCCCTTAAGGTATGACGAGACCCATTTGTGTGACAAACCTCGAACGCCAAAAGACTCCAACTGGTGCAACAGTGTCTCATGCTGCACAAAGTCAAAGGCTTTGGAGAGATCAAGAAATATGCTAAGCACATGTTCTCTTCTCTCCAATCCATCGACAACGAGCTCTATACGATTTGTAACTGCATCGAAAGTTGACTTGTTTTTCCTGAAACCATATTGTTCAGGATCCAGGTGGGCAGAATTGTAATAGGACGATAATTGCTGATTATGCAAGGATCATCCTTTTTAAAAATTGGAACGATTTTTGCTGTTTTCAGGATGTCTGGAAAGGTCCCCGTTTCAAATGAAATGTTAACAAGTTTGGTTAGTGGCACCAACAATTGCTTATAGCATTGTTTAAGCAACCAAATTGAAACGCAATTAATATCGCATGATTTCTTTGAGCTAAGTCCTTGCATGACCCGAGCCACCTCGTTCTCATCAACAGGGGTCAACACCATAGACGTCACTGGCGATCGAAAACCTTGTGGGTGATTAGTAGGTCCCGTGAGATTAGAGTTAGAGTCGGCCTCAAAACTAAAGTACTTGTTGAATAAATGAACAACAGTCTCAGGATCTTCTCTCTTTATGTCACTGTCGTATATTTTTATTGACTTGGATTTTTTTTATAGTCCAAGCAGTTTTTGAAAAATTTTCACTGAATTTTAAAGTTTTTTCAATGTCATATGCCTTTGCGGCCTTTATGACCTGTCTATAGACTCTTCTATAATTTCTAAAAAAAAATGTTTAAAATGTGTATCGCAACAATACATGCCATAAGGATTACAACGTGACCAACTAATTAATTTTACAATTTCTAGAAGCCAAGAAAACGATGTTTCAGAGAACAACTTTTTAAAATGAAAAATTAATATTTTTAAAATTTATAAAACTTATATGAAACATTCCTATCAAGCGCGTATTAAAATATAAGTGCAATACGTAAACGTTTTTTGTAATGACGATGTAAATTTGATGTACAGCGAAAACTAGTTACAATTCCGGTACTTCTTTTTGTTCAAACTTGGATAAAAATTATTAAAATTTGTATTACTATTAAAAACATATTATGATATAACTTAAAATAAAACGAGTAAAATAATGGCACGATTGGATTTTTCATAGGCCTCTTAGTTTCTTAAAAAACAGCATTCAAACTCGAGTACACATAATTTCTGCGTCGGCAGTAGGCCCCTATTCTATGTAATTAACAACACATAATATTAGTAACAGAACAAAAATATAGAAGACTGATATAAAATATGTAACAAATATTATGAATAGGCCTAATATAAATTAAATAATAATATATACAATAATAAAATATATTAATAACAGATACTGCAATTTTATAAAATATATATAAGTAATCAGCTTAAGGGGTCAGTATAAACTTAATTTTCTCTTATAGAATTTATAAACTCTGTGTTATGTCCATCAGCACCTAAGAAATATTTCATTTGGACCCTGTTGACATAAGAGTGTGGGAGATAAAGAGAGAACTGGTTCTGACTCGTTTGTCTGAACATAACCTAATCCTGTGTTGAATCCCAACGTAATATTCCGTTTTTACCATGTCGTTTAGTAAGAGTAAACTCATAACCATGTCCCACTTAAGAGTCTGCAGAGGCAGTCGGCCATGTTGGTTTTAATCCCATAAGTACAATGTTATTTGCGAATCCATGTTTGTTCGTTATTTGTTGATCAACAGTTACGTGTGAGGTGTCATTTTAAACGTTATCATATTGCGCATTGGGTTTGTTTTTGATATTTTAAACACATACGCCTAGTTTTGAAAAATAGGTGAAAATAAAAACTTTAAACTAAATATTTTATATATTTGTTCTATTAAACTAATTAGAAATTCGCAAAGCAATTCCAATGTGCAATTTCATTCTTGATCAAATACGATTTTTTGGAAAAATCCGTTTATAAATAACTGTTTCATTTGGATACACGTGATTGTACGTCCGGTTCGAAAATAACATTGTTCTCATCGGATTAAAACCAACATAGCCGACAGCCTCTGCAGACCCTTACCTATATTTTGAAAATTCAAGTGTTTCCCCACATTGTGTTTTGCAGTGGGGCCCTTGTACTTTCAAATGAAGGAACATACCTACTCCTCGAGAACTAACATAACCGCCAATAAGACTGGGTTGGTACTTTTTTTACATAAAACTTATATTTTTTGTTTTTCTGTATTTTTTTTCGTTAATGTACTCTCCAGGAACAATCTTACTCACTTACCTTACTCATCCACTCCGTCCTCTTAGCCTAGCAGACGTTTTTGTTGACAACTGGTTTGTTTGGCCGTGTGAGTAGTCATCGTGGAAATGAAACCGTTATTGTGAGTCATCGTGGAAATATGTTGTATTTCTGTTATAACAATCAATTGTCATAAGTTTTGTTAACGTTGATTAAATTACGCGTTAAAATGGGATTTATTGAACATCTGTTTAAATTTCGTGTTAAAATGGGATTTATTGAACGTAAGTTTAAATTGCATTTTAAAATGGGATTTATTGAACGTCAGTTTATACTACGCGTTAAAATGTGATTTTGTGAACGTCAGTTTAAATTAGTGTTGAAATGAGATTTATTAAACGTCAGTTTAAATTGCGTGTTAAAATGGGATTTATTGAACGTCAGTTTATATCACGCGTTAAAATGTGATTTATTGAACGTCAGTTTTATTTAGTGTAAAAATGGGATTTATTAAACGTCCGTTTAAATTACGTCTTAAAATGGGATTTATTAAATGTCAGATTAAATTACCGTTTAAAATGAAATTTATTGAACGAACATTCAATATCTAAATTCGACTCACCTTTTGATGATGTCAGATTAAGTCTCATAATAGCAATCTTTGAGGATCTTCATTATGAATGCTAGTTGTCTTCCCTATACATGTCAGATCAAGTCCCATAATAGCAATGTTAGAAGGTCGTCATTATGATTGCGTAGTTGTCTTCCCTTAACATGTCAGATCAAGTCCCATAATAGCAATGTTAGAGGGCCATCATTATGACTGCTTGTTGTCTTCGCTATACATATCAGATTAAGTCCCATAATAGCAATGTTAGAGGGTCGTCATTATGACTGCGTAGTTGTCTTTCCTATACGTGTCAGATCAAGTCCCATAATAGCAATGTTAGAGGGTTGTCATTATGACTGCTAGTTGTCTTCCCTATACATGTCAGATCAAGTCCCATAATGGCAATTTTAGAAGGTCGTCATTATGACTGCTAGTTGTCTACCCTATACATGACAGATCAAGTCCCATAATAGCAATGTTAGAAGGTAATCATTATGACTGCTTGTTGTCTTCCTTATACAGGTCAGATGAAGTCCCATAATAGCAATGTTAGAGGGTCGTCATTATGACTGCTAGTTGTCTTCCCTATACATATCAGATCAAGCCCCATGAAATCAATGTTAAAGGGTTGTCAATATGACTGCCAGTTGTCTTCCCTAGACATGTCAGATCAAGCCCCATAATAGCAGTGTTAGAGGGTCATCATTTTGACTGCTTGTAGTCTTTCATATACACGTCAGATCAAGTCCCATAATAGCAATGTTAGAGGGTCATCATTATGACTAATTGTTGTATTCGCTATACATATCAGATCAAGTCCCATAATAGCAATGTTAGAGGGTCATCATTACGACTGCTAATTGACTTCCCTATACATGTCAGATCAAGCCCCATAATAGCAATGTTAGAGGGTCATCATTATTACTGCTTGTTGTATTCGCTATACATATCAGATCAAGTCTCATAATAGCAATGTTAGAGAGTCGTCATTATGACTGCGTAGTTGTCTTCCCTATACGTGTCAGATCATGTCCCGTAATAGCAATGTTAGAGGGTCGTCATTATGACTGCGTAGTTGTCTTCCCTATACGTGTCAGATCATGTCCCATAATAGCAATGTTAGAGGGTCGTCATTATGACTGCGTAGTTGTCTTCCCTATACGAGTCAGATCATGTCCCGTAATAGCAATGTTAGAGGGTCGTCATTATGACTGCGTAGTTGTCTTCGCTATACGTGTCAGTTCATGTCCCGTAATAGCAATGTTAGAGGGTCGTCATTATGACTGCGTAGTTGTCTTCGCTATACGTGTCAGATCATGTCCCATAATAGTAATGTTAGAGGGTCGTCATTATGACTGCGTAGTTGTCTTCCCTATACTTGTCAGATCATGTCCCGTAATAGCAATGTTAGAGGGTCGTCATTAAGACTGCGTAGTTGTCTTCCCTATACGTGTCAGATCATGTCCCATAATAGCAATGTTAGAGGGTCGTCATTATGACAGCGTAGTTGTCTTCGCTATAGGTGTCAGATAATGTCCCGTAATAGCAATATTAGAGGGTCGTCATTATGACTGCTAGTTGTCTTCCCTAGACATGTCAGATCAAGCCCCATAATAGCAATGTTAGAGGGTCATCATTATGACTGCTTGTGGTCTTTCCTATACACGTCAGATCAAGTCCCATAATAGCAATGTTAGAGGGTCATCATTACGACTGCTAATTGACTTCCCTATACATGTCAGATCAAGCCCCATAGTAGCAATGTTAGAGGGTCATCATTATTACTGCTTGTTGTATTCGCTATACATATCAGATCAAGTCCCATAATAGCATTGTTAGAGAGTCGTCATTATGACTGCGTAGTTGTCTTCCCTATACGTGTCAGATCATGTCCCGTAATAGCAATGTTAGAGGGTCGTCATTATGACTGCGTAGTTGTCTTCCCTATACGTGTCAGATCATGTCCCGTAATAGCAATGTTAGAGGGTCGTCATTATGACTGCGTAGTTGTCTTCCCTATACGTGTCAGATCATGTCCCGTAATAGCAATGTTAGAGGGTCGTCATTATGACTGCGTAGTTGTCTTCCCTATACGTGTCAGATCGTGTCCCATAATAGCAATGTTAGAGGGTCGTCATTATGACTGCGTAGTTGTCTTCCCTATACGTGTCAGATCATGTCCTATAATAGCAATGTTAGAGGGTCGTCATTATGACTGCGTAGTTGTCTTCCCTATACGTGTCAGATCATGTCCTATAATAGCAATGTTAGAGGGTCGTTATTATGACTGCGTAGTTGTCTTCCCTATACGTGTCAGATCATGTCCTATAATAGCAATGTTAGAGGGTCGTCATTATGACTGCGTAGTTGTCTTCCCTATACGTGTCAGATCATGTCCTATAATAGCAATGTTAGAGGGTCGTCATTATGACTGCGTAGTTGTCTTCCCTATACGTGTCAGATCATGTCCTATAATAGCAATGTTAGAGGGTAGTCATTATGACTGCGTAGTTGTCTTCCCTATACGTGTCAGATCATGTCCTATAATAGCAATGTTAGAGGGTCGTTATTATGACTGCGTAGTTGTCTTCCCTATACTTGTCAGATCATGTCCCGTAATAGCAATGTTAGAGGGTCGTCATTATGACTGCGTAGTTGTCTTCCCTATACGTGTCAGATCATGTCCTATAATAGCAATGTTAGAGGGTCGTCATTATGACTGCGTAGTTGTCTTCCCTATACGTGTCAGATCATGTCCTATAATAGCAATGTTAGAGGGTCGTCATTATGACTGCGTAGTTGTCTTCCCTATACGTGTCAGATCATGTCCCATAATAGCAATATTAGAGGGTCGTCATTATGACTGCGTCGTTGTCTTCCCTATACGTGTTAGATCATGTCCTATAATTGCAATGTTAGAGGGTCGTCATTATGACTGCGTAGTTGTCTTCCCTATACGTGTCAGATCATGTCCCGTAATAGCAATGTTAGAGGGTCGTCATTATGACTGCGTAGTTGTCTTCCCTATACGTGTCAGATTATGTCCCGTAATAGCAATGTTAGAGGGTCGTCATTATGACTGCGTAGTTGTCTTCCCTATACGTGTCAGATCATGTCCCGTAATAGCAATGTTAGAGGGTCGTCATTATGACTGCGTAGTTGTCTTCCCTATACGTGTCAGATCATGTCCTGTAATAGCAATGTTAGAGGGTCGTCATTATGACTGCGTAGTTGTCTTCCCTATACGTGTCAGATCATGTCCCGTAATAGCAATGTTAGAGGGTCGTCATTAGGACTGCGTAGTTGTCTTCGCTATACGTGTCAGTTCATGTCCTGTAATAGCAATGTTAGAGGGTCGTCATTATGACTGCGTAGTTGTCTTCGCTATACGTGTCAGTTCATGTCCCGTAATAGCAATGTTAGAGGGTCGTCATTATGACTGCGTAGTTGTCTTCCCTATACGTGTCAGATCATGTCCTGTAATAGCAATGTTAGAGGGTCGTCATTATGACTGCGTAGTTGTCTTCCCTATACGTGTCAGATCATGTCCTGTAATAGCAATGTTAGAGGGTCGTCATTAGGACTGCGTAGTTGTCTTCGCTATACGTGTCAGTTCATGTCCCGTAATAGCAATGTTAGAGGGTCGTCATTAGGACTGCGTAGTTGTCTTCCCTATACGTGTCAGTTCATGTCCCGTAATAGCAATGTTAGAGGGTCGTCATTATGACTGCGTAGTTGTCTTCCCTATACGTGTCAGATCATGTCCCGTAATAGCAATGTTAGAGGGTCGTTATTATGACTGCGTAGTTGTCTTCGCTATACGTGTCAGTTCATGTCCCGTAATAGCAATGTTAGAGGGTCGTCATTATGACTGCGTAGTTGTCTTCCCTATACTTGTCAGATCATGTCCCGTAATAGCAATGTTAGAGGGTCGTCATTATGACTGCGTAGTTGTCTTCCCTATACGTGTCAGATCATGTCCTATAATAGCAATGTTAGAGGGTCGTCATTATGACTGCGTAGTTGTCTTCCCTATACGTGTCAGATCATTTCCTATAATAGCAATGTTAGAGGGTCGTCATTATGACTGCGTAGTTGTCTTCCCTATACGTGTCAGATCATGTCCCATAATAGCAATATTAGAGGGTCGTCATTATGACTGCGTCGTTGTCTTCCCTATACGTGTCAGATCATGTCCTATAATTGCAATGTTAGAGGGTCGTCATTATGACTGCGTAGTTGTCTTCCCTATACGTGTCAGATCATGTCCCGTAATAGCAATGTTAGAGGGTCGTCATTATGACTGCGTAGTTGTCTTCCCTATACGTGTCAGATTATGTCCCGTAATAGCAATGTTAGAGGGTCGTCATTATGACTGCGTAGTTGTCTTCCCTATACGTGTCAGATCATGTCCCGTAATAGCAATGTTAGAGGGTCGTCATTATGACTGCGTAGTTGTCTTCCCTATACGTGTCAGATCATGTCCTGTAATAGCAATGTTAGAGGGTCGTCATTATGACTGCGTAGTTGTCTTCCCTATACGTGTCAGATCATGTCCCGTAATAGCAATGTTAGAGGGTCGTCATTAGGACTGCGTAGTTGTCTTCGCTATACGTGTCAGTTCATGTCCTGTAATAGCAATGTTAGAGGGTCGTCATTAGGACTGCGTAGTTGTCTTCGCTATACGTGTCAGTTCATGTCCCGTAATAGCAATGTTAGAGGGTCGTCATTATGACTGCGTAGTTGTCTTCCCTATACGTGTCAGATCATGTCCTGTAATAGCAATGTTAGAGGGTCGTCATTATGACTGCGTAGTTGTCTTCCCTATACGTGTCAGATCATGTCCTGTAATAGCAATGTTAGAGGGTCGTCATTAGGACTGCGTAGTTGTCTTCGCTATACGTGTCAGTTCATGTCCCGTAATAGCAATGTTAGAGGGTCGTCATTAGGACTGCGTAGTTGTCTTCCCTATACGTGTCAGTTCATGTCCCGTAATAGCAATGTTAGAGGGTCGTCATTATGACTGCGTAGTTGTCTTCCCTATACGTGTCAGATCATGTCCCGTAATAGCAATGTTAGAGGGTCGTTATTATGACTGCGTAGTTGTCTTCGCTATACGTGTCAGTTCATGTCCCGTAATAGCAATGTTAGAGGGTCGTCATTATGACTGCGTAGTTGTCTTCCCTATACGTGTCAGATCATGTCCTGTAATAGCAATGTTAGAGGGTCGTCATTATGACTGCGTAGTTGTCTTCCCTATACGTGTCAGATCATGTCCCGTAATAGCAATGTTAGAGGGTCGTCATTATGACTGCGTAGTTGTCTTCCCTATACGTGTCAGATCATGTCCTATAATAGCAATGTTAGAGGGTCGTCTTTATGACAGCGTAGTTGTCTTCGCTATACGTGTCAGATCATGTCCCGTAATAGCAATGTTAGAGGGTCGTTATTATGACTGCGTAGTTGTCTTCCCTATACGTGTCAGATCATGTCCCGTAATAGCAATGTTAGAGGGTCGTCATTATGACTGCGTAGTTGTCTTCCCTATACGTGTCAGATCATGTCCTATAATAGCAATGTTAGAGGGTCGTCATTATGACTGCGTAGTTGTCTTCCCTATACGTGTCAGATCATGTCCCATAATAGCAATGTTAGAGGGTCGTCATTATGACTGCGTAGTTGTCTTCCCTATACGAGTCAGATCATGTCCCGTAATAGCAATGTTAGAGGGTCGTCATTATGACTGCGTAGTTGTCTTCGCTATACGTGTCAGTTCATGTCCCGTAATAGCAATGTTAGAGGGTCGTCATTATGACTGCGTAGTTGTCTTCCCTATACGTGTCAGATCATGTCCCATAATAGTAATGTTAGAGGGTCGTCATTATGACTGCGTAGTTGTCTTCCCTATACTTGTCAGATCATGTCCCGTAATAGCAATGTTAGAGGGTCGTCATTAAGACTGCGTAGTTGTCTTCCCTATACGTGTCAGATCATGTCCCATAATAGCAATGTTAGAGGGTCGTCATTATGACAGCGTAGTTGTCTTCGCTATAGGTGTCAGATAATGTCCCGTAATAGCAATATTAGAGGGTCGTCATTATGACTGCTAGTTGTCTTCCCTAGACATGTCAGATCAAGCCCCATAATAGCAATGTTAGAGGGTCATCATTATGACTGCTTGTGGTCTTTCCTATACACGTCAGATCAAGTCCCATAATAGCAATGTTAGAGGGTCATCATTACGACTGCTAATTGACTTCCCTATACATGTCAGATCAAGCCCCATAGTAGCAATGTTAGAGGGTCATCATTATTACTGCTTGTTGTATTCGCTATACATATCAGATCAAGTCCCATAATAGCATTGTTAGAGAGTCGTCATTATGACTGCGTAGTTGTCTTCCCTATACGTGTCAGATCATGTCCCGTAATAGCAATGTTAGAGGGTCGTCATTATGACTGCGTAGTTGTCTTCCCTATACGTGTCAGATCATGTCCCGTAATAGCAATGTTAGAGGGTCGTCATTATGACTGCGTAGTTGTCTTCCCTATACGTGTCAGATCATGTCCCGTAATAGCAATGTTAGAGGGTCGTCATTATGACTGCGTAGTTGTCTTCCCTATACGTGTCAGATCGTGTCCAATAATAGCAATGTTAGAGGGTCGTCATTATGATTGCGTAGTTGTCTTCCCTATACGTGTCAGATCATGTCCTATAATAGCAATGTTAGAGGGTCGTCATTATGACTGCGTAGTTGTCTTCCCTATACGTGTCAGATCATGTCCTATAATAGCAATGTTAGAGGGTAGTCATTATGACTGCGTAGTTGTTTTCCCTATACGTGTCAGATCATGTCCTACAATAGCAATGTTAGAGGGTCGTCATTATGACTGCGTAGTTGTCTTCCCTATACGTGTCAGATCATGTCCTATAATAGCAATGTTAGAGGGTCGTCATTATGACTGCGTAGTTGTCTTCCCTATACTTGTCAGATCATGTCCCGTAATAGCAATGTTAGAGGGTCGTCATTATGACTGCGTAGTTGTCTTCCCTATACGTGTCAGATCATGTCCTATAATAGCAATGTTAGAGGGTCGTCATTATGACTGCGTAGTTGTCTTCCCTATACGTGTCAGATCATGTCCTATAATAGCAATGTTAGAGGGTCGTCATTATGACTGCGTAGTTGTCTTCCCTATACGTGTCAGATCATGTCCCATAATAGCAATATTAGAGGGTCGTCATTATGACTGCGTCGTTGTCTTCCCTATACGTGTTAGATCATGTCCTATAATTGCAATGTTAGAGGGTCGTCATTATGACTGCGTAGTTGTCTTCCCTATACGTGTCAGATCATGTCCCGTAATAGCAATGTTAGAGGGTCGTCATTATGACTGCGTAGTTGTCTTCCCTATACGTGTCAGATTATGTCCCGTAATAGCAATGTTAGAGGGTCGTCATTATGACTGCGTAGTTGTCTTCCCTATACGTGTCAGATCATGTCCCGTAATAGCAATGTTAGAGGGTCGTCATTATGACTGCGTAGTTGTCTTCCCTATACGTGTCAGATCATGTCCTGTAATAGCAATGTTAGAGGGTCGTCATTATGACTGCGTAGTTGTCTTCCCTATACGTGTCAGATCATGTCCCGTAATAGCAATGTTAGAGGGTCGTCATTATGACTGCGTAGTTGTCTTCCCTATACGTGTCAGATCATGTCCTGTAATAGCAATGTTAGAGGGTCGTCATTATGACTGCGTAGTTGTCTTCCCTATACGTGTCAGATCATGTCCTGTAATAGCAATGTTAGAGGGTCGTCATTAGGACTGCGTAGTTGTCTTCGCTATACGTGTCAGTTCATGTCCCGTAATAGCAATGTTAGAGGGTCGTCATTAGGACTGCGTAGTTGTCTTCCCTATACGTGTCAGTTCATGTCCCGTAATAGCAATGTTAGAGGGTCGTCATTATGACTGCGTAGTTGTCTTCCCTATACGTGTCAGATCATGTCCCGTAATAGCAATGTTAGAGGGTCGTTATTATGACTGCGTAGTTGTCTTCGCTATACGTGTCAGTTCATGTCCCGTAATAGCAATGTTAGAGGGTCGTCATTATGACTGCGTAGTTGTCTTCCCTATACTTGTCAGATCATGTCCCGTAATAGCAATGTTAGAGGGTCGTCATTATGACTGCGTAGTTGTCTTCCCTATACGTGTCAGATCATGTCCTATAATAGCAATGTTAGAGGGTCGTCATTATGACTGCGTAGTTGTCTTCCCTATACGTGTCAGTTCATGTCCCGTAATAGCAATGTTAGAGGGTCGTCATTATGACTGCGTAGTTGTCTTCCCTATACGTGTCAGATCATGTCCCATAATAGCAATGTTAGAGGGTCGTCATTATGACTGCGTCGTTGTCTTCCCTATACGTGTCAGATCATGTCCCTATAATTGCAATGTTAGAGGGTCGTCATTATGACTGCGTAGTTGTCTTCCCTATACGTGTCAGATCATGTCCCGTAATAGCAATGTTAGAGGGTCGTCATTATGACTGCGTAGTTGTCTTCCCTATACGTGTCAGATCATGTCCCGTAATAGCAATGTTAGAGGGTCGTCATTATGACTGCGTAGTTGTCTTCCCTATACGTGTCAGATCATGTCCCGTAATAGCAATGTTAGAGGGTCGTCATTATGACTGCGTAGTTGTCTTCCCTATACGTGTCAGATCATGTCCTGTAATAGCAATGTTAGAGGGTCGTCATTATGACTGCGTAGTTGTCTTCCCTATACGTGTCAGATCATGTCCCGTAATAGCAATGTTAGAGGGTCGTCATTATGACTGCGTAGTTGTCTTCGCTATACGTGTCAGTTCATGTCCCGTAATAGCAATGTTAGAGGGTCGTCATTAGGACTGCGTAGTTGTCTTCGCTATACGTGTCAGTTCATGTCCCGTAATAGCAATGTTAGAGGGTCGTCATTATGACTGCGTAGTTGTCTTCCCTATACGTGTCAGATCATGTCCCTGTAATAGCAATGTTAGAGGGTCGTCATTATGACTGCGTAGTTGTCTTCCCTATACGTGTCAGATCATGTCCCTGTAATAGCAATGTTAGAGGGTCGTCATTATGACTGCGTAGTTGTCTTCCCTATACGTGTCAGATCATGTCCCGTAATAGCAATGTTAGAGGGTCGTCATTATGACTGCGTAGTTGTCTTCCCTATACGTGTCAGTTCATGTCCCGTAATAGCAATGTTAGAGGGTCGTCATTATGACTGCGTAGTTGTCTTCCCTATACGTGTCAGATCATGTCCCGTAATAGCAATGTTAGAGGGTCGTCATTATGACTGCGTAGTTGTCTTCGCTATACGTGTCAGTTCATGTCCCGTAATAGCAATGTTAGAGGGTCGTTATTATGACTGCGTAGTTGTCTTCGCTATACGTGTCAGTTCATGTCCCGTAATAGCAATGTTAGAGGGTCGTCATTATGACTGCGTAGTTGTCTTCCCTATACGTGTCAGATCATGTCCCGTAATAGCAATGTTAGAGGGTCGTCATTATGACTGCGTAGTTGTCTTCCCTATACGTGTCAGATCATGTCCCGTAATAGCAATGTTAGAGGGTCGTCATTATGACTGCGTAGTTGTCTTCCCTATACGTGTCAGATCATGTCCGTAATAGCAATGTTAGAGGGTCGTCATTATGACTGCGTAGTTGTCTTCCCTATACGTGTCAGATCATGTCCCGTAATAGCAATGTTAGAGGGTCGTCATTATGACTGCGTAGTTGTCTTCGCTATACGTGTCAGATCATGTCCCGTAATAGCAATGTTAGAGGGTCGTCATTATGACAGCGTAGTTGTCTTCCCTATACGTGTCAGATCATGTCCCGTAATAGCAATGTTAGAGGGTCGTCATTATGACTGCGTAGTTGTCTTCCCTATACGTGTCAGATCATGTCCTATAATAGCAATGTTAGAGGGTCGTCATTATGACTGCGTAGTTGTCTTCGCTATACGTGTCAGATCATGTCCCGTAATAGCAATGTTAGAGGGTCGTCATTATGACAGCGTAGTTGTCTTCCCTATACGTGTCAGATCATGTCCCGTAATAGCAATGTTAGAGGGTCGTCATTATGACAGCGTAGTTGTCTTCCCTATACGTGTCAGATCATGTCCCGTAATAGCAATGTTAGAGGGTCGTCATTATGACTGCGTAGTTGTCTTCGCTATACGTGTCAGATCATGTCCCGTAATAGCAATGTTAGAGGGTCGTCATTATGACTGCGTAGTTGTCCTCGCTATACATGTATGATTAAGTTTCTTTGTAATGTGTTGTTGGATTTCTTTTTCATCCGATGGAGAAAAAAATCAGGAATCACGATGTCATGGAGGAGTTTTGTGTTACTTAAAAGTGTTATTTTAAAATGTTAACCGTTGTGCCTTTTCGTTTTCAGTTTACGAAGGAAATTTGCTCAGTCCATGACCTGAGCAATCTCACGGCTCACTGAACTGTCCATGCTAACTCAGGCGTGTGTCGGAACTAACTACCGTATTCCAATTTACTGCCTTGACTTGATACGCATAAGAAACGATAATTTTTTGTATTATTTAGATTCCATTAGTGGAGTTTCGAAGATTTATTTTTTTGATAAGAATAATATGTGAATTTCTGCTTAAAATATTATTGAAAATTATATGGCTCATAAACAGCAAATTATATTCAAGTAATAGGGGTTACACAGTTTCGTTTTGTAAGTTCATATAATTTAAATTAAATCTGATTTCAACTAAATAACAGTTCTTATAGCAAATCTAACTCATAGCAATCGCACACACAGTGTACGGCCTTTGTTGATTGTATAGAAAAACAAGGGAAAAATAATATACGTATATTTATATAAGATGGCATCAAAATTGTAAGCTACTTATCTCACTTCATCGTTTTATATGTTCCAACATAATGTAATTTATTATCTTACATAGAAAATTGTATGACTAATTAAGTAGTCAGACAGGAAAATGTTCTAAACCCTAATATAATAAACGTAATATTTTATTTAGAGGGACCACTCAATCTGTACAATATAAATCCCAAATACACACCCTTATTACACAATATATGTGAATCCCAACAATGTTCGGCCTCTAAAATGTGTAATTCTGGTCCACTCGGCCTCTACAATGAATCCCAATGGCCCACTCAATCTCTACAATATATCCCAACTACACACCCTTTTAACACAATGTATGTGAATCCTAACAATGTTCTGCCTCTAAAATGTGTAATTCTGTCTACTCGGCTCTACAATGAATCCCAATGGCCCACTCAATCTCTACAATATAAATCCCAATTACACACCCTTGTTAGACAACCTATGTGAATCCCAACAATGTTCTGCCTCTAAAATGTGTAATTTTGGCCCACTCAGGCTCTACAATGAATCCCAATGTACCACTCATCATTCACAATATATCCCAATTACACACTCTTCTTACAGAGTATATGTAAATCTCAACATTATCAACAATATTCTGCCTCAAAAATGTGTAATTCGGGCCCACTCAGCCTCTACAATGCATCCATCCTGAGGAGTTGGAATTCTGTATTTTTGCATTGTATAGCCATAACAAATGCTTAAATGCATCGCTAATATGTATGCCATATTAGTCTATTTTTTAAATAGAGTAGGTCTGTATTAATTACTGCCCAGTTACACCTAAACCTTTATGAATTATGCGCTAACGCGTTTAGTAGACCAAATTCGTTTTAAATTTGGTCTACTTTTAGTTCGATAAATAACTTGAAGGTTTTAAGTTTTAAATGATTAATATTTTTGTCTGCTAAATTTCTTCATTTTACTTGTTCAAGTGTTTGCAGAATTAACTAATTCTCAAAGGTAACAACGATAAAAATCAAAACGTAATCAGCATTCATGAATGGAGGGAACTGTTGGAAGTTCTTAGCCAGATTGTGATTGTCAAATTTACTGACGTATAACAGGACCAATGGTTTATCTTTTAGTATTACAATGTGATTACAATACCGCACTGAATCAACGTTGTGTTGGTAGGGTCAGAAGTGAATAGTAGGGAATTAGTAGCTATGAGTAACTCCCACCATCAATGTGGGTGAGAAAACCTTAACCACAAAACCACAAAAAACCACAAAAAACCATATATACCATTTTAAAAAAATTAACCAACCAAAAACTTTTAAATTTAAAAAACACCAAAAACCGTTTAACCACAAAAAATTATATATAAGCTTAGCTTTTTTTATTTTAAGTATGATTTTAATACATAAATCATAAATATATTTGACATAAAATTGTCTTTAACAAATTTATTTGTGTAAGATATTTGTGGAATTGACGATTTATTAAGTAATTTAATTTAGAAAATGTTGCAGATCTACTATTTTGAAACAGAAAATTATATTTTGTTACTATTTGTCTCGTGATTTATCTATAGGTAGCATAATCGATCAACAAGGTTTCAATTCATTTATTTGAACAGTTTTTCATTAATGATTTGCTATTTCATAAATCTATTGAAGTTCACTTAGACGCAAAACTAAGCGATATAAGACAAACTTAAAATGATTTTGTTTGTTTGTTTATATTTTTCAAAGTTGTTCCCAACACCCCCGAATCAACCTGTATTTATGAGATGTAATATTTTTTAATTTATCGTTTGCATAATAAACATGCGACTAACTCCAGAAATAAATAAAAAGTCTCACGCCAAGGAAAATACAAAATATTATTTGAGCGATATCAAAAGTTTCGTATTGGAATAGATCTAAATGCCGTGTCATCAAAGAGGGCGAAGTTCGGAGTCGAAGGACAGGTTATGTCGAGAATGACTGGTGTTGGATAACGGAGAAAGTGAGGATCTGAGTATAATCGCGATGCCGCAGAGCTCGGCGGGAGGGCGGGGCAGCCGGAAGAGAGAACCTGTCAATAAAAGTTCAACTGCCGGCACTGGGTAAGTTGCCACTATTAATTTTCATCTGACTAATGATCAGAGTTATAGCCTACAAATTTTCTCAATTCGGATCGGTTTCGAAATGATAACACCATTTAAGGGCACCTACGTTGAAACATATGATTGAATTGACATTTATGCACTTCTGGTAACAAAATAATAAAAGGATATATTGAGCTAAAAGTGTGTATCGGATTATAAGCAAAAATCTTAGCATAAGTTTTGGTTCTTGAGTTGATCTTACACCCGCCCACAGGAATTCTTCGCACATTTCTTGGTTGTTGAGTTGATCTTACTTCTGCCCACAAGAATCCTTCGCACACTTCTTTGTTGTTGAGTTGATCTTACTTCTGCCCACAGGAATTCTTCGCACATTTCTTGGTTGTTGAGTTGATCTTACTTCTGCCCACAAGAATCCTTCGCACACTTCTTGGTTGTTGAGTTGATCTTACTTCTGCCCACAGGAATCCTTCGCACACTTCTTGGTTGTTGAGTTGATCTTACTTCTGCCCACAGGAATTCTTCGCACATTTCTTGGTTGTTGAGTTGATCTTACTTCTGCCCACAAGAATCCTTCGCACACTTCTTGGTTGTTGAGTTGATCTTACTTCTGCCCACAGGAATCCTTCGCACACTTCTTGGTTGTTGAGTTGATCTTACTTCTGCCCACAGGAATCCTTCGCACACTTCTTGGTTGTTGAGTTGATCTTACTTCTGCCCACAGGAATCCTTCGCACACTTCTTGGTTGTTGAGTTGATCTTACTTCTGCCCACAGGAATTCTTCGCACATTTCTTGGTTGTTGAGTTGATTTTACTTCTGCCCACAAGAATCCTTCGCACACTTCTTGGTTGTTGAGTTGATCTTACTTCTGCCCACAGGAATCCTTCGCACACTTCTTGGTTGTTGAGTTGATCTTACTTCTGCCCACAGAAATCCTTCGCACATTTCTTGATTGTTCAGTTGATCTTACTTCCAATCACAGGAATCCTTTGCATATTTTTAGCCCTCTCGCATACAGAAATCCTTTGAAAGTTGGTTTTGGCTGTAATGCGGAACTTCATCAAGAGTCATTCACCACTAAGCACAAGCTAAAATAACATCTTTCTCAGACTAAATATAAGAAACCACCGCCTAGCTAGTGTGGACACAAATTAATGACAAACATACATGTTTCCCTTTTGTTTCAAAACAGTTTGCAAATAATGGAAAGTTTGAAAACTGAAAAAAATGTAAAGAAGAAACAACAAACTGCATACAATGATTCCAAGTTGGGAGTACAGTATGCTTTGAAAAGTTACACATTTGATCACATTAAAATGATGTAATACTTTCCCGATTTTGTGATGTCTTCATACCCCTTTTACGTGTACGGCTGGGCACGTGGGTCAATACCACTGTACAATTATGGGTGGGTGGGTCAATATCACCTTACGTGTATGGGCGGGTGGTTGGATTCTGTACGTGTGTGTTTGGATGGGTGGTTTAATAAGAAATATTCATCATACTTGAAATAATTTATGTATTTTCCAAATCCCCAATAAATTTTGTTGGTAGTGATTTATTTTATTATGAATAATATGTACGCTAATGATGAAGCTGGGCCTGAATATGACGGCTCAGCTTGTAGACTATTGTACTGGCATAGTGGTACAAGGCAGAGATCTTTTCCTTTAATTCACCACCACTATTGTTTTTGTTTCCGTTAATTCACTAACACTTTATAAATATTCTATTACTCTGAAACCTGTTCCCCAATCATTTTTACGTTCACTGTGGTATTCCTTATCCGCTATGAATCCGATATCGCTGGCCTTATCTTATCGCTTTCCAAGATCTTACACACGGAGAGCTCATTCGGCGATAAGTCAATCATTGGATTTATCAGTTTGTGATCAAATTTAGTAGCCTCCTAACGTAACCTAACCTTACCTGACCTTACCTGACCTAATCTAACCGTAATTGCGATAACAAAAGTAGTGGTAGTGAAGTAACGGAAAAGTAGTGGAAGCGAATTAACGGAAAAGGTCTCAAGGCAGTTACCTCATTTTGCTTTTTTTGAACAATAATTTAATAGTTATTTAAATTCGCTTCTTGCATAAACATATAAAACCAGGTATCTGCCTATAAATGCAGATTAAAAGTCAATGTTTTTTGCTCGACCAGTCTCATGCAATGGTTCGTTTCCTAAAGGCTTTAACAGCTCAAGTGCCAGGCCGTCATTGATGGCGAGAAGAAAATGTTTGTTCCTTATCTTTTCGTGTTATATACAGTTTACATAATGTCATATGGACCAGTCAGATAAGAAAATACTCCCCGTACAGTATTATCAAGAATATTTATTTTCAGCATATGTTTCCGTCAAACCACCAAGCAGATTTGGGCAGTTAAAACGTTATTATTAAAATTGATCTACATTTGTTGTTAATATTATTGTTGTTGTTAATATTGATAACTGTTTCACCAGCACATTTACAACTTTACAAAAACAAACATGTCGAGTTTAATCGTTTATAAAAGGCCGCGCCAAGAGACCTGGTATGGAACAGTAGGACAAGTGGCTGGTATGGAAAGTGAACCGAAGGCCGTGACATGTTTGGCTCAAATCCATAGTGAGCCATAGAATCATGAAAACCATGTTATCGGTGAGCCAGTGAAAGTGGCCTCGGCATGGAGAAGGTTGTCTCCAGTGAGCACTGACCAGATGCAGCAGGCTATAAACTGTAGAAGGCCGTATGATTCCTAACGGACATTGTTAAATAGGGAATTTAGAGCTCCATAACAATAAACTACATGTCAGCAGGTTTAAGTCCGTCGATTTTATCTGTACACTTGGTAGTAATCTCCATTGTTGGAATTTGTCGCAAATCAGCAAAACAAGTTTATTTCTTTTGTACAACTGTATTGCAGCAACAAGCCAATATCAATGTTCAATTCTACTACATTTCTCCAAAGATTCAAACTCTCCGAACTGAACATAAAATATATTTTTACATTAAAAAAAATAAAAACTACTTAAGTAACTTGGTTCTAGTGACAGAAAACATCGTTGGAGTGTTACCGTGTTTTAACTACCATAATATTAGTGGCGTTCTTACTATCGTAAGCGAAATTGCTGGGCAACGCAATTTCAATGTACTGTAGTTTATAAAGATAATGAAGAGAAAGAGACCAAGGTGAGATCCCTGAGGTTTTCCCGATATAACCGGGTATGACGGAAAAGTAGCTCATTCACATTTAACAATTAGATGTCTGCCATGTTGGTAACTCTCCTGCCAGCTAAGTAGTGATCCACCAAACCCATATCCCTGTCAGTGTTGGATGGGGAGGAGAGTATGAACACAAGAGCTGTGTCATATATTTATATCCTGAGGAATGTCTTGAGGGCATCCTATAATATATCTAATTTAGCTTGTTAGATCTACTGCGTCAGATCGTCAATCAAACATAATATAAGGTCTCTTTTAGCTTACTTATCGGTCCGATGCACGTGTGACATGTCAGTCAAACGTCATCAAAGGTCTCCTAAGCTTACTTATCGGTCCGATGCGTGTGTAAAATGTGGGTCAACATCATCAAAGGTCTCCTCAGCTTACTTATCGGTCCGATGCGTGTGTAATATGTGGGTCAAACATCATCAAAGGTCTCTTCAGCTTACTTATCGGTCCGATGCATGTGTAATATGTGGGTCAAACATCATCAAAGGTCTCCTCAGCTTACTTATCGGTCCGATGCGTGTGTAAAATGTGGGTCAACATCATCAAAGGTCTCCTCAGCTTACTTATCGGTCCGATGCGTGTGTAAAATGTGGGTCAACATCATCAAAGGTCTCCTCAGCTTACTTATCGGTCCGATGCGTGTGTAATATGTGGGTCAAACATCATCAAAGGTCTCCTCAGCTTACTTATCGGTCCGATGCGTGTGTAATATGTGGGTCAAACATCATCAAAGGTCTCCTCAGCTTACTTATCGGTCCGATGCGTGTGTAAAATGTGGGTCAACATCATTAAAGGTCTCCTCGGCTTACTTATCGGTCCGATGCACGTGTGACATGTCAGTCAAACATCATCAAAGGTCTCCTCAGCTTACTTATCGGTCCGATGCGTGTGTAATATGTGGGTCAAACATCATCAAAGGTCTCCTCAGCTTACTTATAGGTCCGATGCACGTGTAACATGTCAGTCAAACATCATCAAAGGTCTCCTCAGCTTACTTATCGGTCCGATGCACGTGTAACATGTCAGTCAAACATCATCAAAGGTCTCCTCAGCTTACTTATAGGTCCGATGCATGTGTAATATGTGGGTCAAACATCATCAAAGGTCTCCTCAGCTTACTTATCGGTCCGATGCGTGTGTGACATGTCAATCAAACATCATCAATCTCTTTTCCAACTTAGACTGATGATGTTTGAGAGTCCAACATAGACTCTTTCTATCCATCTCCAAACAATCTCTATCCGTATTTTCAGATCTCACTCGCTCTTGATAAAAATTTGAACCAATAAACGCTTAGAAGGGGTTTTTTTAAATGAAGCAAATTATCAGATCAAAGTTAAAAGCGAATAAAAGAAAACATGTTTGATAGATGTTTACTCCCTATTATTAGGACTGAGACACTAATAGGTTGGGTCAACAAGTAACATTGTTGTATCACACCAGTCCACAACAACAGTTGTCGGACCTGGTCAGAGAAGACTTGAAGGTCGTCGCGCGGACACCTTGTTATGAACTTAAAGTAGTAAAGTAAAGTAACTCTGTTATTTTATGATATTATTTTTTGTTTTGTTTATTTTTACTATTATATCATATGTACAAACATTGAAGTACAAAGTGTGTCATTTGAAAAATAACAACATTAAATTCGTATCTTATTTACAGGCTCTAATTTGATAAATTAAGTAATTTAAAACGTTTTAATTGTTTTGTTTTATTATTGTATACTATGAATTAAATTTCGGAAATTAAGTACTAGGTTTTATAACTTTGTTTAGCCACATGACATAGTGTGCTGAGTTGGAAAATTGTCTAAACAGGCTTTGCCTCAAGAGTAAAATTTTGCATTGTACTCTTGTTAGGTTAGAAATTTATGTGTATACTATTAATAATTTAGGCTTTTTAATTGTCTGTCTTGGCATTTTGTATACGAAATTTTGTACTAATATACATATCCTTGTATATATACTGTGTATATTTTGAGAAATAAATATTATTTGTTATTTTTGAGGGTAACAAGTGTTTTTGCGAAGTTGAGTATTTGAGGAAGCATGGTAAATGAGTGGCTATAGTCCAATTTACGGCGTGAAGTTAGAACATTTGATCTATTAATGTCAACATTTTGGTTGAAGAGTTTTTTTATCTACCTCTAAAACTACAAGAAAAAACTGTGCAAAACTCGGAAAATGTATGTATAGGTTTACAAATTCGTTACTACATTTAATTTTACAACGTACAAATATAAATATTGTATGTAAGTAAGCTACTGTTAAAAGTAAAAATATTAATGAAGAAAACGTTTACATATTTACCGATATAGCACAATTAGATTTTGGATCAAATTAAAAGTTTACTTGGCCAAATCACGATTAAAAGTAAATAGAGGAATTAAAATTGAGATCCAAATACAAGGCTCCTAAGAGATTATTTTAGTCATGGAAGTAGGGATGGCAAAATATTTTCAACATATAGAGTGTAGAATTACCGATATATCGCAAACCAAATATCGATATAACGATAATATCGAAAGAAAAATAATTGTAAATGATTTATCTGTATAAAATTATGCACTAACTTATGGCATGACAAAAATACACTCATATTTTGCTGACACTATTTAGAATAGCCTTTTGAATGTAACAATGAAATACATTTATCTACACGAAAAAGACTATAGTCTGTGGGGTTGAATGAAAAAATTCAAAATAAGAATAATTATAACTTTAATTATTATGTTAATTATAAAAGATTAATGTAATAACATTGGTATAGGATCGCCACCCGTTAAACCCACTGGTCTACAATAAACTAAATTTTAGAGCGTGAACCTCACGTAAAAAAACTAAAATAAGTTGATTTAATATTTAAATTCATGTTTTGTACGCATAAGGGGCAATTTAAACGTGTTTTTTCGAATCGTGATGATTTTGAGGAGAGAGAATAACGTCAATGATATGATATATTGGACCAAAATATCGATTTAGCCGATATTATCGAAAGAAAATATTAATACTAATATATCGATATATCGTTGCCATCCATACATGGAAGATTGTAATTAACAGGGTATAAAGGAGTTTGTGAGTGCGAAGTTATGAAGTTTAAGCTCCTAACCACATCACATTGAAATGTATGTGTTGTGTTTTTTGCCGATCTCCTTCTAAATCTTACTCTGCCCATTTCTCATAGACTATTGATCTGTGCAGGGAACCTGTTCAGGCAGAGTAAGGGGGCGAATCAGTACAGTATAAGGTGAATATTACTGATAAATCTTCCAGTCTAGGCTACAATCATACCAGCGGTCTCTCTAACCCAACTTCAAAGACCTGATGCCTTAGACCGCTCGGCCACCGGCTTGCTACATACTGTATATCATATGTACTTTAAAATATTTATGAATATTTAATTTTGTATTTATTATGAACTGCTGAGAAGAATAAGAAAATAATCGCTCGTAATATTGTGGCAGTTATCACTACAAGCAAATTTGGGTTTGCAAGAAAGATCGATTGGACTTCTTACGAAATTATATTGAGCTGGTCTTATTTTTATTGTAATATTTTTTACTTATTAAATACATTTTACAAACCACTTTGTGACATTGTCTCCCAGCTGACAGCTTATGGGGAGACTATTAGACTTAAATATGATATTTATATGTACAGTATAAACTGTTCCTATTGCATTAGTAATATAAAAATAAATTAGTATTATAATCACCTGCTAAATTATACTAAATAAATAACAGTATAACATACAGGGTGGAAAAAACATGGAAACGCTTTTACAACAAAGTTTTTTTTCAATATATAATTTGATGATTGAATTTTTTTTGACTAATTGTGTGCCACAAAGTATCATTTTTTATCAGAATAATTTACTTGAAACCGTTAAGTAGTGGAGAAATAATATTGTTCAAATTAGTTACTTTGAAATTCAAATGATCGCTACTCTGGAAAGGCTAAACTTTACGAAATCCGGTTTGCGGCAGTTAATTTCTCTTGAATAGACCGTTCATTTCATACCAAACTCGACCTAGGATTACAATGAAGATTTTCGTTCAACCCTTTGTGGGCCGCCCCCAGAAAAGATGAAATGTCGCTAATGGCGTAATCATGGTGGTTGTATGTAACCGTGATCATGTACAAGATTTCACTTTTACAAGTGAATTCATACTAAAGTTATGAAAGCGTTTCCATATATGTTTCTTTTCTGAATTATTTACCCTTTTATTTTTTTTTGTGGTGTTATTATTTTTATAAAATACAATATACCTGTATACAATTTTTACTATTAATATTAGTTATATAATCTATATGGGTTGTGGTTTATGAAATAATACATATTATACTAAAATGAATTATAAATTATGTAACAGGATATAAATGAAATTCATAAATATAACAATACTTAACAGTCATTATACTTTAAATATATATAACATAAACTTTACTACATAACGAAAATATAAAATAAATCATGTAATGATTAACAAAACATGATAACAAAAATAATTTGAATATAAATTTACAGCCTTTTCTAAGTGAATATTTCTTAAAACCTTATATTCTAAACCTGAATTTTAATTTTAATTGCTGTTATTATTTTTTTTAGATAACGTGCTTAAAATAAGATTGAGTGTCTTTTCAAATTAGTATCGTTTCATAAAAATATTGTTTAACTAAAGTGAGTCAATCTTTGAATCGCTTTATTCACAGTTGTTTGTTGATAAATGTGGCTTGTTGCCATATCCGTTAATGGCAATAGCATTCTCTCCAACGATTTTGCAATGTCAACTGGTTTTTGCGAGATATGCAAAAATGCGATCTTCTGGTTCTAGCTCTGGCATCTGGTTTCTATCATACTTCATTTTAATGCGTTTGTATTTCAAATGTATTACCACACCCGTTGCTCTACTTTAGTAAGATTGATGTCATATTGTCCACCCCTGACCTAAACTCCTTGGTCCATCCAGCGCAAAATTCGTTAAAGTTACCTTCATCTACTCTTATATTCTTTCCACTTGAATATCTCTTAATTAAATATTGAAGATTATAATTTTGCTGATCTTAAAATATTATTGTCACGCTGTTACAACACAGTCTTCTGTGCCATAATAATAATAATCGCACAATCTTCCTGGCAGCATTCATCCAAAGACTTTAATGGCAATTTATCTAATCTTCATTTTATTTATTTCGTAGGCTTAAGCGGACGGTGTCATTACTAATAACTAAAGCTTCCGGCGACGACCGCGTCAAGGTGTTATCTACAATATTTACGTCACCATACGTTTCGCCCATGCTGTGATGTGGCATCCTCAGTAGTATATCTGATATTTGAGATCTGTAACTGGTATCTGTGAGATACCACTGAGGATGCCACATCACAGCATGGGCGAAACGTTTGGTGACGTAAATATTGTAGATAACACCTTGACGCGGTCGTTACCGGAAGCTTTAGTTATTATTAATTTAACCTTATTTTGTCTTTTCTCGTAATATGTTAATGAGACATAGATATTTTATAATCCATTAGCTTTCAAACTCACCTTTAGATTAAGTATCGTAAATACTTTCATTTTTGTCTCTATATTAAAGCTATTTGAATCATTTATTGACTTAAAAATATTTGGTTTTGAGACGAGTTGTTTGATGATATTTTAGATGTTCAGTTTTGGAAATGTTTCGATATATTTGACATCTAATCAACCCTAACCTAACATAACCCTTTCAAAATCTGTTAACACTGCTTTTGCGTTTATATATTATAAACCGTTCTTTTTTGTGGGTGGGTGGGTCAATACCTCTGTGCGTGTATGGGCGGGTGGGTCAATACCATTGTGTGTATGGGTGGGTGGGTGAGTCAATACCTCTGTGTGTGTATGGGTGGGCGGGTGGGTCAATATCACTGTGCGTGTATGGGTGGCTGGATGGGTCAATACCTCTGTGCGTGTATGGGTGGCTGGGTGGGTCAATACCACTGTGCGTGTATGGGTGGCTGGATGGGTCAGTACCTCTGTGCGTGTATGGGTGGGCGTGTGGGCCAATACCTCTTTGCGTGTATGGGTGGGCGGGTGGTTCAATACCTCTCTGCGTGTAGGGATGGGCAACGCACCGGTCTACCGAATTGGGCAACGCAGAACGGTGATTTTCGAACATCTCCCCTTTCATGCAGGTGTTCGTCTAGCTAGACAACAGTTTGCCAAACGAATTAAAATGTGCTCAGGTGCCCAAGGCATACAAGGCTCGTATTAAAAAGCTTTCGATATCACAAGCTTTATATAGTGAGGACGAGTTCCTTGCACATGACTGGGATACCATCAGTTGGCAGAACTCATACCGGAAGTGGAATGGCTAACTTTGGTATGAATGAGAGTGTGACTGAAACTTTGTATGTATATATGTGAAATTGTATAGAATGAATGGTAAATGTCAGGTAGGACATTTTGACGATTGCGATACAGTTGTTGTACATTGTTCTTTTCAATAAATTAATTTGAGTTTGAATTTACAAAAATCAAAACAGTGGACTCAAATACTTTAAACTGCGTGCATTTTAAAGTTCATTTAACGATCATGATGGAAGCGTTTGCTTTACAATATGTTGCTAAAATTGAATATTATTTTAATATTTTCGTTAACTTAGACTTCACCATAGAAACCTAGGCAGTTTCATACAATTTACACCAAACAAACTAACATAAACTTTGTAAAATTGATTAATTTTTAATATCTTACAAAACCAAATTGCAGACTTCAATATTTTTAACTGCACGCATAAGTTAAATCTAATGAATTAATTGTTTAATGTACAACAAATAAATCACAAATTTATATCTGTAGTAATGCTAAAAAGGACTATCAATATGGATTATATTGTATGGGGTAGATCTGCAACTTAAATCAAAGTGGCGGAACCAAATATTTCAATCTGCCTGAAGCAATGAAATATTTCAGTGAAAATAAAAACAAAATTACCAATTTTAAAGTAATGTTCTACAGTTTTATAAAAATGTATGAAACATTACTATCAACTACGTATTAAAATAGAAATGTAAAACATTAATGGTATTTTGAGTAATAACGGTGTAAATTTGATGTATAGTTAAAAATAGTTCAAATTCCGGTACTTTTTTTGTTATAACTAAGATAATAATTATTAGAACTCATAATAATTTTGAAATTCATATGTCACAACGCACAATTGAACAAGGAAAACAATGGTGTGATTGGATTTGTCATAGGCCTCTTAAGTTTCTTAGTAAACAACCTTCAAACCCGGGTGCACATAATTTCTGCGCCGGCAGTATGCTGATTTTTTTTGTAATATCCTCGATGATACTCTAAATCAAACCAATTTATGTACTGTGAGAACAACACAATTAAAAATGTATTGGGTCTTATTCGATTAATAATTCTCTTTAAAAATTAAAAATGCCTGGAATAGTTGACAAGTCCTCCTAAGTCCTTTGTTAATAATAATTCTCAGACCATTTAAATCCTTAAAGGGATTTTAAAACCTACAATTCATTTACAGCTAAACACTCTATTGAGGTACTTAGAAGTTATCAACTGTGTATGAAATAAATAAATCGCTTGACGAATAGTATTAAATGAAAAATCACATAAATTGGTTAAAAATAATATGAGTAAGGTATAACTTTTAACGAACAAGTAAAAGAAACTTTACAATTGTTCAGTGAACCGTAGAGGAAATTTACCAGGTTTAATCTTCAGAAAACAATGTTAAAAAATGATTTCTAGCGTTTATGATACAGCGTACACTCGGCCCAAAAAAGCAAGGGACAAAAGGTCACCTATTTCTTTCATTCATTCGAAGGCGACATCATTTTGTGAGATTCAATTGAATGGGACATTTTCTTACTTGTCAAGTGGTTCTTAATTTTTGGGTCAAAATCTGTCACTTTTTTAGAATGAAAATTATGAGTTAAGTCTAAGTAGTGCTGAAACCTATTTAATGCACTTCCAGACTTGCTGAAATTAAATTTTGGGTTTATCCTTAGGCTAAAACCACACGAATATTTTGATCGATTTTGTTTATTTTTTTCGATCGGGTTAAATATTTTTGTATTCGCCTCTGAGAAAAGGAAGCTTTATTGCTTTCAGTATATAAAGTACGAAAATGAAAAAATATGTTATAAATTATTATTTAGAATAGAGTTAACACGTTGACTGCCAAATGTATCAAATATATATATATATATATATTTATATATATATATATATATATATATATATATATATATATATATATATATATATATATATATATATATATATATTGATTTCCCGTGGAGAGCCATGTGTATAGATTTGAAACTCACGCATTCCCACCTGCCAGATCTGAAATGCTATCATTGAATTCAATAAGAGGTGTATATCAAGAATATACACTGGAGTTCAACTGTTGTTTGCTTATATGTACAAATATTATACACATAGCCTTTGAATAAAAATCTGATGTGTATGAAAATATACAAATGGTCTGGGAGAGAAGTCATGAAAAACATGTGGATTAACCTACAAACTTATGTTTGGCAGTAAAAGTGTAAATTTTGGTTACTAGGAGAGAGAATGGTTGTAAAATAAAAAGGGTGTTTTTGTCAAATGTAAACTTAAGTTATATTTTTCATTTGAATCTGCTCGTAGCCTATGAATACTGGCATTATGGTGATAAATTTCACATCTTTATTGCGGTAAGGCAAAAACCTAGAGTGTAAAATAAAGTTGATTGTTGTTTATTAATTTCAGACACGGATTTTTACTTGACATCCATCTTTTAATCTAACAAAATTGATCTTGTGTAAAAAAGACAAAGTGTAATAAATTAACCCGATTTTAACACTGATTAATGGAGTATCAAATTCAACATGCTCAAATGTGGTATCAGATACAACTTGATCAAATGGGGAATCAGATACATCATGTTCAAATGTGGTATCAGATACAACTTGATCAAATGGGGAATCAGATACAAGATGATCAAATGGGGTATAAAATACACCATGTTCAAATGGGGAATCAGATACATCATGTTCAAATGTGGTATCAGATACAACTTGATCAAATGGGGAATCAGATACATCATGTTCAAATGTGGTATCAGATACAACTTGATCAAATGGGGAATCAGATACATCATGTTCAAATGTGGTATCAGATACAACTTGATCAAATGGGGAATCAGATACAAGATGATCAAATGGGGTATAAAATACATCATGTTCAAATGGGGAATCAGATACATCATGTTCAAATGGGGTCTCAGATACAGCTTGATCAAAAGGGGAATCAGATACATCATGTTCAAATGTGGTATCAGATACAACTTATCAAATGGGGAATCAGATACAAGATGATCAAATGGGGAATCAGATACATCATGTTCAAATGTGGTATCAGATACATCATGTTCAAATGTGGTATCAGATACAACTTGATCAAATGGGGAATCAGATACAACATGATCAAATGGGGTATAAAATACATCATGTTCAAATGGGGAATCAGATACAACTTGATCAAATGGGGAATCAGATACATCATGTTCAAATGTGGTATCAGATACAACTTGATCAAATGGGGAATCAGATACAAGATGATCAAATGGGGTATAAAATACATCATGTTCAAATGGGGAATCAGATACATCATGTTCAAATGTGGTATCAGATACAACTTTATCAAATGGGGAATCAGATACAACTTGATCAAATGGGGAATCAGATACATCATGTTCAAATGTGGTATCAGATACAACTTGATCAAATGGGGTATAAAATACATCATTTTCAAATGGGGAATCAGATACATCATGCTCAAATGGGGTCTCAGATACAACTTGATCAAATGGGGAATCAGATACATCATGTTCAAATGTGGTATCAGATACAACTTGATCAAATGGGGAATCAGATACAAGATGATCAAATGGGGTATAAAATACATCATGTTCAAATGGGGTCTCAGATATAAGATGATCAAATGGGGTATCAGATACATCATGCTAAAATGGGGTATCCGAAACTACATGATCAAATGGGGTATCAGATACAACATGATCAAATGGGGTATCCGATAAAACATGATGAAATGGGGTATCAGATACAACACGTTCAAATGTGGTATCAGATACAACATGATCTAATGGTACCCCTACCCACCCACCCATACACGTACAGTGGTATTGACCCACACACCCACCCATACACGTACAGTGGTATTGACCCACAAGCCCACTCATACACCTACAGTGGTATTAACCCACCCGCCCACCCATACACGTACAGTGGTATTAACATCAGATACAACATGCTCAAATGGGGTATGAGATACAATATGCTCAAATGGGGGATCAGATATAAAATGTTCAAATGAAGTATTGGCTACATCGTGCTCAAATGTGATATGAGATACACTATGATCAAATGTGGTATCAGATACAACATGTTCAAATTGGGTTTCAAATACAGGGTGCTCAAATGGGGTTTTAGATACAATGCACTCAAATGTGGTATCAGATATACTATGATCAAATGGGGTATCGGATACATCGTGCTCAAATAAGGTTTCATATACAATGTGCTCAAATGGAGTATCAGATACATCGTGCTCAAATGGGGTTTCAGATACAACATGCTCAAGTGGGGTATCGGATATATCGTGCTCATATGGGGTTTCAGATACAACATGCTCAAATGGGGTATCGTATACATCGTGCTCAAATGGGGTTTCAGATACAATGTGCCCAAATAGGGTATCGGATACATCGTGCTCAAATGGGGTATTGGATACATCGTGGTCATATGGGGTTTCAGATACAATTTGCCCAAATGGGGTTTCAGATACAACATGCTCAACTGGGGTATCAGATACATCGTGCTCAAATGGGGTATTGGATACATCATGCTCATATGGGGTTTAAGATACAACATGCTCAACTGGGGTATCAGATACATCGTGCTCAAATGGAGTTTCAGATACAACATGCTCAAATGGGTATCGGATACATCATGCTCAAATGGGGTATCGGATACAACATGCTCAAATGGGGTTTCAGATACAACATGCTCAACTGGGGTATCGGATACATCGTACTCAAATGGGGTATCGGATACATCGTGCTCAAATAGGGTTCCAGATACAACATGCTCAAGTGGGGTATCGGATACATCGTGCTCATATGGGGTTTCAGATGCAACATGCTCAAATGGGGTATCGGATACATCGTGCACATATGGGGTATCGGATACATCGTGCTCAAATGGTGTTTCAGATACAATGTGCTCAAATGTGGTATCAGATACATCGTGCTTAAATGTGGTATCGGATAAACTATGATCAAGTGGGGTTTCAGATACAACATGCTCATAGGCATATATATCTTCGAAATATTCGTTGGTTGTGCATAAGTGCAGATAAATGGGCCTCCCAATCGACAATCTAATGTTTAGGATATATTTTGAAAATTATTCGTGGAATATTATTTTAAAAATTTGCTTTCCCAGAATTCGACTATGTGGAAATAAGACGTAGCAACGTGATGTGCGGTTTAAGACAAAGCTCAATTAATTAATACACTTTCAAGACAAATCTAACTTAACATTTACTGATTAAAGTAGGCAGTTGTATTTCGTTAGAAATTCCGCGGAACCGTCAATTTCCTTGAGGGATTACAAATGACGCACCTCCCATAAATCAATAGAGATCAATTGAACAAAACTGTCAGACATTCGACCTTGAAGGCATTATTGGTTTTAGATGTGACCAGTCTATTTTCACCACACCTAAGTTGTGTTAGTTGGAACAACGGGTGAATTTTAAAATATATTTAATTAAATTTAAAATAGATTTTAATTGATACATTTAAATTGATTTAAATCATTATAAAATGACGCGCACTTACTTACGCGTATTGTAATGATGTGTTATAACAATACTGTAATAAGGACTACAACAAGACCAATTATAAAAAACCAATAAAACGTTGCTTCAGGTAATCGATAAGAACGTTTTATTGAACAGTTAAAATTCTATAATTAATAAAACTTAAAAGAAATATTCCTATTAACACATATTAAAATATAAATCTTTAATCGTAATAACGAGTAATGACTGTGTAAATTTGATGTACAGTGAAAACTAGTTAAACGTCTGGTACCTTTTTGTTCCAACCAGAATAAAAACTATTAAAACTTATACAAATTCATATGTCAAAACGTACGAAATAACGAGGAAAACAGTGGTATGATCGGATTTTCCATAGGCCTCTTAGTTTCTTAGAAAAAAAACCATCAAATTCGGGGGCACGTGATTTCTGCACCGACAGTAGAACAATGTATCGTATATCACTATCGTATTACACATACAATCACTGCGTACTACAGACACGCGCATGTAAAACAGGAAAATGAAAATAATGATAGTTAGAATCAACTATCGTATAACATACACAATCAAACGTACTACAGACACGCGCATGTAAAACAGGAAAATGAAAATAATGATAGTTAGAATCAACTATCGTATAACACACACAATCAAACGTACTACAGACACGTGCATATAAAACAGGAAAATGAAAATAATGATAGTTAGAATCAACTATCGTATAACACACACAATCAAACGTACTACAGACACGTGCATGTAAAACAGGAAAATGAAAATAATGATAGTTAGATTCAACTATCGTATAACATACACAATCAAACGTACTACAGACACGCGCATATAAAACAGGAAAATGAAAATAATGATAGTTAGATTCAACTATCGTATAACACACACAATCAAACGTACTACAGACACGCGCATATAAAACAGGAAAATGAAAATAATGATAGTTAGAATCAACTATCGTATAACACACACAATCAAACGTACTACAGACACGCGCATGTAAAACAGGAAAATGAAAATAATGATAGTTAGATTCAACTATCGTATAACATACACAATCAAACGTACTACAGACACGCGCATATAAAACAGGAAAATGAAAATAATGATAGTTAGATTCAACTATCGTATAACACACACAATCAAACGTACTACAGACACGCGCATGTAAAACAGGAAAATGAAAATAATGATAGTTAGATTCAACTATCGTATAACATACACAATCAAACGTACTACAGACACGTGCATATAAAACAGGAAAATGAAAATAATGATAGTTAGATTCAACTATCGTATAACACACACAATCAAACGTACTACAGACACGCGCATGTAAAACAGGAAAATGAAAATAATGATAGTTATAATGAACTATCGTATAACACACACAATCAAACGTACTACAGACACGTGCATATAAAACAGGAAAATGAAAATAATGATAGTTAGAATCAACTATCGTATAACCCACAATCACTGCGTACTAAAGACACGCACATATAAAACAGAAAAATGAAAATAATGATAGTTATAATCAACTATCGTATAACACACACAATCACTGCGTACTACAGACACGCGCATATAAAACAGGAAAATGGAAATAATGATAGTTAGAATGAACTATCGTATAACATACACAATCAAACGTACTACAGACACGCGCATATAAAACAGGAAAATGAAAATAATGATAGTTAGATTCAACTATCGTATAACACACACAATCAAACGTACTACAGACACGTGCATATAAAACAGGAAAATGAAAATAATGATAGTTAGATTCAACTATCGTATAACACACACAATCAAACGTACTACAGACACGTGCATATAAAACAGGAAAATGAAAATAATGATAGTTAGATTCAACTATCGTATAACACACACAATCAAACGTACTACAGACACGTGCATATAAAACAGGAAAATGAAAATAATGATAGTTAGATTCAACTATCGTATAACACACACAATCAAACGTACTACAGACACGTGCATATAAAACAGGAAAATGAAAATAATGATAGTTAGAATCAACTATCGTATAACACACACAATCAAACGTACTACAGACACGCGCATGTAAAACAGGAAAATGAAAATAATGATAGTTAGATTCAACTATCGTATAACATACACAATCAAACGTACTACAGACACGCGCATATAAAACAGGAAAATGAAAATAATGATAGTTAGATTCAACTATCGTATAACACACACAATCAAACGTACTACAGACACGCGCATGTAAAACAGGAAAATGAAAATAATGATAGTTAGATTCAACTATCGTATAACATACACAATCAAACGTACTACAGACACGCGCATATAAAACAGGAAAATGAAAATAATGATAGTTAGATTCAACTATCGTATAACACACACAATCAAACGTACTACAGACACGCGCATGTAAAACAGGAAAATGAAAATAATGATAGTTAGATTCAACTATCGTATAACATACACAATCAAACGTACTACAGACACGTGCATATAAAACAGGAAAATGAAAATAATGATAGTTAGATTCAACTATCGTATAACACACACAATCAAACGTACTACAGACACGCGCATGTAAAACAGGAAAATGAAAATAATGATAGTTATAATGAACTATCGTATAACACACACAATCAAACGTACTACAGACACGTGCATATAAAACAGGAAAATGAAAATAATGATAGTTAGAATCAACTATCGTATAACCCACAATCACTGCGTACTAAAGACACGCACATATAAAACAGAAAAATGAAAATAATGATAGTTATAATCAACTATCGTATAACACACACAATCACTGCGTACTACAGACACGCGCATATAAAACAGGAAAATGGAAATAATGATAGTTAGAATGAACTATCGTATAACATACACAATCAAACGTACTACAGACACGCGCATATAAAACAGGAAAATGAAAATAATGATAGTTAGATTCAACTATCGTATAACACACACAATCAAACGTACTACAGACACGTGCATATAAAACAGGAAAATGAAAATAATGATAGTTAGATTCAACTATCGTATAACACACACAATCAAACGTACTACAGACACGTGCATATAAAACAGGAAAATGAAAATAATGATAGTTAGATTCAACTATCGTATAACACACACAATCAAACGTACTACAGACACGTGCATATAAAACAGGAAAATGAAAATAATGATAGTTAGATTCAACTATCGTATAACACACACAATCAAACGTACTACAGACACGTGCATATAAAACAGGAAAATGAAAATAATGATAGTTAGATTCAACTATCGTATAACACACACAATCAAACGTACTACAGACACGTGCATATAAAACAGGAAAATGAAAATAATGATAGTTAGATTCAACTATCGTATAACACACACAATCAAACGTACTACAGACACGCGCATGTAAAACAGAAAAATGAAAATAATGATAGTTAGATTCAACTATCGTATAACACACTGTGTTCTAAGGAAAATACTGTATTTATTAATGATAAATACTAAAAAAAAAGGTTTATTCTCACTGCCTTGTGGAAGCCTACGATGCAGGTGCCATCTCAATCGCTTGACTTAATGAGCATCCACTACTCGTAGAACCTTATGCACAATCAAAACCCACAACATGGAATAGACATGAAACATTTTGTCTATAAAAATGTAAGGCCTATCTGTATTTTGCGTTACGGAAGGGCTGGATGTATTCTGAACGGAGACCCCCTAACACAGAACCGAGATTTAACAGAAAATCATACTACGATTAAAAATTGTGATGGTACGAAATGATAATTGTTTCATCCGTTTATAGGCTGGCAATCAGATAAAAAAATGGTATTACGACAAGGAATAAACATTTTATGGAGGTTTTAGTGTTTGAAAAGTTATATGGCAATACAATATCAAGCAAACAGATAGTTATTAAATAAATTGCAAATGCACAATATACAGGGTGGGAAAATAATAAGGAAATGCTTTCACAACAACATGGGTTTTTTAATAGATAATTTTTTCAAATAATTGAGTTCCATAAATTGTTATCTGAATAATTTACTTAAACCTGTTAAATAGTGGAGTAACAATATTGTTAAAATTAGTTAGTTTGAAATTCAGATGACCGCTACTGTGGAAAGGATAAACCTTTCGAAGTCCAGTTAGCAGTAATTAATTTCTCTCGAATAGACCTTTCATTTGATACAGAACTCGATCTAAGCTTAAGTTGAAGATTTTCATTCAACCCCTCGTGGGCCGTCCCCCATAAAAGATTAAATGTCTGTAATAGCGTCAAACAATATTTTCTTGTAACCAATATGAAGTTCAAGATTTTTTTTACAAATGAAGTTAAACAATAGTTGTGAAAGCGTTTCCCTATTTTTGTCCACCTTGTATATGTGCGCAAATAAACTAGTCAACTAGCATTAACAATGATATAAGTATACGGTATTACGTACCTGCATTTTGGAGACTACACTAAGTAAGACAAATAAATTAAGGGGGCTACACTAAGTAAGAAAAAAATACATTAAGGGGGCTACACTTAGTAAGAAAAATACATAAAGGGGGCTACACTAAGTAAGAAAAATACATAAAGGGGGCTACACTAAGTAAGAACAAAATATTAAGGGGCTACACTAAGTAAGAAAAATACATTAAGGGGGCAACACTTAGTAAGAAAAATACATTAAGGGGGCTACACTTAGTAAGAAAAATACATAAAGGGGGCTACACTAAGTAAGAAAAATACATTAAGGGGGCAACACTTAGTAAGAAAAATACATTAAGGGGGCTACACTAAGTAAGAAAAATACATAAAGGGGGCTACACTAAGTAAGAAAAATACATTAAGGGGGCTACATTAGTAAGAAAAATACATTAAGGGGGCTACACTAAGTAAGAAAAATACATTAAGGGGGCTACACTAAGTAAGAACAAAATATTAAGGGGCTACACTAAGTAAAAAAAATACATTAAGGGGGCAACACTTAGTAAGAAAAATACATAAAGGGGGCTACACTAAGTAAGAAAAATACATTAAGGGGGCTACACTTAGTAAGAAAAATACATTAAGGGGGCTACGCTAAGTAAGAAAAATACATTAAGGGGGCTACACTAAGTAAGAACAAAATATTAAGGGGCTACACTAAGTAAGAAAAATACATTAAGGGGGCAACACTTAGTAAGAAAATACATTAAGGGGGCTACACTTAGTAAGAAAAATACATAAAGGGGGCTACACTAAGTAAGAAAAATACATTAAGGGGGCAACACTTAGTAAGAAAATACATTAAGGGGGCTACACTTAGTAAGAAAAATACATAAAGGGGGCTACACTAAGTAAGAAAAATACATTAAGGGGGCTACACTTAGTAAGAAAAATACATTAAGGGGGCTACACTTAGTAAGAAAAAAATACATAAGGGCTACACTAAGTAAGAAAAACATATATAAGGACTACATTAAGTAAGAAAAAATACATAGGGCCTACATTAAGTAAGAAAAATTACATTAAGGGGCTACACTAAGTAAGAAAAATACATTAAGGGGGCTACACTAAGTAAGAAAAAAAGATACATAAGGGCTACACAGTAAGAAAAATTACATAGTGTCTACATTAAGTAAGAAAAAAATACATAGAAGCTACATTAAGTTAGAAAAAAATACATAAGGGCTACATTACGTAATAAACAAATATAGAAAAAGTAGAAAACAATCGTAAAATCAAGCTGGCAATCTATTTGAACCCGTCTTCCTGCCTATTTAAAGAACTGATATCAATGATTTTAGTTATTATGTTTTGGTTTATTACTGAAATTAATACTGTTATTAAAAATGGCAAATTATATGAATTCCCAATAAGAGTTAGTATAAATGAAAACTAATCAGTTTTACATTATTAGTGATTGTTGACTAAGTGTGAGGAGAACAGGTGGCAACACTGGTGAAGTTTCCACAAACACAGTGTCTATATTTACCTTTAAACAGCTGTTATTCCCTACATTTACGAGTACAGTTGTTCAATGTGTTAAGAAGTAAAGTTGCGAGTGCCTAGATGCGCCCAGCCACTGATGTAGTGGAACTAACTGTGTTAGATTATCATTTTGTTTTCCTTAAATTCAATATCGTACTAATAAGTGCAATGTTTTGAAACGTGTAATATTTGAGTAAATTGTATTTAGATGATTATGTATTTGACTGTATTACACAACTAATCGCTGTTGCCTAGAGTCAATCACCGATTGAGTCTTGGACATTATGAGATATTTTCTAAATCAACTTAATAGCATCATTGGCCGCTTGCTTTCGATCACTTGCGTGAATTAACACCCTGTCTTTGTCAATTACCATAATGCATTTCGCTAAACTCTGAAAAGGTGGTTTATAGAGAAATTAACGCAAAGGAAATAATAATGAGTAAAAAGAGCCGTTTAGGAAGGATGGTTGGCAAGCTTTAGTTTTGTGGTTAGTGTAAGTCGTGGTCATTTAGGAAGGGCGGGCGGGGAGGCTTAAGTTTTATGGTTAGGGTGATTTGTCGTGGGCAGATGAAATTTCTGTGTAGGAAGGATGGGCGGGCAAGCTTTAGTTTTGTGGTTAGTGTAAGTCGTGGTTATTTAGGAAGGGCGGGCGGGGAGGCTTAAGTTTTATGGTTAGGGTGATTTGTCGTGGGCAGATGAAATTTCTGTGTAGGAAGGAAGGGCGGGCAAGCTTTAGTTTTGTGGTTAGTGTAAGTCGTGGTCATTTAGGAAGGACGAGCGGGCAGGATTAAGTATTTTTGTTAGAGTAAGTTGTCGTGGGTGGATGAAATTCTGTTCGGGAAGGATGGGTGGGTATTTCTGGGTAAGCTATAGTTTTGTCGTGTTTAGGAAGAATAGGCGGACAGTCTATAAATTTTTAGTTAGAGTGGGTCTTGATGGCACATGACAGTTGTGTTTACAAAAGTTTGGCGGGCAGGCTATAGTTTTGTTGTTAGGGTGAGTCGTGGTGGCCACATGACAGTCGTGTTTATGAAGGTTTGGCGGGCAAGCTATATTTTTGTTGTTAGGGTGAGTCGTGGTGGCCACATGACAGTCGTGTTTAAGAAGGTTTGGCGGGCAAGCTATAGTTTTGTTGTTAGGGTGAGTCGTGGTGGCCACATGACAGTCGTGTTTAGGAAGGTTTGGCGGGCAAGCTATAGTTTTGTTGTTAGGGTGAGTCGTGGTGGCCACATGACAGTCGTGTTTAGGAAGGTTTGGCGGGCAAGCTATAGTTTTGTTGTTAGGGTGAGTCGTGGTGGCCACATGACAGTCGTGTTTAGGAAGGTTTGGCGGGCAAGCTATATTTTTGTTGTTAGGGTGAGTCGTGGTGGCCACATGACAGTCGTGTTTAGGAAGGTTTGGCGGGCAAGCTATAGTTTTGTTGTTAGGGTGAGTCGTGGTGGCCACATGACAGTCGTGTTTAGGAAGGTTGGGCGGGCAAGCTATAGTTTTGTTGTTAGGGTGAGTCGTGGTGGCCACATGACAGTCGTGTTTAAGAAGGTTTGGCGGGCAAGCTAGTTTTGTTGTTAGGGTGAGTCATGGTGGCCACATGACAGTCGTGTTTAGGAAGGTTTGGCGGGCAAGCTATAGTTTTGTTGTTAGGGTGAGTCGTGGTGGCCACATGACAGTCGTGTTTAAGAAGGTTTGGCGGGCAAGCTATATTTTTGTTGTTAGGGTGAGTCGTGGTGGCCACATGACAGTCGTGTTTAAGAAGGTTTGGCAGGCAAGCTATATTTTTGTTGTTAGGGTGAGTCGTGGTGGCCACATGACAGTCGTGTTTAAGAAGGTTTGGCGGGCAAGCTATATTTTTGTTGTTAGGGTGAGTCGTGGTAGCCACATGACAGTCGTGTTTAGGAAGGTTTGGCGGGCAAGCTATATTTTTGTTGTTAGGGTGAGTCGTGGTGGCCACATGACAGTCGTGTTTAAGAAGGTTTGGCGGGCAAGCTAGTTTTGTTGTTAGGGTGAGTCATGGTGGCCACATGACAGTCGTGTTAGGAAGGTTTGGTGGGCAAGCTATAGTTTTGTTGTTAGGGTGAGACGCTGTGGCCACATTACAGTCGTGTTTAAGAAGGTTTGGTGGGCAAGCTATAGTTTTGTTGTTAGGGTGAGTCGTGGTGGCCACATGACAGTCGTGTTTATGAAGGTTTGGCGGGCAAGCTACATTTTTGTTGTTAGGGTGAGTCGTGGTGGCCACATGACAGTCGTGTTTAAGAAGGTTTGGCGGGCAAGCTATAGTTTTGTTGTTAGGGTGAGTCGTGGTGGCCACATGACAGTCGTGTTTAGTAAGGTTTGGCGGGCAAGCTATAGTTTTGTTGTTAGGGTAAGTCGTGGTGGCCACATGACAGTCGTGTTTAGGAAGGTTTGGCGGGCAAGCTATAGTTTTGTTGTTAGGGTGAGTCGTGGTGGCCACATGACAGTCGTGTTAGGAAGGTTTGGCGGGCAAGCTATAGTTTTGTTGTTAGGGTGAGTCGTGGTGGCCACATGACAGTCGTGTTAGGAAGGTTTGGCGGGCAAGCTATAGTTTTGTTGTTAGGGTGAGTCGTGGTGGGCAGATGGAACTGCCTCAGCGATACTTCGTAAAAATTATCACCTTAGTTATATTATTATTTTTAATTCGTTTATTCATTCCGGAGTTTATTTTTAGATTATATTTTAAAATGTTTGTCAATCCGTTAGCTTCGTAAATGTTGATGACATACAATAATAATTATGCGAGAGTCGGAGCCGCCATGAAAGGCACAATGAATGAATGACCCCACTGGGGTCATGGGCAAGTAATCAATGCAAAGCTGTTTTACGGCTCTCGTGTGAAGGAATAATTTGTTTGTGTACTTGGCAAGCATTTATATTAGTATGAATTTTATTTTAAAACTAGTTTATCTTGAAGTCGTGTTATTTAGCAATTAATTTGTTATATAAGTGTTATTCCGGCTATATATCGAACAACTTTCAACGTGAAAGAGATAATGCCATTCCATAAACTAGAACAAGAATAACTTTACATTACAAGTGACTTGAAGTTATCTACCACACCTACAAGCTACTTGGGAGCAAGAAATATGTCAACCATTTCTCTGGTTAAACGCATCAAGAAAATCGGCAAACAATCAAAGGTAAAAGAGAGTACAAGTGTTAAGCTAGCACGCCTGGAACCCATCTCCAAGGCTGGACGTATTTCCAAGAGCAACGAGGAAGAGGAGCAGATCGAATACGCCCAACCACATCCTACAACCAAGATCATATCCAGTTCATCTGAAGTGGACGATCCCGAAAGTGCCAAATAGATATTCCACCTTGCGATACAACTGGAGTGCCCTACTAGTTATAACGATGATACAGGAATTCATTCCATTTCAAAATTATCCAAAAGCCTACATCAAGTACCAAGAGATAAAAAAAGAAGAAATGATGGAACCTCTAAAAGGGGTTCTTTTCAAAATATTGTCTTATTGGAGCCGCCTGTTTACAAGAAGTCTTATTGGAAGAAGCTCAAGAATTTGTTGATGCCCTTTTGCAAAGAATCTCTACTCCCTGTACCAATCACAAACACAGACCGTGTTCAATAAGCTTTGCTACATACCTCTATGCCGAGGTCCTGTGCAGCGTTCAACCACCTGTATTTGGAACCAATCATTCTGTAGGTGTGAAGATTTCAGACAGTTACTCAAGTCACACGTATGGAAAATACGTACCCGAAAGTAAAAAAGGGAGGATTCACAGCGGGAGTTTTGTACTTATAATATAATAAATTTATCTTGTGCGACATTCACTTGTTTTGTAAGCATTTTACAAAAGTAGTTTTACCACTCTTTATGAGTCTACAGAGTCTGTCGGCCATGTTGGTTTTAATTCCATAAGAACAATGTTATTTTCGAACCGGACATACGATCACGCGTATCCAAATTAAACAGTTATTTTTAAACGGATAACTGGTCAAACATACATTTGGTCAATAATTAAATTGTGCGTTGAAATTACGTTGCGAATTCCTAATTAGTTGTTAGAAAAAAATTTAGTTTGAAGTTTTTATTTTCACTTATTTTTCAAAAGTAGATGTATGCATTCAAAATATCAAAAGCAAACCCAATGTGCAATATGACAACGTTTAAAATAACACCTAATACGCAACTGTTGGTCAATAAATAACGAAAAAATATAGATACGCAAATAACATTGTTCTTATGGGATAAAACCAACATTTCCGACAGCTTCTGCAGGCTCCTAACTCAAATAAACCCCATTTAGTCGGACCTTTCTTCGTGAATATTTTATTTCTTATTCACGGTCATTTGTATTGATTTTTAACATCCATCTGCTGATCGGGAGGTCAAATTTGCCGATGAATATACAGATAGTAACTATAGAATATTTACGACTCGTAAGTTAATGAGTGAACAATCGTAAGTTAAATTAACACCTGAAAACCGTAATGTATCGGTATTTGCCAACAATAGAAGAACACCTTGTTCGGCGTGTAACGGTATCGAACTAGTGACCTACAAATGAGGAGTAGGCCTATACTGATTGTTGGCAAGGTTGGTATGACAGTGTCGGTGTAAAGCTCCGACGGTGTAGTGAAGCGGTGTCGGACTGCGACGACGACGCTCACTCAGCAGTCGGCGATGGTGCTCGGCACGCGGGCCTCGGCCCGAAACCGCTACACCGCGTTTCTGTCTCCGGTTAGGATTTTGGTTGCCGTATTGTTGTTCCTGCTGGCATGTATCTTCATCCTCTATGTCACAGGTATACAAATCCATTGATTATTGAATATTATAGGTGTGCTTATTTTAATTGTTGAAATTTTTCGTTCATCCTAACCCTTCGTTATGTCAAATGCTTATTTTGACCAACGTAAGCACTATCGTGGGGTCAAAACCAACACCAATTTTAAAAATAACATGAAAAACTCTCAAAAATAGTTTGATAACTTAATGATAATAACCCTTTATCTTTCTTTCCTTCTTGTAATTAGAATAATTTTTGGATATTATTTTATACATACAAGAGTTTTTATTTTAAATGTTACAAATTGTTTTTTGGCGAAAAATACATTTTACAAAAATAATAATTTTTTACCTTTAGTAAAAGTATAAAAATCAAAACTATATATTTTCTTTTACAACTAGACCTATATTATAAGAAATTATAATATTTGGCCACATAACTGCTACAGTAAAAAAATACCTCTTCTAAAGTTGATGACTTCTTGTCCGATTCCCCTTATTGGCGCTCTTCACATGTAATTCTCACTTTGTTATGGGTTATGCACACTATCTTTTAGCAATTAACGCACACAGTTAAATGTTTTCTATCATTTCCTCTTATTTTTAGATCACATTTTCTTCTTTTGGGTAGATTATCTTAACAAGGTGGAATTTCAAAAAAAGAGAAAAGTCTAACGTAACTAGTATCGTGGAGTCATTATCGACCCCAGAAGCTTCCCAGTCAGATATGTAGTGACCGAACAAGAAACCACCACATGCACCGCGTGTCTCATTAGCTGAAAAAAGATTAGAGAAAGAGATAGAACAATCCTTCTAGTACAAGAAGATATAAAATAAAAATAACTACACTCTGGGGTCAAAAATGTATTAAGGATAGTAGTTTTAAGGGTTAAATGTATTCTCTATTATCAAAAATAAACACCTCGCATCTGGACGTTTATGGGTTTTATATTTCAATAAAACAAAGTAAATGTACGACAAACGAAAATGTTAACATTTTCATAGTTATGACATAATTTCTCTGTATTTACAACTCTTTATTTTATCAAATAGTGGAGGATAACGCTACACAGATCCTGGGCGAAAGAAACACGCAATTAACATTACCGGTGAATTAATAAAATATAATGCAAATATTGTGCCCTCAAGATAATCGTGGCTGTGAAAAATCGTTTTATAGTATTTTACAAGTGTTAGTATGAAAGTAACAAATAAATGAATTAAAACTAAAACATTCTCTTACATCTATGTCAACAATTTGAGTACATAATTAAATAATTTGATTAGATAGAAAATAACAATTACACTAAAAGGTTTGGTAAAAATTTAGTTTAGCTGCGTATGATAAATTGCGATATGGTCAAAACAAAAAATGAATTACTGACACAGTAAAATTGTTGTCTTGGAAGAATTTATGTTAATAAACACAAAAACAAAACTTAAAGAATTCAAAGCTTCTTTTTAAACGCAGGTAGAAAAACTTATTATTTACATGGATTGTCAATGCTTGTAAATAAACTAAAATATTGAAATTTCAAAATAGTTTAAAAATAAATAAGTAAAGAGTTCTTAATTTGGAACGAAAAATGAATGAATAAAATTATACATTTGCATTGTGAACATTAAAGGCAAAACTGAATTATAATGTATTTAGTATATTATTTCTATTGAATATAACTCCCCATTCCTTATTGATACCGATAACTCAAATTTGTATGTTCTTTTAAACACATGGTGTTACTGTTTTCCTCTTTATTAAACGAATTACTGTATAGTTTTTTATTATTTGTTAAATCTAGGAAAATAATAATAGGTACATGTATGACGTATGTCAAATGTTTCCTCAAGTTTTTTTTTGTTACGTTAGTATGGGTTGAAAAAGTAAAAGTAATGTGATTATATGATGATTATATACATGATATAGAAGTAATTTAGTAAATTTATAAAGTAATTTAGAAACACATTATAAATATTACCAAGTGTTTTTTTTTAAATCCGCTTAAACAGAAATTCTTTAACCGCCAGTTTAAAATAAGAAATACACTAATTAAATACATGTTATGTTATAAACAAAAGTATTTTAAATCATTTTATAAGTAAACTGACGAAATTGTGGATGTGACTTGCTCTGGTCTGAGGATGGTAAATGGACGACATAGTGGGAGTAAATTGCTTTGGCCTGAGGGTAGTAAACTGACAACATTATGGGAGTAACTTGTTCTGGTCTGAGGATGGTAAACTGACGACATTGTGAGAGTGACTTGCTCTGGTCTGAGGATGGTAAACTGACGACATTGTGAGAGTGATTTGCTCTGGTCTGAGGATGGTAAACTGACGACATAGTGAGAGTGACTTGCTCTGGTCTGAGGATGGTAAACTGACGACATAGTGAGAGTGACTTGCTCTGGTCTGAGGATGGTAAACTGACGACATAGTGAGAGTGATTTGCTCTGGTCTGAGGATGGTAAACTGACGACATAGTGAGAGTGACTTGCTCTGGTCTGAGGATGGTAAACGTGGTTAACCGAACTCGATCAACTTAACATTTGAATATGTTGTACTTAAATATTGTAATACATTAGTGTTGTATGACCTATACTTGTTTTGAATATATCTTACCTCAAATGCAAAAGAGTTTTCTTTTAAAATATAATAAATGTACAACAAACAAGTTTGTTAAAACACCACTTTCCATAATTACGTTTGTTATAGACAGTTAAGTTTACAAACAAAGACATTGCCTTCCTAAATGAGTTGGTGGTGGCGCATTATAAGTTAACATTCAGTACGTCGTAAAATGTCATAATATTGCAGACTTGCCGTGACATTGGCCTTCAGTGCTTGCAGCTGTTCTTACAATGGAGAATCATGGGTTATTTTGTGATGTCCCCGCATTTTTTAGTAATGATTAATCGTTTATATCATTAAGCATGGATATAAACCATACCACTGTACGTGTGTATGGGTGGGCGGGTAGGTCAATACCATTGTACGTGGTATGGGCGGGCGGGTGGGCATTACCATTGTACGTGTATTGGCGTGTGGGTTATTATTATAAGCTTCGTACATCAAACATGTTTTGAATACAATTATTGTTACTGTGGAAAGCGAAAGTTCAATATCACTGTACGTGTATGGGTGGGTGAGTGGGTCAATATCACTGTACGTGTATGGGTGGGCGGGTGGGGCAATATCAATGTACGTGTATGTGTGGGTGGGTGGGTCAATATCACTGTACGTGTATGGGTGGGTAGGTGGGTCAATATCACTGTACGTGTATAGGTGGATGGGTGGGTCAATATCACTGTACGTGTATAGGTGGGCGGGTGGGTCAATATCACTGTACGTGTATGAGTGGGCGGGTGGGTCAATATCACTGTACATGTATGGGTGGGGGGGGGGTTATCTATGGGAAAAATTCCATAGATAAATTTATAATTGAATTTGTTTGACTAATTGTGTGCCATAAAGTATCATTTTTGATCAGAATAATTTACTTAAAACCATTAAATTGTGGAGAAATAATATTGTTTAAATTAGTTACTTTGAAATTCAAATTACCGCTACTCTGGAAAGGATAAACTTTACGAGGTCCGGTTTGCGGAAATAATTTCTCTTGAATAGACCTTTCATTTGATACAAAACTCGACCTAGGATTACAATGAAGATTTTCGTTCCAACTCCTCGTAGGCCGTTCCCCTGAAAAGATGAAATGACGCTAATGGCGTCAAAAAGTACCTATGTTCTTTGTAACCATGATCATATACAAGATTTTACTTTTACAAGCAAAGTCATACAAAAGTCGTGAGAGCTTTTCCATATTTTTGTCCACCCTGTATATACAAGCAAGTAACACGTCAACTTATCTTTATTTAATCCTAACCTAACCTAACAACCACTGGAGGAAGTGCTTGCAACCTAATCTAACCTAAATACCAGTAGGCACTGATTAATATTAAAGTGATAACCCCTATTATTTTCTTGTAGGTCAAAACCAAGTGACCAATATCAAAGATATATTGTCTGTAGGTTTAGTTTAGTTAGTTCTAGACAATCTTCACCATTTGCGGGACATTCCGAAAAAGACTCAAAAACATTACTAACGTCGAAACTTATAGCTTAATAATTTATTGGATTCCAAATATATACAGTTTTTGGGGATTTTTTCCGTTAGTTTACAACCACAACCATAACTTAACCTAACCAAACCCAACATAACCAAAACAAACCTAACATAGCCTAACCAAACCAAACATAACATAACTAAACCTAACATAACCTAAACAAACCTAACTTAGCCTAACCAAAGTAGTGGTAGTGAATTAACGGAAATGGTTCCTTTTTTGTAATCATACGCGGTTCTTGACCCTACATCTGTGGTTTCAAATCAAGAACCTGATTTGCGTCTTTGAACGTAAATGTGCGTTAATTAGTTATAAATAAATAGTTGGCACTGTAGCGTAGTGGTGTAACCCAGCTACTTGGAGGCTAAGTGTTGTAGAGAGTATAGGCGATAGGTTCTGTTCTCAGTCCTCTAGCAATGGTATGGTGTCCGCTAATGGTTGCCATCAATTTGGACACTACTAGAGATGTCTGGAGTAATGGCAAGGGTTTGGTGTTGTTCAAGGAAAAGAATTGAGTAGTCCTATACTTATTAGTTTCCAAAAACCAGACCAATACATCTTGGTTCGGATTCCACGCTAAGCTGTAGGTTCATTCATTAGTTGCATTGGCTGTTTGCTTATTATCCTTTGTAAGGAACGGTCGCCCCTAGACAGTAACACTCGTCCAAATCTTGACGATCGGTGTCTTATTAACAAATATATAGATTCAACGAACATTTACATTTGTTTTATGTATATGCAAGTCTGGTAGGTGCTTTGAAACCATAAATTCATGGTAAACGAAATCCCTTAATAATATTAAGCTCCTAATTAATAATATTGCACTCAGTACAGAAAGTGGATGATTTAAATGATCTTGTGTAACTCTTAACGCTATAGTACTCTTATAGATAAAAGAATAATAAATTTAAAAATATTTATAAATATTACTATACATAAAAAGTAATATAAGAATAAATTAAATATAAAATATCCAACATTTTACTTTCTTCTCCCCCTCCCAAACTAAGTTTCTTAGTATTACCACCCACAGTACTTTTATGGTCTACACGGATGACGCAGTTGATACCTTGAACGAGCTTGTGCTGTGTAAATAATTACTGTATATTGATTTAACCCGATTTCTGTAGCAAGTTTCATTGTTGAAGTGAAGTGATGAGATAGCGTTGTTTAGACTAATGCAATATATTAGGGTAAGATCGACGTTTTCTGAGTAGATGTTTTATTTGCTTCTCTTCCATAGTAACCCTCTGACTTCTGTCAATCCCATTGTCTAATCGGAAAATCACAAAGACCTGTAGAGTAGAGTTAACTGTATATCAGCACAAAGACCTGTAGAGTAGAGTTAACTGTGTATCAGCACAAAGACATAAAGAGTAAACTGTGTATCAGCACTCATCAAAACTTTATCAAACAACAATGTGATGAACGCCCTGAATTTCACAATCTTTCCCGTTAAATGTCAGAGGCCTAGAAAATTGTCTTTAGAAACAAAATACAATAAATATGGTTTTTTGTTAAAAAATTGTTTATAAAAAAACTGTACTTGGCCGTTCATAAATTATGTAACGCCTTTAAAGGGGGTGTTTCGGCAGCGTTGTGCACCGTTACGGGGAAGGGTGGGGAGGTTATACGTAGCGTTGTGTAACCATTAAACCTTAACAATTTGTTTGAATTCATTCACAAAAATTGACAGTTTTTCCCAAAAATACAAGATTAAAAAAAAAGTTAAAGTTTAAAGTTAGTAATATGTTCTCCTTCCATTAGAAAACAAACGGAACAAAATAAAAACAATGACTGTCATAAATCATAATCTGCATGAAGGTAGACAACAAAAATTGGAGGGGGGGGGGGTTGGTGACAGCGTTACGTAATTATTGAGGAGGGTTTGGTATTAGCGTTACACGGAGTGGGGGGAGGTGGGTCTAAAAAGCTTGATTTTGCGTTACGTAATTTGGGGACGGTTTGTCCCGAAGGGACGGGATGCTTATCGTACATCTTGCATCATAAGATTGATACGTAAAGGAACGTATGGGGAAATTAGAGGACGTCCCACAACTTCACCACATTGTCTAATTTACCCGTCTCAGAAACTGTTAATATCTCAGATAACCTAACATTAAACACTTGTTGAATGATAATTGTTGTGTTCAGGGATGTTACCCTCCGTCTTGGCAGCGCTGCTGGCCCTCTTCACAGCCGGCTCTGCGACCACACTCCCTGACTACCGACTCAAGAGGGATGTCGTCCCCACCCACTACATCCTAGAAATGATCACAGACATGGACAACTTCACCTTCCAGGGAAAGGTTTGGATCAAGGTAAGCTAAGGACTTGGTAGAAGCCTAGTCCTCTTCAATATGTGTAACTCTTGTTTGAAGCGATACATTTTTGCATTTATACCTGGCATACGATGTAAACAATGCCACTCAAACCTCATTATTCTTTTTGTTCGTCTTTGTTTCAAAAGGCCCATGTTTTGCCTTATGTGTATTTAGAAGGTTCAATATGTGTTATTTAATAGAAATCATGAACAAAATTTCATTTTTATGAGTAGTCGTGAATTTATTTTATCTAATTATTGTTATGTTCGAATTGTTTTAGCCTATGTTAGATCCGTTGTTCTTTCCTCAGTTTATTAATTTGCTGTTTCTCTTAACATACAACTAAATTGATTTTTTAAATTTACGAAGTGCCACAATTGGAGTTCAAATACAATAAGTAGTATCATTATTTGATTGCCAGTAATTCTAACAAATAATGAGATAAAACAAATTTAAATGGAAAAATAAATCCCCAGGAATCTAGGTAGTGTAGATAACAAAAATATTTGAAAAAATAAAAAAAATAATTGGCCACACATAATGAATAAATGACAAGATGTTCCGGATAGTCCAAAACAGATGAAAACGGTGTAACAGGTATAGGGATGACAAATATGTTCAACATATCGATATATCGATCTAACGATAATATCGTAAGAAAAATATCGATCTATCGACTTGTAAATGATTTATCTGTCTAAAATTATGCATTAACTCTTATGTCACAACAAAAAATACACTCATATTTTGCTGTCACTATTTAGAATATTCTACTGAATGTACAAATTAAATACATTTATCAACACGAAACAAGTTGTGGTCTGTGGGGTTGAAAGAACAAAATTTAAAATTAGTATAATTATACCTTTAATTATATGTTAATTATAAAAGAAAAATGTAATATCATTAGTATAGGATCTACAATAAACTACATTTTACTGCGTTAACCTCACATAAAAAAACGAAATAAAGTCACTTTATTATTTCAGTGCAGTTTTTGTGCACATTAGGGGCAATTTAAATGTGTTTTTTTTTTCGAATTGTGATGATTCTGAGGAGAGAGAATAACCTCAATATTTAGTGTTATGATATATATCGGACCAAAATATCGATATGGTCGGTATTAATCGAAAGAAAATATCAATATGCATATATCGAAACATTGTTATCGATATATCGTTGCCATCCCTAAGCAGGTAAAACCTGTGTGCCAGATACCACAGGCCTGGCTCGACAAATTCCGGCAGCTCTTACAAAAAGGAATTATCTGCTGGGTGCTTGAACTCTCAGTTATAGTATTTGTCAGACTGATGAACAGGGTCCAGGTATGTGTTGTCGAACCCGATCGTTAATCCACCCACACTCGTCAGTCATTACCAATCACTCCTAAAATTCTTATAAATATCTAAGTATAAGACAAACCCTGGAGAAAACCGCCTTTAGTTTTCCAAAATAAGATTTTTACTTTATATACAGTCTAGGAACAGCCAAGCTACTCAACGGGTCGTCGTACAACTGTTTCTATTCTTGTGATATTGGTCTTCATTTGTTAAGAAAAGTGAGTCATAACTCAATTAATTTGTATTAACCGTTTAATTTATACCATTTGTAGTTGACTGAGCTATTTATAGGTATTTACTGTCCGTAACAAAAGTTTGGAGACTCGAGTTTGGAAGCTTACAGTAATTAAACCAATAAAGCTATGTTGATGGAACTTGTGCCAATATTTTTGTGATTTCATTGTGCGTTGAGTGGTGTAAACAAAACATTTTTGTATTTTTCTTCATATTTATACTACGTGCCGAACAAAAGAAACACGATTTTTCACTCTTTTCAAACAAATCTCAACTTTGAAAAATCGCTCATAAAAAACCCGTTCATATATCTTGATGAAAATATATAATACATGATTGGGCATATCACTGAAATTATGATATTAAAGTTTCAATTTTTTTATCTCATTAACAAAAACGTTCTTGTAGATTTTGTAAAACAACGGATACCAAGGGGTTACCAGCTTTTTTATTTCAGCTGCAAAGAACTGTTTGTCTTGATGTCATCATTATCCTGAAACTTCTTATCCTTCAGAGGACTAAACAAATGGTAATCAGAGGGTGGTAAATCAGAGCCAAAGTGAGATGAGGCAGTAAATCCATGCCCATTTTGGGTTAGTTGAGCAAGTGAGGACGTAAATTGACTTGCTGGAAAATCACATTTCTCCTCCGGAAACCACAACGTTTCTCTCTCACAGCTGACTTCATCTTGTTCAAAAGGTAATCTGTATAGGATTGGATGTTTTTGTACTGTGTTATTTCAGAATTTTTAGATAGTAAAAATATATAAATAAACTTCATGAGGCCTGCCAAAACGGTGTTCGCCAGTCGCTGATTATCGACCACTTTTGAACTGTTCTACCCTCTTGTAAATATTTCCACAGTCCATAGAACTTTCACCATTCAATTTAGTCATATAGAGTATGTATTAGCTGGGTTTTCACCTTCATCAATCAAAAACTGAATCAAAGAACGTTGTTAAATCAATATGGAGATTTCAAGAAGACCCGACATCGTTAAACAGGGCGATGGTGATTCATCAGCTGATTAGAACTCATCCCAGTGGTGCCAACTTCTAATCCTAGATGTATCAAACTTGTACTACCAACCGTCTTTTCCCCAAACAGATTTTTCTCTTAAATTATAGAATGGTCCTCGTAGCTTCAGGATAAATGTGTACCAACAATAAGAGGGGGTGAGGAGATAAGACCCTTGCAGGATTACTGAGCCTTAGCCGCCCCTCTCCAATCGTTGATTGTAGCTGGAGATTCCAATCTACCCTCTGAGTATGCTGTGCAAGAATAACCTGATTTCATATTTGGTCAAAGCAATGTGTCTGAGTTGAGGGGAAGGAGGGAATGTTCCGGTAACATTTTGGGATGACCTTTACTGAAGTTATGTTTGATATGTTACTAAAGTATGTACGTGTTGTAATGAAGAATGATGCTTGCTTAGCGTATTTCATATTTGGTCAAGTGTCAAAGCAATGTGTCTGAGTTGAGGGGAAGGAGGGAATGTTCCGGTAACATTTTGGGATGACCTTTACTGAAGTTATGTTTGATATGTTACTAAAGTATGTACGTGTTGTAATGAAGAATGATGCTTGCTTAGCGTATTTCATATTTGGTCAAAGCAATGTGTCTGAGTTGAGGGGAAGGAAGGAATATGTTCCGGTAACATTTTGGGATGACCTTTACTGAAGTTATGTTTGATATGTTACTAAAGTATGTACGTGTTGTAATGAAGAATGATGCTTGCTTAGCGTATTCAACATTTTGTTTTATTGTTTGTGACATAAGAACTTAATATTATTTTTATTTCCAACAATAGGTGAAATAAAACACCCAGCACATTGGAAAGCCAAAAAGCAATCAACATTTAGCATTCATTCACTTGTCAAAATTAAAATCGTTTTGAGGACATTCATGAACTAATGGAGCTGTTTGCTCACTGGTGTTATGGAGGTCAGATTCATGCTGGCCGGACATGTTACCAGTCCTCTCTTAAATGGAGCTGTTTGCTCACTGGTGTTATGGAGGTTAGATTCATGCTGGCCGGACATGTTACCAGTCCCAGTCCTCTCTTAAATGGAGCTTTTTGCTCACTGGTGTTATGGAGGTTAGATTCATGCTGGCCGGACATGTTACCAGTCCCAGTCCTCTCTTAAATGGAGCTATTTGCTCACTGGTGTTATGGATGTTAGATTCATGCTGGCCGGACATGTTACCAGTCCCAGTCCTCTCTTAAATGGAGCTGTTTGCTCACTGGTGTTATGGATGTTAGATTCATGCTGGCCGGACATGTTACAAGTCCCAGTCCTCTCTTAAATGGAGCTGTTTGCTCACTGGTGTTATGGATGTTAGATTCATGCTGGCCGGACATGTTACCAGTCCTCTCTTAAATGGAGCTGTTTGCTCACTGGTGTTATGGAGGTTAGATTCATGCTGGCCGGACATGTTACCAGTCCCAGTCCTCTCTTAAATGGAGCTGTTTGCTCACTGGTGTTATGGAGGTTAGATTCATGCTGGCCGGACATGTTACCAGTCCCAGTCCTCTCTTAAATGGAGCTGTTTGCTCACTGGTGTTATGGAGGTTAGATTCATGCTGGCCGGACATGTTACCAGTCCCAGTCTTCTCTTAAATGGAGCTGTTTGCTCACTGGTGTTATGGAGGTTAGATTCATGCTGGCCGGACATGTTACTAGTCCCAGTCCTCTCTGAAATGGAGCTGTTTGCTCACTGGTGTTATGGAGGTTAGATTCATGCTGGCCGGACATAATACCAGTCCCAGTCCTCCCTTAAATGGAGCTATTTGCTCACTGGTGTTATGGAGGTTAGATTCATGCTGGCCGGACATGTTACCAGTCCCAGTCCTCTCTTAAATGGAGCTGTTTGCTCACTGGTGTTATGGAGGTTAGATTCATGCTGGCCGGACATGTTACCAGTCCCAGTCCTCTCTTAAATGGAGCTGTTTGCTCACTGGTGTTATGGATGTTAGATTCATGCTGGCCGGACATGTTACCAGTCCCAGTCCTCTCTTAAATGGAGCTGTTTGCTCACTGGTGTTATGGAGGTTAGATTCATGCTGGCCGGACATGTTACCAGTCCTCTCTTAAATGGAGCTGTTTGCTCACTGGTGTTATGGAGGTCAGATTCATGCTGGCCGGACATGTTACCAGTCCTCTCTTAAATGGAGCTGTTTGCTCACTGGTTTTATGGAGGTTAGATTCATGCTGGCCGGACATGTTACCAGTCCCAGTCCTCTCTTAAATGGAGCTGTTTGCTCACTGGTGTTATGGATGTTAGATTCATGCTGGCCGGACATGTTACCAGTCCCAGTCCTCTCTTAAATGGAGCTGTTTGCTCACTGGTGTTATGGATGTTAGATTCATGCTGGCCGGACATGTTACAAGTCCCAGTCCTCTCTTAAATGGAGCTGTTTGCTCACTGGTGTTATGGAGGTCAGATTCATGTTGGCCGGACATGTTACCAGTCCTCTCTTAAATGGAGCTGTTTGCTCACTGGTGTTATGGAGGTTAGATTCATGCTGGCTGGACATGTTACCAGTCCCAGTCCTCTCTGAAATGGAGCTGTTTGCTCACTGGTGTTATGGAGGTTAGATTCATGCTGGCCGGACATAATACCAGTCCCAGTCCTCCCTTAAATGGAGCTATTTGCTCACTGGTGTTATGAAGGTTAGATTCATGCTGGCCGGACATGTTACCAGTCCCAATCCTCCCTTAAATGGCGCTGTTTGCTCACTGGTGTTATGGAGGTTAGATTCATGCTGGCCGGACGTGTTACCAGTCCCAGTCCTCTCTTAAATGGAGGTATTTGCTCACTGGTGTTATGGAGGTTAGATTCATGCTGGCCGGACATGTTACCAGTCCTCTCTTAAATGGAGCTGTTTGCTCACTGGTGTTATGGAGGTTAGATTCATGCTGGCCGGACATGTTACCAGTCCCAGTCCTCTCTTAAATGGAGCTGTTTGCTCACTGGTGTTATGAAGGTTAGATTCATGCTGGCCGGACACATTACCAGTCCCAGTCCTCTCTTAAATGGAGCTGTTTGCTCACTGGTGTTATGGAGGTTAGATTCATGCTGGCCGGACATATTACCAGTCCCAGTCCTCTCTTAAATGCTTGTCTGAAAATTCGTTAACGATAGATTACAATTTAAAACTGGATGTTCCCTTTCACACAACAATATCTTGCTATAAAAAAGTAATTCTTGGATTGTGTGTGACGGCCAGTCAACTCTCCGGACTCTCAGATTTCTCTCTCTCTCTCTCTATATATATATATATATATATATATATATATATATATATATATATATATATATATATATATATATATATATATATATATATATATATATATATATACCAAATTATACTGTTCATGAAGATAACAATAGTCCTTACCGAACCAAACCATTCTTGTTCAGTTTTTATTGCACACTGGCTATTCGAAATAAATGTGAATTCTGATATAAAAATGTTCTGGGGAATTGTGATTACGTTGACAGGAAAATTTAATCCTTAAATTGGACCTTTTCCGTTAATTCACTACTACTACTTTATTTAGGTTATGCTAGGTTTGGTTATGTTAGGTTTGGTAAGGTTATTTTAGGTCAACCTAGGTTATGGTTATGGTAATGAATTAATGGAGAAGATACCTTAAATTAATAGTAAATAAGATTAACAAATGTGAGCCAGTGGATTTTATTAATTCCACTCGCTCACATTCATCTCACAACGTTCGGAACCCTACCTCAAGGTGTGCCTTGTGTAAAAAGCTAAACTTCAATAGCTTTAATTGCAAAACATCGTAAAACTTGTCGGGGAATTTTAAAATCAGAAATACGTGGGCGTTATAACCAAAACTTATAAGAAACCTAATGTAGGGGGGGGGGGTATAGGCACCAAATGTTATGTGGCAGAATGAAGCATGCAATAGTTGGTAAAGACTATCATCTGATTGGTTTTATTTCTCAAAGAATTGAATACCTTATACATGAAACTACAAGTATACCTTAATCACAAGTCTATGAAAATACTGTTTTATGTATAAAACGTTTGTTTCGACGTTTCTTAGAAGATCAAGACTTATAGTTTTAAAATATAAAATCTGTAGACGTACGACGTGTACGGCTTGGTTCGATACAAATCACTAACACTCATTGAGTTTGGTATGTAATTACCGATTTTATTTATGAAAACAAGCGTAACGCTTAGTTTCAATTGTGCTTGGCTTCCTTTTCGTACAATAAGTTAAGTAGTTTTACACATGTATGAGTAGGCTTCATGTATGTAAGTATGCAAAGGGATACCAGTTATAAGACAAACTGGGTTTGTCTGTCTTATAGGTTTGTATTGTCTTGAATCGATACAGAACCGGTGTAAGGTAAAGAATAATTAATTATCTCGTGTTTCACTTTTTTTTGTTTTTGTTCACATTTGAGTTGTTATTCTTCTTAGATTAGTTGTGTTTTTTAGTTATACTTAGTATGAATTTGCTTATTAAATTAATCTAGGTAAATTATTACATTTAGATTTCTCTTATATACAGGGTGTTCCATAAGTAAAATGGTAAACTTCGGGAAATTGTTATATAGGTCAAAATAAAGAGAAAATCAAGAATACATTTTATCCAAAAACGCTTCGTTTACCAGATATCCACCATTTTTCACAAACGAATTTTTATCTCCAAGTTGGCTTAACCAGTCTTTATGAAACTCGCTATGCATGTTAAAATTATAAGGTTTATTCTAGAAAAAATAATCAATTTGATCTAATTTTTAATTTCGAAATGGCGGTAATTTTAAACATTAAATGGATATTGCGGGAAAACCGCAAAACAATTGGTAAGAACAAGTCTTATTAGACAAAAAAAAATTGGTAAGGTCTTTTAGACCATTACCAATCTGTTAGTACCAAAAAAAGTATAATCGGATGAAAAATAACCGAGCACATTGCTGCCTCTCAACTCAAATGTCAATGTCCTTCAGTTATTTTTAGTCCGATTCTAATTTTTTTATACTGCCAGATTGGTAATGACATTTTCTTTTAAAAAACACGTTCTTAGTAATGTTTTTCGTTTTTACCGTTTTCTTGCAATTTCCGTTTAAACATTTTAAATGGCCGCCATTTTGAAAATAGAAATTGGATCAAGTTGATAATTTTTTTCTAAAATAGGTCTTTTTTATTATCTTAACATGCATGGTGAGTTTCATACAGATCAGTTAAATCAACTTAAAGGTTAAAAATTATTTTGTGAAAAAATAAAATGGCAGATATCTGGTAAACGAAGTGTTTTTGGGAAAAAATGTATACTTGATTTTCTCTATTTTGACATATACTGTATAACCTTTTCCCGAAGTTTGGTACTTTACTTCTAGGACACCCTGTATTTGTTTAACAAGTTTGTATTATTAATTGAAAATGTTGATTGTTATTTTATTTAAATGTTTCCGTGGTTAAATGGAAGAGAGGACTATGTAGTCCTAACTTCAGAACTACAATAAAGGCTTTTTCAATTCATTATGTACCATTACAAAATGCATGCCAATATTTGTACTTTTTAAGTAATTGATCATGGAATACTTAATACTGATCAAATATACAAGGTGTTTCTTTTAAAACGCAACCCTTTTTACAAGTAAAGAAAATGAAGATTTAAGACACTTACAAGTTCATAGGTTGGTAGCTCTGGTTCTTATTCTTCCTTGGCTATCAGCTGGTTTACATTGTTGAACATTTTATTTTGGTTTTTGCAATGTCATTAAGTTGAGGTTAGAAACATGGTTTTGAGCAAAAACCAAAGAGTGTTTATTGTGGAGGAATATTTAATTTTTTTTTTTTCAAACAAATCTAAACAAACATGTCATTAAGTTAATGTAAATAGTAGTAATAAATGTTAGTAATAAATGTTAGTAATAATAAAACTTGTTATAGATATATGTTTTGTTTGTCACTATTATTTCAAGTCATGGGTTGAGTTTTAAAAGAAACACCCTGTATTAAGGATATTACATTGTAAATTATGTTTGAGTTCTTTGATATTACGTTTTATCGTGTTGGAACAGTTTTTGACAGTTGTTGTCAAAAGGATATTTATAGCACTCTTTCAGAAGAGCACTTATCTTACTTGAAGTGCGAACATCAGTTCCTAATCCAATTGAATGTGACGTGATAATGCCAGAGAGGGGACAGGTGGAATTGACACGGCCAGCAACGACTGTCGTCTTACAAACTAGTAGACACTGGCCTACCCCTAACGTAGAGAACAAGACCTTCCATATCTAAATATATGAAATTATGAATTTCAAATAATCAAAAAGATATTTAATTGAAGAAAATCAGAATCATAGCTCTCTTCTCCTTCACATCTGATTTTACATACAATCAAAAAATGTCTTTTATTTTACATATCAATTCGTATTTTGTTAAATGTTATATTTTACTATCATTGCTATTGTAACAGGTTTCATCCTGAAGACCACAGTGAGAATTTTTGTATTTTAAACCATAGCCATCTATGAATTATATGTTACAAAATACACATTTTTTAGCTGGTACAGTGGAGGAACTCTAACTGTCCGAATTTCAACTATCCGATTGTCAAAATGAGAAATGAGGCAGTAGTCTATTTCACACATAATAGTTATATATGGGCTGTTTCAATATGTAAAAGAAAGACACAGTCTGTTGCGGAACTAAAATATCAGGGTGTATTTGTAATGACAATTTGCTAGATTTAAAACAACTGATTTGGTGTTCTTCAGAAATTAATGTTGGTGCCAGTTCTTTTAATCATTTTTATATTATTTTTGCCAATCAGGATCTGAAAGATGGATGGTTGGAGGTCTAAGGTCTGTCAAAGCTAATTGATTTTCTCTTTAAGTCTTGAACAATTTTTTTTTCACCAGTAGAATTCTTTATTTAACTGCAAAGTCTTAAATAACTTTAGGCGGTCAGAAAAAAATCAGTAATCAACTGAAAATATATATTTAGAATATAAATTTAACCATCAGAAGTGTTATAGGGTTAGTGTTATTAGCTAATATTTTAACTAAGTAAGAAACATTCTACACAGTAAGCTTGGTTTGTTATAACTATAGCTGCAGAAAAAATATATATTTAGAATATAAATTTAACCATCAGAAGTGTTATAGGGTTAGTGTTATTAGCTAATATTTTAACTAAGTAAGAAACATTCTACACAGTACGCTTGGTTTGTTATAACTATAGCTGCAGAAAAAATATATATTTAGAATATAAATTTAACCATCAGAAGTGTTATAGGGTTAGTGTTATTAGCTAATATTTTAACTAAGTAAGAAACATTCTACACAGTAAGCTTGGTTTGTTATAACTATAGCTGCAGAAAAAATATATATTTAGAATATAAATTTAACCATCAGAAGTGTTATAGGGTTAGTGTTATTAGCTAATATTTTAACTAAGTAAGAAACATTCTACACAGTAAGCTTGGTTTGTTATAACTATAGCTGCAGAAAAAATATATATTTAGAATATAAATTTAACCATCAGAAGTGTTATAGGGTTAGTGTTATTAGCTAATATTTTAACTAAGTAAGAAACATTCTACACAGTAAGCTTGGTTTGTTATAACTATAGCTGCAGAAAAAATATATATTTAGAATATAAATTTAACCATCAGAAGTGTTATAGGGTTAGTGTTATTAGCTAATATTTTAACTAAGTAAGAAACATTCTACACAGTAAGCTTGGTTTGTTATAACTATAGCTGCAGAAAAAATCACGATGTATTATTTATTTAACCTAAATAGATTCAGGTAAATGAAATCTTCACATATGATTGTCTGCCATGTTTTATATTTGTCTTGTTTGCAGTTGGAGTGCAAAGAAGCCACAAATACCATAATCCTCCACACTCGTAACCTAACCCTACATGAAAAAGATGTCACCTTCAAACATGTAGTCAGTGAAAAAGACTTCAAGGTAAATTAATACTTGGACAGTTTTGCCTATTTATAAAAGTAATCAGTTAATGCAAATGATGTCAGATACTAAATGAACTGTAAGTATAGAAGTTTAGAAAAAGATGTCATTAGAGTATATTCATATATATATCAAGCGTTACTTCCAATGATCATAAAGAAAAGTGTGAGTTAAAAAAAAAACTAGTGATTTAAACTCACCTTTAAATATACAAGTATCTGCATCTTCTATCTCTTGACAAGAGGATACTTTATATTCTAGCACGTTCATTATACAAAATGTCATATCTCTTCAAAATATCCCAACTGACTCATATAAGAGCCGTACAGTTGTTCCATAAGGACTGGTGGTTCAAATATGAGACCTAACGTCTATCAAAATAAACAGGTGGCTTGACAGAGTCATAATAATACTAAATAATGTTTTTTAAGGACCCGTATGTTTTGGAGGTTTGATGCTTTTGGAGCAGTAAGCAGTATATAAGGGATACTGGTTCACATTATGGATGCATCTTCTTCTATTGGTACTCCTCTCGTCTATTGCTCGATTGTAGATATCTGGATACTAAACTAACCACAGAAGTGTTTCCTTTTGGAGCAGTAAGCAGTATATAAGGGATACTGGTTCACATTATGGATGCCTGAAAAATAAAGTCAATTGCATCTTCTTCTATTGGTACACCTCTCGTCTATTGCTCGATTGTAGATATCTGGATACTAAACTAACCACAGAAGTGTTTCCTTTTTGTATTATGTATTGGTTTTTATGTGTTCTATACAGGGTGATTAGAACTTAGTGTTTAACATTTTACTTGGTTATTGTATATGGTATTTGGAATAAAACAGTGGTTTTAGGAATTATTTATTCAAATTTATCATTTAAATAGAGATTTTTAAAGGTTTTTTTACAAAATTAGTGACTTGTGACTAATAAAGGTAGTTTTTCTTATAATAGTCAAAATAAAATACTCAAAAATTGGCATATTACCAAAGAGCATTAAATTTCCATGAAAATAAACTTTTTCGCTAAGATTGATAGTCTTTTATTGTGGTTTAACATGCAAGGAAATACAAAAGTTGTATTACAAATTCACTTTTAACTTTAAGAGAATTTTTCATTGTCAAAAAGCAAATGTGAAAGTGTCAAACTATCTTAAACAATTCACTAATAAATCCACTTTTATTTGGTACATTGGACTTAAAGAACTTCTTTTGTTACTTGACACAGCTTTACGTTTTTGTAACTGAAAGAACAGCAAAATAATTTATTGAAACCCCTACTTTCAGTTATAAAAATGTAAAGCTATGTCAGCCAACGAAAGACGTTCTTTAAGTCCAATGTACCAAATAAAAGAGGATTTATTAGAGAATTTTTTAAAGCAGTTTGACACTTTTCACATTCACTTTTTAGTAACGAAAGGTCCTCTTAAAGTTAGAAGTGAATTTGTTAAACTTACAAATGTTTTACTTTCAACCACAAAATACAAATAAAAGGTTTTAATAAAAGGCAATCTGTCTTAATTAAAAACAGTTTATTCTCATGGAAATGTAACACTCTTTAAGAATATACCATACTTTTGATTGTTTTATTTCGATTATTATAGGAAAAACTAACTTTGATAGTTATAAGTCACTAATTTTGTAAAAAACCTTTAAAAATCTCTTTTTAAGAGAAATTTGAATAAAACATTTTTAAAACCACTGGTTTTCTCCAAATACCATGCACAATAACCTAGTAAAATTTAAGACACTAAGTGCCAATCCCCTGTATATTTTTATCACTTGTAACTAAAAAAATGGTTCAAATCTAGGAGAGATGGTGCATATAATAAATAACACATTTCATTAATAATGAAATGGCCTAGGCGGTTCATATGTGAGTGGAAAACTAAGTTATTAATTTTGATTTAAATATAACATAAAATCAATATACACCGATTTTAAATAGCTATATTTATTATAAATAGGGGCTTTACACAAGAATATTGGACATTGAAATGCTCATAAAAGAATGAAGTATAAGAAAATGTATTATAAATGTTCAATATGTCCTCCATTTGTAGCACAGATGACATATTGTCTAATCGACTACATCTAGTCGATAACTGAATTCGTCCCAAACTGTCTGTAAGATGTCTGTCAGAAATTCAGTTATCGACTAGATGTCATCTGTGCTGCAAATGGAGGACATAATGAACATTTATAATACATTTTCTTATACTTCATTCTTTTTTATGAGCATTTTAATGTCCAATATGTTTGGGTAAAGTCTTTGTTTCTAATAAATATAGCTATTTAAAATAGGGTAATTCTTCTTGAAATACCCTGTATAATAAATATATGCCTGCTGAAATGTTAAGTCTGTGGAAGGATTACAAACTAAGGCTCTTAACATTGTGGGTTGTGGGAATGGACTACCCAACTTATATATGAGCTGCCTGCTAGGTAGAATGTGTTGATGTTTATACTGGAATCTGTATTAAAAAATATTCTTTGTTCAACAGTTTTGGAATAAATAAAAGTGGTATACAACAGTAATACTTGAAATTGTTAAAGAAATTAAAACTCTAATTTCTTTGTTTTGAAATAATTGCTTCTTTTTAATACAGGAATTGCCAGTATCAGGTGTTTCCACTGATACCCAGAATGACTTCATGATTGTAAAGTTGTCCGAAGATGTGTCTCCTGGTAAAAATTACATCCTTTACATTCCTTTCGAGGGAGTTCTCTCTGAAGGATTGGCCGGGTACTACCGCTCAAGTTACCATGACAGGTCTACCAACACAACCAAGTGAGTGCATTTTTTTCTGTAACTAGACAAAGATGAAACATTTTAGTTTGGGATTAATGGTAATTGTCATGATGTGCTAGATTGAAGCTCACCTGTATTTGACTTATTATCTGTAGAATATAAAACCTCCACTTCTAACTTTATCCTGGCGGTTTACCATATAGTAAACTACTTTGCACATTCTATGATTAGGTGGAACCAATGGTAAAGTGTCATCCATATAACTTCAGATGCCATATCATTAACTTAACTTGTAGACTCAGGCTTTTATGACTAAGTTAATTCATGTATTTGCCAAAGACAATAAATAATAGTGAATTTGAATCTAAATTAGTTAAAATCTGGCTGCATTTTAATAATTTTATATAAAATAATACCAAATTAAGAAAATCATTTGATTTTAGTAGAAGTGCATTGTCTTGCCTACAATTGTAGTAATTTATTTATTTAGTAATTTTTTCAATTAAACATATTTTGTGTTAGGCCTACGTATCTTAACAGTTTAGATTTGTGGTGAAACATACCAAACAAACAAATTGAACATTAAAAACTCAAAAGATTGATCACTGTTCCACTTAGCACTAAAGACAGTTTTAAAATAAATTGTTGTTTATAGTGATGATAATTTATTGATCTGTCCTTTACAGGTGGCTGTCAGTGACTCAGTTTGAGTCAACAGATGCACGGAAAGCTTTTCCATGCTTTGATGAGCCAGCTATGAAGGCTAAGTTCACCATTAAACTGGCTCACAAAGAAAACCTTAAATCAACCAGCAATATGCCCCTCGCACGCACAGTACCATTGTAAGTATTAACACTCAAAGTTCATTAACTCCGCTTTTTTTAGTACTACAGTAGAACCTCGCTGATTCAAAGTTCAAGGAAAAGGCAATATATTTCAAATTATAGGATGTTTGAATTATCGGGAGTTCAAGTTATAGAGGTAATGTGAACAAAATTCGAACTATAGAGGTGATTACTTTACTGTAAAAACATATCATAACACATAAAAAACATTAAGTTTACTGTTACATGATTTTATTTAACATGTACATTGAAAAGGCTTGTAATTCTTGATTTTTTATATTTACCAATCATAAAGGGCTATAACTTTTCTTTACCTGTCATGTTCATGCAAGCAAAAGACTTACATGAACTTTACTGTTATTAACTCGGTGACATTTTTCATTTTTATAAGTAAGTGTTTTGTCAGGGAAACATTGATAGAACAAGGCTGTTTCGTGTGCGCTAAAAATATTTTTTGTTTTACAGCCTTGTAACGTTATTTTTAGTTCATTTTTCCAGTGTCTTTACATACACTATCTCCACACTTACGCTCTCTCCACACACCTTATGAAAAATGATGAAACGCACATCAGTAACGAATTAAAACAAACCACACCGATCAGCGGATAACAATGACTGATGGGTCAACTTGGGTGAAAACTGTGTACAGTGTACACACTAGTTCACGTTTCAACAGGCTTGTTTTTTGTATTTATTTCAAATTTCAGAGGCACTCAGCATCTCAGTTCGAATTGTAGAGGTTAACTTCAAATTTTAGTGGTAAGGCTTCGAATTGCGGCAACAAAATTTGAATTCTACAATGCAGTATTTAACCTGTTGTGCTGAATTTATAATAGTGCTGAAAATGATCCCAAATGACGTCATTCATCATGTTTGTTCCCAAATGAGGACATTCGTCATAAGACATTTTTAACAATAAACTCCAATTTTGCAAATTAAACATTGCAAATCAATTTAACCCTTTTAGTGCCAGAGGAATTTTCAAAGTTACTCTCTGCCAGTGCCAGAGGATTTATATCAATTTTTACATTGTGCCATTAAATAATTGATATATATGTTATTTATTACACAAAATTAATAATTTTTGTGCCAAATTATACATAAATAACCAGTCTATCAAAATAACATATCCAAAATAGCCTTGCACTATAAATGCTATCTTTATCAAAAATAAATTTACGAGATAATAAAGTTTGTTATGCCTTTTTTTCTTTGAGCATCCTTATGACCATGGCAAAAATATGTGGGCTCTATTAAATCACGTTACTTTGAAGACAAATTAACATCTTGTTGAAATTTCACAAAAAATTGTTTGACAAATAAAAAATACAGTCCGGCTCTAGCAGCCAAGCAGATAAGACGTGTGCATGCACAAGCGGTTTTATCCAGTTCTAGGCTGAGTTTTTGTTGCTTTACAGCGTGTAGTTGCTAGTTTAATCACTGTGTATTTTATAATAATTTAATATGTCTGTGAGCTGCGGCGTGTGTGCTAAAGAGTGTCTTCAAACTGACAAGAATATTGTTAAGTGTAGTCTCTGTACCACTCCTTTCCACGTTCCATGTGTAAAGGCTGATGGCGTTCAGAACCAGTACCAGAACGAACCTGAAGGACTTAAAGTGTATTGCGTGTAAGAAGGATGCTTCCTCATCTGCAAATAGTAATAAGTCTTCATCTCCGTCTACTACAACATTAACAAAAGAATTTCTGCTCTCAGTAATAGAATCGTTTAAAAGAGAGGTATCTAGCGATCTTAAAAACTATGCTTCGCAGTTTGAGGATTTCAGAACGACCGTTCAGTTCTATCAGATAGTATTGCTAAGTCAAACGAACTTACCTCTAAGCTGAGAGAGGAATATGTTGCAATAAGGAAGCAAAACGAACCTCTACTAGAGCCTACAATAAAAAGTTAAATGAGGAAGTGTACGACTTACAAGATAGATTAAGGAACCTCGAGCAGTACACACTTCGAAATAAACTGATGCTAAGTGGAATAGCACAGACACCCAACAAGGGCAGCTTCACGTTGCTGAAGGACGTCGTTAAAGCCCTGAGCCAAGAGCTGAGAGATAGCGATATAACAGCAGTGCACAGAGTTCCCACCTACAACACCAAAAGGGCGCCTCCCATCATCGTCCAGTTTCAAGGCCGAATGCAGACTTGGATTGCATTCTTCAGAAAACAGAAGACTTTGTTGGCAAATGAAATCAACTCTGCGTTCCCCAAGGAGCAGTATGTTTACGTGAATGAACATTTTTTACCAAAGAACAGAAAATTCCTTGGTCAACAGAAGTGTCGGGGAAAAAATGTGAAGTTTACGTGGGTTACAGATGTAAAGTTTTTTGTCAAGAAAAAGGAAGGGGATAAAGGGTACAAGCTAAATAGAATGGAAGATTTTGATGTTTTGTTTAAGTAGGCTATATTATAACTAAGCAAATTAGATAAAATGAGTGTTAACATAATTGAGGAAAAAGGATATATAAAAACCTACAATATCCTAGAGTCCGACTTTTTCATACACCCAAACGGATTTCAAAATATAAGTTTTTTGCATGTCAATATAAGGAGTATGAGAAGGAATTTTGATTCTATGCTAGTTGAATTGCAACAATTACAAGTTAAAATAGATTTTATATTTTTTCAGAAATATGGATTCAGAGTGAAGATATAAATCTCTTCAAAATTCCAGGTTATAATATAAAAGCTAATTGTAATGATACATACAGAGCAGGTGGAATTTTATGTTATTATAATGATAGTTTAAGTAATTATGTTAAAGAATTGGATTTTAAAATGACAACTGCTGACTGTCTTTTAATAGAAGTAAAATTTGAACACTACTTTCTGAATATTTTTTGTATATACAGGTTACATAATTTCTCTGAATATGACTTCACCAATGAATAAGAATCTAAGCTATCAAATATTTTACAAAATACTGTTTTGATTGGGGATTTAAATATAGACACACTGAAAGAATTACCATTTGCTAATAAATATAAAAATTTTATGTGCAATAACAGGTTTATATTTGTAGTTAATGATCCTACTTGGGTAACACTAACTAGTGCTACTTGTGTTGATCACATCTTTATAAGAGTTAGAAATATGCAGTGCAATATTTGATATTGGTTTGACAGACCACTGCCTCCTTGGGTTAATGGTTAGATTAGATAGGCAGAAAAATCAAGACGTTATTAAATTGACAAATAGAATGGTGTACGACTTTAAATCAATAAATTCTGAAATAAAGCGTATTGATTGGAATAGTATATTGGCATTGACAGATTTTAATAATTGTTACAATAAATTTGTAAATATTTTAAATGAAATAGTAAAATGTAATATGGTTAGGGTGAAATACTCAAATAAGCTTTCCAAAGCAAAATAAATAAGTCTTTGGATTAATAACAACTAGTTAAATAGAATTAAAAAGCGAATTAAGTTGTATAAAATTAAAAAAGAAGGCCGTATGACAATAATTTCAAAAAATATTTTGACTGTTATGTTTTAAGATTGAAGACCATATCGAAAAAACTAAAAATGACTTTTACACTAAATTAATAAATGGTTGAGAGGGAGACAGCAGAAAGCAGTGGCAAATCATTAACAAAATAACTAGTGCTGCTGATTTGAAGAAGAGTATTGTTAAAATAGCTGTAGAAGGACCCTCAGCTGATTGCAAATGAGATCAATTCATATTTAGTAAATGTTCCTAGCCGTACAAATAAGATAAGCCGCGTTAACCAGGGGTTAAACGAAGGTCTGTATAGTCAACAACAATCTATTTTTATTTCTGTGCGGTTGATGAGATCGAATTAAAAGATATTATTAACAAGAACAATACAGTTATTAACAAAACAAGAAGTCTACAGTTTTCATTGTTTTAGTGTCAAACTTTTGAAAAATATTGCTTCTGATATTTCACTTATACTTGCTCATATAATAAATTGAAGTTTTTTGACAGGCGTGTTTCCTGAAGTATTAAAACAAAGTATAATTGTTCCATTTTAAAAAAAATTCTATTAGCATCAGTGAAATACATATGAAAGTTTGCTTTCAGTTTTTTCAAAAATAATATAAAAATGCATGAAAAAAAGATTAGTTTGTTTCCTAAAAAATACAAATTTCCAGTACGATAAACAATATGGTTTCACTTCTGGTAGAAGCACAGAGGATGCATTAGTACAATTTGTCGATTCTATTTACAATAACATAAATCGGGGAGAGAAAACAAGTGCAGTTTTTGTCGATTTTAAAAAAGCTTTCGATTTGGTTGACCATAATATTTGGTTGACCATAATATTTGGTTGACCATAATATTTGGTTGACCATAATATTTGGTTGACCATAATATTTGGTTGACCATAATATTTGGTTGACCATAATATTTGGTTGACCATAATATTTGGTTGACCATTTGGTTGACCATAATATTTGGTTGACCATAATATTTGGTTGACCATAATATTTGGTTGACCATAATATTCTTCTGAATAAGATGGAGATGGCTGAAATCAGAGGTGTTGCTCTCCAGTGGTTCCGGAGCTTTCTGACTGGTCGAGTCCAGCAAGTAAAGATAGGCAATAAAGTTAGTACGCCACTTTGCGTCAGAGCGGGAGTTCCAAGAGCTCAGTAATATCTGCTAATCTATTTATTATCTTTATAAATGATCTGTTAAAACACACCTTTAATGTTATAGTTAGCGCCTTTACTGATGACGTTGCTTAGATTCAGATGTATGTAAACATAGATTGTGGTTCAAATAAACAATGATTTTAAAATGTTGAGATTATGGGCAAACAAAAATAAAATGTTAATCGGTGTTGATAAAACAAAATTTGTAAATTTTGATTTGAAGGGTTTTAATTTTGCAAAAGGTGTAAAATATCATAATGAAATGTACATAGATTTTAATTCTTGTAAATTGTATAGAAATATAACAAGTTCGTTATTTTAAATAATTAGGCTTATACTTTGACCAAAAAATGAGTTGGAAGAAATATATTTACACTTTGCAAAATCAGATGAGAAGTAATGTACGAAAGTTTTATTTTTTAAGAAACGTTTGTGATGTGAAATTGTTGTCTACATTACATCATGCACTAATACACTCCAGATTACAGTATGGCATTATTTGCTGGGGTTCAGTAGCCAAATCAATAGTAAATGATATCAGAATCACTCAAAATACTTTTATTCGTATAATTTTTAAAACAAGATTCCTCCTATCCACTTTATCAACTGCTAAAAATGTTCTCGGTACAATATATGTTCATATTTAAAGTATTGCGATTATTCTTTATTAGAAGTGGCGACCAGAATGTTACGCAAAAACAATACTTCACAAGAAATGTACAGAGGGGCGCTATTATAATGCCCAAAGTTCGAAAATATGCTTTCTGACGTTCACTTTCATATCTGGGACCTCATTTGTTTAACCAAATTCCACCAAAAATAAAAGATATTAAGAGCTCAAAATCTTTTTGTAGGGAAATTGAGAACTGGCCTTTAAGTTTAGAAGAATTAGATTTCTTGCTAAATACATTAATTTAAAGCTCTATCACTAGTTAATGCAATTTAAATCTTTCCAACTCATTTATTTATTCAATGTTGTAAAGAGTTATAGTTAATTGTTATGTATTATATAATGTTGTACAAGTTTAGTTGTGTAAGTCTGTACATTGGACTATGTTTTGGTTATTTTTAAAGATTCTATTTATTTATTTGAACGGGAAAACACTTTTTCGTTCATTAAACATTTAAGAGTTATTTTACAGTACAATTTTTTTACCTTAAAATGTCTTTTTTATATTCTAAATTACAATATGAATAAGTGGATGTAAATTTTAGTTGTATTATTCACTTAGTTCTGGTACACATACCATCAAGTAATTATCAGAGCAGTTAGGCATATTCGTTGCAGTAAGTTGCACATCACATGTCCTTATCAGTGAACCTGGCTGTTATTGTTCTCGTAAATATTTTGTCCTTTTATTTGTTTTCTTTCACTAACTACATAACTTGCTACAGTGGTTAGTTATATTCCAGAATCATTTTTCTGTAAATGTTTTGTAACTTAAAGGAATAAAAGTCATTATTTCATATTTCAGTTATGGCAATTTTGATTCTTCAAAATAGCTGTAAAACAGCTGTTTTCTGACAGGTATTGAAACGTTTTGTATCAAAATATAACTAAATATCATACAAACATACCAAAATCTTGTTTTTTATGTAAAAGTGTACGTTAAGAAATGAGAAGATAATCCTAAATCGATAAAAATTTTATTTTTTAATGAATTTTGTTTGTGATGTCCTGTTATCAGGATGTTGGCACTTTATCCATAGTTTTTTGGACGTCTGGATAACAGGGCGTTGGCACTAAAAGGGTTAATTGCATTTGACTATGTTTGTAATACAAATTATACATAATGTGCTTCTGTCAGTAACAATGTGACAGTTGTAAGCGGCCATAATGTGGCGTACTCATGTGGCAGAGAAAGAAACCGGTTACGTAAAGTGCGATGTGTGTTCTGCCATTTTTATTTACTAGTTGGCATCCTGTTGACCTTGCCAGACCTCTTACTTAAGTCTTGTACTGTGTAACTACTACTATCTCTTGGTTATAGCGGAAGGACAGGACATGATTTCATTTATATTGTTACCTTATTGGTGATGCGGGTTTCCTGGTTGTTCACGAAGGGGGTAATGCACATCTGAACAACCAGAAAAACCAGCAGGATCAACAGGCTTCATCAGTGAGGTAACAATATAATCTAAGAATATATAAGGACTCGAAAATGTGGCAATTAGATATAAAGTAACCTTCTAAACTTAAAGAACAATATCTTAATTAAAGAACAATCGATGCTTTAACTCTATTTGTAAAAGAAGTACAGACAGTGAGGAACAGGTCCAAATCATGCAGAGTATGACACTTCTGCATCACAAAACCAATAGGAGCCTGTCTGCGAATAACATGGGCAGAAAAACCATCCACACTTAGATGGGGGACGAGGCATAAAGAAGCATACTATCATCTTTTATACCAAATACAAATTTATACAGCATTAAAACATCACAGTGTTTTTTAAAAATATACTTTAATATGATATAAAGTAGCTTATATTTCAGATGACTTAAAATACAGAAATTTAATCTAAAATTTTTAAGCATATCTATTAAAAACCCGTAAAAGGATACCAAACAACACAGCAGAATTCAACTCTAGCTCTCACTAAAGAAAAGTCCTAGCTAGAGAATTTGCTGGGAATAATTTAAGTTTTGTAAGAAACTGCTAGAACAACAAATAAAATCCAACATTCTATATGAAACTATACAAGTATTAATAAAATGTTTTGTAAAGGAACATGTCTCATCAAATATAATTCCAAAGCCCTTGATTTTTTTATTTTGAGCTTAATACTAAATGATTTTTAGTCTTTCTTGTATACCTAGCAACTGCACATTTATCAACATGAAACTTAATTCTTCGTGGTCCATATCATCTGTAAGACAATCTTCAAAGCCAAAACTTATAAAAAGTTCAATACACTCATGACGTCATCTAACCAGAATCCTACACCATCTGCACTTACAACAATTAAACACCCCATGAGTTTACGTCCCCGTCCCCGTACCTGAGTCACCGCATTTTTGGCGATCTCGGAGCGTACGTCCCTGACCTCGTCAGTCTGTGTATGGTTGTTGTGAAGTGTAGTGTGTATGTTTGTCTTGTCCCCGTGTTTTATCACCTTGGAGGGAACTTCGTAGACACTGCATTTGGATTGTATCATCCTCACTTCGTGCCTGGGACGTCTAGACGCCATCGTCACTGCGGGTCGTAAGACTTCATCATTTTTGTAATATTTGATTATTGTATTATTTTATTCCTAATAATTGTTGTCTTTTCAGGTTAAAATGTAATTGTAATAGTAGTCTCAGTCCTTCCGAGTCATATATATTATTTTTTGTGCATGTTGAATGTTATTTTAAATTAATAGTGTTTTTCAGGTACCATATATTTATGATTAGTTAATGTAATCTTATTTCAGTCTGATTTGAATATTAATTTTAATTGTGTTTTGACATTTTTCGTTGATATCGTGACCTTGACAGCGCCTAATTGGTTATATTAATGTAACCCTGTTAATATATTTTTTTATATTTAGTAGAAGTTCATTTTGTTGTACCCCATTCTAGGATCTAGGTTAAAAATGTAGATAATTATTAAAGTAGATAAGTTTATTAGTTTAAGAACGTAGTTTTATAACATGGTTGTGTAGATGTAATTTAGTTTTTAGCACTTGAAAAGGTTTGGGTTTTACCAAATCGAAACGTCGTGATTGTTAATTTTCACGTAATGATGGCAAATGTCCAACTACCTTTGTCTCCCTCATCTGATACTCCATCATTAACAAATTTCAAAAACTTTATATATTATGTCAATCTGATCTCCTGTAATAATACAAGATAAATAATCATCCATGAAGTCATTAAGGTTAGTGTTAATAGATTTATTTGGGAAGAAGCCATGCTGGAATTATATAATTTTTTATATAGCGGAAACTATTATATAAAACTGTCTCGAATAACTTAGCTGGTGTTGAAAAAAATTGCAACTGGTCTGTAGTTTTTTTATGTCAAATTTGTTTATCTTTCTTATGTATGAATTCAACTTTAGTTAACTTCCAATGTGATTTAATTGACAGAACAAGTAAATGCAGGAGTGAAATTTCAGATAGACCCTTGAAATTTATGGAAGACAACCATCAGGTCCAACAGATCTTTTTTGCTTAAGTCTTTTTAAAGCTTCACCAACTTCCTCAGCTGTAATGGCTTGCAAAGGTAGACAATGTACAGGAGAGTTTAGAGCTCATCCACAGAGTTTGACCTCATTCAAAGTAGATGAGTCGTAAACAGTTTTAATATAAGTTGCATGAGCCTTTACTATCTCATTGCCTCCTTCCACCTCCTCCCTATCTATTGTCATTACCACATTCTTGCTATCAGTTGAGCTTAGTCTCCTCACTATTCTCCAAAATTATTGCGGATCCACTCTCCATTCTTGACAAATAAACAACATAATCCAGTATAATACTCCTAATCAGCTGTAACAAAAGTACATTAGTAGTCTTGTAATATTTCTGATAGAGCGAAGTTTACCAAATCAAAACTGACGTTTAATGAATGTTACAGTGAGGGCAGGGCCGGCTGGGTCTGGGATGAGTTCCAAGACACTGTGCCGATGTCCACCTACTTAGTTGCCTTCATGGTCAGTGAATATGAGTATAAGGAATCTGATCCACAGCCCAACAAAGTGGTCTTTAGAGTTTGGGCAAGAAAGGATGCTATTGACCAGGTTAGTTCAAATTCTAAATTCAAATTAAGATATAGATATATCGTATGGTATTGTTGTCAGCTACCATTTCTTAATTTAAAAAACCCTGTGATACATATTTGGATCAAGTCATGTTGGTATATTAATAAAAATTTAAAGCTAAGTCCAATCCATCGAGCCATCTAAGGCGTGCCTCATTGATTTTATTTATGCTGGCTAATCCCTCTGTAAAAGAATGCAGGGGCACTCTGTAACTATGTGATTCATTATTTGGATAGGCTGCCCGCAATACATGACTGATAGTGTCAATCCCCATTTGTACTTCCAGTTGTTACATCTGCCACATCAGTTCAGAACCGATTCTACAAGGGAGGTTCATCCCACCTACAGGAATTGACGGATTATTATTAAGAAAATTATTTTATCCATCAAAACTGTTTCACGCTACGGGCCAGCTAGTATTGGGCGATAAATTTGATCTGCCCAACTCAAATTTCGAGTTGGTGGGTTTCGAGATTTTGACGTGGGAGATCCTATGGGTTTCGAGATTTTGACGTGGGAGATCCTATGTAATGGGGAGGTGCGGGGCATTAAAGATTTTATTGAATTCTTTGAGTAATGCCTCCTTACGTCTTATTTCTGGAGGAGCTATATTGCACAGCATCGGGAGCCAAGGAAGTGGAGTTGCTATGAGATGAATTTAGTGGAGTGCCACTAATTTCAGATGATTGGAAGTTATAAATTAAATTTCTATGAATTCCTTTGTCAGCAAAATACTCTTGTATGGGAATGAGCTGATCATTTTATACAAAACTAATAAAATGTACAATTGAAATAATTGGTTATGCAAGTTGATTGCTGCAGTATGTATATCATTTATGTAATTTTAATGTACAATGAAAGCTTTCCATTTAATATTTCTGATAGGAAGCTGACAGTTCGTTGATTTTACTTGTATTATGTATAAAATGTATTAAGAAAACAGTTTTGGTATTCAGGGCACAGTGATATCAAGCAAGATCAATGTGAAACTTAATATGCTTGCCAGTCAAGTTAAGCACGAATGCTAGCTTAACTTGTAATTTAGGATAGTATCCAATAAACTTTTTAAAATTTTGTAGTTTTTGAAATGTATATAAACAAAAACAATTAAATAAAATGAAAATTACTTTATTTCCAAAACACCATAAAGATTACATATTATTTAGTAAAAATTGAGTTGCAACTTGTTTACGATATAACAGTAAATAATTGAAACAATTGAATAGTTGTAATTTAGTTCAAGTTATAAATAATCAACATCTACATGATGTAATTATACTTAATTTGAATACCGTACTTAACATTGAATGTTAATAAAATATTCAGGAGTTTTTACAAACCTGCAACTGCTTGATTATTTATTTTTTTTCAATAAAAATACAACCATTCTTGATATGAAATAATATAAATTAAGGCATTTTATCTGTTTCATAATAAACTTGTTTATTTTCATGTCTGTGTTCAAGATAAGGCAAGATAGTACAATTACTAAGGCACCTAGTAGTTTTCATAGCGCAAACAGCTGAAAATGCTCTGCATACATATCTCATAAAACGATTTGACCTGTGTCTAACAACGTTTGGTTTCTAGCTATCTTATCAGTTGTTCTAAGATGTCTAATATGTTGACTATGTTAGATGCAAGCTGTCCAAATATTTAAAGATATTAAGTCTCTTCTTTTATATATATGAAAGGAGAGGTCGATTTCTTTCTTAACCTTACTCTGCCCATTCCTCATAGACTATTGATCTGTGCGGGGAACTTATTCAGACAGAGTAAGGGGGCGAACCAGTACAGTACAAGGTGAATATTACTGATAAATCTTCCAGAATAGGCCAGATTCGAACTAGCTCTAGCTCTAAGCCAGGCTGAAATTCCTGACGCCTTAGACCAATCGGCCACCAGTTCTCCTTTAAAATTGTAATATTAAACATTGATGAAATGAAATGAAAAATGGCTTTATTTGGAGGCGAAGTTAGGACTATGAATCCTCTCTACTACTTAACCTCTGATAAATAAATACAATTTGAGATAGATAACATAAAATTATATTAAACTCTACACAATGTAATATAAAACTATTTTATATAAAAATAAACAAAATAAAAAATTAACTATTCTAATAAAGCTAATCAACACAAAAGAAATATAATAGTTTTGGCACTAACTATTCAAAATATAATAGTAAAATTCAAAAGAAAGAAAGAAAAAACCGCTTTAAAGACACTAATCACCCATTCATACCTTACTCACACCCAACATAGCCCCCGCAAACCACCAGCCCACCGCCACTACAGATCCTGCATCAAATGTCCTTTAAATTCCACCCCGAAACGAGGGTAACCTTAGATTATTTTGATGCTGTCAGGGAGCGCATTCCAAAGGCGACAAGTTCAAACTCATAGAAAATACTCTTGTTGTGAAATGATAGATATTTACACTCTATTTTAGAATTCTATTCATAATTGAGATATGTTAATAGCAATTCACTGATCTGAAAGTGGCTTTAATCTATTTTATCAAGTTATTTTAAGGTAATGAGTAGAGTTTGGCTTAGGAAAAACTTACATTTTAGAGCTTATAGTTAGTTTTTATTTAAAAATGTGTATTTTATACTTTTTTGGTTGTGGTATTTAAAGATATGAGTATGACCAGATGACAAATTATTCTCGATAAATTGAATTTATGTTTTACTAAGACTGACGTAGATTTTGTGCATGTTTGGGGTTTCATGGTCATATGTAATACGATATAGTGGTGTTACATATTTTATTTTTAATGCAATTTTAATTGATGGTATTGTGTAATTTATTACCAAAATGTTGGTTAAAGTCAGTAAATTTTGTCTCAAATTTAATAATATGATTTTGCAGGTTTGGTTTGTTGGGAAAAAAGCATGGAGGATAATTATGACATAGACCTCCGGCCTATAAATCCACATTAAACTTGATAATGTTACATGATCAAACATTAATTATTTTAAAAATTGTGCAATCTACTAAACAGCTTATCTATAAATGTAGTAAAAGACTGAAAGTTGTAATACTTAAGATACAATATAATCAATTTCAATAAAAATTATCCTCTTTTTTTCTCTAACTCATAAGCCTAGTAGTGGCTGTAAATCATCTGACTGAGCTTGATCAGGGGATTAGTTAGGTGGGTGGGGCCGTGTGCAGAGAGGTAAAGTGTGAGCTAGAGATCTACTGAACATAACAGAACAGTTTTATTGAAACTGTTATCGGTTTGGAACAGTTTCATGCTGGAACAGTGCGGTAAAAAAGTCTCTTGTACAGAGAACAATTAGACAACAGCAACCTTTTATCTATTTGCATTGTTTAATCAGTAAATATAATCATTCGGCCACAGAACGTGATTTGCTGCAAAAAGTACTTTTTGTATGTTTGCACTTCTATAAGAGGCATGGAAAACACTTTTTACAAGCCTAACCAAACAGATAGGTTTTACAAGATACCTGCTTGCTCACAAACTTAAAGTGGTATTGGCCCACCACCTGCCCATACATGTACAATGGTATTGGAAATACACTAGTGGTGATATACACAGTTTTTTTTTAATAAAACTACTCGCCAGTTCATTTGAGACTGCAGGCCTGTGCGTAAACTTTATTCAACGAGTGAAGTACCGACCGTTGGCTCAGTGGGGATTTGAACCTTAGACTTTGCCCTCTGGAGTTCAAAGCCTTAACCACTGAGCCACCACGCCCGGCACAGTGATACTGACCCATCCACCCACATATACACATACAGTAGTTTTGGCCCACCCACCTGCCAATACACATACAGTGGTATTGGAATTGCACTTTTGGTGGTAAACATTTACGGTGATACTCAACCATCAACTCACTGATACAAGTCTGATGGTATTGACCCACCCACCCATAGACGTATATAGCGTTGCTAGAGTGAGCTATACACAGTGGTGTGTATTAAGGTGTGAACACAGGTGGATGTGACAGAGTGTTTTTTGTTTCATTTTTACACTCTATAGCCACAATTTCAAAGTTAAAATTTCAAATAATATGTAAATTGACATATTCAACAAATAGGTGTTTTCAGAACTGTTGAATTCTCACAGTTCTCTCTCTCTCTCTCTCTCTCTCTCTCTCTCTCTCTCTCTCTCTCTCTCTCTCTCTCTCTCTCTCTCTCTCTCTCTCTCTCTCTCTCTCTCTCTCTCTCTCTCTCTCTCTCTCTCTCTCTCTCTCTCTCTCTCTCTCTCTCTCTCTCTCTCTCTCTCTCTCCCTCTCTCTCTCTCTCTCTCTCTCTCTCTCTCTCTCTCTCTCTCTCTCTCTCTCTCTCTCTCTCTCTCTCTCTCTCTCTCTCTCTCTCTCCCTCTCTCCCTCCCTCCCTCCCTCCCTCCCTCCCTCCCTCCCTCCCTCCCTCCCTCCCTCCCTCCCTCCCTCCCTCCCTCCCTCCCTCCCTCCCTCCCTCCCTCCCTCCCTCCCTCCCTCCCTCCCTCCCTCCCTCCCTCCCTCCCTCCCTCTCTCCCTCTCTCCCTCTCTCCCTCTCTCCCTCTCTCCCTCTCTCCCTCTCTCCCTCTCCCTCTACTCACCTGAAGAAAATGCCTGTGGTGTTGAAAATTTGAGAGATTATGTATATTTTGTGATTGTGACTACTACTCTGATGTTAGTGAACTTGTCTTTTAAGGTAAGTTTGCTGATGTACTTTCTCTGTAATATACACAGTTGAAGTAATAATTTAAAAATCAAATTACTTACATTTTATGTGAACCAGAAGCAATTGTTATTTTCAGTGTTTTAAAATTCAACAAAGCCAAATGAACATTTTATTAATATAGAAATCGGTTTTCACCTAAACTTTTCCTAAGCCGTTTCCTAAACTTGCAAGCCACCGTCGGGTTAGTTCACGACAGCCCTATAGTCAATATTCAATCTTACCATGAGTGGTCAAAACACTCTGTTCTATTTAAACTATATGGATCATGTTTATTATTATAATGAGTTCTAGTGGACACTTTATTCATTAAAGGTCCACTCTAGTAGACCAACAGTTGATATTCTGAGTTTTTCAATTTAAATTTGTCGAGAATTATATTCAAGTTAAATATTTAACTGTAAAAAAGTTATAAAAATACTAAATTCAGTTCAGTACTAATTTGATTTGCATTGCACTATATGAAAGATAATGTTAAATTTACCACATTTATTTTGTTAAATATCGGAACTATTGTTGTGTTTTAGAATATATATATGTTTTGTTAAGTTTTGTTCTCAATGTTAAGTTTTTATATTTTATTTATGATAGTTTACTGGTAAAGGTGTTTATGGTCTCTTATTATTTTATTTTATTTTATATTTATTAATTGATTAATATCTAGTTGATAGTTTTATTGTACACAAGAGTTACATGATGGACAATAACATTTAATGTTGAATGCACAAAGTTAGTACATTAGGACACATTTTACCTGTAATAGAGTGTACCTGCATACTGAGGTTGGGCTGTTAGCTGCTGATGTTAATCACTAACTAACAATCATGTCCGTAACGGTGTACTCATAACATTGGAAATACAGGATTTGAGCAGGTCTCTCTCCATAGTCTATTTAAAACTGCATGTTAGGAATTCCAAGGTTCTGTCCCGACGAGCCCTCTAAAATATCAGGAGCATTCTTGAAAATTATGCTGGTTAATTGTTTGATCTTGAATGTTCATATACTGCTTATTCATAAATTTATGAATAAGCAGTAGTTGCCGGAGTGGTTGCTCAGTGGCTAAGGCTTCGGACTGCGGAGAGCAAGGTCCAAGGTTCGAATCCCTACTGAGCCAACGGTCGGTGCTTCACTCGTTGAAGAAAGTTGACGCACAGGCTTGTAGGCCCATGACAACTGGCGAGTGAAGTTTTTTATTTAATATATATATATATATATATCTGTGCAACTCTCTCTGTCAAAGAAAAAAAAAGAAAAAAAAGAAAGAATCCCCATAATACTTGATATTATTTATTGTTATTTTTTCTATTTATTGTATAAAATAGGATAGTTTCCTTGTAAGTTAGTTAAATAGATTATTTCTGAGTATTTTTTTTTTTCATTTATAACTTCATATTAATTGTTTGAATACTATATAATGACAAAAATATTTAGTAATATATATTTTCCATCGATTAGCATATAGCTAGATGGTTTGTATGTGCACTGCAGCAATGTGTATTTGCGCTTGCGAAATAAAATTGAAAAAAAAAAACCAACTTATTGCCCACTAGAACCATTCTTCATCTATCAAATGACACTTCGTGTGTTGCAAAACAACCGTTATTATGGACCGAACCCCTTAAAATAGTAAGCCATGTTTTTGATGTTTTTTGTGAAGCAGAATGACCCTCTTAATTAACTTTCTTTCTGTTAAATAGACTGAAATATGTTGAGTTCTTTTGTGCTCATATTGAAACAGTAATAGTCTGTTCTATAGATAACCTTGTTGCAACAAGATTAACTGAGCAACTGTTTAGTAAAACAGCTGTGCTGTGTAAACAAACAAATTGTCATTCACCAGCATTGTATTTGTTATTTGATACTGTGTTGCTTTATTACTTACTGCTTGTGGGGAGCTACTGTAACTTTTGAAAATGATAAATGCAATATTTGTTTATTTACTTAGTTATGAAATATAATAAGTAATGAAACTACAACTAAAGCAAAATCTTCATTCACTGTTCTAAATATCACAACTTTGTTCCTGATGTCGATTTGTGGTCTGGTTGCTTTATAGACTATAGACAGTCATTATTTTACTAAACCTTTGTGAAATACAGTAGAACCTCGATAGTTCTAGACTCGTTACTTCAACACTGGCCATGATGACGTGATGTAGTAAAATTATTGTCATTGGAAGGCTGTGCATGGTTTAGTCTGGTGCAAATCAACATTGTCAAATTGGATAAAAGTTAAAAATTACCAATTTTTTACATTAAATTAATCTACCGTGCAAGTAATGTACTGTCCATACATTAATAACTAGACACTCCATACCAATTCTTTAGAACATACATTGTTACATCAATACTCTTTTTCAGTTTTGTTAAATTTGAAATCATTCATGAAGAAATTACACTACATTTCGCAATAAAAATAGTTTTGTCTTTCATGCTCACCATAGATTCTTTGTAGTTTGACATTTTAATACTTCTACAACCTCCATAGATCAGAAAGTGTTGAACTATCGGTAAGTATTGAACTTACCAACAGCCCCTGCAGACTCTTAAGACCAAACTTCAACAAGTTCCAGCCGGCCTTTACAAAAGAATTACGGGAATTTTAAGGTTATCTTTCTTAACTCAGTTACAAGAATCTAGTAATTGATTTTCTCTTCTCAGATACATATGCAATTTATTTCCCAATTTAAGAGTCTGCAGAGGCTATAGGCCATGTTGGTTTTAATCCCATAATAACAATGATATTTTAGGACTGGACATACGATCACACATATCCAAATTAATCAGTTATTTTTAAGCAAATTTTTTCCAAACAAATAGCATTTGATCAAGAATGAAATTGCATGTTGGAATTGCTGTGGAAATTCCTAATTAGTTAGTTTTATAGAAAAGAATATAAAAAATGTTTCTTCTGAAGTTTTTATTTTCACATATTTTTCAAAACTATACGTATGTATTCAAAATATCAAAAGCAAACCCGAAGTGCAATATGATGAGGATTAATATCATACACAACTTTTGGTAAAAAAAAATGAAAAAATATGGATTCGCAAATAACATTGTTCTTATAAAATTAAAACCAACTTGGCCGAAAACCTCTGCAGACTCTTAAGACCGCATTTCAAAAAGTTCCACATGGCCTCTACAAAATAATGACATCAGTTTTAAGGTTATCTTTCTTAACTAAATTATTACAATAATCTAGTTGTTGATATTTTGTTCTCAGATACAAATGCAATTTATTTCCCAATTTCAAACTGTCGTGCAATTTATTTTGCTACAGTTTAAAATTTGCAAATCACTACTTTGTTATCTGTCCAGTTTTTTTAAATTCTTTGACATTTCTTTCTTTGTTTGATTAATTTACAGGAAATACATTACTTTATGCTGGATTTTGTTGGTGTTGGGGTAAAAGAGTTGGTCAATTTATCACTTTTTGGGTGGTTTATGTATTTAGACTTATGTATATTTACAATAAATAGTTTAGAAGTGTTAATAATAATTTTACACTCAGATTCACAAGTTAAATTCTTGTAATTTTGCCCCTTTTAGACTCTGATTGGAAATAAAAAGTCTATACTCATAGCTATAATGATTTTCTGTTTTGTGCAGCAGTCACTGTTTTAGACATAAGACATAGTATTCCTATTTTAACAAGTTTAACCCATTGGCGACGACTCACGAACAGTGCTTGTTCTGTGTTTAGCATTATTTAATATTGAAAAAACGTACCAAACAATCAGTTAAATTGTTGGGAGACAACATTTTCACTAGAGAGCACTATCTGTTATGAACAGAACTAGTGGCAAAAAGAATAACTACAACCATATACTTAAAAATCGCATTAAAAAATTCTCTTACTCGGAGCTCTAGCTGTGTTGAACTGGTTTTAGCCATTGCCGCATCTCGTCTCAGTAGTCTAGTGGATCAAGTCGTCTCCTCCTGTGGCCAGGGAGTAGGCAGGGCCTGGGTTTGAATCCCAGTCAAGGCGTAAAAAAGTGACTGGTGCAATTGCATTAGAACCGTCCTTTCTGGGTTACAGGACTGCTTGGCCTGACGAGCCTCAGGCTCGTACATAGAGAACTGTGTAGCGACATTACAGAATAGCGGTAGGATGCTCCTAATGTAATGTTGACTGTTAAGTCAACAGCATCAGTCACTGCAACAGTTTTTCACATTTTTATCTTGTTATTCCAGTACTTGCCCATACAATATTTTGTTTTTAATTAATTACATTGCCAATGGCTTAAAGATAAAAAAACAGAATGACACATTTCAATTATGAGACTTCTGCTATTACTAAGATTTATTTGTCTTCTTGGAAGTGTTTAAAAATTGAATAAGAGTGAAGTTGATGGTTGGTCGTATTAGAGTCCTATAATCTCTTCTTGATAATTGCCTATCACGCTTGACATTCTTATCAAAGCTGCATTCTAATTCCCCAATATTAAGGTTGTAATCCTTTCTATCCAGGTATTATCTGTGAAGGCCTATAATGTACTTAGTGCTATGCTAAATGTGTGTCTGCTAAGATATGAAGCAACAATATAAAATAATATCATCACCAACAATATACTATCGTAGATTATGAAATACAACAGGTTAAACAAGGCACTAGAAAGTGCAGTAGACCAATGGCGATTAATGTGTGGGTTTATCAGCTGACTAGTGGAAAAATAACTAACTGATTTTTAATAACCAACTAACCAAATGGTTATTTTTCCCAACGATCGATTAATTTTGTTAAATAAAAACTAACCACTTCCAACTTAAATTAATTTTTCTGCTGCTTGACTAATATAAGTCTACTCCGTCTGTAAATGAGACTAATATTAGTCAATTGATTACCACAACTAAAATACAATTGAACATCAACCTATAAACTAAATTATAACCAGTTTACAACAGAATCTGCACAAACAAAAACTGTTTTGAGCTAATAATTTAGTAAAATTTACTTTGTAATGACAATAGTTTTTGAAAGCAACATAGAGATTAACAACACTAAAACAAAATGAAAACAGCTGATTCAGTTCAGTATAGATCACAAGTACCGCACCACAATACATGGTTATTTTTGTACTATACAGGTTATTTGCTACCATTTGTTTATTCATTATAAAGCTCATTACCTTCACAATTTATTGACAGTCAGTTACGGACAACTCTTTTTTATGTGTTAAAAATTGTTTTGTTTTTACTTTATTTACAAAATTACACCTCATAATTATTTCCTGTAATGGCTGGCAGAGTTTGAATTCACAATAAGTAGTTTTGTTCAGCAATGAAGTGCAGCAGTTAGGATTAAGGTAGAAAGGAAGTAATGATGATAGTCTGGAGCCATAAGACAAGGTTAGTTGGCAAGTAAAGCAGATTAGAACAAGAAACTTAATGATTAAATTAATGGCTTTATTACCTACTATTCAAATGCAGTAAACTAATAGATGTTAATTGTATTTCATAGACTTAAGCGGCCTGTGTCATTACTAATAACTAAAGCTTCCAGTAACGACCGTGTCAAATTGTTATCTACAATATTAACATCACAGCATAGGCGAAACATTTGGTGATGTAAATATTGTAGATAACACCTTGATACATTGTTACCAGAAGCTTTATTTATTAGTAATAGATGTTATTTCACTTGTTGAATAAAGTCTTGCTCTGGCACACAACCTGTGTGAACTAGCAAATGAAGTTAAACAATTTTTATCGTATTATGACGAAAATAAGGCTTGTAATATCCATTTTGTCATAATTAGTTCATATATGCCTGTCATTTACCTAAATGCTGTTGTTTTGCTCTTTAGCATTGATCAATATTTGTACATATTGGAAACATTTTCACGGACATCACATTAAATGTTAATTAAATTTTATTGGCAGTATTTTTGTCTGATAGGTGGAGTTCGCAAAAAAAGTTGGTCCCAAGTTTTTGTCTTACTACGAGCAATACTTCGATGTTGCTTATCCTTTACCAAAGCAAGATATGGTTGCCATCCCAGATTTCAATGCCGGAGCTATGGAGAATTGGGGTCTCATCACCTTCAGGTACGCCAAACTGCTAAGGCTGCAACCAGTTTAATTACAATTGTAAGATCGATTGTGACCATAGAAAACATTACATATACGGAAGTGGGTACTGAGATTTTTCATTTCTGCTGCAGAAAACCTGAAGCTGTCCATACTCTCTGGGTGATGCTATCGATCAATCAATCTTTTCTCATATAGCACAATAAGTACAAAATGGCATCATATTATAGTACTGTAGTTAGGAATAAAATCAAAATAATAGTTTAACTACATTAGTCTATTTTACATATAATAATACTTGATGAGGAAAAACTCATGTAATGAATGTAAAGGTTTGTCAGTCATACAAATTTTCAATTTATTTTTAAACATCAAAATCTTGAATGGTTTTTAAATCAGTTGGTAAACAATTGGTATTTTATTTCAGCGTATAAGTAGTTAATTTTTCATATACAGTAGTTTTAGATTATAAACTTTCAAAGAAACATCTTTTTTCATCGTGTTATAGTTATGGCAGGAACTTAATAATTCAAGATTGTGAAAATTGCTTTTGACAGACAAAATAAAAATAAATATACATAAAGCAAAAAGACCCATAATAACCCAATTTATAGAAATGGCCTTTAGCTTCAGCTTTAGATTCATCACTCTACTGTAATTTAAGCAAAACTCTTATAGAATGTCTCTGCCAGATTACATTTCTATTTAAATTCTTTTTAAAAGTACTGCAAGCAAACAGCAACTATGATAGTAGAACCAGTGATACCAGCTACCTAACATCATGAAAATTTAGTAAAAAATATGATTTTAAATCTAAGAGCTTAAGTAAATCAAAATGTAAATCTATCAGAAAAATCCTACTGTACATTAATGATGATATACTTTCTCTCTAAAGAACATGTGGAAGGGAAAAAAACATATTTTTTCCAAATTTGTTTGCACAAGCGAGGGATTTGGAATCACAATACTATTGTTTGAATATTGCAAATTAGTTATTTTAAAATTAGTTTTTCAATTGCTAAATACACAGTTGCAAAATATCTCTGTCAGGTTTCATGGTTTTTCTAGTTAGCATTTTTGAAGTCCTTAGAATTTTCATAGGGCTGAAATTATGATGAAATTAGTCATCTATGCTTTTTCTGTGGCAATCTAACTGATAATATATTTGCAGTTTGTCTTACAATAGTGTAAAAATTGTTTAAATGAAGGTTACAAAGTGAACTGCGATTATAGTTAATTTTATAGAAAATGAAATTTGAATTTCTTTACAGGGAAATAGTTCTGTTGTACGATGAGAAGGAAACGTCCCAAGCTAACCAGCATAGCATCGCATCAGTGATTGCCCATGAATTGGCCCATCAGTGGTTCGGAAACCTGGTTACCATGGAGTGGTGGACCGACCTCTGGCTTAATGAAGGGTTTGCCACGTACGTTGCTGGACTCGGTGTGCATAATGTGAGTTCAAAGTTGGCAATGGAGGATCATAATTTGGCTATAACAAATATAATTATTTACATTTTATTTTTGTAGTAAACAAAAAACAACACTAATTAAAATATTAAATTAAAAACTGAGTTGACGTTATGGATTGATACCTAATAAAGTTGGTGACTTTCTGATTTACTTTTTAAGAGATTGTTCTTTACTTATTTTTTACAACCTTTTAAACAGTGTATCAGCATGTTTGGATATAATATATATCAATTCAAATTTATGATTGGCATAAAAGATGTATGAATAATGCTGTATTAATCATTTGTGATATTAACTAGAATCTACATTTTCCGGTGACAACCTCGTCAAGGTACTATCTACAATATTACAAGATAACCAGACGTTTCACCCATACTGTGATGTGGCATCCTCAGTTGGTTTCTTTGAGACTCTGGTACCTTGACGCGGTTGTCACCGGAAAATGTAGATTCTAGTTATGACACCGGCCGCTTAAGCCAAGTTCTAAGATCTGTGATATTATTCAGTTTCATACTTATTTGTTTCTTATAGTATCGACTGATCTTAAATCTGGATTATTCTAGCTTTGTTAAAAATTTTTTTGTCACATAGGAATTCCCTGAATGGAACTCTCTGGATGCTGTCGCAGTAGACAACTTGCTGCAGGTTTATTCCCTCGATGCTCTCAAGTCGTCTCACCCGGTGTCTGTGCCTATAGGTCACCCCAGCCAGATCACTCAAATATTTGATCATATATCATACAAAAAAGGTATTTTCACAAATAATAATATTTTTGATCAAACCGAAATTTTATTTATTTAATGCCATGCTTTAATACAGGTTTAAACCCAATTACATTAACCCTTTTAGTGCTGTGCCGCCTGGCCTATGGATATACCTAAAAGTGCCAAGCAGTTTTGTGCGAAATTGTAGTTTTGGTAAAACGCTCATAGATTTGTTATTTGTTGCCATATCTTCATACTTTTTGTTTTGTATTGTAACAAAATAAACAGAGAACCCCCTACAGCAAGAAAATATGTAGACAAGTATATTTTATTTATAAAAATAATAAATAATTTTTTATTTTTGTAGTTATGAATGAAATAAGAGTATGTAAATATGTTGAAATATTTTATTACCTATTCCACTGTAAAGAGCATCTAATGAAGAACAAATTTCATATATTTTCAGCTCGTTTTTATAAATAAATAAGAAGTATAGAGGAAATATACAAAATATTGTCCTCGCAAAAATTAGTTGAGAACTTGACATTTGAAACATGAAAAAAATATAAAAAGTCGATTGTAAGCAACCGAATCGAGTAAACATTTAGATATTAATACAGCGTTTACTATGTAGACAGAGTAGCACTAAAGAGGTTAAAGTAAAGGGCAACCCAGAGTAATGCGGAAACCATTTGAGTCGCATCTGAATACTTCAATAACTATAAACAACTTTTTTAAAGAACTGTCATTGTAAGAAATATTAATAAGAATAACTTGTAGCATCTCATTTTGCTGTTTATTTTATCACGGAACATCAAGTGCTTAGGCTAATTTTAACACCGGCAAAATTTATTTATTTATTTTACATGCACAATACAGGTTATTTACCCAATTACACTGTGCATGTTCAATGAAAGAAGACATGCAATTAATTTAAAGTCCACGATTTCATGTCCAGTCCAGTGCCACATACATAATCAACACTATTAACACATGCAAACAAATAAATAATAAATAGCATAACAATAACAGTGATAATAAATAATTATAAATATTAATAATAATCAACAACAATAAACTCTATTAACAGGGAAATTAAAGGGAATTGAAAAAATTAACATTTTATAGTTGGGCAGGATAGAAAGTGATCTGCAAGTTTAGCGCATATAGGGGTTTCAGCAGCGAAGGAAATCGTTCCACCGCTCAGCTGCCTAATCACGGGCGTGACTAACTTCCGTCTTCAAGTGTTCAACTTTCGCAACAGTGTTTAGTTACACTGTAATGAACTGTACAATTTTGTTAAATGTTATTTATTGTTTACATTATTATTCATTGTGTTAGTGTTATTATTATTGTTACTTAAATACTAAATTATGGTTTAGTATAATTCATACTTGGGATTAACGATTAAAAATAATTAACGATTAAATTTAATCATTACTTTTTCTATTAACTTTTTAACTTATTCGTTAGTTTTGTAATGTTTAACTTCTAACTTTAACTAGTTGAAAATTTGGCTAACGGTTAAAGTAACTCAGTTAGTTTTTCAAATGTGATAAAAGGTGCCATTTGGTCTATGGAATGTGGATTGGGCAGAAAGTAGGTATCTAAAACTCAGTTCAAAGACCAATTGTTTTCCTCATCCCTCAATTGTCACCGACAAGCAAGGTCACTGTTTTGAAGACGCATCCCCTCCCCTTTACTTACATTTTACTGCCTTATAAATACAAAAAGACGGACCAAACGAGTATACCATTGTTGTGGGATTGACTTGTGTCCCTCGGGTGATCATTTTACTTGACTAGTTTATGTTTTTATGTAGTTATCTTTGTTTATTGTTTATTCATAAGACACCGATCGTCAAGATATGGGCGAATATGGATTTCGAATGACTGTGATGAGTGTAGATGAGCGAATGTAGTCATTGTTACAAACTAAGGCCGACTATTCCTTAGAAAGTGTCATTAATTATCTTGTTTTAAATCAACGTATTGGGCCTAAGCTTGTTTATCTTTCATAAATTCTAATACTGCAATTTTATCTGTTTACCCATCTGTCTGTATAATTAACTAGGAAAATCAGTTGCATTTTGACGTTAATGCTGTAAATACTTGATTAATTGATCATACAGAATTACACATCTAAATTGTCCTGTCCAAAAGTAATCGGGAAAAACTATTTAAATGGTTAAACAAACCATCATTTTCTCAAACGTTTACTTTATTTTAAATTAGGCTTACTTGGTAAAATCAATCCATTATATGATACCATCCAACAGAATAAACTATCTTCAAGATTGCAGAACTTATTTCAAGTAACAATTGCTATATTTAGTTTTGTTTTCATTATTTTGCTATCAGCACCGTCGAAAAGAAAAGATAATGATAATACTATCTTTAATATCAATAATATTATCAATGGTAATTATTTTTGTATTTTATTAATGATTTATTAAATAGTTTTCATAATTTTTAATTAACTTTTTTCAGTAATAATAAAACATGCACTCAGAACGGCAAATTCTTAAACATCTAATAAACGTAATTGCTTGGTATCGAAAATAGTATGAATAGATCTGCTTTCACTCACTTATAGAGTGAGTATATTTTGTTCAGTTTTTGTTTACGCTAATTGGTCCATACTTTCTTATCAGTGAACCTTCCTTATCATCTCCAGTATGATAAAAATCACCTGGAGTCAACATTTCATGATATTATTTGGCCTTCCTTATTATCTGCGCCAATAAAAAAAAAAAAATGTTTTGTTATCGTGAATTTCCTATAAGTTAGTTATTGATTTTTTAAAGTATGGCTTAAAAATGTAAAACTTTAATTTCATAGAGTTATATCAGTTTTTGTTAACAATTTTAGAAATGAAATTAAATATTTAATTTTTAAGATTTCGGACATTTATGTAACAAAAATTACTGTAGAAATTGCTATAGTCTAATTAATATTATTGTATAATAATGTATTATAAATAGGCCTATTTATCTAAGATATTATAAATAATAAAATATCATACAGGTTAAGTATTTGTTTATGTATATTTTACTGTACCAAAACCAAAATGTATATTTCAATTTCAGTTAATTTTCTAATACTTTAACTTTAATCAGTTAGTTTAAATTTATCCTAACTTTTAACTTCAACTAGTTACTTTTTTAAAGTATTAACTTTAACTTTATTCAATTTAAAAAAATCATTAACTTTCCCAAGTATGGTATAATTGTTCTAAGCTTGATTCGTTAGTGTTAATCAAACCAATCAATGGTTACTGGTACTAATGATGCAGTGGGCGGTGCCTGGTATTGCACTCTCAGCCTGCAGCCTACCATCTTGCTAATTGCCGTGTTAATTTTCAAATGAATGACACAGTGGAGGAAGACCTACTTAGTGCATCTTTATCGCACAGGTGCATTCGCAGTAGGTCACTTTCTAATCAGCATATCTATAGTGTCTGAAATTGACTTAAAAGTTTCATTTCCTTTCATCATGCTTTTGTGTGATTTAGTTCAGCCCTTTATCTGTGGTGTATATACATGCTTTATATACTCAAACATGATTTTAAGTAAATTTACTTACAAACTTCTAAGTCAGAACATACCTTGAAGTCTCAAAACTAGAATTAATAATATCTGCCAATGACAGGCTCTTAACGTTACAAAATAAAAATTTTTTTTATTTACGTAATTGTTAGAAATTTACATTGTTTAAACCTATTTTAGCACTAACATCATCACTGAGTGAAGCTGCTCATTTACGAGTTATTAATATATCATTTTCTGATGCCAAAGGAGCATTCCTGTTGAGGATGATGAATCTGTTCCTTGGGGAAGAAGTTTTCAGGCGAGGGGTCAATGAGTATTTGAAACAGCATCGATATGGAAACGCAGAACAAGATGACCTGTGGGCTTCCCTCACCGTGCAGGTTAGTGTCTGCCGTGCACCTGATAAACATTATTGAACATGAACACAATGTTTATTTAGGTACATGCTTAGGTTTGACAATAGACCAAGTTTAAAAATATCAGGGATTTAAACTTAAAGCCTCCGTGTGCCAGGCTATTTTGCTATACTATATGCTATGCTATATTATGCTCTTTGATTAATTATATATTTTTTGTTTACGAACTTGTGATACAAACCAAGCCATGTAATAGATCAGAAAAAAATACAGAATAACGGATTACAATAAAAACTTCCATTTACTTTCCTTTCCTTAAACAATTTTCTGGTACTTAATTTATGAAGATTAATTTTGTTGTTTTTCTGATTTCTGAATTTGAAGGTCTTTAGAGCTCTGTCTAGCCATCACAATACGGATATATAAATATGCAAAATGTTTTAAATTCTATTGTAATTGAAGTTATACTAACGAATGGTGTGTTGTATGTTTAAAAATTTAAAGTCGCTGTAACAGTGTACTTGAAAATATACAAGTAAATGCAACAGACACAAAAAACTGCTTTTTTTGCCTGATTGTCAAGGTTTTATTTCAGAGTAGCATCCCTAATGCCACTTGAGTTACTTAGTTGACTCATTTTTAACACTATAAGTAATACTAGTACATAATTACATCAAGTGTTGATAACAGCAATAATAAAATACAAAAGAACACTACAAGTAACTGTGAAAACAAAGCAAGGAAGCCCTGAACAAATTCAATGCAGAAAAAACACGTTTTTATAACACTCATTTGATTGCTCTTTTTCATTTCAAGGAGTACTGTATAAAATACACCGGGATACAACCTCAATTAGCATAGTTATGAATTAATTAGTGATACATTCATCTTATTTGAGACGCTGGCACTAGAAATGTATGAAATTTTGTCCCAATTGAGATGGTTAACACTGGGAGGGTTAAGTAAGGTCACAAGTATATTTTAAGTACAAAAATAATATCAAATGAGTATTTTTCAATGGACGAATTCTTCTGTGATTTATTTGTACAATGACATAGCCTGGTTAAATACTCTGAGAACCATGCAGCATAATATCTAGCTGACAGTTTCTTTCCCCATAGGCTACAAAAATATAATAAACCATCTTCCAAACAGCGTACATTCCACAATTCTTATTCCTATATATATATATATATACATTGCTCACCAGGAGGAAATGCTTGTAGTTCTTGTCTAATCCGTATTTCAAAATTCAAGCTAAAGCCAAACCACTAAATAGAATCAATGACATTAATCCATAGACTAATGACGATACAGTCAAGACATTCTGTAAGATGAAATGTTAACTTTGTATGAGGTGACAACCTTCTTAAAATAACTAAAATAACTAGAAGCACTTACTTACTCTAGCAGATTATCTATTGATTGAACTTCTACAGAAATTCCTTATGACTGAAACATTGATTTGACTTATGGGAGAGTGGACAAGATGACAACTGTTTGCAGAACATATTTAGCAAATAAAATCATCCTATATGGAACTAAAACTTCAAATCCCTTCCTCAAAACTCAATATTCTGAGACTCAATAAACCCCGTCTGTCAATCCCCCAACTTCAGCAGTCGTCCTGCCATCATTGTCATTAGGTGCTGAATGTAGACCAAAGTGCCATATATTTATAGCAAATATGAATAATAAAGTAATAACCTAACTATAAGAGACTAAGAAGCTCAGAAAAGACATACTATCTTCTCATGTTATAAGTCATTGGGAATTAGGATGACAGAATTGGAATTGTATATAACAATGACAGATTCGAATCCATAAGTATGATGGCAACTACTATTTTAGTAATGACTTAATAGGTGTACATATATATACTAATATCTGAGTATATATATATAGACATCTATAGACAATTGTATGTTATAAACGGTTTAGTTACAAAACTCAGCTAAAACAGATTAAATTAATTTTAGCAGATGACTGAGAAACAACCTCTAGAAATGTCCAACATGACATTAAAAATAAGTAAAAATTAATGACTGTCGAAACAGATTTTTAATGCAAGAAACTTTACCCTTAATCTGCCTTCTAAAATCTATGACAAAATGAACTAATCAAAACTGAGGTTTAGATGCTGGTAAAACTGCCTAATGTCTTTGTGGTATAGTAGGCCTACATCGTATATAGATTAATCAAATGAGGAGGAAAATGAAAACTATCACTAAAACAATCTTGTTACTTCATTAAAAGGACTTGTAACTTAAGGTCTAGTGACAGCTGCAGGAATCATCAATGGTCCTAGCCTGTTACGTCCCGACTTCCACCCACACAACAATAAAAGAACATTAGATTATCCTTCTTACTTCCTGGCTATTGCAAAATACATAGAGCGAATAAAATCATTCTATATGGACCAGATACTTTTAAAATTTAATCCTTCCCCTAAAGCTCAACATTTTGAGAGAAAACAAATTGAACATAAGCATTTAAAACTGGATCCTGGAGAGAACAATCTTACTGTCAAAAAGATTTTTGGCTTAGATAAATGTAAGAAACCATTTTTATTTTTTATGTTAACTCCACTGAATTTTTTTGAGAGTTTATGAATAGAGAATGTTGTGTATTGTGTCTGTTGTCTATAGACTATTCTAACACTTATCTGTATTAGACTTGCTTTGGTGATACTAACAAGAATTATAGAATGTCAGAAATGTAATCTTAAAAGATCATTACTTAAAGTGGTTTATATACCTGCATTCAAGTAATCCAAGTCGTTGCTTCTGCAACCGGTTTCAACTCGTCATGAGAGTCATCTTCAGGCCGTACAAGGATGTAATAAATTGCCTGAAGCAACGACTTGGATTACTTGAATGCAGGTATATAAACCACTTTAAGTATTGAACAGTGATCCGGAGGCTAATCCCCCAAAAATGAAAAAGATCATTGTTGTCCCTGTTATATTTCATTGTCACATATTGTTCTGTATTATTTTTAGTTTAGTTTATTTTTATATACAGTACTATCTGTGTTTGTTTATCACATAGGCACTCAAGTCTGAAGTCTTACCTGCGGACATGACTGTGAAGCAGATCATGGACTCATGGACTGTACAGACTGGCTACCCTGTTTTGAATGTTACAAGGGATTACAACTCAGGAAAAGCTGTAATTACACAGGTCAGTATTTTGAACAACTAACTTGTCTTTGTAAACAACTGTAATCTATTAGAATATGTGGCCTTTTGAGTCTTGAAAACCATTTCTTTCAATTAAAAGTCTAAAGAGTTATTAAAATCCATTTTGTAGCCCCTAAACTGTTGTAAATAGACTAAAATAGGTGTACTTTACCTTCACGTCAAACAGTTCACAGTGTGTGAGTTGAGAATACCAACTACATGTTTCGCCGTGAATACGGCATCTTCAGGTTGTAGAACATAAAAAATAAATAAGTGCCAGTGGGATGCGTCACAAATTAATTAAAAAACACAGTTTACACATAAAGACATCGAACATTAAAACTTTTGGTAGGCCTACCACACATATTTCACGGTCCACGGCGCGATCGGAAGCAGACTCTCAATGCCACTGTACGTGTATGGGCGGGTGGGTGGGTCAATACCAATGTACGTGTACGGGTGGGCGGGTGGGTTAATACCACTGTAAGTGTATGGGTGGGCGGGTGGGTCAATACAACTGTACGTGTATGGCTGGGCGGGTGGGTCAATACTACTGTACGTGTATGGGTGGGTGGGTGGGTGGGTCAATACAACTGTACGTGTATGGCTGGGCGGGTGGGTCAATACTACTGTACGTGTATGGGTGGGTGGGTGGGTCAATACTACCGTAAAGTAATAACAAGATCAGTATATTCTTATCACTGATCCCTATGCCTCTGGGTTGAGTCTGCTTCCGATCGCGCCGTGGACCGTGAAATATGTGTGGTAGGCCTACCAAAAGTTTTAATGTTCGATGTCTTTATGTGTAAACTGTGTTTTTTAATTAATTTGTGACGCATCCCACTGGGACTTATTTATTTTTTATGTTCTACAACCTGAAGATGCCGTATTCACGGCGAAACATGTAGTTGGTATTCTCAACTCACACACTGTGAACTGTTTGACGTGAAGGTAAAGTACACCTATTTTAGTCTAAAGAGTTAGTTGCCATTCTCAAGAGCAATGTGAAACATTGAGCAGAACTGTAACTTAACAATCTGTTGGAAAATTGCAATATTTATATCATTTAAAAGAGCTGAAGAGTTACTGGAGAATCCACTTTTTAATTTCAGAAAAATGTTGATTTGTGATTACATAAATTTATTTAATTTTAGATTATGATTTGTATGGACATACAAATTAACGGTCAACCTTTTTAAAGGTGGACTCTCTGTCTCTAGTAACTTTAAGGTTTTTCAAAACTTTGTAAAAATTATAATTTTCAGACAAATCCTTGTAACTGTTCTGCGTTTAACATTGCTCTAAAGGCAATAAATCCAATATGGTGACTCTGCAGACTCTTTAGTAATAATTTCTATTCACCTAACATAGGTAATAAATTCCATATTCATCAAGAGAGCAAAAAGGAAAAAATCTGCTGTCACTCCCTCCTATTAGGAGAAAAATACTTACATAACATGCGAGTAGGGCATGAAAATGAAAATCACAGTCTGATTAAATGCTCTCTACTAGACTTGAGCTGGGACAAATAGCAAACTGTAGTGACTAATGCAGATTTCAACTTTAAAATCTGTCTCCAAATTTAGCTTTTAGAGATATCCTCCCAAAAAAGATTTTAAACCGCCACCATTTTGTAACAAATGAAGCTTTTGAAGTGCGGTTTGCGGCATTCTTCCTTGCTTGACTAGCCCTTTAAAATAATGTGCATATCAACCTATACTTACATTAAGGCTGTTCGATCAAAAATAATTTTTGAAATTTAAAAAATAAAATTGTTAGTATCCATGTAAGTAATATATGTGTTATGTGCAAAAATTCTAAAAAATGTCTTTATGGAGATATGGCTGCCCAATGTGACTAATTTGGTATTTTTTGTGCATAACTTATTAACAAACCGTATGATATATTTTATTAACATATTGAGAATATAGTGGACAAAAGGTACTAACCAACCTAGTATATAGTAAATCTAACAAAATATTTTTTTTAAGTGTCACGCATTATTTTTATATAAATGATATTTTTTTTCAAATTTTGAGTTGAAATTTGAGCAATTGTCTTTGGCTAAAAATGTAGATTAATAATATATATAAAATTCATTGCTAGAGTTTATTATAAATGATAGAGTTATGTCCGTCTGTCAACATTTATGGGGCAGGTGGGGGCTAACAGGGTGATAGGGGGGAGGTGAATAAATTGCTTGTTCGTTAGTGAGTCAGGATTTTTACTCCTCTTATCAGCAGTTGCGATAAAATCTAGAACAAAATTCCTTAGAGTGCTAAACTGGGCGCACAGATTAACACCCTTAAAAATGTTCTACTGGCTACTTGTGGATCATTCCCATAGAAGAATAGCAGGACTCTGAATACGGTACATCTAAAAGTAGGTGTTTGTGTATAGTTATTATGGGTGAAGTTTTGTTCCTTCATCTGATGGTTACAATAAAATGAAGCCATTCTTGAACATGCTTATAAGATCAGTATTGAAACTCTTGAGTGCCGCCATTTTGTTTAGGATTAACTTTTCGTGAGGTCTGTTTTGCTGCATGATGTTCTACTAATTAAGACCTTTAAGATGGTATTAATTAGTAGGCTTACAACCTAAGGCTTACATTTAAGATTTTCTCCGACTCCTAGCGGGTCGTCTTCCTAAGGAGGTAGCGGGTCACTGAATTATATATTAAATTAAGTTTTTATGTCTAGTAATTTGGTTTCAATTGTTTTAGCTGTATCTTAAAACATTTTCAAAAATATTTAACCGGTCTAGGACTTTTTGGACACCCTGTATAATGTTTATGATGATATTAGTGTAAAATAAGAAAAAAAAACTATTATGAAGCAGCCATGTCTCTCATGATTGTGCATGGCTGTAAAATTACTATAGTATTGATCTCAATTGCATATTATACATATTCCTGATTTGAGCATGATATTCACTTGTCTTTTATGTATTAAATATCTCTTGTTTTCTTATTGATATTATTTAGGTACTTGAGAACATTTCATATATAATATATTGAAAAAACCTTAAGTTTGTATATTATAAATTTACTCTATATAAACACAAAATATGTTATGTATAGTATATGTAAATCTTCTTTGGATAGTACAAAACGAAATTATCTATATTATGACGTACATACATAAAAGAGTATGAGTTCTATGTTAATTTGAGCGTAGCTTATATCTTCTTAAAGAAAAAACACATGCCTATAAAATGTTACTAATTCTAGTTATTGAATTTACTTATTTCTTCATAATACTCTTTTAACTTGTCTCAGTTTAATCACTTCCTTACAATTAGCTGAATAATTCTGGCTAAAATCTGTGATTATAACATTTTTCTTTCTACTACAGAAACGCTTTTTGGCCGTGAAACCCAAAGAGGGTGAAGAGAGCAAGGAGTGTTGGTGGGTTCCCATCACTTACTTTGTGCCCTCTAAGTCTGATGACCAAGACACGAGACCCAAGCACTGGCTCAGCTGTGACAAGAGCGAGCTCACCGTAGACACTGGTGCTGACCGAAACCAATATGTAATCTTCAACAATAAGTTTGCAGGTAGTGTAACTATTTATTTAGATTGAGACAATTTGTAGTTTATTTTTTGCTTTATATTTATTTATAATAGCTTTTATTATATTTATATATTATGTATTTATTTATAACAGCTACATCATAGCTACTATACATATATACATTAATTACAGTTCTCTAAATTAAAATCAAAACATTTACTTATCTTAACCTATTGGTATTTGAATTAAACTTCCAGCTACCTGAATGACTTCTCAGTACTGTAAAAAACTGCTTCCTATAAAATAATGTTCTCGGCATGGACTTAATATTTCTTTATTGCTAAATTTGGTTGATTCCGGTTATTCAATAGAACGTTATTCTGTGACATTTAACACATCAATAGTCAATGTTGATTATCTATTTACATGGGTAGAGATGATGTTTCAATGAAAAACTGATAATTGTTCTTGAAAACAAGCAAGCAAAATATATGTGAAAAATTAGTGAATTATTAGTATGTTTTCTTTCACAAACACATAGCTATTTGTAAGTCCACACATGATTTGAATAAAAAGGTTTTTTGCAATTTGAATTCTACCCAAATAAACTTTAGAACAGTTCTGAATGAATAAAATACAATAAAACTTCGATAGTTCAACATTTTGTGGACTGCTGGGATGTCAAAGTATTGAAATGTCCAACTATAAGGAATGTATGGTAAACATGAAAGAAAAAAATTATATTTATACACAGTTGTAAAGAATGGAGAGTACAGTATTTACAAGGTACAGTAACTTAATGTTCAAATAATTTGTAATGTTTACTGTTAATTCATTGATCTGCATTGGGCTGAATAGTGCACAGCCTACCACAGACAATACTTTTGCCTCATCACATCACCATTGCTAGTGTCGAGGTATACAAGGACTGTTAAACTATCGAGGTTTACTGAACCATGTACTTGAGTGTTAAGGATCCCATTATATGTAGGGCTTCCCTGGCCTTGGGTCACATTCCAAGGCTGTGGAGGACCGCAAAAGTGGTTTATATTCCCAAACCTGGAAGGGGCACATATTCCAGGCCTAAAGATTTTAGACCAATCAGCCTCATGTCTTTTCTACTAAAGACATTGGAGAGGTTAGTTGATAGGCACATGAGGGACGGGGTATTGGGAGATAACCCGCTCCTTAGGAATCAACATGCATACATGGCTGGGAGATCTGCTGAGTTGGCCCTCCATCGACTGGTCATGTGAGTTGAGGAGACGATTCGGCAGAAGGAGCTAGCCATTTGTGTTTTCACTGACAACAATGAATGTATCTCTGTAGTGTTTCAACAAAGTCTCCCTGCAGTCTATGATCCCTGCTGTCACTAGGACAGGCGTCAGTGGTACCATCACCAGATGGATCGAGGCCTACCTATGCAGCAGAACAGTTAAGGCAATTCTGAACGATGCAAGGGTTCAGGTTGTAGTAGGAAGCGGTTGCTCCCAAGGGGGTGTCCTTTCCCCTCTCCTATGGTCCCTAATGGTTGATGAACTACTAAGGGTGTTAAACGGGATGGGGATATATGCTCAGGCATACTCGGACGATGTGTGCATACTGGACATTGGCAAGTTTGCCTTCAGTGTCGGACATTGTCCATTCTGCCCTGAGATTCTTAGAAAGGTGGTGTAGAGACAAGGGGCCCTCTGTTAATCCTAACGAAACAGAACTTGTACTCTTCACTAGGAGGAAAAAGCTGGATGGCCTATACATGCCCACCATGGGTAGCACGGTTCTAAGAGCTTCAGGGTCGATTAAGTATCTGGGGGTCACTCTGGACACTAAATTGAACTGGCTCAAGCACCTACAGGATAAAGCCAGGAAGTTCAGAATGGCTGTCGGAGGGCCATTGGGGCAACTTGGGGCCTTAAACCTAGGATGGTGTATTGGCTATACATGAGTGTGCTTCGGCCCTCCTGTTATGCTGCAGTTGTCTGGTGGTTGGCCATGGCACAAAACAGTGCAAGGCTAATACTAGATAGATGCCAGAGAATGGAATGCCTGGGAATTACAGGCGCTATCGGAACAACCCCACTGGCGGCGATGGAGGTCCTCACTGGACTTTGGCCTATGGACTTGTTTGTAAATGGGGAGGCCTGTAAAGCAGCCTATAGAATAAGGGCATCTGGTGGCTGGCTGTCTGGCCAACCGGGATTCCACAGTGACATACTATTTAGGAAAATTGGTCTGGATCCGTTGGGTCTGCAATAGGGACAGGCTCAAAACCACCTAGGTACAGATTAGACAGACAGTTTAGGGCCTTCCTTCCAAGCAGAGATGAGTGCTTGGGGAGTACCGAGCCTGTACATGTCAAAGGAAGCGTCGGGTTTATGGACAGCTCACTTATAGAAGGAGGTGCGGGAGCTGGGGTGTACAGGAGGAGCGTATGAAAGTTTTGTCTGTACCTCTCTGAGCCCATGCTACCATCTTCCAAGCAGAGGTGATGGCAATCATGACTGTTACATGGGAAGAAATGCATCTTGGGGGCTTCGGAGGAGTTGTTTCCATCTGCTCAGATAGTCAAGCGGCGATAAAAGCCACGTAAAATGGTGCCATGTACCAGCTCTAAGTTGGTATTTATTTATTTATTTTATTTTCATGCTCCAATGCAGGTACTAGACCCAATTACATTGAGGCAGTTCATACATTTATACATTATTCTTTCTTGTGGGAGGTTTACAGCATAATCACCCAACTAAACCTATGTATATATAAAGTCTTATCACTAGGCAGCAATTATAAATTCTAACAATTAATCAAAATTATTAAAAAAAAAAAAAATGGTATGGGAATGCCAGGGTTTCTTGAGACCCTTTGCCAACGTATACAGGTGAGACTCAAATGGGTCCCTGGGCATGCTGGCATTGATGGAAATGAAAGGCCTGATGCTCTGGCTAGGAGGAGGGCAAAGAGCTCTCTTCTGGGGCCAGAACCAGCCCTTGGCATCCTTTTCCAGAAGGTTGAGAGAAAAATTGATCGGTGGACCTTTGAGGAACACGCTGGTAGATGGAGGAATGATACTGGGCTCAGGCAGTGTCATGCACTTATTCAAGGACCGGATCGCAGTTACAGCCGAGCTTTGTTGAGCTGTGACCGGGCCAAGGTGAGGGTTGTAATGGGACTGCTGACCGGATATAATCTCCTTCATAGACATATGAAGATTATGGGCCTAAGAAGATTCCACATATAGGCTCTGTAAGGAGGATGAGGAGAGCTCCATACACATCTTGTGTCATTGTGGAGCTCTTTCATCTCTTAGGTACAAGACCCTGGGTACTGCTTTTCTGGATCCAGAGGATATCAGACGGGCTACACTCGGGGAGACCCTGTCATTGCCAGGCTCGGGGCGCAAAGGGCCATGGAGTCTAGACGCGGTGGACTTGGTGACAGGACCACAACCTGGTGTATCTAATCTAATCTAAGGATCCAATTAAAACTATCACAAATATATCAAACAATAAATGTTCCTGACTGTTCTGGAACTGAGCAAAAAACCATTGTCATCATGAACTTTCTTTCCAGGGTTGTACCGAGTGAACTACGATAAGCAGAACTGGCAGTTGATCGCAGCAGCCCTCAACAGCACAGCCCGTACTCAGATTAACGTTCTTAACCGTGTGCAGCTTCTTGCCGACTGCATGGATCTGGCCTGGAGAGGGGATCTCCCATATCCCTTAGCCATCTCTATTCTCGGCTATCTTAGGCATGAGACTGAGTACCTTCCATGGAAGGCAGGGCTCACAGCTTTGAACAACATTGACCGTATGCTACGGCGGACACCCAAGTATGGTAATTTCAGAGTGAGTATTCAGTTTCATCAAACTTATACAAATAAAATATTAGCGGAGAAATCTTAAGTTAGGCATAAATAAATCATCACATAAACAGAAGATAAAAGTTACAAACTAATATAAATAGCAGATATCAAACTAATACAACATAAAATGGTTTTAAGTATTGTTAATATTTGATAGTAAGATTTTTAACCTAACCTACACTGATGTCGCTTTTCATATTTGAAAACCATTACTATATCTCATTTCCATTCTCAAGCAACTTTAAATGATGTTATGCACCGTCTGATTCTGTGTCTTTACGTAATTTTAAAATCTTTTGTTTCATTTTCCTCTCCTTGATCATTTTCACAAAAGATATGATCTTACGTGTTATGATGTTTTTCATTCATTTTTTTTTCATTGCTATATTTATTACTGACCTGAGTCTGAATTTCTCTTTTACATAAATTGTCACAAACAACGAGTAGTCAGTTAAAAAAACCTCAACTCATTGCAGTTCTTCCCTGATCTAATGTTCTGAAGTTTCTGTACTCTCCTAGAATGTTTGTTCCCTCAAGCTGGCGTTTATCAAAATTCCATCCAGCTGAAGATAGTTTTGTACGCCAAATTGTAAGAAGTTTAGCATATTGATTTTGGGATATTTTGAGAAAGATAAGTTTCTTTCAGTTGTCTCTACTTTCCAAGAGAAGAGAGCAGCAACAGAAGTGATGATCAGATACAATGAGTATAATGGAAATGTTTTCCGAGAGATGAGTGTTCATGGTTAGTTTTAAACGTAGAAATTAGCAATTAATCAAATAAAACATCTTTATTCATTTTACTGCGCATTTATACAGGAATAGAGTCTCTTGATACTAAAGCTATCGTTATAATAAACAGTTTTTTAATAACACATATAAAATATGTCATTTATTAAGTTGTTAATTTTATTAATAGCCTTTTATTAAATATGATAGTAAGTAATAAATAACACTAGACATTGACACAAAAAATTTACATTGAAATAAAAATTATTTTAATAACCATAAACTATCTAGAAAATCTGGTATTGAATAAGAAGTTAATTTTATTACATAATCTTTTAATAGTGATTGAAAATGTGCTTTTCCTATTTCTTTTTTTAATTTCTGAGGCAGAATTCTCATGAAATAGTTCCCACTATAATTTGTATGTTTTTGAAAAATTTTAATCTGTAGTGTTGTTTTACTAAAATGTGTTTCTGCCTCGTATTATACTCATGCACTTGTGTATAGTTTTCATCCGGATGAGTCTTAATTGTATGTAAAATGACTTCATAAATATAAAGACCATTCACAGTAAAAATATTTATATTTTGAAAATGAATTTTAATAGAAGCATTATTCTTCAGATTTTCAATTACACTAATTGCTCTTTTCTGCAATATTAAAATGCTATTTAAAAAAATGTGTTGTTGTGGTTGCTCCATAAGACATATACTATAGTCATCACTCATGTGTGAGTGTATATATAAGTTGTAAAACAGATTTATTACAAACACGTGGCATCGATTTCAATGCAAATAAACCAGCGCTCATTTTCCTTATCACACACACTCTGCGTGTTATTTTGTTACAATTATTTAAAAATTGTAGGTGAATTTTATTTTATTTATTTATTTATTACATCGCATACATCTCTTATAGGGAATTTCCCTTAGACAGGCGAATTGTCATATTATTCTTATGCTAATCACATTACATCCTAAATCCATATTATAGTCAAAGTTTAAAATAAATATGATAACATGAAAAATTAAAAAAATTAAGAAGGCTACCAGTTAAAGCAAAGTTTTGTCTCCAAAATCATGTTAAGTATTCATTGGTGCTATAAAATAACTTTATTTTCAAATATTTAGTTACTTCAGCTTTGAACTTTGTGTCTGAAGTAATGGCTTTTATGTTCTGGGGGAGTTTATTGTAAAATTTACTTCCTGTGTATAACACGGATTTTTCAAAAGATGATGTCTTTTGTGCTGGTATTTGTAGTAAATGTTTGTGTCTCGTATTGTAACTGTGGCCGTCTAATTTGGAACTAAAGTGTGAAGCATTCAATCTCACAAAAATCACAATATTTAGGATGAAGATACAAGGTAAAGGCAGTATTTCAAATCTACTGAATATGTTACGACATGAACATGTGGTCGAAGCACCAGCCATTGCTCTTAGAATTCTTTTCTGAACGCGGAATATTTTTAAACTTTCAGAGGAACAACCCCAGAAAACAATTCCATATGACAAATGGGAATCTACAAAATCTACTTAAAATACATCGAATTAGAATATAATTTAAGTACTTTTTTATCGAGATAAGTCATACATTCTTCAATACCTTAATAATTCTTTTCATTCCATTTTGTTTGGTATAAATAGGAATGAAAATTACCTAAATTTTTTCTACTGCTTTTTAATATTTACTAAATTGCATTTATTCATTATATGTTACGAGATGTTTAAATTTAGATTAAAATATTTCTAACTATTTCAGACACGATATTTATTTTCAGGATTAAGTTTCTCATAAGTAACCCAGGAATAATCATAATCTATAAATAAAAGACACCTTTGCAAGGAAAGGAAAAAGCATTAATTCATCAATAACGACAACAAACATCACAGGTAGAAACAGTAAAGGCTCTGTGGTCTGCACTGTCTTCTGTTTATCACAGCTGAGCTGGTGATATTTGGACATGAATATAAAATATAACAGCTGATAGTTAGATTCAGAATTGTAATATAATTATTTTATTTAGAAAAAAATAGCAGAGCTGTTTTAAATTGCTGATGTAAGTAAATATAATTACAGTATTAATGTCAATATCGCCATTCATGAACAAATATAAATGTTTTTTTATGGTTATTTTTTTATGGGTGGGGAGGGGATGTAATCTAGCTTTAAGGGGGGGATTCTGACCCTAAGTAACCCAGATATGGCTACGCCACTGGTGTTTTATAAATAGAGGTCTATTACTCGTACAAGTGCAGACTATTTATGCAGACGTATCTTGTTTATGTGAGAGACGTCTGCATTCTGTTTGCCACCCTTTCCCTTCCATACATATATAAATTTTGAGGTCACACAATGCTTCTGTTATATACATGAATTTTAGGACAAACTATACCATAATGATATTATACTCATAATTATATATTGGTATTTTTCAATTGTTTTTAGATCAATATGTTTATAATTTAAAATAATCGCATAGTTTTATTTTCTTGCAACAGAGTTAAAAAAGATGATTGATTAATGTAATGAAGTCAGGTGTGATGTTTATATTCTATTTTGTTTGGATTGTATAGTTGAAATGAAACCAGATAACTTATTGAGATTTTATTGATTTTAGACATTTGTACAACGCCTGCTGACACCAATCTACCAAAAAATTGGCCGAATGAATGAAGTTCCCACCACCTATGAAGGAGTCAAACTCCAGACCCTCATATTGTCTTGGGCTTGTCGCTTTGATGTGAGTGATTGCGTGAAACAGAGTAGTGAACTGTTTGCTCAGTGGAAAAATGACCCCAGTGGTACCAACCCGTGAGTATCCACTTATTGTATTTGTATTGAATAAAATAATGAAAGCCGTATGTACATATTATTATTAAATTTTCACACAATTTGTAAGTACCTGACTACGAAGTTACCCAGGTTTATAAAATGCAAAGATGGATGATTACACCATAACTATGTTACAATAACATGAGCCATACATTTTCATTTCCAGGGGCAGTTTGGGTTTAATGCACTGAATATTGTTGTTTTGCACACTACAGTTAGCGATCATGGTACTCAGTATGTTGTGTCTATAAAGTTGGCTAAACATTCCGTAAATGAATTTTAATTACTTTCGTGTTTTTTGGGAGGAAATAATTAACTAATTATGATATATTATTGGATGTTCAAACATTTATATTGGGTAGGTTATTTAATAAATTTAGATATTAACAGAAACAAAACTCAGGAGAACGCTTCCCTAATGGTGTCTGTGAATTGATGATAGCAGCAACTTAGAAAAAAACACCAAAAACCAGTTTTCTATGTTATTATTTAATTATCACTCTACTTGAGAAAATGTACTCAAAAGTCAAACTGAAATCATAAAATGTAAACTTTTATGTAAAAACTTGAGTTTGCTAATATTGGTTTAAAAAACTAATGCTTACAATCAGGTTCGATCAAAATCACACTCTCTTCATCAACTAAGTTTATAAAAGTAAAATTATAATATAACCTTTATTCTAAATAGGCAAACAATTTTTAGTTTTTTATATTATTAGAATTATATACAAGTTTTAATTTTGTTTCAATTAAACTCATGAGCTAATATCTTCTATTAATATATATACAAAGTGTAACTAAAAAAGGTGTGCTGACTGTATAAATGTTCTGATTCTACACTTTATGTAGAGCAGAAAGTAATGGATAAAGTTTTATCGAATTCCGCTCCGTTTAGTGTCTTGTTTGTTTGTGTTTTTTACAAAAAAATTAACTCAAGAACAGTTTGACTCACTGACTTGAAATTTTTCATAGTTCTTTAAATTAACACTACTAAGCAGTATTAAAATAGCCATTGAGTTATCTTTAGCCATTTCAAGATGGTAGTCGTTTAAAACATCATCATATTTTTACAGTTGTAAACAGTTCATCATCAGATTCATCAGTTTTACACCAAAGTAATACTTTTTAGGTAATTTCATCACAAACTGCTCTTCTTCGAGTATTTCGAATGCAAAAAAGAACCATCATAATAATAGCCGATGTAAACAGATGAACTTAATGTAAACATTTTTTTAAATTGTTTCAAATTTTAACTCTATCGTCTATTTTTTTATTCATGCAATGTTAATATTTTATAAATTCAAATTTTCAATATTCCAAACAGGTTCAAATACGCAATCATACAATACAAAATATCGTAATCAGCATCGCCAGATCCCTCACAGGTTAGAACTGGCAACTTCTCTTCCTCAAAATATCGGGCCAAAATTATACAATAAACTACCGGACAATATAAACTTAGACGAATATCCCAACAAATTCAAAAACTCCCTTAAAAATGTTTAGTGGAGGGGGCTCTTTACTCTGTCTAAGATTATTTAACAGGGCAGTAAATTTAATTCAAGCAGCCGGTATATTTTATTTTTCTTGTATACTAGTAATTTTAGATTATAATACTTTTAGTAGTAGACTAAGATAATGCTGTTTGTAATACAAATGTACTATTTGTCTTTCTAGAATAAATATTTTTGAATTTTTAACAAATGCACACTATTACAAACCACTTATAGTCCGAATTTTATTATTATTAATTTTCAATACATAATTTTTAAAACTTATTTTGTAAGAATTCCATTGAAATTCAATTTTTTATTTTTTTATTGAAGAAAAGATGCTTTCTGTCTTATCGCTTTATATGTTATCCTATTCATTCAACAGTTCATAGTGGTCAAATTGTGAAACTTTTGGTAAATATCAGGCTATACGTCAACTCATTTTTTTATTTTGATAGGCTGTTGAAAGGTCATGTTTTAACTTTTTTGCTTTATTGTTTAGATTTTAGTTCATTAAAAAGATCAATGTCATTGAGTAGTAACTTCATTGTTGTTTATTTTCACATGATCTATTCCTATTGTTGTGTGATATAACAGAATTCCCAAAGACCTGAGAGGACTAGTCTACTGCCAAGGAATTAAAAATGGAGGAGAAGATGCTTGGAAGTTCCTGTGGACTAAACGGAAGGAATCAAATGTTGGCACAGAAAAGAATATCATACTGGCGGCCCTCAGTTGTACTCGAGAAGTTTGGTTACTGAACAGGTAAGGAGCAGTCTCTAAATTATGTAACGCTAACATCTAAAATCAGCTTTTCAGACCCCGTAACAGACCTATTACGGTAATACTAAACCCCCTCAAAAATTAAGTAACGCTGTCACCAACCCTCCTCCATATTTTATCCACTTTCATGCATATTTTGATTTTTATGAGAAAGTCATTGATTAGATTTTGTTCCGTTTCTTTTCTAATGGGGTGAGAATATATTACTAACTTTAAAATCTTTTATTTTGGAGAAAAACGGTCAAGTTTTGCGAATGAATTCAAACTAATTTTTGAGGTTTAATAGTTATGTAACGCTAAGTAGAACCCCCTAACCTCCCCTGTAACGGTGCATAATGCTGCCAAAAACCTCCTTCCTCCCCCTTCAGGTATTACGCAATTTAGGGATTGCCCCAACCAAACTTTATTTTTATCTATTTTATTTTAAAATTTTATGTTTGCTCATTTTATATCACCTCTTATTTACTTGTTCAATATTGATAAAGCTTTAATAAAATTACAGTTACATTAAAAATATATTTTTTACCTAACAAAATTGATCTAATTGTGGCCAATTGTAAGTAATAATAATCTGGTTTACCTTATATAGATTAAGGTAAAATAAAGGCACTCTTGATGTCTTTAGGAAACCACAGTTATTGGTGCTCTCCTCTCTAGTTAACCATGACCTGATCACTGTTCAACAACTTGATACAATCACAAAGTAACCATTTAAAATAAAAGTTTTCCTTTTGAAAAGATTGTTTGTATTTTGAATAATTTTGTTTTTAAACTGAATGGAAGTAAAATTATAGCAGTAAATTTATCCAAGTAATTTTCTAGACCTGATCATTCCACTTTATTTGAATGATTAGCTACAGTTATGTTATCATCACCACTGTACGTGTATGGATGGTTGGGAGGGTCATCTTGACTGTGTGTGGGTAGGTGGGAGGGGATAGAGTTGAATTATCTATATGACAAATTCTCTGCACAGATCAACAGTCTACAGATAATGGGCAGTGTAAGGATTAAAAGGAGATAGGTCTCTCCTTTTTAAAATAAAAAATAGTTTTTTAATTAGTTGTGCTGCAAATAAAAAATACCCGGTGTTTTACTTATACCGGGTGTTTCAAAATGAATAGCGGGGTTTTAGTGTGTTATAATATTTATTACATCAAACTTACAGCCACAAGGGATATATCAAATAAAAGAGAAACTCAAACAGTTTTACATAATAGCCTACAAGTGTTCAATGTGAGCACCATTCGTTACTCGGCACACGTCAAGACGATATGTGAGTTCTTCCCAAACTTTGGTTAGTGTCTCATTAGTAATTGCCGCAACAGCTGTTTCAATCCTGTTCCTTAATTCGGGAAGGTTGGCTGGCATTGGAGGCACATACACTCAATCCTTAATAAACCCCCAAAGATAGAAATCACACGGCGTTAGGTCGGGTGACCGTGGAGGCCATGGATAACAAGCGCCATCATTAGGCCCCTTACGGCCAATCCAGCGGTCGGGTACTGTGAGGTTAAGCCAATCGCGTACCTCGTTATGCCAGTGAGGCGGCGCACCATCTTGCTGAAAGACGAAGTTCTCTGGTTCATCCTGTGTCAGTTGAGGGAAGAGCCATAGCTGTAGAGTATCCAGATAAGAGGGACCAGTTACAGTCGCTTCACCAAAAAAGAAAGGACCATAAACTTTCTGTCGGGATATGGCACAAAAAATATTCAATTTAGGGGAGTCTCGTTGCACTTGTTCCATCATGCGGGGATTTTCTGAACCCCAAATCCGAACATTATGGGTGTTTACTTGACCACTAAGGTGGAAGGTCGATTCATCACTGAATACGACAGATCCAGAAAATTTTCATTGTCATTCAACAACATGTCGTTAGCAAAGTTGGCACGTAAAACATGGTCAGTAGGCTTCAGAGCCTGTAACAACTGCAAACGATAAGGACGTAGTTGCAAGCATCGCCGCAAACTCCCCAAACAGTCGTCACAGGAATTGCTAATTCACGACTAGCCTTCCGAACGGATTTCATAGGGCTAAGCGTGAACGAATTACGCACTTGCTCAACGCTCTCTTCACTAGTTCTTGGTCGTCCCGTACTCTTGCCTTTACAAAGGCAGCCAGTGTCTTCAAACTGATGATACCATCTACGAATATTGTTATCACCTGGAGGATCACAACCGAACTTAATCCGGAACCCACGTTGCACAGTAACAACAGATTCCGTCTTTGCAAACTGTAAAACACAAAACGCTTTCTGTTCTTTAGTCGCCATCTTTGCTACTAGCGCTTTCTATCGGATTGCGGCGGAAACATTCCGCACTGATGCCAACAAACAAAACTGTTTGAGTTTCTCTTTCATTTGATATATCCCTTGTGGCTGTAAGTTTGATGTAATAAATATTATAACACACTAAAACCCCGCTATTCATTTTGAAACACCCGGTATTTTGGGTTTCAAATTTATCATTAAGAAATATAGATGTCTGGTAAAGTTTGCCACCTATATATCTATCAAAAAAATATAGAGGGTGGAAAAAGAAATTTAGAAACGCTTTTACATAAACGTCATTTTCTTCCATAGATAATTTGATCGTTTAATTTTTTTGAATAATTGTGTTCCATTAAGTATAATTTTTGATCAGAATAATTTACTTGAAGACGTTAAATAGTGGAGAAATAATATTGTTCGAATTAGTTAATTTGAAATTCAAATAACCGCTACTCTAGGAAGGATAGACCTTTTTAAGTCCGGTTTGTGGCAATTAATTTGTATATATATAAAGAACAACACTTAGCAATCTTTTTTTGGTGTTTTTAATGTTCAAAATTGATTTCTGTCTCGAAAGACCATCATCAGTTGAAAACAGAATAAAAATAGGGTTATAAATATATTTAACTTTAGAATAATTAATTCAACAGCTGACACTATACAAATTTAAATAAAAATGTAGATGGATAAGGATCCAAACAAGGATCTAAAATTACATATAGAACAAAGAACAGTATCAAACATATACTACAACATAACTACTCTACTAAAAATAATGAAAACAAATACAATAATTCTGGAATTTATAAAATTAAATGTTCAACTTGTCCTAAATATTACATTGGCCAAACAGGAAGAAGTTTTAGTACAAGATTCAAGGAACATGTACAAAAAAACAAACATCAAAATTTATCAACATTTGCTGAACATTTAATTCAAGAAAACCATAATATTTCATCAATTGAAGAAAATTTAGACAATATCCATTTTGCACCTAAAAGTAAAAAAACTAGATGCTATTGAAACATTTTATATATACAAAAACACAAAAGAAAACCCATCATTATTACTCAACGATCAAATAAAATTTCACTCAAATATTATGTTTGATTCTATCATGAAGATGCAAAATTATAAAATTTAACAAGATCTACAACTTATCCATCTACATTTTTATTTAAATTTTTATAGTGTCAGCTGTTGAATTAATTATTCTAAAGTTAAAAATATTTATAACCCTATTTTTATTCTGTTTTCAACTGATGATGGTCTTTCGAGACAGAAATCGATTTTGAACATTAAAAACACCAAAAAAAGATTTCTGTGTTGTTCTTTATATATATAAATATTAAGCAGTCTAATAGCTACAAATGTCAAATTAATTTGTCTTGAATAGATCTTTCATTTGATATCAAACTTGACCTAGGATTATATAGAAGATTTTCGTTCAACTCCTCGTGGGCTGTCCCAAAGAAAATATGAATTGTCACTAATGGCGTCAAAAAGTATGTTCTTTGTAACCACAATCATGGACTAGATTTCATCTTTATAAGTGAAGTCAAACAAAATTTGTTAAAGCGTTTCTATATTTTTGTCCACACTATATGCACATTTGTATGGTGGTTAGTTGTTTCTCTTTTTTGGTGTGATAAAAAAGTTTAATTTTTGTAGATATTGTTGCTTATGCTGTAGAAGTAATGTGATTAGTCCTTGTCATCGTATTGATCACTTGAAAAGGTATTAAGATAAGTAACCACTGTTGTTGAATTCTGTTCATGTACTCATGTTGTTATTTATTGAGAAGTAAAGGCACTGTTGGATGTAATAACCAAGTTAACGAAGAAGATTGGTTGGAACTTGTGAATTTAAATGCTGATTGAGAATAATAATAATGATATTTATATCTCTTAAATAAAAAAATCAGTATATGTCACATAGCACAAAGTTATTATAATTGTAAGTACATAATGTACGAAATACTACTTAAGGTAATTGGTTTTGGTAAACCATGTTCACCTTTCTCAGACCAGAGGGGTTCACAAAGGAATTCCTCTGGTCTGACGAAGGTGAACATGGTTTACCGAAATTGATCAACATAATATTCTGTGCTTTTAATAAATTTGTGTTGTGTGACATTCACTTGTTTTTTATTTCTACCAACATTTAATATGATAATTAAGAAACATAATAAATAAAGTTAAATAAATATTTTAAAAATCTTAACAATACAGATTTATTTTGTTTAGTATGTTACTTGTTATGTGAGGTTTCCTTGCTGTTTTGGCTGTAACATGTAATAGTACACCATCATGTATTTCCTATGTCTTAGCTGATAAATACCATGTTTAGTTGAAGATACACCCAAACACATATATCAATAAGGGCTGATTCATTGTACTACAGCTAACTAGATTTTAATATTTGAATTTAATTAGTTGTAAAGAGTAAAACAACATGCTACAAATGGTAACAACAAAAATAGTCAATATTAAAAAAATATAGGGTGGAAAATAATATGGAAACACTTTCACAACTTTTGTATGACTTCACTTGTAAAAGTGAAATCTTATACATGATCATGGTTACAAAGAACATACGTTTTGACACCATTAGCAACATTTCATCTTTTCGAGAAGATGGGCCACGAGGAGTTGGACGAAAATCTTCAGCATAAGCCTAGGTCAAGTTTGATATCAAACGAAAGGTCTATTCAAAAGAAATTAATTGCCGCAAACTGGAATTCGAAAGGTTTATACTTTCCAGAGTAGCTGTCATTTGAATTTCAAAATAACTAATTTGCACAATATTATTTCTCTACTACTGAACAGTTTTAAGTAAATTATTCTGATAAAAAAATTATACTTTATTGAACATAATTACTAAATTAAATTATCAAATTATCTATGGGAAAAAATGACATTGCAATGAAAGCATTTCCATATTTTTTCCACCCTGTATATCATCACTAATTTAGCATGATTTATCAAATTATAAATTCTTGAGAGGAAAACAGTTATATTATTAAAGAAGATTTTGTTGGTTAGTGGTTCTTAACATTTGTCTGAAGCTGACCATTCTGCCATGTGATACTTCTCAGACCATTCATTTCTCAAACTGACTAGTCACCTCCTGGCCCTTGTAAAACATTTCTAAAGCTTAATAAATTGGCCTGTGCCACACAGACATAATTTATTAAGTTCCTCCTATTTAGGGATACAGAGAGTAAAGTAAAAATTAAAATACAAACTAAATTGGCCATGTATTTCATAAAGGCTGATGGACTTACATTTAAAATGTACATTAAAGATTTACAAGTAGAATCCTGAGTTACCCAGATGAGGAGGCAGAAAGATTGTTTGCTGTTTCGGATTTTGAGAATAAGGAGCCATATCTGCAAATAGGGGCTTAACAGTCGGGCCCGTAGGGACTTAGTCTTGGGGCCCATAAGCCTTGAGGCAAAAAAATTTAACGTAGGGATGTACTGATGATATTCATACTCTGCTAGTAAATTATATTAACTATCTTATAGTTTGATTATATAAAATTTACAATATATAATGATTTAATGTAGTACAGAGTTATTTAGTTATATACTAGTGAAATGCCAAAATATCAATATTTGCACTTTGGACATTCAAAAGTGAAATGATGCATATATCATTAAGAAGTGCTTGGCTTGCGTGCAAACATGCAGACATACACCACCACGGCAGCAAGGCACTAGAGCTAACTGTGGATAACGTACACAATAGGGGCGCTGACAAAATTAATCCTTAGATCTTCTAAATCAGATGGAAAGTCAACAGCTACCTCTTTGAAAAATAATTTGGAGGAATTTGAGCTTGTTTATAAAGTAGTTTTACACACACTCATATTAGGATTAATGTTTCAAAATTTTTGCAAAACAGTAGGATGGATTTGTTGAGTAATGCTAATAAAACTGAGGTGATGGAATTGAGAAATGACTATGACCACATATAGTCTTATAGCGCTAGTTCTTATACCACTAGTTCTTATAGACCACGCTAGTTCTTATAGCGGGCGCAAAGGAAATCGCCCAAGAATGGGGTATCACTACGGAGTTTAAAAACAAAAGAAGCCGTAGGATAAAATAACATTTTGAAGATCTTGTTGAAGATGAGCAACTTACTGACCCTGATATTAATGCTACCGTACGTGTATGGGTGGGAAGGTGGCTTAATGCCACCGTACGTGTATGGGTGGGCGGGTGGGTTAATGCCACCGTACGTGTATGGGTGGGAAGGTGGCTTAATGCCACCGTACGTGTATGGGTGGGCGGGTGGGTTAATGCTACCGTACGTGTATGGGTGGGCGGGTGGGTTAATGCCACCGTACGTGTATGGGTGGGAAGGTGGCTTAATGCCACCGTACGTGTATGGGTGGGCGGGTGGGTTAATGCTACCGTACGTGTATGGGTGGGAAGGTGGCTTAATGCCACCGTACGTGTATGGGTGGGCGGGTGGGTTAATGCCACCGTACGTGTATGGGTGGGTGGGTGGGTTAATGCTACCGTACGTGTATGGGTGGGCGGGTGGGTTAATGCTACCGTACGTGTATGGGTGGGAAGGTGGCTTAATGCCACCGTACGTGTATGGGTGGGCGGGTGGGTTAATGCCACCGTACGTGTATGGGTGGGCGGGTGGGTTAATGCCACCGTACGTGTATGGATGGGCGGGTGGGTTAATGCCACCGTGCATGTATGGGTTTGACAATAGAAACCCGATATGTCACCGATTGGGTGCCAATTACAGTAATTTTACAGTAAAATATTCTAAGAATGTTTTAAGGTAACCTAGCATATGATTAAATGATTAAAAAAATATGTACCACTGTGCCTGTAGGGGTGGGTAGGTGGGTGGGTCAGTACCACTGTATGTGTAGGGGTGGGTGGGTCAGTATCACTGTACGTGTAGGGGTGGGTCAATACCACTGTATGTGTAGGGGTGGGTGGTTGGTCAGTTCCACTGTAGCTATAGGAAATCACTGGAGGTGGAGCACAGATATTCACTTAAAACTAATCCGTAAAGTGTTTGGTGAAAATGAAATGAGCGTGGTTAGGCCTGACAAAGAAAAAGGGCCTTCCTACAATTTTGCACGGGCCCATAAAAAAATACTGTTACGCCATTGTCTGCAAACCAGTTTTGTATTGTAATGCTTAGTTGTTTTTAGACTTTATGAGTGGTTTGAGTCTTTGTGGCTGTTTCAGGTACCTTGATTGGTCCATTGATGATGGTTCAGAAATCAGACGACAAGACAGCTCCAATGTGTTCAGCACAGTAGCCACTTCAGATCTCGGCTACTACCTTGCCTACAAATTCTTTGACCGCAACATTGTACAAATATACAACTAGTAAGTACCTTTCACATTAGTAACAAACTAAGTACCTTTCACATTAGTAACAAACTATTTTAACTAACTACCTTTTTGATAGCTTGTTATGGTAAAACACTAGTACAGTAGACTCATGGATCTACCGATCCTATAGGTTCAATGAGCTAGTCATCAGAAGATAAAAAAGCAAAGTTCTTAATAATAAAACAATTACAGCAAGAAGAGCCATTATAGCGGGTAGATATGATATTACCTGCTTAATTAATGTCATATCCATTTGCGTTTGACAGAAGTCATTGTATATCAAAATGTAGACATTTATAAGTTAATTTATAATCATTCAAGGTTTAGGTCCAGAGTTCTCTGAGGTTGCCATACCTAGCCAGAGATAAGGCTAAAAATAAGTGGAACACTAAGAGAGCTCACAAAGGCATTGTTTTGGGTCTGGGGAAGAAAACCTTTACCATCCGTTATACCAGGGTATCCCTTGGATTTTTGTCAATCCAAAATACGAGTAGGGTTCCATGGTAATACCATCGTCAAACTACTATTGTGAAAACCAATAGGAGAGGAAAACTACTATCGTGTTCTTTTTAGGAGGGAGCTGAGGTTCTTTATTTGCAAGGTCGAGCAATAAGTGTCTCTATTGGCTGTTGGTGCTGCAAGACACTGCAGGACTGTCATTTGAAATGTTTATAATACTGCAAATTTTAGGAATTATTGGCACACACAAATGCATTCACTAGTAACTCATCGCCAATGACTCACACTAAGTGTGGTTGTTTTAGTTGTTGACTTATCATGTTACAATGCAGTAATGTATTTAATGGTACATTCATGAGTATTGTTTTAAGAGATTTGTTGGTATTTTATTGCTGTGATTTTATTTGAGTAATAAGTGGAAGAGAGGTGATTCTCTTGAAACAAAATTAAAGTGATGAATCGGTTTATGTTTTGGTCGCTAATTACAACAAATGTATTGATATGATAATGCTGTTCTGTCAAAATTCAAACGGTTGTCTGCACTATGGCAGCATATTGCAGATTGTATTAGAGGGTGTGAGGAATACGATAATTTTGTTTGGTAAACAGACTGAATTGTAAACCTTTTTCAGACTGTATAAAATGCAATAATGTAGCTAGACACCAATAAAAAACTTTAAAAAGAAATGATCTGATATTCTTACTCACATACCAGTCTGGAAAAGTGTTTATTATTATAAGTTTTTTTCTTATGATAAACCAGTTTTGACATTTTTCCTGGCTTTTTCATTATTTGCAAGGAAGTATATTTGACCACCGTATATATTTACTTATTCTAGGTGGTATCAGTCCCAATTAGCTTGGATAATCGAGAGTCTACTGTAATCAGTATTTTAGTTTCAACTTATAATGTTTTCAAATGAAGCTGTAATATTATGAAGCTTTATTTCTATTTAACATTTATTTTTGTTTCTAGTTACGGGCCTAAAGCAGTCAGACTGGGCAGATACATTGATGTCCTTGCCGATCAAATGATTTACCAAGAAGATCTCCAGGAGGTTTGTTAATTTATTTGAAAAATTTAATTCATACAAATTTTGATATCCATGAATGACAGATTTAATATTAAATCTATAATTTTCTTCAGAAATAGAAAACTACATACGTGTTAAAAATGTTAATATAATATGTAATTATAAATCAAATAAATTACAACCCTATAATTTTTAGTTTTGGAAGCTTAAAATCAGGAAATTTTAATGGTATGAAATGTATGATTAGACCATTTTGGATATTTGATACTAATTCAGTCCGGGATAAAGAAATTGAGACTTTATTCATTTCAAATAAATTTGCATGTAGTTTCTTGAATTTGTTAACTTTAGATTTACACGTTTTAACATATGGGCGAGAACATGGGTTCTGTATGTGTGTGGGTGGGTTGTCTTTAACATTGACTTAATTTAAATGTACATTCAATTCATGTTTGAATATGTAAATCACTTTGCTACCTAAACTTATTTATATTATTTTGTACTCATTAGTTATAAAACTCTTCAAATGAGTAAAGAATTATATTTATAATTAAAATTTTACAAATGAGTAAAACTCTTTCTAATAAATATTCCTTTTTTGTTATTAAACATGTGTATATTCTTTTCTTGGTTAATTGAAAGTGGAATAGCCTTTAACAATTCTGTAACCATATATATTCAGTCTGGGTTGGGAAACCACAACTTTGTGTTTATTTAAAATGTTGCATTAGTGGGTAGTATTTATATTGATAAAGTGTTCTTACCTTGATAATCCAAATTGGTTATTGGGATGTCAATAGTTTCAGGTTTGTAAACCTATCATCAGTTCTATAAAAAAATCATTTATATACGAGGGCTGTTGGGAAAGTAACCTCCGTTTGCTCACTGTGTGGGAAGTAGAGAGAGTAGGGCCGCCATCTTACGCTGGCGTGTACAGCAGGTCAGTGGACGTCCAGCCGTATTTGAGTGAAGGTTGTCCTAGCGCTAGTTTGTTTTCAGTTTTTTTAAAAATGAGTGCTGCAATAAATATTCCCGCGAAGTGTGAAGTATGTTCTGTCATTCGATTTTTCGTAGCTAAACAGTATTCGGCAGCAGAAATTCATAGAGAATTTTTCGCTTTGTATGGGATTGTCTCATGTAATGAGCGCAGGAAATGTTTGCACGTTTAAAAGCGGCAGGACAGGTCAGGTCAGGCTACTGAAAGTTTTTTGTTCACTGAGTATCAAAAATTCGTTCAGAAAACCACAAAACTCGAATGACAGAACGCACTTCGCAGGAATTTTTATTACAGCACTCATTTCGACAAGCGACTGAAGACGAACTAGCGCTAGTACAACCTTCACTTAAATACGGCTTAACGCCCACTGACCTGCCGTGCACACCAGCGCAAGATGGAGGTCCTACCCCCTCTACTTCCTACATAGTGAGCAAACGGAGATTACTTTCTGAACAGCCCTTGTACATGTTTTAGTATGTAATTAAATCATATTCAATTAAAGGATTGCTGCAGGCTGCCGATATGCAGTTCTGGTTGAGAATTTCTGTCACATACTCCTCTCTCAATCCACAGTTTCCTTTCTCTCTCACTCCCATGGGAATTTGTAATCTTCCATCTCCCTCCAGTCTACCGTGCTGCCTTCTCTGTCATTCTCTGTCTCACTCTAGGGTGCAGCACAACAAGCTCAACCTAGCGGCAGCCATGTCAAGTTACTAAAATTAGAAAAAAGTCTGACTTTTTAACATAGTAGGCTTTACGCTTGCCATAGATCTATATTCACTGGTAAATCAACCAGCAATAATCGACTAGTTGGCAGATTAAGTTTTGGATGTGTGTAAACTAGACAGTGCATTGTTAATGCTACTGTTGTGATTATCGTGTTTTTTTTTAATGTCTATGTCAATTTCTAAGAAATCCTTTCAGTAAACCTTACTGAAATCCTTTTGATGAGTATAATATTTATCTCATATAATACATAAACTTGGTCTCCCTACGGTACTGATCATGAGTCTAGGGACCTGAAATCCATTTCCCAATTATCAATTGTGATTGCTAAGGTAAGAGAACATTTATTGATATAACTATAAAGAAAAACAGGCCACAAAATGAACAAATTTTATTTTCTAAACAGCTATTCGTAAGATTATTTTTTTACACATAATAGAATCTAGGATGATAGGATGTGTATGGTTGAAATATCAGTCCTAAAATTGTTCCTTCTCCAAAACTAAGTATCAAATATGTAAACTCTGTTAGATCCTATAGATCTAATAGCAATATAAATATTTAAACATGAAAATCTAATTTAATCTAGAAACAATTGACAGTAACTAAAAACACTAACTAACATTGAAAGACTTTTATAAGTATAATGATGATGCTGGAATTACTTCTTCACCTTCTAACAGTGTTTTGTCCTCTTTAGCTGCAGTCCCTGACTGAGAACCACAAGGACTTGCTGGAAGAATCAACACTTTCCGTCAGTCAGAGTTTGGAGTCCATTGTTGTCAACATCGCCTGGATGAAAGAGAATTATAAATCAATCACCGAGGCACTCACAAATACATTCTAAATTATTGTTATCTAGTCAGATTTTTCAAATAAATATATTTTTTAATTCTTAAGACTGTACCTCGAACCCTCATATTTTATGCCAAAATTATTTTTGTGTTACTTATTTCTTTGAGAGATTAAAATAGTGTTACATTTATTTGGTTTATTATTTTCTTTTTCAATTAGTCATAAGAATAAAGTTAAAAGCATTCCTTTATTTAAAAATAACATTGATAAATTAGAAAGTTAGTTCCAAAACCATTTCAATCATATTATATACATTGAGATGGTTTGAGATATTAATGTGCGCTCTTGAAAACACACTATTAAGCCATCGTTCAGGCCGCTTGACAGATTTAGCTAAATCAGCCAAGTCTGTCAGGCGGCCGTATAGTGTGGACGCAGTTTGACGGTCCGTTCAGATATCGTCCAAGCGGCTTGAGGCCTCACGAACATGCCATACTTTATCTGTCAGATTTTAGTCAAATCTGAAGCATGCTTGAAGTGTGGACGCACTTCCTTCGATTCGGTTCAAGCCCCAGCAATGCGCATGCGCAAACTTCCCTCCTGACTCATATGTTTCCGCTCTTAGTCACCCGCTCTTGTACACAACGTGCTTATTATTTGTTTACATTGGTGTTTGAAGTGTAAAGTGCAGTATAATAGGAATATATCGTAAAAATTAAATTTAAGTTAGCGGTACTGTACTGTTATTTTTTATAAGTGGACCAAGTAATGAACATGCTGGAAGGGAACTCTGAGTATGAAACGGGTTTAAATACCAATAGTGATGATGTAGAAGCTGCAGGGGGAATTCAGCCAGATACAAGCAAGAACGACATTTGGTTGGAATTTATTGAAGTTTACCACAATGAACCACCACTGTGGAAAGCCAAAAGTAAAGATTACTTGAATAGGGATAGAAATACATCTGCATACAAAAAGCTATTAGCTAAATATACGGAAATATTTCCTATTGGTAAAATTAACGACATTAAAAAGATAATTAATAAATAACATGAGGACGAATTTCCAAAGAGAACTAAAAAAAGTAGAGGCGAGTAAAAAAAGTGGTGCATCTACAGATGACATATACGAGCCATCTCTTTATTATTTTAATCACTTACTGTTCTTAACTGATCAAGAAGCCCCAGCATCCAGTATAACCCACATCCAGGACAATGATGAGGATGACATTGACGATCCAGGTGCTTCAAGAAACGTAAGTACACATTTATTAACGTTACAATGGTAACATTCAAAATTTAAAAAATTACTGTACTAAAATAGCATTTTATGTGACAAACATAATGTTATTAAGGTTATTAAAAATTGTAGTTTATTACTCATTACTATATTTTTTAATAATATAATAGCTTGGATCGTATATGCTTCTTATTTAAACATTCAAAATTACATTGTGATGAATTCGGCAGAACATACTTGTTTAGTCTTTTATCATTTTGTCTTGCCATGGAACTTTACCTTCATTATTGAAGTAAAACATGAACTTGTTCCTAGTTTCTTTTGCTACATTACTGGCAGTGGAACTACATAATCGTCTTTCTAGCTCATGTATCAACTCGGGATTGGTACGTAGTCCTTGGTCTCGGTGTTCCGTCATCAAAATGTTCACTATCGACACATTCTGGACTTATGTAAGTTGTATGAGCACTTTCTCGTCGTAAGAAGTTATGAAGAGCACAACAAGCCATAACTATCAAACTAATCCGATCAGTCCTAAGGTTGATCGTAGTTTGTATTATTTGAAATCTGTTTGCCAAAATACCAAACGTGTTTTCGATTATCCTCCTACTTCTTGAAACTAGATAGTTGTATATCCGTCGCGCGGTCGTCATTTGGCGTTGTGCGAATGGTTTTATGAAGTTTTCCTGAAGAGCGAAGGCTTCGTTTCCAACAAACACATAAGGAAGTTTCACATTACTATTTTCTGGAGATTTTGGGGGTGGGATGTGCAGTTTGTTTTCCTTCAATTTCTTATAAAAGGTGGTCTTTTCTATTGCTCTCCCATCAGAATTCATTAGTACCTCAGTCTACCATAATGAATTCATAATTAACATTTGCAATGGCCATCAGTATAATACTATGAGTATTTTTATAATTGAAGTAATATGATCCGCACACTGGCGGTGGCTTGGTTTGAATATGTTTACCATCGACTGCTCCTAGACAATTTGGGAAGTTCCACTTTTCCTCGAATTCCTGTGCTGTTTTCTACCATTCAGCCCCAGAAGTCGGAAACTGGAACAACTGAATTGAAATAATGACATTTTCTAAGTTAATAAGAAGATTACAAGCATAATTCACCCATCTATTTTTCTGAAAAGTAATCTTGGCATTATTTTTAGGTTATAATATACCCGCCATCTTCAAATATATCGACAACCGAAACTGTCTCAAGATCATCATGTACCACTCCAGTGTCATCGTCAGCATCTTCAACTCCAGCATTGCCAACCAAAAGAAGGTCTAGTAACGTGGCTACGGAAGTACTAAGTGTGATAAAAGAGAAACTTAACGCCCCTACCAAAGATGAGGTCTTTTTCAATATAATAGCCAAGACATGGGCTGCTAAAATGAGGCGTTTGCCAACTAACATGCAGGTTGTAACAGAGAAGGCAGTCAATGATATAATTTTTTATGCAGAAATGAGGTACCTTAATTATCCTCGTCCCACTTATGGCCAAATGCTTCCTAATTGCCAACCACCTTATCAAAATTGTGATCCAACTTTTAACCAACATATACCGAACCGTCAAGCACAATTCCTTTCCCAAAATACAACCCCATTCCACCAAAATCATATAAATAATCATTATTTAAATCGAGAATCTGGTAACAACCCTTCCACAAATGTTTTCCAGAGCCAACAAAACGTTTCGCCCCAACCCAAAATTTCCCTACTAACCAATCATCATCGATTCAAAACAATCCAACAGGGATCATAAATCAAGATCAAACAAACTTAACCAAATGAAAATGTCAGCTTAAGCAAATAAAAAATATAGCATTTAGAATAATATCTTAACATATAATCAATCCTTTCTTTGAGTTTTATTCGTGTAAACAATTTAAACATGCTCAATAGTTACTTAAGTTATTTAGCTTACGAATCTGATATCAAGTTAAAATAAAATTGATGTAAATGTCTTAAAGTGTTTTCTTGAACCATCCACAAAAATGTAATTATAGTACCTAATTGATAGTATGCATGCTTAAATGTAAATAAGTAAATATTTATGCAGTAACTGCCATTTTTTAACGTGAAGCGTTCATCGAACCATACTTCAGCTGCAGAGCGTTACAACATATTTTATACCAGAACAAAATTCTACTCTGTCATCAATATAATGGATATATGCATTATTGTCAGGTGTTATAGAATTTTTTATAGAAATTTACCTAAGACACTTGGGCACTTTCATGATTAAACACTTAATACCTATGTGATTAATCATACAGTGCATTGAATTTCAAATTATTATTTTACTTTACTGTATTTAGACTGAGAATATTTTAGAACCTAAAAATTTGTATTGAAATTTTATTAGAAGAATTTACAAATGTTGGCATGTATAAGTATTTTCACTCGGTATTAGGATTTAAAATTTTTCTAATGTACATCATGATAGTTGGTGACCATTAAAAAAAGACAGAAAAGGCATTTTTGTAATGCTTACAAATTGACAAACCTATTTGTAGGGCAACTACTTTACAAACTTACCTTCAAGTGCTTTGAAGAACTTCAATGAGTGCAGTGCAGACTTCGGGTATTATTTCACTAACAGCTTGCGGTGATATGATAACTGAAAATCTTAGATCTTTATATTTTCTGTCTGTTGTCAGGAATCGAAGTGTCACACTTAATCGCTCGTGTGGATTAATAGCCTCTCTTAGATGCGTGTTTTGTTTTCCAGTTATTGGTGTTCTCATGTCTAACAGTGTTGTATATAACGTTTCATCCATTCCCATATAGTTACGCCAGTCATCTGGTTCGGTTGTAAGCTCTCTCATTATATCAGTATGTGACAGAAGCCAACAGTTCCTCTTCTGAAGCCAATTTTTTGCCCAGCATTTCCTTTTTCGCTTACTAGTCACAGAATATACTATTCATAGGCCTTCCGCACATAATTGTTCATTAGTTCATCTCCGCACATTAAAGTTTTGGAGAGAAACGAAAACAAGGCAGATCTGTCAGGCGGCTTGAACAGTGTGTACGGGCCTTTAGTCAGAGCCTTGAGGAACACTAAAATTCAACCAACCCTCCTTGGATCTAACATTTGAAATGTCTACAAATTGTACTCTGTTACTAAGATACGATTTAAGCATTTGAGTGGAACTCCTCCTATCCCGTAATTCTTCAGTTTGTGAGGAAGGGTGTCATGATCAAACAGTCAACAGCCTTTGCCAGGTCATGCACGTCGTATCTTAGTAAGTTCCGAAGGACACATTTTTGTTGCGAGTGTTTACCATGCGCAAAACAAAACTAAAACTCAACTTAATCATGGTGAATCCATCCCACAATGTAACAGAACAATGTACAAAGCCCTATTATTATTCCTCGATATTTCCTTGGTTATACTTCACATGTTACTTTGTTGCTTATTTTAAAACGTCAGGAATTTTTATTTCATAACCTTCCGACAAGTTGTTCTGTTGACAGTAACTAAATAGCAACTTATATTGAACAAATATTTTAAGGTTAGCGCACTGAAAAACACTAAATCTTTCAAATCCCTGTTATAAGATAACGAATGAATCAGCTGCAATATCAACTGTTATTCTCGAAGTATGATAGCTTGTTTTATCGACATCGATGTATCGTCAGTTTCTACGATGTCGATAGGTAACGATTGCAGGTACAGTTACGTGACATTTTTTATGATCACTTCCATCCTCGACAAGTAGTCTCCCGGATGTTCTACAAGTAACATGGTAAAAGCGCATATCCTCGAAGTTACAAGTGACTGCACGCTTCCCCTCAATTAACTTTCAACACTTTGCGGTCATCTAGAGACACTTTGTCTAGATATACTGTAATTAGAATACATTGATTGGATACCTAAGGTTACCAGACGTTTCGGATTTTTCGGGACTGTCCAGAAAATTGAGTATGATTTTTTTGTATGGAGGCACCTCTGGAGTGGTATGTTGTTAAATTTACATAACATTTTATGAAATAAGTTCGTCATGAGTTAGGCCGCATAAAAATAAATCATTTATTATTAAAACTATAATTTATTTTTTACTAAAACACCCTTTTTTAGCCATTTAATGTGAAAATCTACACAATCGCCAGTCAACCTCAAAATATTGCCACTTAAAGGATGCCTAATCGCATCTTTAAAATTGATCAGTTTCAATTACAGGAATACGGAAATATTATATTGCAGATTAGTATGGCCATAAAATTCAATATTAGAAAGGTTTCCTAATCAACATATATCGTGTTGAAAGAAGGACAATACACGTGGACGTAACGGTACAAAATTTATTACGCTATAAGTACAGTACGTAGAAAATACTATGGTGATAGATTTCGGTAAACCACGTTTACCTTCCTCAGACCAAAGGAATTCACAAAGGAATGAAACTGGTATTCAACTACGCTACTTTACTGTAATACTAACACTTGTCACAGTCGGGAAACTTATGACGGTTGACTGGAGTTTTCTCTACGAATGAGGTACACAATGAATTTATTGAGCCAATCAACAATATCAAATTATTACAGGTTACGTCAGTACTACAGCTAAAAGTTTACAGGCTACATGCCAGTAATATACAAGCTCAGTATATACAATGGTCACTACTTCTAAGCCATGTACAAACAGAAAAGTCAAACCATGCGGCAAAACTACTTTCATAAAACAGCATTTCAAGCAAGTCCATGCACAAATAAGCAGAAGCTATTTACATTAACAAACCAATAGGTCAAACAATTCATCAATCTTGTACATCGGATTTTGTACTAGCCAAGACAGGATGGTGTTTTTAAAACTTTTCTTTTCCAGGTTTCTTACTTCACGAGGTAAGTGATTAAAAAAACGTATCTCTGAAACAGGAGAAGACTTGTCTCCTTTAACTATATTACAACTGTATTGACCTGGGTATTACTACTCCTAGGGTACTAAACCTAGTATCATGATTATGTACTGAACTAGTTACAATAAAATCATCCAGATTGTCCTTAATCCTAAGAAGACATTGAAATATATACAAATTGAGTACAGTAAGAACTTTCTGCTCCTTAAATAGTGGTCTACAGTGATCTCTATACTGAGCATGGCATAAAATCCTAATAGCCTTTTTTTTGCAGTAGCAAGATTTTATGGACCTTGGGTGAGTGGCCCCAGAGAAACAATCCATAGGACACATGGGATTGGAAAAAGGCAAAGAAGGCCAATCTCAAGGTATGTTCAGGCAGTGGTTCTCTTAGGTGCCTAAGAAGGTATAGGACCCTGCAAAGTTTGGCGCATAGTTGATTAATATGGTCAAGTATAATACCAGGGAGTTTTACGGATTCTTGGGTAGGGAAAGCAAGGGGTTTACAAAGGCTAAATGTTATGTTATGAGTTTTTATTGTTATGGTCGAGATTTAAGTCGCCATGATTCTGGTTATCGAGTCTTAAGATGTGAAATTCTCTACAGTAGTAGATTCTAGTTCGTAGAATATGACCGGGTATAGAATATGACCGTATTCGTAGAATATGACCGGGTATACAAAATGACCACCACTTTAAAAATTTTTCTATGAAAACTCGACACTTGCAATTGAATGTGCAATATTAAAACATGTGTTCGTTTATAATACACTAGGCAATGAAATCGTGTTTATTTTATCTTACGTTTAGGACTAGTTGTTAAGGGCCTTCGCTCTCAACCCGCCGTGTATACGTACCCGCTCTCAACCCACCGTGTATACGTACCCGCTCTCAACCCGCCGTGTATACGTACCCGCTCTCAACCCGCCGTGTATACGTACCCGCTCTCAACCCACCGTGTATACGTACCCGCTCTCAACCCACCGTGTATACGTACCCGCTCTCAACCCGCCGTGTACACGTACCCGCTATCAACCCGTCGTGTATACGTACCCGCTCTCAACCCGCCGTGTATACGTACCCGCTCTCAACCCGCCGTGTATAAGTACCCGCTCTCAACCCACCGTGTATACGTACCCGCTCTCAACCCACCGTCGTGTATACGTACCCACTCTCAACCCGCCGTGTATATGTACCCGCCGTGTATATGTACCCGCCGTGTATACGTACCCGCTTCAACCCGCCGTCTATACGTTCCCGCTCTCAACCCGCCGTGTATACGTACCCACTCTCAACCCACCGTGTATATGTACCCGCTCTCAACCCGTCGTGTATATGTACTCGCTATCAACCCGTCGTGTATACGTACTCGCTATCAACCCGTCGTGTATACGTACCCGCTCTCAACCCACCGTGTATACGTACCCGCTCTCAACCCGCCGTGTATACGTACCCGCTCTCAACCCGCCGTGTATACGTACCCGCTCTCAACCCGTCGTGTATATGTACTCGCTATCAACCCGTCGTGTATATGTACTCGCTATCAACCCGTCGTGTATACGTACCCACTCTCAACCCGCCGTGTATATGTACCCGCTCTCAAACCGCCGTGTATACGTACCCGATCTCAACCCGCCTTGTATACGTACCCACTCTCAACCAGCCGTGTATACGTACCCACTCTCAACCCGCCGTGTATACGTACCCGCTATCAACCCGCCTTGTATACGTACCCACTCTCAACCCGCCGTGTATATGTACCCGCTCTCAACCCGCCTTGTATATGTACCCGCTCTCAACCCGCCGTGTATATGTACCCGCTCTCAACCCGCCGTGTATATGTACCCGCTCTCAACCCGCCTTGTATACGTACCCGCTCTCAACCCGTCGTGTATATGTACCCGCTCTTAACCCGTCGTGTATATGTACTCGCTATCAACCCGTCGTGTATATGTACTCGCTATCAACCCGTCGTGTATACGTACCCACTCTCAACCCGTCGTGTATACGTACCCGTTCTCAAACAACCGTGTATACGTACTCGCTATCAACCCGTCGTGTATATGTACCCGCTCTTAACCCGTCGTGTATATGTACTCGCTATCAACCCGTCGTGTATATGTACTCGCTATCAACCCGTCGTGTATACGTACCCGCTCTCAACCCATCGTGTATACGTACCCGTTCTCAAACCGCCGTCTATACGTTCCCGCTATCAACCCGCCTTGTATATGTACCCGCTCTCAACCCGCCGTGTATACGTACCCGCTCTCAACCAGTCGTGTATATGTACTCGCTATCAACCCGTCGTGTATATGTACCCACTCTCAACTCGCCGTGTATACGTACTCGCTATCAACCCGTCGTGTATACGTACCCGTTCTCAAACCACCGTGTATACGTACCCGCTATCAACCCGTCTTGTATATGTACCCGCTCTCAACCCGTCGTGTATACGTACCCGTTCTCAAACCACCATGTATACGTACCCGCTATCAACCCGCCTTGTATATGTACCCGCTCTCAACCCGTCGTGTATATGTACTCGCTATCAACCCGTCGTGTATACGTACCCGCTCTCAACCCGTCGTGTATACGTACCCGTTCTCAAACCACCGTGTATACGTACCCGCTATCAACCCGTCTTGTATATGTACCCGCTCTCAACCCGTCGTGTATATGTACTCGCTATCAACCCGTCGTGTATACGTACCCGTTCTCAAACCACCGTGTATACGTACCCACTCTCAACCCGCCGTGTATATGTACCCGCTCTCAACCCGCCGTGTATACGTACCCGATCTCAACCCGCCTTGTATACGTACCCACTCTCAACCCGCCGTGTATACGTACCCGCTCTCAACCCGCCGTGTATATGTACCCGCTCTCAACCCGCCTTGTATATGTACCCGCTCTCAACCCTTCGTGTATATGTTCCCGCTCTTAACCCGTCGTGTATATGTACCCGCTCTCAACCCGTCGTGTATACGTACCCGTTCTCAAACCACCATGTATACGTACCCGCTATCAACCCGCCTTGTATATGTACCCGCTCTCAACCCGTCGTGTATATGTACTCGCTATCAACCCGTCGTGTATACGTACCCGCTCTCAACCCGTCGTGTATACGTACCCGTTCTCAAACCACCGTGTATACGTACCCGCTATCAACCCGTCTTGTATATGTACCCGCTCTCAACCCGTCGTGTATATGTACTCGCTATCAACCCGTCGTGTATACGTACCCGTTCTCAAACCACCGTGTATACGTACCCACTCTCAACCCGCCGTGTATATGTACCCGCTCTCAACCCGCCGTGTATACGTACCCGATCTCAACCCGCCTTGTATACGTACCCACTCTCAACCCGCCGTGTATACGTACCCGCTCTCAACCCGCCGTGTATATGTACCCGCTCTCAACCCGCCTTGTATATGTACCCGCTCTCAACCCTTCGTGTATATGTTCCCGCTCTTAACCCGTCGTGTATATGTACTCGCTATCAACCCGTCGTGTATACAGGGTGTTTCGGGATAAGTGTAAACAACTTAACCAGGAGATTCCTTACATCGAAACCAGAAAAAAATCTTATATGAACATGGGTCCGTAAACCAGTCGTTCTCAAGTTACAGCCAAAAATTGATTTTTTTCAATTTTAAGTGTAGTTATTGCACTTTTGGACCTCTAGATTGAAAATTTGTAAAGATAATAAAATAATAAAGCTGATCTCAAGATAAAGAAAATTCATCTTCTTTTTTTATAAATGTGGAAGAGAGGCCACTAATTATAATGTAAAAATAAGGTAGTATTAAATTTTACTTCAAGATTTATTAAACAAAAATTTTAATCATTTTCAAATTACAAATCACAATGTTTTGTGAAAATACACATAAAAATTAAAGATCTAGAGTGAAATAATACTGTTATTTACAAAACAACGAGGGTACCATGGGTGCACCTTACAAGAAATTTTCAAAGTGACCACCATCTTTCTGCCTGCACAATCTTGCTCGTGAAATCAATGAGTTTGTTGCCGCTCGGACGACTGCTGGGTTGTTCTTGATGGACTCAGCTACATTCATTATCCTTTGCAATAATTCTTCTCTTGTTCTAGGCTTTGTTGTGTAGACTTGTGATTTCATCCATCCCTATAAAAAATAGTCCATGGGTGTAAGGTCAGGAGACCTTGCGGGCCAATGTACTGGACCGTTGTTAGCTATTACCCTTTGCCCAAATTTCTGAAGCAGTAGTTCTACAACTTCTCTTGAAGAGTGAGGCGGTGCACCGTCGTGTTGAAACCAGAGATTTACTATGGTTCCAAGAGGGACTTCCTCTAGGAGTCTTTGTAACTCATTGAGCAGGAATGCATGATAAGTGGCTCTGTTTAGATTCCCCTCGATGATAAAAGGTCCAATCAGCTTATCATTAACAAGGCCACACCACAAATTTACAGAAAACCTTTGTTGGAAATGATTTTCTATTAATTTATGGGGATTTTCTGTAGCCCAGTTGTGTAGGTTTCTTAAGTTATTTATTCCATTTCTCGAGAACTGGGCTTCATCAGTAAACAAAATGCACTTAACTAACCTCCGGTTAGCCACTACCCAATTGCAAAATGCCAGCCTAGCATCGTTGTCCCCAGGGTGAAGGGCTTGCACTTTTTGAAAGTGATAGGGGTGCATATTTTCCTTCTTCAGAACTCTCCAAACCTTTGTTGAAGACACTAAATGTTGGTTTGATAGTCTCCTAACACTCGTACCTGGACTTTGCTGCACTGCTTCAATAATATTTTCTTCAGTATGCACATCAACTTGATCGAATCCCTCTCGCATTCTCCTACTAACCGATCCTGTCTCTTTAAGTCGGTTGTGCAGGTCGGTAAAAACTCTCGGGTTTGGAATATTTCTGTTTGGATATCTTCTCCTGTACTCAGCCGAAGCTGCCTTTGCATTCCCATTGCAATACCCATAGACAAAATGCATATCAGTATACTCACTGTTTGAATACATTTTCACTTTGGAGTTAAAACCACCAGCACTTACTGAGAGGAAACTTATTTTAATGGACAGGAAACCACATTATTTGTCAACAATGAAATTAAACAGATGTGGCTTACGGAAACAGTGCTGCCAACTCACCAATGAAAACAACAACATACAAGACGGAACGATGATATAAGTATTGAATGAGGTTAAATTAAAATAAACCCAATTCTCGTGTATTCGTCCGATAAGTACTAAATTAGTTTATGTATTAAGAAGATTACAGTATTTGTTAAAAAAAAAAGTATAATAACATTTTGGTATTTTTTGTTTTCAAACTGTTAGTTGACAATGTTTATTTTTTTTTGTTATTGTTGGTTTTTTTTGTGTAGCCATCCTGTGTAGGAAAAGGCCGTTTTTTTAAACATTCCCTCAGTGGGGTCCTGTGGTGGAATGTTAAAGGATTTAGGATCTTGTAAATTTTAAAATTTTTTGAAGATGTTATAAAAAAAATTTCAGCTGAAAGATTTCCTTTGGTTTTATGGATTTGATTGACTGGCTGGATAATTGATGTGTTCCTTTCTAAATTTTGTTATCTTACAATATTTTGGGTTTTTACATAAATATTATTTTTTAACGCATACATAAATTGTTATTATTTTGTTCTCCATAAAATTCTACAGCTTTTGGGAAAGTTGCAGCCCAAATACTCAAACGGTTATGATATAATAGCTAATCAAAAACAAAAATCATTTTTGAGGCCTTGAATTTTTGGAAAAATTTTATTTTTGAACTATTTTTTTCTCAGCGACACTTAACATTACAGTACAAAACATCAATGATATCTCTTTGAAATTTCATAATCTATCTAACTGTGAACATTATAACAAACTATCTTTACAAATTTTCAATCTAGAGGCCCAAAAGTGCAATAACTACACTTAAAATAGAAAAAAATCATTTTTTGGCTGTAACTCGAGAACGACTGGTTTACAGACCCATGTTAATATTATATTTTTTTGTTGTTTCGATGTAAGGAATCTCCTGGTTAAGTTGTTTACACTTATCCCGAAACACCCTGTATGTACCCGCTCTTAACCCATCGTGTATATGTACTCGCTATCAACCCGTCGTGTATATGTACTCGCTATCAACCCGTCGTGTATACGTACCCGCTCTCAACCCGTCGTGTATACGTACCCGTTCTCAAACCGCCGTCTATACGTACCCGCTATCAACCCGCCTTGTATATGTACCCACTCTTAACCCGTCGTGTATATGTACTCGCTATCAACCCGTCGTGTATATGTACTCGCTATCAACCCGTCGTGTATACGTACCCGCTCTCAACCCGTCGTGTATACGTACCCGTTCTCAAACCACCGTGTATACGTACCCGCTATCAACCCGCCTTGTATATGTACCCGCTCTCAACCCGTCGTGTATATGTACTCGCTATCAACCCGTCGTGTATACGTACCCGTTCTCAAACCACCGTGTATACGTACCCACTATCAACCCGCCTTGTATATGTACCCGCTCTCAACCCGTCGTGTATATGTACTCGCTATCAACCCGTCGTTTATATGTACCCACTCTCAACTCACCGTGTATACGTACCCGCTATCAACCCGTCGTGTATACGTACCCGCTATCAACCCGTCGTGTATATGTACTCGCTATCAACCCGTCGTGTATGTGTACTCGCTATCAACCCGTCGTGTATACGTACCCACTCCCAACCCGTCGTGTATATGCACCCGCTCTTAACCCGTCGTGTATATGTACTCGCTATCAACCCGTCGTGTATATGTACCCGCTCTCAACCCGTCGTGTATATGTACTCGCTATCAACCCGTCGTTTATATGTACCCACTCTCAACTCACCGTGTATACGTACCCGCTATCAACCCGTCGTGTATACGTACTCGCTATCAACCCGTCGTGTATATGTACTCGCTATCAACCCGTCGTGTATACGTACCCACTCCCAACCCGTCGTGTATATGTACCCGCTCTTAACCCGTCGTGTATATGTACTCGCTATCAACCCGTCGTGTATATGTACCCGCTCTCAACCCGTCGTGTATATGTACTCGCTATCAACCCGTCGTGTATATGTACCCGCTCTCAACCCGTCGTGTATATGTACTCGCTATCAACCCGTCGTGTATATGTACCCACTCTCAACCCGTCGTGTATATGTACTCGCTATCAACCCGTCGTGTATATGTACCCGCTCTCAACCCGTCGTGTATATGTACTCGCTATCAACCCGTCGTGTATATGTACCCACTCTCAACCCGTCGTGTATATGTACTCGCTATCAACCCGTCGTGTATATGTACCCGCTCTCAACCCGTCGTGTATATGTACTCGCTATCAACCCGTCGTGTATATGTACCCACTCTCAACCCGTCGTGTATATGTACTCGCTATCAACCCGTCGTGTATATGTACCCACTCTTAACCCGTCGTGTATATGTACTCGCTATCAACCCGTCGTGTATATGTACCCACTCTCAACCCACCGTGTATACGTACCCTCTACTACATCACATTTCAACTACTATTATATTGCTTACAAAAGAAGTGCAGAGTAGGCACCCATTAGGAAAATATTATACACATTTGAAATAATGTACCATCAAAATAAAACTTCATAAATTGTAATTCTTTTTTTTTAATGATTATAAGTTAATAGTAATAATTACTTTAATAATAATAATAATTATACTTTAAAATTAAAATGAATAACTTTGTATTTTTGAAAAACAATTTTTGAGGTTTTTAAAAAGTTTCAAAGGAAAGTGTATTATTATTTTTTTATTATTTCGCAAGTTTTTGTTAGTAGAACATGATTTCCGGGTTCTGTTCCACATCGAATATTGTCCAGTTGGTTCGCAATATATTTTGGTCAATCTAATATTTATTTTCGTTATTTCATATAAAGTGTCCACAACATCTCAAAATTAACGAACGCATCTGTGTTAGATCTGTAAGTAAATCTGTTTGTGTTGTTTTTCTCAAGCGAGGAGTAAGCATTGAGGAAAGGTATCCTTAGAAAATGTTTCTATAATATTACTTTTGAATTGCACAATACTTTTTTATTTATTTTGTTTATTATTAGTAATTAAACGTTTATTTTCGTTCACTGAAATCCTGGATAGATATCCAAGGCTTTTATTTTAAGAGAAGATTCTTTAAATATCTCACATCAAACTGTTTTTACAGTGGCTTTTAAAGTATCTGGTTCCACGTCAGGACGGGCGAACACTGCTTATTTGGTCGTGTTTATGTTTTATGTTTTTGGTTGCTTATGTGTGATTGTTGTGTAATTATTGTTGTTTGTATATTGTTTTATTCAGTTCATGTAACAAGTCAAGCCATCTGCCTAGCCTAGCTTTGTTTTAGCATATAAGGTGACTGACTATATGACTATTATAAATAAATAAGTTAAATACAAATATAGATAAAAACTAAATACATCGCCTAGTTGGACTTCCTATATATATTATATATAAATTACGCTTCCTATACATATATAAACACTTCCGGAAGGATTTATAAATATAAATAAATATAGGCCTATATATTTTCTTCTGTGTTTTCAAATCTGCGAGAAATGACACTTTCTAAGTCAAACCTGTAAATCTACCAGTTGTGAACCAAATTACGTTACCATTATATGTAAAAGCCATCAATATTGGGGCTACATATTTGTCAACAGTTAAATTATAACTGATAAGATTAATAACTAGTCCAACCTAGGTAATACCAAAATTAAGGTAATATCACCGAAGCATTTGGACAGAAGTCACTATACTCATTAACCCAGCTGTAAATACTATCAGCGAGTCACGGTAAGTCCTCTGAACTACATGCCACTGTGATATTGAAGGCGCTGATTTCCATTGAAACAACACAAGTCATGGAGTGTATCTGTTGTAATTACTAATTATGATATGTACACTACATGACTTGTGCTGTTTCAATGGGAACCAGCACAAGGCGTGCAGTGTACCTGTCGTAATTACTAATTATGTTATGTACACTACATGATTCATGCTGTTTCAATGGATGTATATTATAGGTATACTTTATAATTTTACTAACTTTTAACACTTAATATGTAAAAAATAAGTAGTAGAAGTTTGGTAGTCCTACGAGAGTTACATCACTAATATTATTTTACTTTTTAAATTCATTTTATGTTACAGTTATATTTTTATAATTTTACCAACTTTTAACAATTAATAAAAAAATAAAGCATAAATAGTATATGTTTTGGGGGCTCTTTTGTTTATCTGCATATGTGGGTTATATTCTATATTTACGAATAAATTTATAGATTTAATAGATAATTAAATTTAGATTTAATTTAGATTTCAAAATAGATTTAATTTAGTTACACAACCTACAAAATAGCTGGTTCTTTGTTACAGTTTGATCATCTTCAGTAAACCACATCAAACCTTCTAGAAACTCTCGCTCCTTGTCACACCCACCGATATATCCTACATAAACCTCACATCGCGGGAGTCAGCATCAGTTTGCAAACTGGGCTCCATTGTGAGAACATCGTCTGCGACACCTCTGCCACCAATCTAACACCTACAAGTCTCTCATTAGATACGCTAGCTTCATACATGTAATACATGTAAGTTCTCAAAACATACAACATTACTCAGTACTGTAGTTTACGACTTAGTTTACGTTGTACTTACTGGACCTCTTTCTATTTCAATTTGTCTATCTATTTCAGCATAAATCCCAACCAGACTTCCTGTCCCAAATGTGGTAAGCTCATCTCCAAGACGCACAAGGCTCGTCACTTCAAGACCATGGGCAATGAATACATAACACTTATAAGAAGCGAAACCGTAGTGCTTTTGAGGGTGACGCTTATGAGTCACCGAGAAAGCCTACTTCAGCGAGAAGCCAACAGGTTGCGCTAGCGTCAATGTGGTGGACTGTACTTTTTTTGCCAGGCTGGGACTGTACATTTCTCCCTTAACTTTGTCCTTGGATCGTTCGCCCACCCCTCCCCACCAAACCATGTCGCTTTCACCTTGCACTTGTGCTATTTTCTAATGTTTGGGGTTTTGTGTTGACACATTACGTGGTTAGTTTACTTTCGGTGCGGTATGCAAATTCAAATTGCAGTGTTTTTATAAATTTAAGCAATGTAGTTTTTAGTTTTTGTATATATATAAATATTTTTTTCTTTTGTGTAAATATGACTAGTTACGTAAACTGTCACTATTTGGGATGTGACGCCAATAATAAGACTCATAGTGAACTTCGAATGTTTTACTTTCCTGTGAGCGACATGAAAAGGTAAGCGTTAAGTATTTGTTCTTCTATACAGATTTGTTAAAATATGTTTGAGCCCTACAACTATTTTGCCAATGACATTTAACTTTTACTTAGTTAAATATTTTAAAGCCGTAATTATTTGTTTATATTTTGTATGTAATTTGCTGTAAATAGACCTATAGATTGCCTTACTATTGCCAATGATGTATAAGCTTTCAAAATGTACATATTTTAAAGTTGTATTTATTGATTTATTTATTATTTGGTAATTAATTAAATGTAATTATAGAATGTCTGTGTTTTGCCTACTGAAACATGTATTCATAACGTGTGATTTGTATTCTAAAATTAATTTTAAGGAACGATCACGTTCATCAACATTTAATAACATTTTCTCAATTACAGTGGGTTGTATTGTAGATAAGTAGAAATGTGCAAATTGTTTTGGTATTTGGTTTGAGACACATAAAAATTTCAGTTGTGTAATTATTGTAATTTTGTTTTATTTTTGTTTATAATTGAAATTACAGAAGTAAATCATTGTGTTTTCAAATTGATGATTTGAGTATTTTCTTAGATACCATGTTCAACTTCAAAAATTGATAAAAAATATAGTTTTTATATTAGCACAATTTGGTATTCTAGTAAACTGAAAATCAATAGAGGATATTGAGTTTGCATTAGTTTAAACACCATTTTTATATTAATCTCATAATTTTTTTACTGTAATTAATAATTGTTTTTTTACGTTAATTTTCCGTTAAAATTGTGTAGTTTTATGTATTTTACCCTGTCACAGAATGTTAAATATCATAAAATTTCTAACTGAAACTATTTTCAAATCTTGTGACAATTTTGCAACAGGTACCAAACATAAAATTTTTAATTTACTACTTACATTACTGTAAATGTTCCTTTATGTAAGCCGTACAAATATGTAAATACGACATGTCTACTTCTTATGTAGGCCTGGTTCATATCTGTCTCATAATCGATCACCTAAAATATGCAAGTGCTACGATTATCTGTAAATATTTATTTATTTGCCTGTAAAAAGTTGGGTTTCAAAACATTATCATATTGAGTCATGCGTATATTCCTTATCAATTGGCCATCAGTTTTATTTCAAGCCTAATAATAATAAAGTTAATCATGGCATGATCCGATTAGCATTTTTGGCAATTCTCTTATGCGGTTAAATACAACTTGGCGCTAGATTCACAGACTCTTGACACTACGATATTTGTCTACTGGGGTTGGGCCCGTTGGGGGTGAAAGAGAAAGTTGTTTGTGTATGTCGGTGAGAGGGACAGTTATATTCGCTGCTCGGCTGGTGCATCGAAAATTAAAAGCTGCCAATTTAGTCTCTTACTCTCGGCAGCGCGCAAAAAGACTGGTGGCGCTCGGAGTGGTTTCTCGGTAAACTAGCAACTAGTGTTCCCTTAAAGTGCCTAAGGTTTCGCTTCTTATAGTGTTATGTATTCATTGCCATGGGACACAGAAGCCCACCACCCAGCAGCCTCAGCGTCCGTGCCCGGTCTGCGGGAAGATTAAACTATACACTCTCCAACCACAGGCGACATTTAAAAAAATGTGATCCCTTTCTCTCCTCAAGAGGAAGGCGTAAGAATTCACCCCCTCTACATCCAAGACTGTCCACTTGGACGACTAGCCGCAACCCTCTAATAGCAGTTCAATAAAAGGAATTGTCCGCTCCTCTATCATGTCAGCCTACAATAACGTTAAGTCGACCGTAGGAAACATTCTCGGAGGAAAATGTCTCCAGATAGAAGAAGTTGCCTTCAACGGAGGGATAAAAACTTACTGCATAGAGAACAAGCCTACCATAAAAGACCCAGTTACATTTCTTCAAAATGAGTGTTAGAGAAACCATCACCAAAGAGCTTCATGCTCTGGCACGAAGAAGATTTCCCACTCAACCTGTGGAGGTGAAGGGGATGGATGATCTGTATCAGGATAACTTGATGGAGATGTCTCCATACTCTAAATTTAAGAAAGGCTACAAGTATATTCTGGAAATGATCAACTGTTTTACCAAGTACGCTTACGCTATACCTTTGAAGGACAAGTAAGGACAGGAAATTATTAAGGCCATTACACCAATAGTGGATAAAAACCCAACGAATCATCTACAAACAGACATGAGCAAGGAGTTTTACGGATTTTCAAAGTTAATGAAAAAACACAATATTAACCACTATTCCGTGATCAGTGAGAAGAAGCGTGTTATAGTTTGCAGATATAATCGCACCCTCAAGTATCTAATGTGGAGAAAATTCACAGAGCTGGGCAACTACCATTGGGTGAAGATATTGCCTGACCTGTTGGAAGAGTACAACACGAGGAAACATAGAACAATCGGCATAGCACCTATCGAAGCGAGCAAAAAGAAGAACGAAGATGTTGTAAGAGCTAACATTAATAAAAACAGACAAAACCACACTAGTGCGGATATAAAAGTTTAGTTCAAAGTGGGTGACAAAGTAAGGATAAGCTTGTATAAGAAGTTATTTGATAAATGATACCTACCCAACTGGACAAATGAGGTCTTTACTATACACTCAGTGCTGCCTACTATTCCAACAACGTGCTTAAAGGAAGCTTTTATGGAAAAGAACTTAAGAAAGCTAAACATGGAGACTTATACTTGGTGAAGAAGGTGTTGAGGAATAAGGGTGACAAAGTGCTAGTAAAATGGCTGGGCTTTGATGGCACGCACAATACATGGATAGATAAAAAGGAACTTGTGTGAAACTTTTAGTTCGAGTCAAGACATCAAAATTACCCATTGTAAACTCTGACATTTACTGTGAAACGGATATAATGGAAAAGAGCAAACACAGTGATATACTGCCCAATAGTGTTCGATGTATCATGTGTGGACCTTCAAATTCCGAGAAGACTAATGTAATATTAACTTGCTGTTTTTAATCCAAGTGGACTAACGTTTGAAAATGTCTATGTGTTTTCAAAGTCATTGTACCGGCCAAAGTATAGGTTGCTAAAAAGTGTACTATCATCGACTCCCGACATAGGTTACTTTACTTTCACACATAACGACTAGGTTGTTCATCCGAATGAGGTGAAGGAGAACTCAGTAATAGTATTTGATGTTGTGGCGTGTGAAAAACAAGACAATATTAGAAACTACTTTGCCATGGGAACGATGATACATTTTACCTATGTCAAACGTATAGCAGGATACCGAAACAGCTGGTCAGAGATAATGCAAACTTTATTATTGTGTTTAAACAAGCCAAGAGAAATCTTAAGCAAATTTATGAAGATCGTGTAAACACTGACATGATATACACCAAATTCAAGAGCTTGGAAAGGTAGTAACAATAGGTTTTTAGTGGTGGATAAGGAACGTGAAATGTTTGATGGAAGATATCGTATTTGGTTCGATAGTTTTATCAAAGTTTAAGAAAATACATAAACGTCTGGAATTTTAAAAACGTAAAACCAGAAAACCTCTAAACCCCGAACACCTGGAAACCTGAAATTCTGATAACCTAAAAATCCGAAAACCTGGAAACCTGAAAACCTAAAAACCTGAAAATCTAGTAACTAGAAAACCTGAAAACCGAAAAACCTGGAAACGTGACATATTTGGAACATACAAATGAAGGAAAATAAATAGTTTATACATTTTCAGTAATCAAGATGGCATCCAAGGATGAACATCTAGTGCGGGAAATTAAAAGGATACAAGATAGCATCAAGCGAAAGGTTCGTAAATCAAGAGCAGTATTATGCAAACTCAGAGTTCTTTAGAAGTTCAGTACAAACTACTGATTGATCTACTAACAAATCTAACAGATAAAGTAGCAAATGTAAACAATGAGATAAAACAAGAACTATGAGAGGAGCACTTTGACCAGTCAGAAGAAAAGGTTCCTTTTAGTGAAGATGAGCAATACTTTGAATCTGAAGAGTCGTTTTAGATTGTCAATTGCATCACGAGAGTATGATTTGTTTATTCGATCAAACAAAATCGGGGATCTGTTAAGCTGTTAAACTATCTCCAGTTTATACAGATAGACGATAAGGAGGAAGCAGACTTTACGAATGGTATTCACTCTGATGGTGAAGACTGGAAAATGGGATCGAATCCTGTTAGTTTTACTCATAACGATATAATTATAAATTGAAAGCAATACAAAGGGACACCTGGACGGTTTTAGTTGACATTTAAAAAACATCCGGAAAGCATTTTCAATGACAATGATTTAAAAGCTTACCAGGAAATATTGGAAGCTACTAGTGTGCACAAGCGTGAAGATGGTACCAGAATTAAATCAAATAGATGTTTCAAGTACATGAATTTAATATCAAACATGTTTCCACCGAAAAAGAAAAAACAGCCCCTCGAGTTTATGAAATCTCTTTCTATAAAGAGGTTTAGTCAATTTTTTATTGCTAAAAAGAGACATACGGTCGGAGAAGGATTTTTAATGGAGATTGAGAGATCTAAAATTAATGATATATATTGGGACGATCAAAATGGACCAGTTGATCACTTACGTTTGTTCATTGCATCAAAAGAGGCAGGAAATACAGGCCACAATAACGAGATAATTGCCATTTTATAAGAGCTCAAGGAAGCACGTATTAAAAAAGACTGACAATTTTGAATTGTAATCAGTTTCAACATGTCAGATAATCATTTGATAAACTTGAGGGACGAAACTGTGAGTATTAGGCTACACTTGAAAAAAAACTATGCTAGACCTAATGTAAATACTGTATGTGTTTTTAAATCTCTTTATTGTTGGAACAAACTTAACAGCGCTGTTCAAAAGACGATTAATTGGTGTGAGTGCAAATTTCACAAAATGTTGTAGGGTAGTATACCTTTAAGTTTTAAGATAGTTCGTAGTTTGCTTAAACTCATTGATATAGTTTATACCAAGTGGTTGGAGAAAAAGTAATTTCTTTCTAAATTTCACAGGAAAATTCAAGAGCTCGAAGATTTTTAGAAAGTTCCAATTGATTATGTATTTTTACCTTGTTGTCTTCCACAACATGCTAAAGATGGTAAGTGCGCCTTAGTTAGTGCACAATTTTACTATAAAAAGTAATATAAAAATAATTGTTGCTAGCTCTTTGTGGATGTGTGTGTTCTATGACTGAATTAATTAAGCTCTGTAAGTCCAGGAAAATTGTGTGGAATACCGTACCATCAAGGTGAGGGCGGCATAAATTAAATAAATAAATAAATCGCCCGACCGTTATTCAAGGCAGCCGTAAAACGCATAAGCCCTGAGGTGGTCCTCGCACCATACAGGCAGACATAATGTAGGACCTATTTCTGCGAGTCCGGGCCCTCGTATGCTACTTGTATTTTGTATGTGTGAATGGTATACTCCATGGCTGGCTTAAACTCGGCAAGTCCAGGGTGTTAGATTTTCTAGGGAAAAAAATAAATAAATAAATAAATAAATATATATATATATAATAAAATCCTTTGTAGATTACGCGTTACATTGAAATCCTTCACTGAGTAAAATGGCACGCAGTTGGCAAGGAATAAAAAAAGAGGACGTGACAATTTAGTTATGGTGTGGTCATGACTGTTTGGAGCGATGGATGGGGCTCTTTACAAGTGTGTATAGGCCTACTGGGGAAGGAGGCACGATAAATTTCGCCTAACGCACCAAGACCTCTACGTCCTGGCTTAGACCTAACGTGGTGTGGAAATGTGGGTCAATTGATAAATTAAATAATTATAATTGTATTTTAATTACAACAAATACAAATTTAAATTCATAATTCCTATAATATTATACTTATTAATTTTTATACACTGATGTTGTACAGTTAGAAACACAACATTAATTATAATTATTTTTAAGTCTATATGGTAACCATATTGGATATTTTAGCCAATTGCAGTTCTTTTTCTGATCACGTGACTTGTTGGAGGTACCCAAACCCGAAGCTAGCCGAAGAAATACGAACTAGCCTTCGGCTCACCACAAGGATGGAACTCGCCACTGGGATGACGGTAAACGAACCCTTTCCAACTACTTAGATTCACTAGTAACTTTTACATTCTTTAAAACTTCGTAAAAATTATAATATTCCGAAAATACGTTAGTCACAGCGCCTCATTTAACGTTGCTATTTTTCGGATATTAATCCAATATAGCGACTACCTCTACAGATTCTTTTAATTATTTTCTACTCTGTTCCTTATTTTATTATAATATTGTATGATGAAACAAATTATGTTATTTGAAAAGAATTAAATCTGTTTTTGGATGATTAATAAAACCACGCATAATTTTATTATCCTTATTTATAATACGTGAAGCCGATTTTGTCAACACAACTCCCTTGTAATATCTTAGCCAATTTTAACTTTTTAGGTGACAAAAAAACTGCCTCTATTCGTAGTTGTGCATTAAGGTCCTAATTTTTCAATATTTGAATCCTAAAAGGTACGGGAAGCCTTCAAAGTACACTTTTTGGCTATAAGAATAACATGGAGTTAAACTTAGATTAGTCAAAAAGCTTATCTGTTCAAATGTAAATAATGAGGTTTATGCAATTTTAACAGCTGTTGGAATGTAAATAATGATATTTTTAATACTAAAAAGGTTAAAGATCTTAATAATATTTGATAGAGAGAACTTTTGATTGATTCAGTCGAAGTTTTGTTTGAATTGTAAGTATAACGACTGCATGTCTGTTTGTGTATATATAATCATCAGCTGTTAAATAAAATGAAAACTTATTGAAATATGCTGAGTAATAACATTGAGGGTTTATATTTAGACTGTAAACATAATACAAATCAAGTGCAACAAGTGAGCTATTGTAAATACATTTACATAATATGATTGAACCTCAAACAATTTAAACACTAATATTTGTAGTGAAAAGGTACAAACCGAGTACGTAGGCCGAGGTTGCTCGAGTGCAATGAATAATGGGGTTTGGCACGCGAAACGTGCAGGAGTGTCCCCTTGTTACAAAATATTCGTTGAAAATACAAATTTTTACGATGGAGCTCTTGAAAAACATTCACCCAGAACACACCAGAACGGCTAAATGTGTTTGTGACTACACACCTTACATACAGGTGTTTGCTGTACACCTTACATTACAGTGTGGAACAAAAATATGGAAACGCTTTCACAACAACGTTATTTTTTCCAAAGATAATTTGATAATTTATATTTTTAAAATAATTTTGTTCCATAAAGTACAATTTTTTATTAGAATAATTTACATGAAACCGTTAAATAGCGGAGAAATCATATTGTTACAATTAGTTTCTTTGAAATTCAAATTACCACTACTCAGGAAAGGATAAACATTTTGAAGTCCGGTTTGCGGCAATTAATTTATGTTGAATAGACCCTCTGAAAAGATGAATGTCACCAACTGCGTAAAAAAATATGTTCTTTGTAACCATGATGTTGTACAAGATTTCACTTTTACCACTGAAGTCATAGAAAAGTTGTGAAAGCGTTTCCATATTTTTGTTCCATCCTATATATTCAATCACATAAGAAACCTAGTGGAACCCCTCACGGAAGTTTCCTAGAAATCAATGTTTTACATGTCTCGTGTAGTGTGTACAATAATATTGTGGTCACCCCGTGCAATGTAGGAGCGTAGGCTTGCCTATTTCACACGGCTGCCTCATATTGTATCAGAAACAATAAATTGTGTGTGGGTTTTCTCAACTCTTCGATATTCTATTTCAAAACCACTTGCCTTTCTAACGAAGTTCTTCATGAAAACAATGTCCTTTCGTGCAGAGTAATAGTGGGTTAAAACTATTTAGTTCACGCGTGCAAATCAAATATTGAAAATTTCCAATTAACATATCTGTATAGATCATTAAGCTATGGGGTAGAGTAAAGAATGAGATAAGCTAAATAAAAAACTTTAATGTATGGTAAATAAATTAAATCTTTATTCAAAGTTTTAATTAGAAACTAAAGGACGTTTCTTATTCTTATAAAGGATGGCCAGTAAGTTCAGCCCCCATTACGATACCCTCTCTTGTTGAGTTTGTTTTATATTTTAACTATACTTAAACATTACAAACTCAATTTATTAACTGAACAAACATAACTTGTATTAAGAAAATATGAATCAAGAACAACAACCATATAAAATAAATATGAATATTGAATTTAATAATAATTATAAAATGATTCATGCAACATTGTTAACATAATTAAAATCAATAAATAAACACACACGCACAACTGCGTATTACACCTATTAATTGTATAATCCTAATTAATACGTTAACTATGATTCTAATGACGATATCACTTTATGATGATGAGTTACTAATCTATCACTTTATAGATAAGTATAGTATAGATCACTTATTAGTTTATGATTTTAGACTGATTATTTCATTGTAAACAAACAACCATTTTTTTTATCAAGACGTGACTTTGTTGTGAACATTCCTAGACCAGTCTCTAGGTCACTGCATTCTTTCCCAGTCTATGTCGACACAGATAAAATGTACAGGGACACGTCAGAGGGCTTACCAACTGCAACGAAGTAGTTATCGGTGAAGAAATGCTGAAGATGTTTGAGTAATATTCGACTTATTTTCTGCTTACCGAAGATGGGGTGAAAGAAAAATAAATTTTGTAGGTAAACATGGGAAAGAATGTTTTAAATGTTTCAAAAACTTGTTCATGAATGGTACAATGGTACATATAAACGTTCTAAAAACCAATTTACTCTTATATATATTTACAATTTTTGAGCGATCATATATATATCTAACCCACCCGTCCACCCATACACGTACGGTGGCATTTACCTACCCGTCCACCCATACACGTACGGTGGCATTTACCTACCCGTCCACCCATACACGTACGGTGGCATTTACCTACCCGCCCACCCATACACGTACGCATGGGGTTCTTTTAATCTTGGTACTAGAACTAATGCTACTTTTCCAACCGTGTAAATCTATAAACGATAATATTTTATCTATTTGATTACTTAAACTTACTCTACTAACCCACCCACCCACTCCTACACGTGCAGTAGTACTGACCCACCCGGCCGCCCCTACACGTGCAGTGATACTAACCCTCCCGTCTACCCCTACACGTGCAGTGATACTAACCCACCCCTACTCGTGCAGTGATTCTAGCCCACCCGTCCATCCCTACACGTGCAGTAGTACTTTTTACTTTTTTTACGAAATAGTACAGGGACAAGGAATTTATTATATATATATATATATAGTAATATAAAGTTAAAAATTAGGGCTACTTACGTATTTTTAGGATGTAATAAAATTAAAATAAATCTTATAAATAATTTTTTTAAAGGGTAGGGCCTACTCAGTTTTTAATTTTATTACATCCTATATATATATATAATACTGTTCTTGACCCACCCGTATACGAACAGTGGTATTGACCATCCGCCCACCCGTATACGAACAGTGGTATTGAGCCATCCGCCCACCTGTATACGTACAGTGGTATTGACCCACCCACCCACCCGTACACATACAGTGGTATTAACCCACCCGCCCACCCATACACGTACAGTGGTATTAACATCAGATACAACATGCTCAAATGGGGTATGAGATACAATATGCTCAAATGGGGGATCAGATACAAAATGTTCAAATGAAGTATTGGATACATCGTGCTCAAATGTGATATAAGATACACTATGATCAAATATGGTATCAGATACAACATGTTCAAATTGGGTTTCAAATACAGGGTGCTCAAATGGGGTTTTAGATACAATGCACTCAAATGTGGTATCAGATATACTATGATCAAATGGGGTATCGGATACATCGTGCTCAAATAAGGTTTCATATACAATGTGCTCAAATGGGGTATCGGATACGTACAGTGGCACTGGCCCACCTGCCCTCCCATACACGTCCAGTGGTACTGGCCCACCCGCCCTCCTATACACGTACAGTGGTGATGACCCACCCACCCAAACACGTACAGAGGTATTGACCCACCCATCTACCCATACACGTACAGAGGTATTAACCCACTCGCCCACCCATACTCGTACAGTGGTATTGACACACCCGCCTACCCATACACGTACACCCATACACACACTATATATATATATATGTATATATATAGTGTGTGTGTGTGTGTGTGTGTGTGTGTGTGTGTGTGTGTGTGTGTGTGTGTGTGTGTGTGTGTGCACGCGCGCGTGTTCGTGTGATTGACTACTCTCCAAGTACATGGATCGGACTCCCAGTGTTATTTATCCATTGCTTAATTAATGTGATGGATGGCATGGATTTTGAAATCGTGGATTTACCAGCTAATAGAGCAGTTTCCCCAAAAGCAACACATATACGAAGAATAGAAATAAATACGACATCTTAACCAAAGCTGATTTTATGCCAAAATAATTGTAAATGCTATAATATTGCCAGTCGAAAACCTGAATAGTGTGAATCAGAATTATAATCATAATAGTGAGGTTAGTGTCAGACCCAACTCATGCATCTGGCCTTAAAATTGTAAGAAACTGTTGTGTATACCGAATTGAAGTTTGGTACCTAGAATCTCCAAATAGGGGAAATAGAGAATCGAGATTTTGAAGAAAACCAAGTTAAAGGAAAACCTAATGTGGCACTTTAAAGACGTATGACTGTGGTAAGTACTAAATAATCAAAAAATACTAAATGATAATAACTACCAAAATACAGTTTGGGTCATCTGTTATCACCACCTGGATCCGAGACACAATAGTCTATGAGAAATCGTCAAGATGGTAAAATAACCCAAGTCCTTATGACCGACTAGTTTTATGTAAATTTAGAAACCCACACAGTATCGAACCTTGGAGGGACGTAGTGGAGGAAAGCCCAGCAAGAAAGAAAGCTCTTGTTGTCAGTATTGACTAGGTCGCTGCGCTCGCTTCATACCGTGAGTGCCCACTCTCGCTGCTGCATCATGTACCTGTGTCCGGTAAGTCGAGCGCTCTAATCTTCTTTTACATTATTTTTTAATAGTGTTTTATAAAACGGGTTTAAAATATTGCATCAGTTTGTTTTCCTATTTATGATTTAAGTGAGTATTTTATACTACGAATAAACTAAAATTCGTTTTTTGCCCATATATATTATTTCAGTATATATTTATGAATGTATAAATAATTAAATATTATACGCCAAAGGGAAATTTGTATTAGTAAAAAACTATAGTTTTATAAAATTTTTCAGTTTATGTAAATTTATTTTGTATTATTGACATGTTAGAATACATATTGCTTCTAGTAAAAAAAACGAGAAACCTGTTTTGAACACCAGAAGCTTTAAAAAATGTCAAACCAATTAAAATACAATCAATCCAACTTTAGTGAATAACTGTAAAACAACAGCTGATCTTATATTTTGTAAATCTTTTTAAAGCGAGTTGCACAACAAACCTGAATTATCCAAAATAAATATTTCTTTTTACTATACAATTTCACAATTTGTCATCGGCTAGTATTTTATTAAATAAATTGACCACTATATTAAATAAAGCACCATTTTTTAAAATATATTTTTCATTAAAAGTCACTAACTGATTTCGGCTCTTAGTCCATCTTCAGAGTCAAAGATTTTCCAAGTTCCTTATTAAAATTATTGCTCAAATTATAATAATATTAGTATCCTTAACATGTGGGCTAAATTTTTTTTTTAATATTTATATTCTCTTATTATTTTTTTGTTTCTTTTTATTAAAGTGAGATGGTAGATATTTTCATGTTGGCAATACGTTTTATCCGATTTTATATTGTAATTTAGTGCATGTATGAGTGTTCATGATTTAGGAGGTTTTAGGATTTTCAGATATTACTCTTGGTATCAATTTCCTCATTACGAGAAACAGAATTTCCTCTCGTATTTGCAGAATTTTTCCTCGGTTAAGGCATAACATAAATTATTCTGGAATTCTGTGGACTTGAAGATTCTTCGCTCATATAATGTCACTAATAAAATAGTGTTTGTTTTAGAGATGATTGAGGTTATAATTATTACCTAACGATTTAAATTTGGGCCAAGTTTAGGGAAACATAACCTAAAACGAAAAGAAGGAAACTGCAATGATATATGAAAAGTTGAAAATTCAATGTTGTATTTTCCGAAATAATATAACAAGTATTAACTAACTTGTTTAACAAGTTCTAACTAACTTGTAACAAGTTTACATAAAACTTCCTTTTCATTTAGCCCGAAGGACGTTTAGCCACGTAACTGACAGAATGTTAGGTGTCCGCGCCATCACGTCTGCTGGGCTTGGTAGTTGGAGGACCTTCACCCAGGAAATGCAAGGATGTTCATTCCAACTATCGCCTTGACCTCAACACCTGACTCGTAGCTTTAGTCGGCGTATTGTTGTTTCTCTTAGTCCTTAAGCTATCTTGGATCTAGTCTCCGTAAGACTATTGGTAACCGGTTAAGTCGATTTTATATTTGTTAAGTCATTTTGTAGGTATTTCTCTCGTTTTAATTTTTTTCTGTTATTCACGTACTTATGTTTTAAATTATTGTGATTTAAAAATTAGTTGAAATGAAATCACCAGAAAATTGAAAAACACATCAAAATTAACATTTTATTCAAGGTTTAGTTAAAATGTAAACAATTGAAAATCAGCTAATGAACAAACGCTTAAAGGACTAATGTTGGGGCAATATTTTTTCTAGGTTTAAGAAAATTTAACATTTATGTTAATGAGGATAGATTCGCACTGGCCGGAAACCTCAAGCACTGGGAACTTAAGTTCATTCTTGTAGCCTAGTTTACGTTTGGGAACTCATTTAATAAGAGCTGTCGCATCAAAAATATCACCAATTAATAATACATTTTATGTTTTATAAACCTCCTTTTTTTTGTTCTTTGTTTCATTTATTGTTGTACTTATTTTTTTTTTTTAAGTTTTTGGATAGTTTGGATAATAGACACTAGTATCTGTAATTGATTTAGTCATAAATATCATTTTTTATCATAATTACCGCTCAAAAGGAACGTCAGATCAGGTCACTTCTCTATCAATAGATACGTTCTTCTAGTTTATAGTTCTCCTACCTACTAAAGAAATAATTTGTTACATCAAATAAAATAAAAAGATAAATTTCTATAGTAAAATTATCTCCTGTCCTGTCATTATTCCTGTCACTATTAAAATTAATTCCTGTCAACCATGTTATTCAGGAACCTTGTTTAATTAATTACATTTCACCGCCATTTCTATGTTTCTGAGAAATAAAGAAATTTGGAATGTGGGTTTTCTTAAGACCGTTTTTTAACTATCAAAACTAATTTAACATTTTTAATTATTTCTAGACAATGTTCACATTCATATGAACTTTATAATGCCAATACTTTAAGAAATAAATTTATTATAATATTTTTATTTTATTGTTATTTTTACTAGCATGTCCATACTACTTAAAATCGTGGTAAGTTATATTCTTATAATGTATTATGTTTCTTTAATTTAAAGTATTTTTTAATTTAGGACAAAGAATTATTTAATTTTAAGTTGTTTAAAATCTAAGCATCGAAAATCAGTATTTATATCAATATGCCTATTTGGAAATATTTGTATTTAATAATCTGAATTTATCAAAGGAAAATAAATTAGTTTTTATAACAACTCATTTTGCAACAAAGTGAATTTTACATATTGAAATAGTTTTACATGAAAAAAAATACCATTTTGACTGTGTAAAAGTGTCAATGGTTTAATTAAATAGGTTGGTAACTATAAATAGTACATAACTACATCTAGTATTACTACATAACTATAAACAGGCTCTCCTAACCATTCAACACACATTTCCACCAAAAGTCGCAGGTTGAGTGCGAGGCCAGCCAAAAGTCATGTTTTGTGTTCGGAGACTCTCCAAAAACCTGGATGTTAAATGTTTCAGAGATTGGGCTGTGAGATTTCTTACTTACACAAAAAAAGTCTTTCACATTGAGTAAGTAAGAAAAGCCGAAAATGATTGAACATTTTATCATATTAAAGCATTTAAAAAGGTACGTTTTTATAAAAAGTTTTGTAAAACGTTTAATTCAGAAAACTTTATTTTGCTTATTAGGTTGCTCCACCATTTGAAGTAATCAATGGAGTGTAGCTCACTAACGAGTTTACTAGCTAAAATAAAAGAAGGCTTGTTACTATCATAAAAAAACAAACATTATCTTTATAAATATTCATATAACTGGAATTTAAACTTTTATAAAAACACTCATAATATATCAATTTATTAAGATTTATGAATATAAAAACATTTAAAAATTAGTTTTAAAACGTTTAAAATCTAACCTTTCAAATATAGTAAATACAAAATTAAAGGTATTCTTAGTGTTATTGAATGAATTAAGTGTAATATAAGTCCATTACAATAGTTGGACTAATACTCTATATGTTATAATAATGTTAACTATATCATATTTAAGTGTAATATAAGTGCATTACAATAGTTGGACTAATACTCTATATGTTATAATAAAGTTAACTATATCATATTTAAGTGTAATATAAGTACATTGCAATAGTTGTACTAATACTCTATATGTTACAATAAAGTTAACTATATCATATTTAAGTGTAATATAAGTCCATTGCAATAGTTGTACTACTACTCTATATGTTATAATAAAGTTAACTATATCATATTTAAGTGTAATATAAGTCCATTGCAATAGTTGTACTAATACTCTATATGTTACAATAAAGTTAACTATATCATATTTAAGTGTAATATAAGTCCATTGCAATAGTTGTACTACTACTCTATATGTTATAATAAAGTTAACTATATCATATTTAAGTGTAATATAAGTCCATTGCAATAGTTGTACTACTACTCTATATGTTATAATAAAGTTAACTATATCATATTTAAGTGTAATATAAGTCCATTGCAATAGTTGTACTAATACTCTATATGTTATAATAAAGTTAACTATATCATATTTAAGTGTAATATAAGTCCATTACAATAGTTGGACTAATACTCTATATGTTATAATAAAGTTAACTATATCATATTTAAGTGTAATATAAGTCCATTACAATAGTTGGACTAATACTCTATATGTTATAATAAAGTTAACTATATCATATTTAAGTGTAATATAAGTCCATTGCAATAGTTGTACTAATACTCTATATGTTATAATAAAGTTAACTATATCATATTTAAGTGTAATATAAGTGCATTACAATAGTTGGACTAATACTCTATATGTTATAATAAAGTTAACTATATCATATTTAAGTGTAATATAAGTCCATTACAATAGTTGGACTAATACTCTATAAGTTATAATAAAGTTAACTATATCATATTTAAGTTTCGTATAAAATATGATTCAGTAATAAAAAAAACCAATAGACTTTGATAAACAGCCAAAAACAATCAGGCTCGTTGGCGTAATAGCCAATTTGTGAAAACTCGTTACGAATAATTAGTTATTCTCACTACACAGATATATATATATGTCTTTTTTTGCTAATATTCGCAGAAGAAATTACTTGTCTCGCGACGGGAAGCTGTGAGAGAGAACTTGTCGGTCAAATGTATTGCGTGGGTGGTTGTTTTAAAAATCAATACTTAGCAGGATTTATAAAAAAATTACTAGAAAAAAAGGATTTAGCTACTAAACGTTGTTAGAATTTATTAAGGAGAAATGTCAACAATATATAGGCCTGGTTACATTTTTGTACAAAATAAATATATGTATATAAAAGTAAAAACCAATCTGTAAACACAGTAATAGAATCGGTTGTTAAAAAAATAAAAATCATTCTGTGTTGGTAAATCAAAATGGCGTGTAAAGGAGTAGCAATAGCAAACTATAAAAAGTGAATTCTATAAAAACTTTTAAAATTGTTGATTTGCTTATTTGTTATCTTCAATTTAAAAATACATATACTGTATATAGTAACAAATTATATAGTAACTGTTAAAAAATTATGGAACATATCTAATATTAGCTGACAGCCCTTGCTTCGCCACGGTGTGGTTCTCTACGCTTGATTATCCTTCAATCCGTGGTTCTTTCTAAACCATCACACTTATATAAAAACTCATCTTGCTCTTGTTCTCATAGATAACAAAGTTTTATAGTCTAGAGAACCCTATGAGTCTTCTTTAGGGGATGCAAAGTAGTGCAATCTTGTCAGAGTTAGTAAAAATTAAGTTAAAGATATCACGATGAAAACAAAATTAGCCAAGCTTTTATGTAATGGTTTTTGTATCAGCCATTACATAAAATATTGAAAATAAATTATTAAATTAAATTAATCCAAATTTTCCTCTTATTGAAAAAAAGGAAAAGTTGAGGGGCCTTTTCTACCCCTTAGGAATGTAGTTTCCAAAAATCCAAAAGAGCTAAGTTAGGGCTGCAAAACCCTCTCTACCACTTATCTACCTTTCTATTCAAATCCTTTCTTAGTGGGTCTCACTGTCACTGATACAAAAGCCAACCTCCCTTCATATTTCATCAAAATGTGCTAAGTGGTTCCAGAGATTTATGAGTGAGTACATCGTTTTTGGATTGTATGTATTAAGATTATTTAAAGGTTTTTATACATACAATTGAACTGTACGTATATTAGCTTTTAAAATGTATTGATATTTTTTAAATGTTTAATAACAGTAGCATAACACTGTTTTAATTACACTAGTTTTATGTCCGACTTGTGAGGTAGGTAGTTTACAGCAATTAACTTCACGTATTAACTTGAGAAATCGCAGGTGCTCAAATGATACCTCTTGAGGGTGATTTTGTATTTAAGAATTCACAAAATAAATATTTTCGCAATGAAGGGACGTATGCAAGCTTGGACTTGTTTGGACATGTAAAGCTTCTCAAGACCAGACATGAAGCATGTATACGTAACTTCCCAAGCTGAACTTTTGGGCTTTCTACTCGGAGAATCAAGTTTTAACCTAACTTTTGTATCCAAGTTTCTTAAGTCTTATTATAAAAATATGTTAAATACACATTTAGGTCGTATGCTTTAAACGTTTACAAGTTATATTTCTACATTCCTATAACATCTGTATTCTATAATCTTTAAAAAAAGATAAGAGAAACATTATAAAAACATATAATTGAAAATGTTTGCTTGCTCTTGAATCGGTAGGCCTACTACTTTCAAATCATCACTATTCCTGTTGGTTGTAGGCTTGCGGTATTATATCAGTTTATGTGATAAAGCAAAATAAACAATGCATGCTACATAGTATATAATATTGCAAACAACTCACACATGTACAGGGTGCTCAAAAATATGGAAACGCTTTCACAACAAACGTTATTTTATTCCATAGATACTTTTATAATTTAAATTTTTTAAATAATTGTGTTCCATAAAGTATAATTTTAGATCAGAATAATTTACTTAAAACTGTTTAATAGCGGAGAAATAATATGGTTCAAATTAGTTACTTTGACATTGAAATGACCGCAACTCTGGAAAGGATAAACCTTTCTAAGTCCGGTGTTTGTGGCAATTAATTTCTCTTGAATAGACCTTTCATTTGATACCAAACTCGACCTAGGTTTTTGTCGAATATTTTTGTTCAACTCCTCTTGGGCCGTCCCCTTGAAAACATGATATGTCGCTAATGGCATCAAAACGTATTTTCTATGTAACCATGATCATGTACAATATTTCACTTTTACAAGTGAAGTCATACAAAAGTTATGAAAGGGTTTCCATATGTTCTGCATTTTTAGGCTCTTTTTATTCGATTAGACAAATTTTGTTGATTTATCTACGTACAAAATCACAATAAAATGAAGCATTATTAGTCTTTTGCAAAATACTGTAAAAATCTAAAGTAAAAATTGTATTTATTATTAACATTAAAAATATTAAACCAATGTGCTTTGGTTAAAAATTTAGATTAATATTGGAAAAATTAAAGTATATTAAACAGTTATTTAGTCATTACCCCATCCGAAATTATATAAGATTGAAGTCATGTAAATAACTAATTTATATCACCTAGAAAAGGTTCTTTGGGAAAATATCAGTTTTACTAATATCAAGTTATATGAATGTGAATTTCTCTAGGGAATGTACAGTTTATGTAAATTGGGATGGAGATAGCAACGATGCTAACCGTGCATAAATAATGTCTATCTAGTGCACTAGATTATACTAGACCGTAGAAAGTGCATTAATACTGAGATTTGCCGTTGGATGTGCGCAGATTACAATAGTAAGTGTATGAAGGCTATTGACTTAACTGTCCTTCGTTGTTGGAAATGCATCAGTGTTACCGCACGTTTATCGGCAATGTATCATTATTGTCCTTCGTTGTTGGAAATGCATCGGTGTTACCGCACGTTTATCGGCAATGTATCATTATTGTCCTTCGTTGTTGGAAATGCATCGGTGTTACCGCACGTTTATCGGCAATGTATCATTATTGTCCTTCGTTGTTGGAAATGCATCGGTGTTACCGCACGTTTATCGACAATGTATCATTATTGTCCTTCGTTATCGGAAATGCATCGGTGTTACCGCACGTTTGTCGGCAATGTATCATTATTGTCCTTCGTTATCGGAAATGCATCGGTGTTACCGCACGTTTATCGGCAATGTATCATTATTGTCCTTCGTTATCGGAAATGCATCGGTGTTACCGCACGTTTATCGACAATGTATCATTATTGTCCTTCGTTATCGGAAATGCATCGGTGTTACCGCACGTTTATCGACAATGTATCATTATTGTCCTTCGTTGTTGGAAATGCATCGGTGTTACCGCACGTTTATCGGCAATGTATCATTATTGTCCTTCGTTATCGGAAATGCATTTGTGTTACCATTCGATTATTGGTAATGTATCACTATTGTCCTTCGTTATCGGAAATGCATTTGTGTTACCATTCGATTATTGGTAATGTATCACTAATATCAGCAATGTTCCGGTTTTACCATATTTGTATCCAAATATACTACTTTTGTCCATCTTTATCTCCCCCCCCCCCCAATTATAAATTAATTCATATTTATCGAATCATATATATTTAAATTGCATCAATATTGCATTTCGTTTTTGGAAATGCATCGGTGTTACCATATGTTTATCGGAAATATATCTTCAACGCCCTTCTTTACTGGACATGCGCTGGTTTTTTTCTTTTTTTTTTTTTTGCTTTTATTGGAAATTTATGAATATTGTTCTTCACCATCGTTACTCGGAAGTACAATTATTATTCACTATTCATCGTTAACGAGTGTCACTTGTTGGAATAGTTTATACCTGGTGCCATGTATATGAAACATGATAGTGCAAATGTTCTTACTTATCCATCGCCATAAAGGAGCGGGAATAGGAAGACAATTACGGGCTTCGAAAATGAGCTTTTAGTGTGAATAGACATCAGCAAGAGACTGTTCATCAAACGGAGCTTAGGAACACCATCAGTAATGTACAAGGACAGGAACACAATTGTCGTACACGGCTCCAGGAGAGAGTTCGGAGATATTTATGACGTGTCAAGTATTTTACCCCGGACCTGTTCTTTGTCCCTTGTCAGACTGAACATTAAAATACACAGACTCTTTTATTACCATTCAGGTTTTAAAACGCAATTAACTGTTTTCTGTTATTTACGTAACGTTCAAGTGTGAAAATCATTCTTTACGGCGAACGTCTGCCATATACAACACCTCAAACTGTTAAGGAGGTCCGACATTTATAGGTATGTTACAGCTGCCATTTTTACTTTTGTTCAAACCGAAGATATTTTTTCTTTATATCTTATTACACATTTCAAATTCTTGACAGTTAAAATTTCGAAAATGAGAAAATTATTATATTTTACAATTAATGCGTTTTGGATTTATTTACATATGCCACTCAACGTAAATTTGCAAATGACCTCTTATCACTTAAGCAAATATTGTCTAGTAAATTTGTTAAGGTTAGTCCACTTAATCTAATCTCATAAGAAATTGTCAAAAATGTATTTATAGCTGCTAAATTAAACTCGTACATAGTATTTATTTATTCGTAAAATAAATAATCATACAGGGTTTATATGTAAAATTTATGGCAAAAGACTAAATTAGTCCTATTTAAGAAATGTGTACTCTTTAAATTTGATCTTAGGAAATTTCTGAAAAAAGTGAATTTACTGCTTCGTTGATTTATTTACAGTTAACAATATTTCTCATCAGTAAAATTTAGTTCTTTTATTGTTTATTTTAGCAATGCCAAATATCTGATTCCTCGCTAGCTCTGATGGAATACGGGAACCTTTCATTATTTGTGGCAAGTAAGTCGAATTATTTTTCTTATCGTTTAAGTCGAATCAAATCTTGTATTATTTGAAATAAATTTTTGAGAGCAAACAGTAATTACAAACAACTGAAGTATATATATATATATATATATATATATATATATATATATATATTCTTAATAAAGTTATCACTGTATTTAAAAATTGATATGTACTGAATAATATTAATGTATTTTTGGCAATGCTAAAAATGGTCTACCAAGGTGCAGGTTCATTAAAGTCAACAAAACTAAAATTGATATGATACTTATTTATAATACGCGAAAAAGTTTTTTTCTGCTAACTCCTCCTTTATTTATTAGCCAATTTCAAAGTTTGAGGTGTCAACAATAGTTGTACAATGGGGTCTTTATTGTTCAATATTTGTACTCTGACGGGTATGGGAAGCCCTCAAAGTACGTTTTCTGGCAATAAGAATAACATGGATAGAGACTTAAATAATCGAAAGGTAATAGCGGGTCCTCGTAAATAATGATGTTTAGGAAATTTTAACAGCTGTTGGAATATAAATAATGATGTTGATAGTATTGAGAAGGTTGTAGGTGTTTTTTAATGTTAGAGAGAGTTTGTTTGATTGATGAAGTAAGTTTGATTGATTAAAAACAGCCAATTGGTACCCCTGGAAGTCTCCAGAAATTTCACGGAGGAAGAGATAGATAGGGCGATTTCCGCTTTACCAGCAGGGAAAGTAGCCGGTCTTGACGTTATCTTTCCAGAATTTCTGATGCATGCTGGTAGTAAAGTGAAACAATAGCTTCAAACTGTCTACAATAAGATAATAGCTACAGGCAATTTGCCAAAAGCATTTAAGCGTTCAAAAGTAGTAACTGTTCTGAAGCCTGACAAAGACCCTGAACGAGTGCAAAGTTACCGCCCTATATCTATTCTTAGTGTTTTTTATAAGTTGCTGGAAAGACTGTTAAACAACAGAATATCACTCATTCTTGATTCTAATGTTCCAGTTGAGCAGGTTGGTTTTCGCCCAGGCCGAAGTTGTTGAGGCCAGATCCTGGCTCTGACATCATTTCTTGAGAATGAGTTTGAAAACAAGCTAAAAACATCTGCAGCTTTTAATGATCTCACAGTGGCTTATGACACAGTATGGAGCAAAGGTTTGTTATTAAAGTTCTACAGCCTCCTTCCCCTGTCCCTTTTTTTGTGACTTCTAGAGTCAATGCTTAGTGAGTTTATATAGGTCGTGAAGAAAGCTCATATAGACAGCTGAAGGAAGGTCTGCCACAGGGTGTCTGCCGTACTCGCTCCAATTTTATGAAACGTGTATACTACTGACATCCCAATCACCAAGTCAAGAAAGTTTATATATGCAGACGATATTGCTTTAGCTTATCAACATAAGTACTTCACAGCTACTGAAGAAACACTCACAAACGATCTTGCAACCCTCGAAGAATATTTTAGAACCTGAAAGCTGAATCCTAACCTATCAAAAACTGAAGTAGCCTGCTTCCACCTAAGTAATCGACTGGTTAACCGAAAATAAATCGTATTTCTAAATTGTGTAAAACTCTAACACAATGATCATCCACAGTACCTGGGAGTAACGTTAGATCGATCGCTGACGTTTAAAAGCCATCTTCCAAAAACAGCAGCGAAAATTAAAACCAGGGCAAATGTACTACATCATTTTGCTGGAACAACTTGGGGAGCCAACGCATACGTCCTGCCTACTACTCCTTTCTCACTGGTTTATTTCGCTGCTGAATACAGTGCTCCCGTATGGCTATATAGCGCACGTACAAAAGCGATTGATGTCCAATTTAAAAGAGCCACGAGAGCTATTAGTTTTACTCTCATGGCAACTCCAGTACCTTGGCTCCCGGTGCTGTGCAATATAGCTCCTCCAGAAATAAGACGTCAGGAGGCACTACGTAAAGAATTCAATAAGATCTTGAATGCCCTGCACCTCCCCATTTCCCAGGATCTCCCACGTCAAAACGGTCGCTTTAAGTCTCGAAACCCACCTCTACGCACTGCTTTCCAGTTGAGCAGATCAAATTTATCACCCAAAACTAACTGGGCCGTAGCGTGGAACAGTTTTGATAGACGAAATAAATTCCTTATTAACGATCCATCACTACCTGTAGGTAGAATGAACCTCCCTCGAAGGAAGTGGACATTATTGAATTGGTTCCGAACTGGAGTGGACAGATGTAACTATTGGAAATACAAATGTGGATTGACAGTAGATCAGTCATGTGATTGTGGGGAGTATATTCAAACAATGGGTTACATAGTTTCAGAGTGGCTCTTGCGCTGTTTTATGGAGGGATTGGCTAGCATAAATAAAATCAGTGAGGCAGGTCTTAAATGGCTTGATGGACTAGATTTAGCTTTGTGACAGGAGATAATTTGTTATTTATTTATTTTTAATTTTTATTATTGTGTAATGACTTTTGGACGTTTTGTCCAACTATAAAACTCAGCTTTTACATAATTTTAAATAAAAAAAAAATAATAATAATAATGGTAGCTGATAAAACACCATACGATATATGTACATAGTTTGATTGATTCTGTGGAAGTATTTTTTGTCTATAAATATAAAAAAAGAATCCATGTCTGCCTGTGCGTCCTTTATAAATAACTACACCATTTACATGATAATTATGTAAATCGTGTATTTTTTCCAGGGAAGGTGTTCAAACATTATTTTGTCCGCATCTGAATAGGGCAATGTCCTTTAAACTTTCAACGATAATGTAATGGAGTTATTCTTTATTTCTGTAATTAATCATCAGCTTTAATTAATTAGTCAAAAGCTACATGCCGAGGCTGAAGGCCGAGATGTCACGACCGCAGCGAATGACGGGGTTGGCATGCGATGCGTGCAGGGGTGTGTCCTAGTATGTATTTTATTCGGGTTGCTTATTTACAAGAAAGGGCACTCGAGTCTACAATCAAATTTATTGCACCGGTATATCAAATGACAGATGAAAATAAAATTCTATTTTGTCACAAATATGTTGTATTTGAATCCACGGACGAGTCTCCAGTCTCCTCATAAGTTCGTCCAGAAGATAGTTAAGTAATGCTCGATAAAATAATTATGATAACACATAAAATATAAATCATCCGCAAGTCTCGTCGAGTAATCTAGAAGTGCTGCGTGGCGTTTCGGAAAGTCTAAGGAAAACATTACGTTAGCATCACAATGCGGCACATAAGGGTCAAAATAACTTGCGTTCACGAGTACAAAGAAACTTGTAGGTGTGAAAAACTACGCATAAAGTGTAAAACATTGGATTTAAATGTAAAAATTATACCTTTAAGTGTGTAAAATTAGCTCCTTCGAGTCAAAATTAACATCACAATGTAACAAACTTGTTTTTACACATTTTCACAGGTTTTCACGACTGGGTTGTTTTGACACCAAGGTGCTGGCTTTTACTCATAAGGGGTTATAGTTTTGACACATTTTTGCTGGTTTTTACTCATGAGGGGTTAGTTTTGACTCCTTGGTCCACTCCTACCGTGTTAGTTTAGACACCTAGAGACTGGTTTTCCCTCCTGAAGTGTTAGTTCAAACATCTCATGTTAGTTTCTACACCTTAGGTGTTTGATTTTGACTCTTATGTGCTTGTTTTCACATTTTCACCTATCGACGCTTTGCTGTCAAAACTAATATCTCATGTGTGAAAGGTGACAATGCAACACTATATTATTGGTTTGACTCCTAGATCACACCTATCTCCCCTCTACCAACTGTAGGTCCTACCACTCCCTATGAGGATAAGAATAAACATACCATATATATATACATATATATATACTCACTTCGCTCGTTGGGGGCTTCACCTCCAGACCCCCATCGAAGTCTTGGCTTCATTATGACTTAAAAAATAATCACGAGATATATTTAAATAGATGTAGATCACAATTTGTTCAAATTTCCGAAGTACGATGTGGATCTAGGAACATAAAGTGTGGAACCCGCAGGGATCAATCCTTAGCTCCTTTCTTTTTCTGACCTATGTAAACTATATTGGTTCATCACTACAGCATGGGACACTCGTGCAGTATGAAAGTTAGCTTCATATCTTCAACACTATAAACTGTTTAGAAAGCTAACACGCACGAGTCAAATCTAGTATGTCAGGGTTTTTCTGTATCCATCTCTCAACTAGCAAATAATATATTTATTTTAAAGAGTAGGTATAATTTGCTAAAAGTAACTTATTTTAGTATTCCTTTTGACAAACTACGTCTTACTACGTAACACATAGAGTACGTAAGAAATGATTGAAGCAGGTGATAAATACCTCCAAAGGTTTAAGACGGAATGAATCATCGCGGAGGGGAAGTGGGGGCGGAGTAGGGCAGGGCACCGTGGGAGCTTCTACACTATGACCCCGGCTTTCTCTCAAATGTCAAATGGCCGTCCGCGTCCCCGCGAGACACAGATACAGGAATGTGATAAATCCAACTTCCCCGAAACATCCGTAATGAAGTGGTCATCACACGTATTCAATTTGGTTTTGCAATTCTATTATCAGCCTGCCTATCTGCGATTGAATTGAAGGTTCCGAATGCCTAATGACAGTTGTATTCAGCCCTCAAGCATAGTTAGGGCCATAATTAAGCCAATAGTTAGGCCCATAGTTAAGCCCATGGTTAGGCCCATAGTTAAGCCCATGGTTAGGGCCATAGTTAAGCCCACAGTTAGGGCCATAATTAAGCCAATAGTAGCCAATGGTCTGTAACATTTATTTAATGAGGCCTATGGCCCAGAACCATAGGCCCATTGTTCGGGCCATAATTAAGCCAATAGTTAGGCCAATGGTTAGAGACATAATTAAGCCAATAGTTAGGCCCATAGTTAAGCCCATGGTTAGGGCCACAATTAAGCCAATAGTTAGGCCCATAGTTAAGCCCATGGTTAGGCCCATAGTTAAGCCCATGGTTAGGGCCATAATTAAGCCCACAGTTAGGGCCATAATTAAGCCAATAGTTAGGTCCATGGTTAAGCCCATGGTTAGGCCCATAGTTAAGCCCATGGTTAGGGCCATAATTAAGCCCACAGCTAGGGCCATAATTAAGCCAATAGTTAGGTCCATGGTTAGGGCCATAATTAAGCCCACAGTTAGGGCCATAATTAAGCCAATAGTTAGGTCCATGGTTAAGCCCATGGTTAGGCCCATAGTTAAGCCCATGGTTAGGGCCATAATTAAGCCCACAGTTAGGGCCACAATTAAGCCAATAGTTAGGCCCATAGTTAAGCCCATGGTTAGGCCCATAGTTAAGCCCATGGTTAGGGCCATAGTTAAGCCCACAGCTAGGGCCATAATTAAGCCAATAGTTAGGTCCATGGTTAGGGCCATAATTAAGCCAATAGTTAGGCCCATAGTTAGGGCCATAATTAAGACAATATTTAGGGCCATAATTAAGCCAATCGTTTGGCCCATGGTTAGGGCCATAATTAATCCAATAGTTAGTCCCATAGTTAAGCTAATAGTTAGGCCTAGTTAAGCCAATATTTAGGCCCATAATTAGGCCTACATAAGTATTCTAATCGTACTTAGGTTATACAAATTTTTTAATTTTTTTAATGAAATATAAATATTGCCACATTGATTATCGGTCCAAAAATATTATCTGTGTTTCATTTGTTTATGTATCTTAAAATAAATAAATAATAATAATAATCTAAATTAATAGGCTACAAACCACATTATTTTATAAAAATGTTTTATTTGTACTTGCAATCTGAAGCCATGTTCAAACAATTAACAACATTAACACTTTTATATGTTTATATTGTTTATGTTAAAAAAAGTGTTAATGTTGTCAAACTGTTGAAAATGGCTTCAGATTGTAAGTGAAGTATAACATTATTATAATATAATGTGATATAAAGCCAATTAATTTAAATTAATGAACACCGTCATAAAAATTTCATACCGTCAAGAATACATATTAAGTACTTTGATATGTTAGATATCTGAAAGCATATTTAGATTGACCAGAACATGCGTTTGATTTAATACTGTTGTTTCAGGGTGCTAATTCAGTATAAGGTCTGAAAGTTTTACGTCTTCCAAAATTGTTAAATTGCTTGTTTTCTAAATAAAAACATTTTAGTTTTTAAAGAAAAAAAGTAAATGTGACTTACAAGTCTTGTAGGTTTGAAGGTAGGTCAATTAATGCTCTTTTTGGCAAAAAGTTCTCTTGAAACAAGTTTTTGGCCAGTACATTATTTTTTATAATGAAAGCTGAACATTATAAGTTTGAGGTTCAAGTTTATGACAGTACAATGTCGAGTTTTGTGAAGTTTACTTTAGTTTTAGTTTAGGAGGTACTATATTTTATAAAAAAATACTCATTTCAAAATGTCGTTTCCATGCTGTTAAGAAATATTTTTAGAATGTTCTTTATCAGTCATCCGAAGAATTTATGATTTTTTTCAGTGTTCATTGAGCATTTTGTAATAATATTTAATTTTTCCTCTTTTAAAATCTTGCACATAAATGGTAGTGTTTAAGACGACTTTATGGTAAATTTTAAATTGTTTACCACGGTGGTTCAGAAGCTAATCAATTTAAATGAGTGCAATAATCATAATTTTTCAAAAATAATAGTTTAACATTAGATCCCAAAATTAACATTCGTAAATTGTCAGGCGAAGAAACGACATAGCGATTTATGTGGGTAAGCCATTTGGCAGGCTTACTGCGTTTATAAATGGATAAATAGCTCTCCCTGCTTAATGCACGGCAAAATCCTGCAAATTACCGCAAAATATTGCAAATATGTTGCAAAAATAGCACATATTTTGGACGTAATACTTAAAATGTAAAGTCCATTTGTAATTAAACTGTTTTGAGACAGTAAAGGTAACAACAAATCGTGGGACCATACACAAAGTAACACGACATCATGAGATATAATACATGAAGATGTGTACTATCATGAGATATATATACTAACGCAACTACTCCCTTATTTATTAGCCAAGTTTAACGATTGAGGTGTCAACTAATTTGCCTCTATTCTTAGTTGTGCAATAGGGTCGTCAATACACAAAGAAACACGCTTGACATCATGAGATATAATACATGAAGATGTGTACTATCATGAGATATATATACTAACGCAACTACTCCCTTATTTATTGGCCAAGTTTAACGGTTGAGGTGTCAACAAATTTGCCTCTATTCGTAGTTGTGCAATAGGGTCGTCAATACACAAAGTAACACGCGTGACATCATGAGATATAATACATGAAGATGTGTACTATCATGAGATATATACTAACGCAACTACTCCCTTCTTTATTGGCCAAGTTTAACGATTGAGATGTCAACAAATTTGCCTCTATTCGTAGTTGTGCAATAGGGTCGTCAATACACAAAGTAACACGCGTGACATCATGAGATATAATACATGAAGATGTGTACTATCATGAGATATATACTAACGCAACTACTCTCTTCTTTATTGGCCAAGTTTAACGATTGAGGTGTCAACAAATTTGCCTCTATTCGTAGTTGTGCAATAGGGTCGTCAATACACAAAGTAACACGCGTGACATCATGAGATATAATACATGAAGATGTGTACTATCATGAGATATATACTAACGCAACTACTCCCTTCTTTATTGGCCAAGTTTAACGATTTAGATGTCAACAAATTTGCCTCTATTCGTAGTTGTGCAATAGGGTCGTCAATACACAAAGTAACACGCGTGACATCATGAGATATAATACATGAAGATGTGTACTATCATGAGAAATATACTAACGCAACTACTCCCTTATTTATTGGCCAAGTTTAACGATTGAGATGTCAACAAATTTGCCTCTATTCGTAGTTGTGCAATAGGGTCGTCAATACACAAAGTAACACGCGTGACATCATGAGATATAATACATGAAGATGTGTACTATCATGAGATATATACTAACGCAACTACTCCCTTCTTTATTGGCCAAGTTTAACGATTGAGATGTCAACAAATTTGCCTCTATTCGTAGTTGTGCAATAGGGTCGTCAATACACAAAGTAACACGCGTGACATCATGAGATATAATACATGAAGATGTGTACTATCATGAGATATATACTAACGCAACTACTCCCTTATTTATTGGCCAAGTTTAACGATTGAGGTGTCAACAAATTTGCCTCTATTCGTAGTTGTGCAATAGGGTCGTCAATACACAAAGTAACACGCGTGACATCATGAGATATAATACATGAAGATGTGTACTATCATGAGAAATATACTAACGCAACTACTCCCTTATTTATTGGCCAAGTTTAACGATTGAGGTGTCAACAAATTTGCCTCTATTCGTAGTTGTGCAATAGGGTCGTCAATACACAAAGTAACACGCGTGACATCATGAGATATAATACATGAAGATGTGTACTATCATGAGATATATACTAACGCAACTACTCCCTTATTTATTGGCCAAGTTTAACGATTGAGGTGTCAACAAATTTGCCTCTATTCGTAGTTGTGCAATAGGGTCGTCAATACATTTACTCTGAAGGGCACGGGAAGCCCTCAAAATACGATTTTTGGTCATAAGAATAACACGAAGAGGGATTTAAATTATTCAAGAGTAACAGCTGTTTAAAAATAAATAATGATTTTTACGAAACTTTAACAGCTTTTTGAATGTAAACAATGATATTGATAATGGCGAGAAGACTGAAGATCTTTCTTAATCTTAGGTAACAATATCGTTGTGTTTATATTTCAACTGTAAATAAACTGAAACTTATAAATGAGTAATCTCCAAAAAACGAACGAAGTGCAGTCCTGGCCCAAGTTCCTCGTTAAACCTGCTGTGTTGTACATTAATCTAATCTACAGACAGTACGAAGTGCAGTCCTGGCCCAAGTTCCTCGTTAAACCTGCTGTGTTGTACATTAATCTAATCTACAGACAGTACGAAGTGCAGTCCTGGCCCAAGTTCCTCGTTAAACCGGCTGTGTTGTACATTAATCTAATCTACAGACAGTACGAAGTGCAGTCCTGGCCCAAGTTCCTCGTTAAACCGGCTGTGTTGTACATTAATCTAATCTACAGACAGTACGAAGTGCAGTCCTGGCCCAAGTTCCTCGTTAAACCGGCTGTGTTGTACATTAATCTAATCTACAGACAGTACGAAGTGCAGTCCTGGCCCAAGTTCCTCGTTAAACCGGCTGTGTTGTACATTAATCTAATCTACAGACAGTACGAAGTGCAGTCCTGGCCCAAGTTCCTCGTTAAACCGGCTGTGTTGTACATTAATCTAATCTACAGACACTACGAAGTGCAGTCCTGACTCTGCAGGTGCGAATACCATCACTATAATAGAACTCCTGGATAGACGATCCCAGCCTACACTTTCGTGGGACACGCTGCTTTTGTTTCACTTCCTCACATTCCCATGCTTTCCTCAAACTCGGAATCTCGTATTTTATACCACCTAACCATAACATTTTTATATAAGCGGCATTTTCCAGATAACTTTGAAGTTATAAGGATATTTTACCGTTCCAATAATTCCTGAAAAAAATTACTTGCCGTTAATTTTTATTTGTATTTTGATAGGTACTGAATATGACTTCACAGTGTGTCACATTATGCATATGACCTCTACGGGCATTTTGTAACAAAATAGCATTACATACTGGTAATCTGTATCGGTATTTTTATAAAAATAATTTGCTTATATTCATCGAAATTTTAAATTACCAGGCTTGCTAAATATCATTTTTCAGAATTTTAAAAGATAGTATTAAATTAAATAAATAAATTGCGCAACTGGACATCTTTACAACTATAATTTAAACATTTTCCGTTAGATATATATCAAGTATATACAAACAACTAATGTCTTGATATGAGGAATGGCAAGGATCGGACACCCCTACAGGCAGTAATACGAACTTCTCTCAAAGAACAAAGTTCACACACATGGTGCAAGTAATTCCCAGTCCTTGTATCAGTTGGTAAAGACCATTATTGGGGATATCAGAGTTTTCACAGTCTTGGAGCATTTTGGTGTGTATTCTAATGAAGTTCTATGTTTTACGTGACTTCAAGATATCTAATACGTGTCTGCACTGATGTCAGTTTACACGAAATACATCGTCCAATTGTCTCATTGTTGTTGAAGGACCAAGGATATCATCGCACAAGTGTCTCATTGTTGTTAAAGGACCAAGGATATCATCGTACAAGTGTCTCATTGTTGTTGAAAGACCAAGGATATCATCGCACAAGTGTCTCATTGTTGTTGAAGGACCAAGGATATCATCGCACAAGTGTCTCATTGTTGTTGAAGGATCAATGATATCATCGTACAAGTGTCTCATTGTTGTTGAAGAACCAAGGATATCATCGTAAAAGTGTATTATAGATGTTGAAGGACCAAGGATAGCATCGCACAAGTGTCTCATTGTTGTTGAAGGACCAAGGATATCATCGCACAAGTGTCTCATTGTTGTTGAAGAACCAAGGATATCATCGTACAAGTGTCTTATAGATGTTGAAGGACCAAGGATAGCATCGCACAAGTGTCTCATTGTTGTTGAAGGACCAAGGATATCATCGCACAAGTGTCTCATTGTTGTTGAAGGACCAAGGATATCATCGTACAATTGTCTCATTGTTGTTAAAGGACCAAGGATATCATCGTACAAGTGTCTCATTGTTGTTGAAAGACCAAGGATATCATCGCATAAGTGTCTCATTGTTGTCGAAGGACCAAGGATATCATCGCACAAGTGTTTCATTGTTGTTGAAGGACCAAGGGTAGTATCGTACAAGAGTCTCATTGATGTTGAATGAACAAATAAATAGTCAATTTTTTCATTACAATCTATTCGTTTTCATCCAATGTACACATAGTAACTAGTTTCCTCTCTGGATACTAAAACAATTTGACCAACATTTATTCTTATTATAATATAAATATACACAATATTAAATAAATATAAAACATAATTTTATAATTAGTTAAACTTACTCAGAAAAATAACCCTGTACAAATAAAAAAAACCTCTTAGGTCATTGTTAGTAATAATGCTGTAAATAGGCCGCTTATAAAACGACATACTGAACACTGTTGCGAGTGAGTGGTGGAAGAGAAACAGAGAAATACTGTTCCCCCACTGCGTAATTTCATTTAAGCATTTCAACCAAGATGACAATGTCACGTGGTGGTGGTGTAATAGCAAACTCCGCCCATTACGTCATTAGCAATAGTGACCATGGTTGGTTTGATTAACACCACCGAATCAAGCTTAGGACTTTTAAAATAAATCATTAATTTTTTGTCCTATACACCTATACACCTGGTATAGGTCAACCTACAGTGGTATATTCTCACCCACCCACCCATACACCTACAGTGGTATCGACCCACTCACCCACCCATACACCTACAGTGGTATCAACCCACCAATACACCTACAGTGGTATCAACCCACCTACCCACTAATACACCTACAGTGGTATCAACCCACCCACCCACCCATACACCTACAGTGGTATCGACTCACCCACCTACAGTGGTATTAACCCACCCACCCATACATCTACAGTGGTATCGACCCACCTACCCACCAATACACCTACGGTGGTATTGACCCACCCTCCCACCCATACACCTACGGTGGTATCTCTCTTCATTCACGGGGGCCCACCCGCCCACCTATACACATACAGTGTTAGCAACCCAACCATCCATCCATACACATACATTGTTAGTGATATGGACACTTGGTAATAATGTCTTAAGTATTAGTACCACTGTACGTGTATGGTTGGGCGGGTAGGTCAGTACTACTGTACGTGTATGGGTGGGCGGGTGGGTCAGTACTACTGTACGTGTATGGGTGGGCGGGTGGGTCATTACCACTGTACGTGTATATGTGGGCGAGTGGGTCAGTACCACTGTACGTGTATGGGTGGGCGGCGTGGGTCTGTATATTACTACTGTACGTGTATGGGTGGGCGGGTGGGTCAGTACTACTGTACGTGTATGGGTGGGCGGGTGGGTCATTACCACTGTACGTGTATATGTGGGCGAGTGGGTCAGTACCACTGTACGTGTATGGGTGGGCGGGTGGGTCAGTACCACTGTACGTGTATATGTGGGCGAGTGGGTCAGTACCACTGTACGTGTATGGGTGGGCGGGTGGGTCAGTACCACTGTACGTGTATGGGTGGGGGGGTGGGTCAGTACTACTGTACGTGTATGGGTGGGCGGGTTGGTCAATACCACTGTACGTGTATGGGTGGGCGCGTGGGTCAGTACCACTGTACGTGTACGGGTCTCCGGGTGGATCAGAACCACTGTACGTGTATAGGTGGGCGGGTGGGTCAGTACCACTGTACGTGTATATATGGGCGAGTGGGTCAGTACCACTGTACGTGTATGGGTGGGCGGGTGGGTCAATACCACTGTATGTGTATGGGTGGGCGGGTGGTCATTACCACTGTACGTGTATGGGTGGCCGGGTAGGTCTGTACCACTGTATGTGTATGGGTGGGCGGTTGGGTCAGTACCACTGTACGTGTATGGGTGGGCGGGTGGGTCAGTACCACTGTACGTGTATGGGTGGGCGGGTGGGTCAATACCACTGTACGTGTATCGGTGGGCGGGTGGGTGAGTACCACTGTACTTGTATCGGTGGGTGGGTGGGTCAGTACCACTGTACGTTTATCGGTGGGTGGATGGGTCAGTACCACTGTACGTGTTTCGGTGGGCGGGTGGGTCAATACCACTGTACGTGTATGGGTGGGCGGGTGCGTCAGTACCACTGTACGTGTATATGTGGGCGAGTGGGTCAGTACCACTGTACGTGTATGGGTGGGCGAGTGGGTCAGTACCACTGTACGTGTATGGGTGCGCGGGTGGGTCTGTACCACTGTACGTGTATGGGTGGCGCGGGTGGGTCTGTACCACTGTACGTGTATGGGTGGGCGGGTATGTCTGTACCACTGTATGTGTATGGGTGGGCGGGTGGGTCAGTACCAATGTACGTGTATAGGTGGGCGGGTGGGTCAATACCACTGTACGTGTATGGGTGGGTGGGTGGGTCTGTACCACTGTATGTGTATGGGTGGGTGGGTCTGTACCACTGTACGTGTATGGGTGGGTGGGTGGGTCAGTAACACTATACGTGTATGGGTGGGCGGGTGGGTCTGTACCACTGTATGTGTATGGGTGGGCGGGTGGGTCAGTACCAATGTACGTGTATGGTCGGGCGGGTGGGTCAAAGTACCACTGTACGTGTATGGGTGGGTGGGTGGGTCTGTACCACTGTATGTGTATGGGTGGGTGGGTGGGTCTGTACCACTGTACGTGTATGTGTGGGTGGGTGGGTCTGTACCACTGTATGTGTATGAGTGGACAGGTGGATAAGTACCAATAATACCAATAAGGTCATTTAAACAACAACTAATAATATAAGTAACACTATTTAAATGATTGTAAACAATTAATACAAATTACACAAACTTGTAAAGTTCAGAACATTTTTTTTTTCAACTAAACACTGTTGTCGAAGTTAGTCACGCCCATGAAGTAAGTCAGTTCAGCGGTGGAACGATTACCCTCTGCCGCTGATTCAAAAATCAATTCTTGAATAAAAAACGTGAAAACTAATGTAAAGTAACAATCGTATAGGATCTGTTCGGTTCTGGGTCAGCGATGTTAAAATAATTTGTTCGGTAACAAACATAAATATACTGTAACCTTCTACGCTTTATCCAGAAGGGCATTAGGATTTTGTTTTTGAATAGTTCTTTTATAATTATCACATTGAGATAAGTTTCATCAGGTTAATGTTGAATGTTTGGCATAGATTTTTACAAAATAAGTGTTTCTTGTATTTTTCCATTCACAAATATTTCCAGGATTTTTCTAGGAACGAATATTTATCACTTCCAAATAATCTCACAAGTGTAAGTGAAGAACTTATGTGCGCTCGAGTCAGTGCCTTAGCGTAAAATAAAAACATAATAGTACCAATAATAATACGTTTTTCCTTTTTGAATAATATGTCTAACTATATAAAGTGTATATTTTAAATGTTCTGTTAACAATTATTAATATACTTTCAGAAAAGAATTATTTTATCTTCTTATGAATATTTGTTTCTTACACAATTTTATAAAATCATATTATCGCAGTGATAGTGTGTATTTGAAACAAAATATTAAATATTTTAAATAATTTAATTACTTAGCAGTGTTTTACCACTTTCATAGTTCGCATAGAAAATATAAATGTTTTTGTCTGGGGTTTTCTTTATTTTCTTTTATAATTCAAAATTAATAATATCGTCAATATAAAGTTTAGTTGAGTATTATCGTTACATCTGTTTGTTTCCACTGCTAGTGTCACAGACTGTAGCAACTCTTTCTCCACCCACACAGGCATTTACATATGTGGGCAATTTTACAAGTATTATTTTTTTTTTACTTATGTTATAAACTTTTTTAATTTACCTAAGATTGTCCGATCAAACAAATTTGTTTGATATTGTTTCGAATAAAAGTGTTAGTCTTCTTATAAATTATAAATGTGTTGAGGGGATTACAAAAATATATGGAGATATGGCTAACTGAAGCTCTAATTTAGCATTTCTAGGTACATAACTCATTAAGAAACCATGCGCTATATTTTATTAACATTTTGGAATGTAGTAGGTGAAAGGTACTAACCAAGCTAGTGTAAAATAAAACTTAAATATACAAGTGTAACCGATTGTTTGTATATAAATGACATCCACACAAACTTTAGTTGAAATTTGCACAATTATCTGTGGTTGACAGAGTATATTACTAAGATATAAACACTTAATTGCTAGTGTCTACTATAATTGAGAGAGTTATGTACTTTTGTACAATTTGTGGGTCGGGGCAGGCGGGGATAGTGAGGGGAGGGGAAGACGTCTGAGTGTGTTAGTGAGGCAGACTCTTTGCTACTCGTAGAGACAGTTGTGATAAAATCTAGAACTAGATTCCTTATAATGCTCAACTGGGTTCCTGAATGAAAACCATTGATGGACAAGTAAATTTAATTTTAAAATTTATTCCTTTAGTTGTGAAGGAAAATTACTGATTTAAATCTTTAAATTACAGTTGTATAACAAACATCAAATGTCACAGCGTATAGGTGATTTATTGATTTCTAATAATACTAATCTTTATTTTCTCAAATGTACATACATATTCTATAAATTATTTACATTGAGATTAGATTACAATATTACAAATGAAGAAAATGACCAATTTGAATTTCTATTTTACTCAGCATGTTTACAAAATATACAAAGAAAAAAAAGTTATAATGAGCATTCTGCAGATATAACGAAAATTTGCGGATCGTATTAACTCACAGGATCTTAGCTAATTGAATTTATTCATAGACCCGATGATTAACTCGATTATTAAAATAATCAGTATTGATTTACTCGACACTTTTTCATCGAATTATTTCATCAGGTGACTGTCAAGATACTTGAAGCTTGAAAATTGTATATGTAAATACATATAAAAAGTTAATAATAAATTTTGAAATGGTAAGGTTGCTTAACGGGTGTTTTATGAAGTATAAAATGAATTCTAATTCCCATTTGAATATGGGATTGAGAGTAAAAGACAATGTTCTCGTAGGTTATGTGTTTGCGAGTCGAGTAACTATTCGGTCTGATTGATCAGACGCTGCCCAAGGCACCGAAGTGTAGTTCTCGGTTGATTCAGAAACCACACTCAAACCTTCAATTTGTGGACTCGGTCTGTTCTGTTTTCTCTTGAGACGAGTCAATACAGATCTAACCACAGGACAGTTTCCCTGTAGGGAACGCTGTTCTAATGGTTTTCAATCAACTGTTAGCGAATCAGTAGGCCTTCTAGGAGATGTTGGACTTAAAATATTTTTTGTTTGGACTTTATCAGGGTGTAAAATGTATTTTAATCCTTGTTTACTTGGTAGAAAAAATAGAGTACATAACATTATTAACGCTACAATATGACGATGCAGATGTAATAAGCTATGACAGTCAGTATTGAGTGCTTAAACACTCAGTTGACACCCACGATATAAATTTACACGCTATAAGTTGACACACCACGTAATTTACTTTCATAAAAAACTTTTCGAAGCTCCCTGTCAGACACTATATAATATAAATGTATAAATTTAATCATTAGAATATTACATTCATAATATTTATACAATTTTAATACATCTAAAGCAAAACATCAGTCTCATTATTCCATAGAATAACGATGTAAAAATATTCATAAAATACTTTGAAAGCTCAGGTGTCATTTTCGTTTTAGACCTATTGTGAAAAAGTTAATTTCAGCAGGATCAATTATTGCAATTTATCGGTTAGCTCCCGATTTATGGGAGAGATATGTACATATTTGGACATGAATTTGACACATTAACATTGAAATCATGTTAAAATGTGATTTTGCACTTTCTCACAGATTTAAAGTATAATTGTTTATGAAATAAATAAATAAATTATAAAGGAATACTTCCTTCCTTTTCACAAGCCCTCTTGACCGTTTAGTAACTGTAAAGATCGGAGAATTGATTGAAATATTTCACATTATGAAATGTTTAAGTGTATTTTTTTATGTATTCAGGGATATTAAATATATGATTCTTCTTTGATAAAACATCTTCAAAATAATATATATAATACATTTTGATTGTGTTCTAAGAGTACTACCAAAGGTTTTGTAGATTTTTAGTATTTCATAATTGAATACAACAAAAATATATAATACATTCTATAAGTTATTAACTGTGCTATGTCATAATGTATTTATCTTTTATTGGTAAGCTTAAATTTGCTTTTTATAAGATTAGAAGGTTATTCTGAGGGGACAGAAAAAAGAAACGGAAACAACCTGGTTTAGAGAAAAAAGAGAGCTCAAACTGTAATAATGGGACTAGTGTGGGCACAAGAAGGGCCTAGGGATGGCATATAAGCACATAATAGTGGAGGGTGTATTTACAGTAAACCGTACGGCTGAGTGTAAATAGCATGACACGTTCATGGTTTTGGTTAATTTAGAGCAAATAGAAAAGTACATTTATTATTAAATTGTAGAATAATATTAGTAATTCGTGTCTAACTATACTATAGGGTTCGTAAACATTAAAATGATTATATTTTGAAATTATCAAAACAAGAGAACACATTTACTATAATTTAAGTACCAAAAGTACAAATGTTACGGTGATCGATTTCGGTAAACAACGATCCCCCCCCCCCCGACCAGACGGGTTCACAAAGGACAGATAACAAGCTAATCAAGAAACCACTCGAAATTATCCAGTAAAGCTATTAATTGAGGTATGACGTAAATTAAAAATGCAATGCTACAAGTATAAATAACAGATAACATTAAACAAAATCAGTACTTTCTGTATAAAGAACACTGAAGAAACTACCTCTTACCATGGATTTTTTCTCAAGAGATAATTTTATTGTTGATCCATAAAAAACCTCAAAGGATTATAAATATTTGATTGAATTTAATTTGACGAAATTTAAAAAAATTAGTGAAAGGGGATTATGTCAAAGAAAATAAATAACTTATGACCACAGTAATGTACATATTTAAATTTATTTTGTAAAAAAAAAAATCTTTGATAGCTGGATAAGTGTAATAGGGTTCAAAGGTGGACAGGATGAGCAGGATCACTGGACCGACGACTGGTAAGACACAAGCACGGGCAGGTGGCTTGCGGAGAAACCAAAGCCGCATCATTGACTTCTTCACTTTCTCTGCTTTCACGATATGAATGGTAGGAGTGGCGTTGGTGACCTTCACATTAATGGTGAAGACAGAAGAGTTATCCCACCGAGTGTTATGTGAGGACAGCCTCCTCGCCTTACCACGCCGTGTGTCTTCCCTCACCGCGGCAGTCACATTCCCCAAGTTTCACTTCTGGTAGTAGTTTTCAAAATCGTAATACCTAGTTGGCCTCCAAATCGACCACAGAAGATAAGTTAATTAACATTTATCGTTGCCCACATGACTTACAATCTGTGCCAATGACTCCAGCTGTAACTTCATATCCATTGTTTACTTGATTTACAATCTGTCCCAGTGACTCCAGCTGTATTTTATATGATGTCTAACTTCCTATAAATTGTTTAAATGACTTACAATTTTTCACAATGACTACATTACATGGATCACGATCACTAAGTATAGTTATTTATTGTTAAATGGGTGTTTTATTTGTTTACATTTTAAATGTAAATAATTGATCATCGTCCGGACATCATCATTTTCCGGACAAAAGAAAGGACACCTTATTGCATAGCCCTTTCATCTGACCCAGCGGGACCCGGACAAACCTTACCTTCGATATAACAAACCCCTTTTTATTACCGGTTTCTTGTTTATGCCTGTTATTTCAAAGGAATATAGGCCTAAACTATAAAATGTTGTTTGTGGTTAACACGCAGTTGTGAATAATTTTATTTTCACAAATATCTTATCTGTATAAGCTTCAAATATTTAAATAAAGAATGATACATAAATCAAATACATTATTGATAAGAGATTTATGTATAGAATGAGTGTCCATGTGGAGAGGTGACTTGTTAAACTCACCAGTAAGTATGGTATGAATGGGAGTCATGGTGTAGAGCGTGTTTGTATGGTTAGTTAGGGGACGTTCATAGCGGTGGATGGGTTGAGGCAGAGGGTCATCCATACTCAGTTTTATAGTGTTTGGGAGAACCTTTAAAAGCTGTTTTCACCAAAAGGTGTTCACAAAAACACCTAACGCGCCTCAAGTGTTTACTATACCTGGATTATCTCAGTCCCAGGCAGTTTAGATTATGTTACATATATCATGCTCAATACTTATAGCATTTGAGTAATCTATATACAATATTGAATTTGAAGCTGTACAGCTGTTATATAAATTCTATATTGTGTACATATTTCTGCTTAAACTCGATATTGTTTTGTCATATATGTTAGCGTTTGTGATGGAAGTGATTAAAAATGACGAAAAATCAATTTTTACGTAATTTATTACAAGTGTAGAGTGTATTACTATTTCTGACTTTAATCGTAAATTTGTTAATTTTTATTTAAAAATTTGTTTATATTAGTTACTTACAATTAATTTATGCACATATAAGACTACAAAGTGCTTAGCATAGTTTACAGTTTCTCTGAAGATTCAAATATTTACTTTCTATGAAGTATAGTAATTGCTTAATTACCCTGATTCTGTTCTATAATACTCCTCAATCAGGCACAACCAGTCCTAAGTAGCCGTAGGAAATGAGGGTACATTTAGTCTAGCGTACATGTAGGAGGAATGGCTCAACTAGTCCTAAGTAGTAGTAGGAAATGAGGGTACATTTAGTCTAGCGTACACGTAGGAGGAATGGCTCAACCAGTCCTAAGTAGTAGTAGGAAATGAGGGTACATTTAGTCTCGCGTAAACGTAGGAGGAATGGCTCAACCAGTCCTAAGTAGTAGTAGGAAATGAGGGTACATTTAGTCTAGCGTACACGTAGGAGGAATGGCTCAACCAGTCCTAAGTAGCCGTAGGAAATGAGGGTACATTTAGTCTCGCGTACACGTAGGAGGAATGGCTCAACCAGTCCTAAGTAGTAGTAGGAAATGAGGGTACATTTAGTCTCGCGTACACGTAGGAGGAATGGCTCAACCAGTCCTAAGTAGCCGTAGGAAATGAGGGTACATTTAGTCTCGCGTACACGTAGGAGGAATGGCTCAACCAGTCCTAAGTAGTAGTAGGAAATGAGGGTACATTTAGTGTTATGTAGCCTACACGTAGGAGGAAAAGACCAGTTATTCATATTCTTTGTAATTGGTTGAGCCTGTCATTACGATTCCTTAAATGTTGTGTCGTTAAATAGATAGTGCAATTTACTGTATTTATATAATATATCTGATACGGTTTTCGCGTTGATGTTTATTGTTCCAGAACTGTTTTAACTTGTTTTAGCTAATATAGTGTTGTAAAAGTTACACAGTGTGAAATGAAAATTGCTTACTTTCTAGGCCCTTCCTATTATATTTTCATGCTTATGGAGATGCATCGGGTTCCCTTAATTAATCCAATATATTCACAATTGTATCCTACGCTCTGATGAGTTTTTCAGTAAAATACTGTTAACAAAATGCCTTAATAATGCTTTTATTGCAACCTTTTCTACGACAATTTCTTTAACGAAATCATAAAAATGATTTATTCAAAAGAACGCGACATAAAAAGTTCCCTATGTTCAGATAGATTCAACTGCCTTGTTATCGAGACGCTGAACATTATACTTGTGTTGTGCATTGTAAGTCAAATGTTAAAACCATCTCTTAAATGAAGTTTAAGACTAAAAATAAACTGTATTGATCCCTCCGATACCTCGTAATAAAAACATATCTTAGGTGTTCTTATTTTGTGAATTATTACATACTTATAAACATAAAGAATAACACCTAAAATTGAACGTTCCTTTGTCACCTATTACAAAAAAATTTATTAATCTTTCGTATGCTATAGCGTACTTTAGCAATACCTTGGACAAAGCTATTTTACACTTGATTGTAGTTTTGTAGAAATAAAAAATATCCTTATTAGGATAATACATAGTCGTCGTAAGGATATTTTTATATATTGTACATAAAAATACATATTTTGAAATAAACGACTAAGAATGTTTTATAACTTAACAAAACCGTTTTAAGTAACTTACGTCGTTAGAAGTAACAGAAACTGTTACGTCGAAAATAACTTACGTCGTTAGAAGTAAAAGAAACTGTTACGTCGAAAATAACTTACGTCGTTAGAAGTAAAAGAAACTGTTACGCCGAAAATAACATACGACGTTAGAAGTAAAAGAAACTGTTACGTCGAAAATAACTTACGACGTTAGAAGTAAAAGAAACTGTTACGTCGAAAATAACTTACGACGTTAGAAGTAAAAGAAACTGTTACGTCAAAAATAACTTACGACGTTAGAAGTAAAAGAAACTGTTACGTCAAAAATAACTTACGACGTTAGAAGTAAAAGAAACTGTTACGTCGAAAATAACTTACGACGTTAGAAGTAAAAGAAACTGTTACGTCAAAAATAACTTACGACGTTAGAAGTAAAAGAAACTGTTACGTCGAAAATAACTTACGACGTTAGAAGTAAAAGAAACTGTTACGTCGAAAATAACTTACGACGTTAGAAGTAAAAGAAACTGTTACGTCAAAAATAACTTACGTCGTTAGAAGTAAAAGAAACTGTTACGTCAAAAATAACTTACGACGTTAGAAGTAAAAGAAACTGTTACGTCAAAAATAACTTACGTCGTTAGAAGTAAAAGAAACTGTTACGTCAAAAATAACTTACGACGTTAGAAGTAAAAGAAACTGTTACGTCGAAAATAACTTACGTCGTTAGAAGTAAAAGAAACTGTTACGTCAAAAATAACTTACGACGTTAGAAGTAAAAGAAACTGTTACGTCGAAAAGGTAAAACACCGTAAATATTTCCGGTAAGTTTTTAAAAAGAATTTATGTTTTTAACAAAAAGATTGAACATTTTAAAATCCTAACAACAGTCATACTCTGTGTATTTTTTCGTTTTTCAGACAAAACTAGTCAAGTCAGAAAATTAATGAGTTGGTTAACATCATTAGACATAGTCACAGTGCGGCGCCTAACAGAAGCAAGGGCAGACAAGGGAATGAAATCATCTATAGGTTTTTAAAGTTCAGGCTTTTACTGGCGATTGTCAATAATTTTTTATTTCAAAAGCCCATGTAGGCCTGACGTGAGACTTACAATAGACAATTGAAATTGTTTGATTATGTTATTAGAAGGTTGAAATATGCAACTCGTTATTACTTGGTTACGATATAATTTTTGTGCATATTTTCCTTAAGTAAAAGATTTTACATAAACTAACAAAATTGGGGTCATCTAGAATACTATTATTATGGATGACCCCTGAGCGATTTGTCACAGACACGCCGTGCTCGCTCTCACACGGCCTTTGACCTCGTCACTTAAATTCCTCATATCCTTGAATATGTGAACAATTTCACATTCACAAATATGATAGTTTGGCTTTGATACTAACTAAGTTTGTTATTTATATTGGGAATAATGTATACCATTTTGAGTTTTGGCTCCCGAAATAAAATGACGTAGCCCAACATGTCGCACGACATGTTTACCAGGTATGGATCAAAACAGCGTCAAAAATTGAAGTTTGTGTCGATTGAAACATAAATTGACGTAACGTAAAAAAAGGAAAAGTTTTGAGCTTGTGACCAGATAACATTAAACATTGATATATGTGGAGTTTGTGTAGATAGCGCCAAAAATTGACAAGTGTTAAGTTTGTGTCAAGATGGTGCAAAATGGCTAAGGGTTACGTTTGAGTCCAAATGGCGCCAAAAAAGTCCTAGGGTTAAGTTTGTATCCAAATGGCGTAAAAAAATGCCTAGGGTTAAGTTTGTGTCAAGATAGTGCAAAAATGGCCAAGCGATTAGTTTGTGACCATATGGTGCCAAAAATGGCCAAGGGTTACGTTTGTGTCCAAAATGACAAATTTACAAAGGCTAAGTTTGTGACTAGCTGGCGTAAAAAAATGGAAAAGACTTTAGTTTGGTTTCAGGTAGAGGAAAGAATTTGTCAAGGGTTGAATTTGTATCCAGATGATAAAAAAAATGGACAAGGGTTGAGTTTGGTTTCAGGTGGTGACAAGAATGGACAAGAGTTGAGTTTGGTTTCAGGTGGTGACAAAAATGGACAAAAGTTGAGTTTGTATCCAGATGGTAAAAAATGGACAAGGGTTGAATTTATGTACAAAGTAAAATTACCAGGATTAAGTATAACAATAACTTTCCACATGGACTCGATACGTGAGACGAAAACAAAGCTATAAATATAGAAAAATTTAGTAATACATTTTATAAACAGTTAATGACATATTTGAGAAGGATATGAGGTTGGCAGGTTGGTAACAATGTGATTTGCGAGCTTGGTAAATACTCTTTCGGAATTTATTGAAATCATTCTAAGCACATTTTACTTGGCAACTTTTACCAAGTGCATTTATAGGGACATCATGTTATAACGGATCAATACAAATGATAATTTTAGAAGGTTGTTCTGTTTTTTGACTATTTTGCATTAATGGATTTTTCATGTCTAGAAGGAATAACACGCGGTTATCGGTGTGATTAACATTTCCAGCTCGTGAAACCATTCCGAGAGTAAACAATAGGTTTGGCCGATTTGGCCTTTGAGCGGGGTAGCTCGCACGCAACGACGAGCGGTGAAGTAACGCAGAAGAGTTGCGCAACTGGTTGATGAGAGCGGTCAAGTAAGGAGAGCGACCGAGTCCGACTTCTCATTAATCCACAGCTCATCCGACTGTTACGTAAACACAAACAATCGGTGTAATCAGCAACGCCTGTCGATGTCAAGCTAGCTCTGTGGCGGAAGCCAGGACTATCGCTCCTGATCGTTTCCTCCTCCTGCGGACATCCGTAGAATTACTAACTGCAACTACAGTACTTATAACTGGTTTCATACTTACCTCACTTAACATAATGTAAATGACGTTGAACGGATGATTCGATCTCATTAAAGTGGTATTTAGCATAAGTTGGTTGGTTACAGGCACATTCTCAGCCTGCACGGGGATACACACTTGAAGGGGAAGGGGAGGGAATTCTTTGTAATATTGATTCGTAAACCAACGTTTGGTCGAATAGATGGTCTAGAATAATTAATTACAACTTTGATAGTAGTATAGTGATAAAAATGTACACAATACCTTTTATGAGCAAGTATTCGAAAGATTTACTGCAGTCTGCTCATAAATTATGTGCACCCGAGTGTGAGGCTGTTTACCAAGAAACTAAATGGCTTATGGAAAATCGAATTACACCATTGTTTTTATCTTTTAATTATACGGCCTACTACGCATGCGCGCCTCGTTTTACCCTACTAACGCCGCCATGCTGTTTATCGTGTTTATATTATTTTTATCTGTTTTCTTGATGTATTTAACTAGTTTTTATCGTTTTCAATGTGATTTGTAACGTTGAGTGCTTAATTTTGTATTATTGGTTTTTTTCTTGGCTATTAGACTTAACAACTATAATGAACGAGACTAAATCATATTCCAGAGAATAGTGAACTAACTTTGCATACAAGAGTGTAAATTGTTTACGAAGGGGAAAAAGTAAGGAATAGTTGGGCAATAAGTAAAATACAACTAGCTTATAATACACAATTTTGACTGTCAGTATTCTCCCTTTTTTATTTATCAGGAAGGCCACAAGTTTGCCTCCAGCATGTTCACAAGCGAGTCCTCGCGTGTAATACACTCTATGATTGACACACCAAAAGAATGAAGTTTCTGTATTCTTAAAAAAAAAGAAAACCAATTATGGAAACTTATTTCTTAACTATCAGTGATTCATTCCGACATAACTCAGTTTACCCCACATTCAAGTTTTTGGTACAAGGAGGGAGGAGGTCGTCAAGACCTCTTTTGCCCCAGGCGCTGTCAATGTTAGGGAGGGTCCAAAATTTCCAAGCAGGCGATTGTTTCCATGACAGTTTCGTCAGAAAGAGTAAAAATGTTTCACAATCATAAGCAGTTGAATTATGTTCTCATGGATAAATGAAATAACCAAGCATTCTTTCTGAAAGAACTGGTTCACACTGCGCTTGTTTCCAGCACGATTGCTACTATCGAACGACTGTGAGTGAGAAATCCAGTTTTATTAATTAACAGGTGTACTACAGTACTAAGTTACCTAGGGGATGCAAGAGGTCTGTGACTCATTGTGTCTGAGCTCCCATATTCATGAAACCTGGCTCATACTGTAAACCAATCCAAACCTTTGGGAAACACAGCTGATAGCATATCCCACTATAATTATACATAGTCTCACGATTTTAAATTAATCCATTTGACATATACCACACTGAACTATAGACTGTGGGATTGATGAGTGGGCTAGTGATAATAGCCGTGTCTATGTGTTGGTTGGTGTCTGTAAGGAATTGTAAACGTAGTGGGGGTGGCTGGCTGTAAGGGATTGTAAACATTGTAGGTGGGTGGTTGTTAGGAATTGTTAACAGTGTGGGTGGTGGTTGTAAGGCATTGTAAATTGTGTGGGTGAGTGGTTGTAAGGAATTGTAAACACTGTAGGTGGGTGTTTGTCTGGAATTATAAACAGTGTGGGTGGGTGGTTGTCTGGAATTGTAAACAGTGTATGTGGGTGGTTGTCTGGAATATTAAACTGTGGGTGGGTGGTTGTAAGGCATTGTAAACATTGTAAGTGGGTGGTTGTTAGGAATTGTTAACAGTGTGGGTGGTACTTGTAAGGCACTGTAAGCAGTGTGGGTGAGTGGTTATAGGGAATTGTAAACAGTGTGGGTGGGTGGTTGTCTGGAATTGTAAACAGTGTGGGTGGGGGTTGTCTGGAACTGTAAACAGTGTAGGTGAGTGGTTGTCTGGAATTGTTAACAGTGTGGGTGGTGGTTGTCTGGAATTGTTAACTGTGTGGGTGGTGGTTGTCTGGAATTGTTAACAGTGTGGGTGGTGGTTGTCTGGAATTGTTAACTGTGTGGGTGGTGGTTGTCTGGAATTGTTAACTGTGTGGGTGGTGGTTGTCTGGAATTGTTAACTGTGTGGGTGGTGGTTGTCTGGAATTGTTAACTGTGTGGGTGGTGGTTGTCTGGAATTGTTAACAGTGTGAGTGGGTGGTTGTAAGGAATTGTAAACATTGTGGGTGGGTGGTTGTAAGCGATTGTAAACAGTATGGGTGGGAGGTTTTAAGGAACTGTAAACGTAGTGATGGTGGGTGACAGTAGTGTCCATAGATTTAATGGTGACTTATGGCTTGACATATAAAATCCTGTACATCTGAGTAGAAAATAGTTTTACAACTCAAATATCGCGATATGTAAGAAAAATAATAAAGAAGTATTCATTTAAACGATCAGAATGTGTTTAAATTGTATTAGCTAGCTAGGTTATTCATTTATAACCTTTTTATCAAAGATAATAAAGAAGTATTAGGATACGCTAGTTGACTTACATATATGACATAGTTGACTTATATATATAAATAAACTTTACATATATATATATATATATATATATATATATAATACTTCTATATTATATAAAAATAATACACATATATATACATAAAGTAGGTGATATCTACGGAAGTAGTCATGTGTTCTTAAGAGATGAGGGTAGGCATTGCAAACATTTGTTACAAAGTTACCTTAATACATCTAGGGTGGGGCCATATAATAACTATATCTAACAGCCGGCTAAGTTGTTACCTATGTAATATATTTATTACAGCTATCTGTAATACGAAATACTTGTTTTACATATACATTATCCAGATTTATGTACATTCATAAGGGGAGTGTCACGATGAAAATAATCGCTTGACAGTAATTGGTTGCCACTAGTGATGCGAGGGCCGTATATCGAACATCTGTCGTAAGGCATCGATGAAAAATTGACATGGTTGAGAACAATGCCAGCAGACTGGAAGGATAACGGCTTTTAATTCTAAAATATACAGTGTTATATTAATTTTTGTTCTTATAAAGGTTTTTCAGGTTATTCATCTAGTTATCTAAATGGTGGGATAATGCAATAAGTATAAGAATCGACCTGAAAAAAATGTTACTGTTCAAAATAATTTTCTATATTAAAAAACAAATAGTTGTGATTTATTTTTAAAATGTGTATAAAATCGTTTGTTATTAATTACATTCATTACTAAAACTGTTCAGTGTCGATTTTATATTGTACTGCCAAAGGTGTGTATATGCCAAAATATTTTGAATATGTTTATTACAACACGGTTTCCATCTCAGTGGATATATCCCACAATATTTTGAATATGTTTATTACTACACAGTTTCCATCTCAGTGGATACATCCCACAATATTTTGAATATGTTTATGACAACACAGTTTCCATCTCAGTGGATACATCCCACAATATTTTGAATATGTTTATTACAACACGGTTTCCATCTCAGTGGATACATCCCACAATATTTTGAATATGTTTATGACAACACAGTTTCCATCTCAGTGGATACATCCCACAATATTTTGAATATGTTTATGACAACACAGTTTCCATCTCAGTGGGTATATCCCACACTATGTTGTACACGCTTATTACTACACAGTTTCCATCTCAGTGGATACATCCCACAATATTTTGAATATGTTTATTACAACACAGTTTCCATCTCAGTGGGTATATCCCACAATATGTTGTACACGCTTATTACTACAGTTTCCATCTCAGTGGATACATCCCACAATATTTTGAATATGTTTATTACAACACAGTTTCCATCTAAGTGGGTACATCCAACAATATGTTGTACACGCTTATTACTAAACAGTTCCCATCTCAGTGGATATATCCCACAATATTTTGAATATGTTTATTACTACAAAGTTTACATCTCAGTGGGTATATCCCACAATATTTTGAATATGTTTATTACTACACAGTTTCCATCTCAGTGGATACATCCCACAATATTTTGAATATGTTTATGACAACACAGTTTCCATCTCAGTGGATACATCCCACAATATTTTGAATATGTATATGACAACACAGTTTCCATCTCAGTGGATACATCCCACAATATTTTGAATATGTTTATGACAACACAGTTTCCATGTCAGTGGGTATATCCCACACTATGTTGTACACGCTTATTACTACACAGTTTCCATCTCAGTGGATACATCCCACAATATTTTGAATATGTTTATTACAACACAGTTTCCATCTCAGTGGGTATATCCCACAATATGTTGTAGGCCTACACGCTTATTACTACACAGTTTCCATCTCAGTGGATACATCCCACAATATTTTGAATATGTTTATTACAACACAGTTTCCATCTAAGTGGGTATATCCCACAATATGTTGTACACGCTTATTACTACACAGTTCCCATCTCAGTGGATATATCCCACAATATTTTGAATATGTTTATTACTACAAAGTTTACATCTCAGTGGGTATATCCCACAATATTTTGAATATGTTTAT